>JAGFMF010011760.1:6558017-6691123 GCA_019455555.1 Galemys pyrenaicus | reverse complement strand
TGCTCCCTGCTCTCTGTGGTGAATCCTCTCACCCCCCCACGCCTCTGGCCTGTACCCCAGTGCTTGTATGCATAAATAAATAAATCTTTAAAAAAAAAACCTCTTGACAATAACTTCCATCAGCAAAAGAGAACTACAGAGAAGGCAGTAGTAGGGATAGCATGAAGGATATTACAGAAGTCAGAAGAACTGGTTTAGGATTCCATTTCTACATTCACAAGGCACCTTTGAGAACTTTGAGGAAGTCCACAAATTCTCAAAATAATGGTTCTTAGATCTATAATAAAAAAGGATAAATTATGTTCTCATGTCCAATGAGTTATTGCAAAGGTAAAATGATATTTTAAAAAAGTTTAAAAATTTTATATTTACTAAAATTTTATGTAGGCAAGTACTAACAAAACTACCAAAAGTAGACTTCTATTGAGAAAGGCCTGTGAGATATTTATTGGCTATTGACAGTTCCCTGTGTTGGTAACACATCACTCAGTTGTCTGCCACTCCAGCACACCATGACACGCATTTTTTCTTTCGTGATACCACGTAACGTGTTTATTTCTTTTTACTTAAAATTTTGACTCCACAGCTAACTAAAGCACTTGAATGAGAACTTATTTCCCTTTTACCTGGTTGACATCCGTGTGGAGTAGTATAGTGATGTTTTTACATTAAATCACAAGTAAAACTGTCAGTGTTCTGAAGTTTGTCCCAATAGAATGTAAAAAAAAAGTAATGGAAATTTAAATTATTATCATAAAATGGGAGAAATGCAGTTGCTGGTTAAGCAAGCAAAAGTTGACAGCTTTAGACTCACTGCTCCATGAAGAACTGAGGCATCGCGATGATCAAAGTCCCAAGCCCCATGACGAGGCACCCTGCTCCGATTACTTTTGGTCTGTGAAGTCTGGCTCCAAAGTAGCTAACACATGTTATAACTAAGAGATTCCCTGTGGGAAAAGAAGAAAATGTTCAGAAATTAGAGAACTTAGTCATCAAGCACCACTGCATGGCTAAATCTGAATGAATGAACGTCTATGGCAGAAATGGTATTGCTTTGTTTTCACTGAGCCATCTTTCCCATCATTGTCTTGTTTTTCATCTGTGATCACTGTTGAAATTGTCATCATGCTCATTATTTCAATCATTTCATCCCTTTTTGGAAATATTTTAGTTGCCAGCCCTTCTATTTCATTTTCATCTGCCCTAATTATGTCCTTTTAAATAAGTGTTTCACCAGTAAATCAAATTGTAGAAGTCTTCATTTAGTTTCTTTTATATTTATTTTGGTGATTTCGAAGTAAACTACGGTTTGCTTTACTAAAGTTTTCCATTAAAGCTTGTTTTTTTTATTCATTACAACTTTCTATTACAATTTTTATTAGATAACCATTTGCTCTTGAGACATAATACATATTCTTGCTAAAGCTAATGATACTTATAAAAAAACAAATATATCTTCTTGGAAATGAGTTTTTTAATGCACTTTTTATCAAAATACTCAAAATAGAAATAGACTATTCTGTATAGACTAGAATCACATCAATTATATAACCTCAATGTATGTATATCTATAACACAAATTTTAAGAAATAGAAAAATCTTCGTAAATTCATCTGTGTCTCTTCTTTAAAAACAAAGGATATGTTTTTAAGGTAGGGATATGCCCTTCTGAAATGTGTCTAGAGAAAATGCTGTCAATTGCTCTGGATGGTGACGGTGATAACTGATTAAACATGCTTTAGGGATTGTGTTCTCACGCTTAGCTGTGCACAGAAGTTACTGGAAGGTAATAGTGAGGGAGTAAGAAACATTAAAATGCAGTATCTTGGAAGCTCTCAAAAGTTTTTGATTTAATGTATCTGGGGTGCCAGCCAAGAAATCTGCACTTTTCAAGCTAGCCCAGAAGTGTTGATGGAGATGGTTCCTGGAGTATGTTTGAACAAACATTGTTTAGGGTCTTCGGTTTCAGAGGACTTTCAGGTTTTAGCCATTTGCATTTGGAATATTTAGTTTTTAAAAGAATTGCAGTGCTAGATAAAGAATTTAGCAATTTCCCACCAATGGACTGTGATGGCTGAAGAGTGACCTTGCTTTGAAGTTCTCCTCGATGTTTCCAAGTTTCTAGCAAGAGCGCGTTTCCTTACATCTGTAAGCAATCATCTAATTTACTACTGTTCATTCCCACTGCCAGTTTTAGTCAAGAACAAAAAGAGCAGGAATCTTTGTAGCCTTGAAGACAATAATAAGAAAGTAGCTTGCACAGGGGCACCAGGTTTTATGACTTCCAAATTAAGCTCTTTTTAATTCCATATTTCTTTTAAAAATTGGGTACGAGGTTTCTCATTTGATGTTCGAGTATTGTGTTAGAAGAAACTTTGGATGACATTATATTAATAATTCTGTCTCTACTTGAACATGTCACAGTAAATAAACCAAAATAAAGGGAAAGCTGACTCTGTAGTTTATAGGTTGTTCCCCTCCTCCCTGTAACTTACCCTTTCCAACACGACTACACCTGGGGTACCCAGAACAAAGTGCTCGTGTTTGTGTCATTTCAATGTTCATTGTTAGTGGCTATACCACTTTACCATCTGTGGTATCTGTGGGAGGTTTTGCTTTCTTTACTTAATATCTTGAGTTCTCAGAAGGTATACTTGGAAATAAACAGTGATGAATAATATTTTAAAAATTGAAATGGTATCAAAAGTATTTCACAGCCATCTAGCCTTTGAAAAAGGTAATAGCCTCACATTCATTCATATTCATATTTTCTCTTTTCTTCCCCCTCCCTCCATCCTCTCTTCCATCCAACCTCCATTCTACACACACACACATCACACACATACACACACACACTATTTCCAACAACAGAAATGAAAGCTACCTGACTTTTCTTCTAAGATTAACATACCCTTAAAATCAAAGTAGAGAAGGGCCTCCCTGGTGGTGCAAGGGCTTAAGCACTGTATTATGAAGCACCTGTGGCACAGCAGCACGAGTTCAATCCCTGGACAGGGAAGGGACCCACATGGCGCAGCAGACCTCTCCTGTCTTGCCTGCTGCTCCCCTCAGCGGTGTATTTCAGTCATTCCGCCTGTTTTGCTCCCCACTCTGTCTCTGGTGAATCCTCTCATCGGCACCCCTTACCCCCCCACACCTCTAACCTGTAGCCCAGTTCTTGTATGCATAAATAAATAAATCTTTAAAAAAAAAACAACCAAAGTTGAGAAGAAAAATGAAAGAAAAGACCAAGTGTAGTTTATTCCAAGAATGCAAGGGTATTATCAAATAAGAAAAACAAAACAAACAAACAAAAACAACTATTAAATCACTATTAAATGATGGAAGGAGAAAAAAATCCATGGTGATCTTCACCGATGTAATGAAAGCATTTAATATAACTAACCACTCATTTATAGTAAGAAAAAGCCTGAGTAAAGTAAATTTTAAAGTATCTGTCAAAACCACATAGCATATTGCTTAACGGTCAAACTTTGAAAGCATTTTTAGGTCAGATATGAGGGAAGGATGCATTGTCAATGCTTCTGTTCCACACAGTACTGAGGCCAATGCAGTAAAGCAACAGTCAGAAATAGTAGATCTAAGATTTGGAAGAATGATATAAAACTCTCATCTTTTTCAGTCAATCGATTGTCTATTCAGAAAGCTGCACATCCCAAAGCCTATGAAGGCACAAACACAAAGATTTATGCAAGCTTATCATCATTGTGATCCTTCACAGACCACTGGCTAAAGAAGCTGTGACGATGCACCCAGTGGAATACACCTCCGCTACTCAAGATGAAATAATGCTTTCTGGACCAAAATGGACAGAACTTGAGGTGGTTATGTTATGTGAAATAAGCCAGAACGTAAGTGAGATGGTTTCACTTGTGGAATGTTAAGAACCAGAAATAATAATAATTATATATGTATATATATTAATAAAAGCCTACTCCCCACACATACAAAAAAAAGCAAGGCAAAAATAATTCTTAGACTCTGAAAAATAGACTGGATGCCAGGGTTTGTGGGGGGAGGAAGTCATAGGGCGCTGGCACTGAAGCTTTGGTGGAGGGTGTGATGGTGCATGCCTCAAAATATGTAATTATAAACCAACTGGCAAATTATGACAGTTCGGGGGGAACCATTAAGTGTTATCAGTATGCTCTTCCCGTTGTGGGTACTTGTTCTTGACTAGGGAATGAGCACAACGAATGTATTCTCTGGTCTCGTTGCAATATGCAGCTCTTTGAAGTGGTGTCTTTCACATGTGCTATTCGCTGGAGCTAGCAACTCCAAGAATAAACGCTGTACTCAGACATGTTGGCAAGTGACCCTGTGCTGCCTGCACACAGCAGCTGAAACTCAGATCTCTCTCAAAGGGCAGAAACTTCATATGCAACTGTCTGATATACAGATACCATGAGGTCAGTTGCTGTCTACACTGTTCAACACAGAAGGCCAACTTCTGGAAAGCAGGACTTGACTACAGAAGTTAGAACCTATACCCAATGAGAATTCCAAAGGAGAGGAGAAAAAGAGAAAAGAATGGAAGAAATATTTGAAATGATGATAATTCCTGCCAAAATTAACCTCAGACACCAAACCACACACCCAGGAGGCTAAGACAGCAGTGAGCAGGGTAAATGCCAGAAAATCTGTAATTCAGTATTTGCAAACTACAGAAAAGCAAAAGATAATAAAAAAAAATCCCTCAAAGAAGCAAGAGGAAAAAGCCCACCTTACCTAGAAAGAATTAACGGAGAATTATATCTCATTTCTTCACAGAAACCATGCAAAGAAGAGACTGCCCTATAATTAAGTGTTGAGAAAAAAAAAATGCCCAACACACTAGTTATCAATCAGACACCAAGAATAGAGTTTTTACTGTCTGCTCGAATAATGTCAATGTTAACAGAGTCCCTTTCTTTTCTTCAAAGTCCACTGGGCAGAAAACCCCTCTTGTGGTTTAGCTTCTCTGCAAATCATATTTTTGGAGAACCCGTTCAGATTTTTCCAAATTTTGAGTTGCAAAGCTTCCTAAATACATGACTTCTAGAAAGACATCTCCCCATATACTTTCAACTCAAAACACAGAGAGCATCTCTCTTCTAGGACATTCTGTCACTGTGATTGGAAGCGCTCCTGTGTGTGAGCAAAAGCGTGTACACCTGCACCACGAAATGTATTGTTGCCTGTTGGGGGAGAGCAAATTGCCTCTCTTATGTGGTGCATAAGTCAGAGCAAGTTCTCTTCCAAACAAGACTTGATGAATAGGCCGATCTAGCAGACAGCAGAGCGCAGCGAGGTGTCGTTTAGCCGTGCCTAGGGAACCTGGTATTTAAAAGTGACAGCAGCATCTGCAATACCTACCAATTTCGAAACTACCATCAATAATGCCCAGCAGTGAAGAAGGAATATCGAACCTCCTCTCTATCTGGGTGATCGTGCTCTTCAGGTAGCCGCCTGCCAGTGCTTTGGCGAAGTAAACAAACGACAAGGCCCCCAGGAACACCTAAAAAACAGAACAGGACACACTGAGTTTGAACCCAGCTCATTACACAACTGGTTATTCACTAAACAAACAGTTAAACCAACATGCAAATCAAAAGCGATGGAGTGAGCTGGTTAGCATGGAAGCTGTCACGCCTGGGAGAGGCTTCCCTCAGTCTCAAACTCAATAGACTGCCAAATAGACTTCAGATTTTCTTGGAAATAGAGACTCATTTGGAATAAATGCTGGAGGCCTTTTTTTAACTTTCCCTTTCTTCCTCCTTCCTGTCCAGGACATTCAAAGGAGTCTTGGTTTTGAAGAGCAAATTTAGCATGGGGTGAGGCAGAGAGGAAGGAGCCATTCACAGGTGAGACAATAAAGCAGAGAAAAAGCCTCATGTCCAACACTCAGCTCATGCTGATGTGTTTTCTCGGGGATGCTTCATGCACCAGCAGGGGACAGAACAGACTGAAAGAAGCAGAATTCCTATTCCTGTATCTAAGGTCAAATTACATTCCTACTCAAATTGCTACCCCGTGCTAACCCAGTGCTAATATTTCTTCGCTCTCTGGCTTGCGCGATCTGCTAGAACCTGGACAGGGGTGGCGTATCCATGGGGTGGCTAGCATTTCTGTGGAAAGCACACAGGTAGCTGTCAGATGAGTGCTGGGTACAGAGAAAGAACGGGCACTTGGCATCACACAGCGCACTAGAAAGCAGCCGTGTCCCTGACGGTGAGACAAAAGAGGTCAGGGTTTCCATTTGTAACACTGGAGTGTGAATGTCTTGTAGGGAAATGCTGGAATGGAACTTAGCACACTACTTGGTGCACAGTAGGTCATTTCTTCTCTCTCCCTGCACTGTTTCGGAGGGGCATCAAATAAGCCATGAAACTGGTAGTTAGAATTCATCCTTCATGATCAGGCAGAGATTGCGATCACTGCTGGGAAGAGTGTGGTGTTAATAAATTGCATTTTGAGAACACTTTTTAAAAAGAAAAAAAAAGTTGTAGCTACACTGTAAAGGAAATATCTGAGCAGAGAAGCAAGCACAGGGACCGCTCCGGACTCTGTTCCTCTACCTTGAGCTCTCCACAGCAGGGCGGTTTTTTCTCTGAGGAGGGATATTCTGTTTTACAGGAAGGCCCCCCAACTGGCTGCACTGAATTTTTGCAGAATATCTGGGTATTTTCTTTGGATAAAGTGTCCATTATGAAAATGTTCCTTGACTCCGATCTGTCAGATAGATTTTAAAAGTAAAAAGAAAAAAAAAATAGTAAAAGCATTGAATTCAAGTCCACAGTTCATTAAAACTTTTTTCCATAGTAAAATCACAACTCTGCAGATAGAGCTGAACGTGAAGCTACCTATTTCACCACAGTAAGTTGGCAAAATTTTTCAATTAAAATCCACCAGGATATTCGATGAACTAATCTTGCTATTGAAACTCTGTAGCCCACATTCTTCCGCAATCCCTCCAGTTTAAGCCTCATTATGGCAAAGAATAAATTTAAATGTTGCCTTTGGAATAAATAATGAGGGTGAATTTTTCTAACTTTGTGGTCTTGCCAGCTTAAATCCGAAGCAAGCAGAAGACATTCGAATTCAACCATTTGAATATTGATTAACAAGAATGAAGTCTTTAGAGGCTTTAAATCTATTTTAGCAGAATGGAGAAAAAGTTTGAATTTGAATGCCCATCTATCCCACAGACCTGTGACTCCCTAGGCCTGTAACAGCCAACTCAATGCTTCAGACAGGACCAGAGAGAAGAGGTTTAATCTGTCTGTCATTTTAATTTGACAGATCTGCCTCAGACTTAGATTTAATTCAGGCAAAGGTAGTGTTTGGCCTGCCAGAAAGGAAGAAAGAAGACTTTCCTTCCTGTGTTTAGTTCCCTCCTCCAACCCCCTTCAAGCCCTGAATACGGTCATATCCTTGAAACCTGTTTCCTTCCTGGTCTAATCCTCACCTCTTCAGGATTCCATAAGGCTCAGTCCCTGCCTTATAAAATAATTCCTTTTTTTTTCTTTCATAAGGTAATTCTAAGTGGGGGGATCTAGAACTACAGTGACTCCTAGGTCACTAATTATCACGAGATGATGCATTTGTCCATTCATAGAGATACTTATATTCTCATCACACTAAGGGAAGAGCATTCCTTCGAGGACGTCAAAATCACCCCACTAACACAATCTCATTAAGACAGCACAAAGGGAAGACTTCAGACCAAATCTGGAGACACTGCATTGTATGGGCTCTGAATCAAATCCTTGCAGATATGAATTCATAATCTGTAAGATTTTGTTTATAAATATAGCAATTAAGCAATATTAAGAACTTTTTCAACTAAAATTATCACTTTAGTTTTCAAAATTATTGTATATGTATATCAAACACCATATCAGAACTTAAAGGTAATTTTTTTAAAGGTGATTTTTTTAATCACAGCAAGCCGGAAAATTAGAATCCAAATGAAAAAAATAATAAAATCTCAGCAGATACAAAACATTAGGTGATAAAACTCAACATTCATTCCTGATTTCAAAAAGACAAAATCTAAAACCTAAGAGAACAGAGATTCTTTTTTGGCCGTCTGATCTTTTATCAGCAGCCAGCTTACCAGATACTCTTGTCATTACACCCGCTGGGTCACTGAAACGACTTTCCAGAACAGTAATTTGCCAGAACATTGAAGAGTAGGTTGGAAGACACTGGGTCATGAAATTTTGAATAGGTGTCCTTGCTGTAAAACTACTAAATACCTTTGCACTCCTGCGAGACCCATTGCTTACAATGGAAAAAAAAAAAATCAAAATAACTAGATGGCATAAATAGCCAACAAATTTTAGGTAGTCATATAGTGAAATCTCTGAAGCCGTTAAAGTCAGTGTAAAGACATACTTCCATGGCCATTATAGAGTTAATTTTTAAAATACAGGGTAGAAAGCAGTATCTATAACACTATAAAAGATGCACATGTACTTACATACATGTATGCATAGCCCCAAAGCTTCAGAAAGCTTTGAAATAAAGCTTAATATCATTTCTGGTTGGTGACAACGCAGATGATTTTCATTTTCATTTTTAAGCTTTATTTCTTATTGAAGTAAGACTGGTCTGCATTGCTGTTTGTTGTCTGGATTCTAAGATCCCACCTGCCAGTGACGTCATGGAGCCCTCCAGCTACCCAAGCAGCACAGTCCTCCGCCATAGTTCCTGCGCTCCTTCGCATTTTGCGCTCCTCCCAACCTCTTCCCTTCCCCCCCGAATGTCTCAGTTCTATAGTTCAGCCATATTTACCACAAAAAATTTTTGAAATATTAAATAGATAAAAAGCCATGGGCAGAGTGCGAGGGACAGAGCGAACCCTGGTGGACTGAGGGTGCTTGGGTATGGGCGTGAAGCAGTAGCAGCATCTCGAGTGAAGCACCTGTAATTCCATCGCAACTTTATACACCAATGTTACTTCAATTAAAACAAAAAGCATCATGAATCTATAAAACATTTAAAAATACAAGTTGAATGTTTTTAATTTACAGTTTAAAATGCAATTCTCTTGCAAGAATTAAATTCAAATTGGTCTATCAGTTTAGGGTTCATAGATCATATTTCCTGTCAGTCATAATATTAAAGCCAGTAGCCAAAAATGCAGACAAATTATTTAATAAAATATGCTATCATGTATACGAAAAGTATCTTTAAAATATACAGGTTACTACCAGAATACTAAAGCAAAAAGAAAAAAAAAGTCATACTGAAAATGCTTTTGAACGCTTGAGCTACCAAAACACTTGCTGTGTTGTGTGGGAGACGGTGACAGAAATCACGCTAATGAAAAACAAGAGGACACAGTGTAGCTGACGGTGTGTTAGGACAAAATACTCTCCTGCTAGAAGTACTGATGCTGCAGAGTTCTACTGGATACAGCATTTCATCTTGATGGTTTATTTTCATGTCTCACGGAGGTCACAGCTTATGGGCTCTCGGAAGGGTCTTCCTGCTAATATGCTCTCTCTCTCTCTGCATCTGTAATTGGAGAGGTAGCTCCATCCTTCAGAATAATTTGTACTTGGCAATTGTTCTCCCACCAGCTGAACAAATTCCTCTAGAGGAGGATCACGGCAAAGTTTTCATGCAGTACTCTGGGTGGAGTACGACTTATTCCCGAGGCCAAGTGAAAATAAGCCTAGCAGTTTTTCTTCATTTCAGTCTGAAAACAAAACACTGAATTCTGTGTTCACATGGGTTTGCAACTCAGCCTTCTGGACTTTACAGGATGCAGTGGCCTGAGAGGATGTAGCTGGACCAGGCAGATGCTGAGCATCTGTGCCTGAGCTGGTGACCTACAGTTTCTTTGAGACTCCCACTCCATCAGCCTCTTCACTTGGTAACCTCATGTGGGGTGGGTAGGACCTCTGGGCCATGGGGCTCTGGACATCCCTCTTCAGGAGGGAAGGCAGCCTCAGGTACTTGCTGAGGGGTGTGTTGTTTAGAGATAGTAATATATAAATAACAAGAAATTGGGTCAGGTGACTTCTAGACTTTCTGTTCATCTCTATAACCGAACAGGTTCACATTATAAATCCCACTTTGAAGACAATGGCGAGGCTCAGAGCAGTTGTGACTTGTCAAAAGCCACCCTGTGAATAGGCCTCAGAGGCAAAAGCTGAGCGCAAATCTGCATTTACCTGACTTCTTCAACCAACCTCCAAGGGGCCTGGTGACTTTTGTGGAGAAGCGTGATAGGTCAGATGGAAGGAATGCAGAAACTAAGGGACTAACCACTGCTTTTCTGCGAGCGCAGGTGTTTGAGAGTCACGAGATAGGAACGCAGAGACCCAGACCAAACCTTACCTGGAGGCAGAGATCAGAGACAGCCAGTTCCTCTCGGGGAGCTCAGGGAGATGCTGAACCACACCCCATGGACTGAAGCACAGAGAGGAGATTCTTGGACCGGTTTTGCCAGGAGGGAAGTATGTGGATGCACACGGACGGTGGGTTAGGAGAAAGAAAAGATGAAGAGCCTGGTCTCACCCCTGGGCAATCCCTTCTCTTCCTTTTCTCTCCTGGCCTCTTTTCTCTGGCAGCCTGCGGAGAACTGGCCACGCTGGCAACACCACTGACGTGCATCTCAGCCCCCAGGGCACAGAGAGAGCTGAAGCCTTTGAGCCATTGCTTTGCAATTTGCTGCAAGTTTAAGGCCACACGTGATAAAGCTTTCTTTATGGGAGAGAATCAGAAAAGAAAAGACCACTTGTGATCTAACTTGCCGATTTCCAGAAAACACAACTCTGCAGGAGGCTGAGGGTGCAGGAACAGAAGCAGGAGGAGGGACGGAAGTTTGCAACAAAGCTCCTTCCTTCTTCTTCCAAGAAGTTTTTAAGCCAGCAGCTCCTGAAGGGGATCCTGGAATCCTCCTCCTGCTTCTTTTTTAATGCTCATGAACTAAATGTCTGCTTGGTTTCATTTCCCATTGGGATTCTAGAATCTGCAGTGACCACAAATCAGGTCAGGATCGAGGCTCCCAGAGCCCTCTACAGCAAGAGTTAATTCTCAGGGAGACTTTTAATCAGTCGCTCATACCCGCAATTCCTAGGAGATTCGGAAATGGAAAAAAAGAAAAGCATTGAATGTTTTGGCATTCAATTGTTTATTCTATCTAATTTCAAGGAAAGAAAACTCTGTTCACTGAGAAATTCTATACTTCTAATAAATTCTTTTTCCTAGTACCATTTTAGAGGATTTTGAGCAGTTTCAGCTTGTGTTTGGTTTGTATTAATAAATGAATTTGCTACAGGAATTTTCTGTGGTCCATCATATTCTTAAATGAACTTGACTGTGGCCTTGTCACATCACTTTGCTGAGTCTCAATTTCTTCTATAAAGTGGAATTTTTATTAAAAAAACTGAGTCACAGGGCTGTTTTAAGGATCAAATTATATCATGTATTCAAAAGTGCATTGCAAGTAACTAAGCACTTAATGACTAGATGGTTTGATTAAATATTTAATCAGTTCACATTCTGGTCAGGAGCATTAACTAATAAATATTGTAAGTATTTTGAAGAAAAAGGATTTAAGAAAATAAAATAATCAACCTTAATGGGAAGCAGTGTACTCACTCTGAAAACAATTTTTTTTAAACAACTGAGCCATCAGAAATTGTGAGGGAACAATTGGTTTTATATTTTGTGTGCATGTGAGATACTATTTACCAGAGAACAGTACAAAGGACCTGCTTTTCCTCCAGGAAGTGACATTCTCCTCTGAGAGTGGAATCTGGTCTGTTCCCAGTTTGTTCAAATCCATCCTCTAATATGACTCTTGTCTGACCTCTGTAGACCACAGCTAATGATTTGCTATTCATTGGACATAATACTTTGCAGGAGATTGAGGGCTTCTCAGGTAAAGCCTTGCCTTGGATTCTATCATACTTTTATATTCAGGACCAGAGGTCAGCAAAAATGTCCTATAACCCTTTACAAATAGTAAATATTTTAGGCGTATAGGGCCATAAAATCTGTTTTACAACCACTCAATTTCCAACAACATCTACATTTTATATAAATGTTTTTATAGCAGAAACCACTTCAGCTTGATAAATTAGGATCCATTCCTCTCCTGATGGTTCAATGACACGAGAAAGCAAAAGGGTTAGGGAAATGGAATAGTCGCCTCCCCTGGTAAAAGTGTCTCTCACTTGGAAACTACTTCTTCTTAGGAAGGAAAAGTAAAAGATTCAGAGACGGAAGCAAAATAAGCTGGTAATTAGGCACAGTCCTGAGGAAAACAACCTCGACTTTCACCCTTTAATTCCAGTACCTCGTGCTCGGGCCACTGGACAAGGAGCAACCATGCTGGTGGCGGGTGAAGAGTGTGGACTGCGTTATACCCGGCCACGTCCTGCTGGCACTCTGATGCAACAGTGGGTCGCTTGCCCCACGTTCTCAAGACAGAGTCCTGTCCCATTGGCAAGGATGGCTTTTTGCTGCTTACAGGCCCATTTCATGATGAACAAGAGCTTTTTATTATGTGGATGGTTGTGTGGCCCATATGCCTTTATCATCACCACTGTGTTCTCAACCCAAAGGTGTCCAGCCCCTAGGCCCTGGGAAACCGTCAGTACGTGATGTCATACAGCAAAAGAGACTTTCACTGCAACTAAAGTTAAACACCTTGAAGTAGGGAGATCACCTGGGTTCAGTCTACTCTCAAGAGTCCTTAAAAGCAAGGAATTTTCTCCAGCTGCAGACAGAAGGCATACAGCAGAAGAGCAAGGCAGAGTCTCAAAGTGCAAAAAGGAATCCCATCCTTTAACACAGGGTGGAGAGCATGGCCAAGAGGGCTGTAGGTGACTTTCAGGACCTGAGAGAGCTTCCTAAGGGACAGCCTGCAAAAAATGGGGACCCCAGCCCTATAACACCCAGGAAATGCATTCTGCCAACCACCTCGGGAGCTCAGGAGTAGATTCTGCTGTTGAAAGCTGGAGGTGGTGGAGGAGAGCCCAAGCTGGCAGACACTCTGCTTTCAATCTTATGGAAGCTGCAAAGCAGGGATTCGATCAGTCTCATCTAGACTCCTAAAATAACAGACCTGCGAGCCAAGGCATTTGCATTTTTTAAGTACCAAGTTTGTGGCAATTGACTATGGCAGAAATAGAAAAGGAACGCATCACCTCTGTCTACTTTAAGGACTAGAAAGCAGGCCTTCCATGAGTTCACCTTTTTATCCAGCAGGGAAAAGCCAGTCAAACTGAAAACAGAACCAGTGGAGGGCCTCTCATTGCCACTCTGAGGTGTGATGCAGTCCCTCACAACCACCCAAAGCTGTGCGGTCCCAGGAACCCAGAGCATCCCAGATGGCGCCGCAGCCCCCATAGTTCTTCAGATGCCACAGATGGTCACATCAGCGGACTTGGGCCTAGGCCGGCCACGGTGTCAGAAAGAATGATTGGGATGTAAGGGAGCTCCAGGATCCAATAAGCAAGACTACTGCTTCCATCTAGCCCAACCAGGAGAAAGTTCTCTATTTAAGAATTGATTCTGCTTGTGCTTTCTTTTCATTTGCAGGCCGTGGTACCCGTGTGGCAGGTTCTGCATCACGGCTTACAGAGGGCGTCCAGGGGATCTGCAGAGCTGGATAAGTATGGATGCGTGTGAGAAAGACATACTCATCTCTCTGAGGCTTCCTAGCTCAGGCCCCACTAGAGCTTCCCCATCACTGCTCTTTTGACCCTACTTTGTAAATAAACTCCCCCTTCCCTAAGATCAATTTTGATAGCAACTATGTACATGAAGGAGATGAAGGTTCAGACTGGATAACCTAGCTATTCCCTCCCTTCCATTGAGGACCAGAACACCACAGGAGGAGGGCCCTAGAGAGGGATGAAGTTCACCACTCAAGAAGAGTTTTACTCTCTTGGCTGTGTTGAGGGTAGTTGGAGCACGTGAGTGCATGTGTGTGAAAATGTGTGTGTCTGTGCTTGTGTATGCCTGCCTATGCACAGGGGAAACTGTACATCTATAAAGTGGGTAAATACTTGTCAGACATAATTTGCCTAAAACAGAGACATGTAAATAATAAATGGCTAGTTCTTTTGGTGAAGGGATCGTTTGAAAAACACACTGAAGGGAGAATGCCAGGGAGCTGAGGTTTTGTCTCAGAGGTAATGGGAAATCAGTCCATGTAGACTGAAGGATTAATTCCTTGGGAGTTTTAGGTAGAAGTCACTTTTTGTTTTAGTTCATTTCTGAGGATTACATTTGAGTTAATTAAAATACTGAGTGTTTTGAGTAATTCAAAGTTTTCAAACATGCAGAACAAAAAATAATTCTGAGTCCGTACAACCAAATGGACCATGTATTGGAGCTGGTAGAGCATCTTGGTGGGGTGCATATAGCATTTATTATTCTTTTCTTCTTTTTTTAACTGGGGTACAGGCCAGAGGTACAGGAAGTGAGAAGATTCACTAGAGACAGAGTGGGGAACAGAACAGATGGGTAGACCCAAAAACACTGCTGAGGGGAGCAGTGGGCAAGACAGGAGAGGTCTGCTGTGGGTACCCTTCCCCTGCTGGGGATCGAACTTGCACCGCAGTGGCTGTGAATAGCTGCATAGTGCCGTGCCCCAACCCCTTGCGCCACCAGGAAGACTCCATGTAGCATTTATAGCATAAATGGCAGCACTGTCTCTTTTATGGGACTGACTCTGAAACTAAATGCCAGAAACCTATGTGTTCTGGACTTAGTCCTATTTGGTTGGAGAAGGGACACAGCATAGTTGCAGAAAGGTAGATTGAGGTTAATGCAATTAAGAATCCATAAGTGACAGGAATGGGTGATGGGAGAAGAAGCTCTCAGGCACCCCTGGAAATTGTAGCAAAGCCAGGTCTCACTAACACGAGTGGCTCATGTGTGCCGCTGCCTTCGGGTCTAAGTAAGGGCGCCTTCAAAGACTGGATGGAGGACTGGGGTAGTACGAATAACTACGTCAAACATGGTAACACAGATTTACGTTTATATTTTACATTCTCTTCACATTGTAACACCCACATTGATTATCTGTCACATAATTCTAATATCTTTGAGTATATATTTACTGTAATATTAGTATGGATATAAAAACAAGAGGCACTTCCTGTAATTCTGGCAAGAAAACAGCATCATTATCATGTCTAAGCTAAAAAATAATAAAAATAAATACATTTTATCTAATGTTTCCTGTACACATTCTACTTTTTACAAAACATCGATCAGCCATTAGCTAAGTCACTGAACAGGTACTTGTGACAGGATGACACGAAATATTGCTACACATATGAAGTGCAAGATACATGTCAGAGGATAAGATTTATTTCAACTGCAAGATGATCACCACTTCATTTCAATACTTTGTGTTCCTAAAAGTTGGTAAATTTGGAAATCAATCAGTAGACACATTCAGGGTCGTTGAGAGTGGTGAGAATTCCAATGTTAAAAATTTTCATATACAAATGACATCCCCTATATTGTATTTTACTTGGCAGTTTTTTTTTAAATATTGCTTTTTAGGAAGAGTAAATTAAGTTCATCCAATACTTTCTGGTTTACAAATATCCTAAATAGTCAAGTATTTGGGATATGCTAAAATCAATTTTCTAGTGGCAGTTTTTTTTGTTTTTGTTCAGGAAGAGAGAATGTCATATCAGAGCAATGCTCTTACCAGAAATCTGAACAAATTTTAACACACACACACACACCAAATCAAATTAGCCAAAACCCAAAATATTCTGGATTAAAATAATTTTTTTTCAATTGTATACCCTAATACCATTATAGAAAGCTAGAGATAATTTCTTTTTCATTTTTATATTGAGCTTAAGAATACTTATAAAAGCACCAATTTAATTTTGTGACTTGCATGAATAAAATTTCTAGTAAGAAATCTCAGGGGCTACTTGTCAACTAACAAGTTGTCCTTGTTGGAACAAAAATGGTTATGTGTTCTTTTGGGAGAAAGCATGAAGAAAGAACAGGTAAGCAGACATAATATGGCAAGAATCATGCAGGTATTTTACAGAGGATTTTAAAAATAGTGATTTTTTTTTAAACAACTGAACAAACTGACTTGGAGTCAAGCCACCGAAGCCCCACTCTCAGGTAATATACAGATATATTAGGATTATTATTTCAAGACAGCCACATTACATAGTACTTGATTGTGCTTATTAATAGCTAAAATATCTGATATAGGATGGGTTTTTTTAGTGTGTCATAGAAATAATCAGTGAGTTTTTAAAAGAAAGGTGCTAGAAAATTCTATCAGCCAACTAGCTATATACACAAAGAAAACATATTTAAACAGTTACTTTTAATTTCACATTAAACCATCTGCATATTTTGCTACCACAAGAGTGTAAACTCACTAGAATAAAAAAATAATCTTTCCCTTCCAAAGGCATTCAGGTAGCAGGTCCCAAGCTTGAAGGGCTAGTTCCCACCCCCCAACTCCTGTAAGAATTGATTGGGATCAAGATGCCAGGACTGAAACATGGGTCCCTCCAAGTCCTTCCCTCCAGAGAAACCTACAACGGAATGGGTACGTCAGTCACCAAGACACAGGGGTGTCCTGGGACACTCCTCTCACTTGTAGGGAACGTTTGTTCACTCCCAATTCATATGTTTGCCTTTTGCTTTTACGTTCTAGAGTTGCACAGTGAAACAAGGTGTGTTAAGTCAGAACTTGAGGCAAAAGGCATGCTTTCTCCTCCTTATGTATGGCTGAGAATATTTGATTATTTTTCCTTCACTACTGTTGAGTAAGAACAATAAAACTGAAGAGCAGTCATACTTTTCTCCCGTGGGTTACTTTTTTTTTTTCCTAAAGGAGAGGACGAGAATTTCCTGCTGTAGTTTTTGTTTCATTTGAAATAGGCACTGCTACTGACACTAAAATTTTAGGTGATGTATGAAAGCATTAAAATATATATTTTTTATACTTTCCTATGTATTAATTTCAAGTTTCAACTTACCATTTGACCACACTTAGCAGACGAATGTGGTGGCCGTGGCTCATTGACTGGTCTGTGAAAGTCAAGATTAGTAAGATTTAGTTTTCCTTTGTGGCAAATATAAGCATTTGAATATTTGTGTTATAATTTAATAAAATACAATCTACCTTAGGCCATTTATTTTTAAAACAATCTAAAGCATGATAGGCTATTCCCTTTTTGCTATGGGGCAGGGGGGTAAGCCAGATGATCTCAGACTCTAATTTGTACAATTAATTTAATTGTTGAGACTAAATTTATTTTTATCTATATCATGTATTTATTGGATCCATAAAACATTTTCCTCCCTGAGGCATATAGGGCATTAGAAAAAACAATTAAGTATTATTCTTCCCAGTTTTCTGTCATGTAATAGTTCTGATTGTATCAAAATATTTAGTATCTCTATACTAATGTCATTTTGTGGGCCTCACTTCAATTGAATAATACAAAAAATTTATGTTTTGGTTCAAAGATAAATATAAATACTCCTGATATAGTACTTACATGTGGTGATTTCATGCTACTCTCTTTGAAGCATTTTATTTTCCTTGAGCTATTTCCAGGACTAAAGAACCACTTCTTGATGAGAAGCAATGAGGAAATCTGAACATGGACATGTCCAGGATTTCTCGACAGTAAGGAGAAGGCATGCCTTTCTTCTGTGCTCCCAGCTGCTCAGGAAGCTAATACCAAGTCAAGGTAATCAACCTTAAAAACTGACATGGAGAAATACTAGCTGCCTTTAGATGGGAGATTTGGATTCTCTTAAACTTGTGTGTCAAAAATCAGGTTTGTTTCTTATCTATACATTTTCCCATATTCTTTATCGTCTTTTCTGTACTATATACTGCATTAATTTATGACAGATCAGTATTTTTGAATCAGCAACTTGAGTTCTACTAACTTAAGCCTTAATTTTCAGTTTTGTATCATCAAACACTTTTAGATACAAAATGTCCAAGTATTTTTGTCACCACTGTTAACCTGCTTTTAGAATTTGACAGTGCAGACATAAAGATCAGTGCAGATAAGGCAAAGGCACCATTAGGCAAAGTACAGACAACATCATTTTAACAGATGAAACGCGTCTGTCAATAGAACAAACTGTGCAATGTCCATGGTGCATATTACCGACTGAACACGGTTTGTTCTTACCAGGACTCCTTAAGTGAAACAATGATACTTAGAACCTACGTTTGTTAATGCAGTTTGCAGTTTAATTAGCTCAGAGCTTAGTTTGGGTCCTTCATGCCCAGTTGAATTTCCATATTAAGAATTTGAATATATTCTAGAGTTGCTGAGAAATACAGGACCTAAACCTGGTATACTGCCCTCTGATTAGAAATTATAAGAATAATTTTGGGCTGCTGTTCACTTAGAATAATTACCTCCTCATCTTAAAGTGGATTATACAAGTGAACTGACAACATCAACAAATTTAGTTTCACATCATGGAGAATTGAAAGAAGTCTAGAGCCTTGGTATAAAGTATTTTGTTGCTTATTAGGACAGAGAAGGTAAATGAAAGGACCTCACTTTGGTTTCAAAATATATTGTCATTTCAGCTGTTAAGTATCGGAAATTGAGCTCATAAATGATTAGCATTTGAAATTATATTCATTTTTCTCCCCCCACACACATTGGGTGAGGACCTCTGAAATTAGGAAAGTCATGATTTACTCTACATTATGAGTTACCAGAAAATTTTACTGGACACAGCTGTCCTTTTGAATAGGCAGTTCATTTCTAAAAACCAGTATAAACCAGGGAGGGCATTAGTGGGCATCAGGACGGGTTGGAAGAGGACAATGAGACCTTTAACCGTGGCTTCCATGATCACTTTAGAAATAATCATGAATGCCAAGGACAGCAGCAATCCCCACACTGACATGGAGGCACTGAAAAGCTCTCTCAAAGTAGGATAGAAATGATTTTTGGATTATTCACTTGTTAAGCAGTTTTCATCACACAAATAGTTCACTTTTGTAAAGCAGTCATTTCAAACTTTAGACTTTATTTACAATGATAATTTTCATATCTTTATTACTTAGAAAATAATTTATATTTTTCCATCATTTAAACAAGAGGCCTGAGTCTCATGCCTTTTTGCACAGCTTTTACCTTCAAAGAAAATTCTCTGGGAAAGTGACAAGGCGATATGAGGAAACGAAGAGACAAGGGAAAGGAGGAAATCGCAGTACACACATGAAAACAATCTGCATGAAATGCAATCCCTAGTTTTTAATTTTACCGGGATTACAATGGCTAGGATTTGTTCTGAAAGTCCATCAAAGCGGAACACAGAATTGGGTATTGTTTCTAGAAAGTGGGTATTTTCTGAACACAGTATGAGGAAATTCCTTCACTTTTCAGATGAAGACCTACATATATATATCCTGTACAGGGTCACCTGTCTTTACCTTTCTACTGAGAGCAAAACCAGGTCTTATAAAAATGATAAAAAACCCACAAAATGTAGAATTAAGGAAAAACAACCTAAGTGGTGTTTTCACTGAGGAAAAATATGTTGAAGTCTGGCTTAGGTGACTGGAAAGACATTCAGTGGCATGCTGGGAATGACATAAGCAAACCTCCTAGCCAACCTGGCCTTCTGCTAACAAACATCAACTACTAGCTTCAAGGTCACCAGTTCCAACTTTTTCCACTGTCAGTTTATGGTTGTTTATATGATTACCCTTTTCCCTCAGTGGACTAGAAAACTTCTTCATTTGAAAGACCTGAGTTTATCTAATGGCACCTATAAATAGGCTCATATAAAAATGTAGTAAATTGCAACATAGAACACTGGCACCACAGGAAGTAAGCTCCAGAGTTGGGCGTGACACAGTAATATTGCTGTCACTAAGGAGGGAGGAACATCACTGGAAAATCATTACATCCCCAGGCATCTTCTGGGTGTCCTGGGTGTGTATGAAGGTCACACACTTGAACAATCTCCATTCCTTTACTTCGGTTCACTTCTAGCTATAATATACTAGGAATTTATTTTTGAAGGAAAAAAAAAATGACCAATCTGCCTAGACCGGTGAATACAGTTCTGGGATGAAGAGGTTCTAATTGCTTGGGCCACTGCTCTTTGTGTTATTTCACAACCCTGAAACCAAAACGAAGCCCCGGCTGGCCCCAGCGGGGCCCTGAGCTTTCAGAGGCCATCAGTAACATACGGCCAGGGACTCCCGTCTGCACTGCCCGCCCGCTCGCCACACACCTGCAGCTCTCAGCCACGTCCATGGTTGTTAGAGATGTGTGGCGTGGGGAGTGGGGGAAAGACTTGTTTCGGTAAATAATCAGATGCAAGAGGTCTGTGGGTGTAAATGTTTTGCTTCTCTTATTTGCCAGAGAAGGAGAACACTTAAATTCACTGGGGAAATGTCCTTGACTCACAGTAATTTCTGCAAACCTCAGGACACACAAACAATGTGAAGAAAATGGAAAACAACTCAGTATGTCCCAAATACTGTAGCCCTGGTGTTCACTCAGAAAACACTGAGATGATCCTAATGGTTTAGATAGGGTGTGTCTGCTTGGTCCTTTCTCATATTTTCCTACTTACTGGGAAATTTACCTCGAAACCCTGCTTATTGTTTTGCCTTTTCAAACAAATGTCATGGATTATTATAAAATCATTGCTTTGGAAAGGAAGAATATCTATTTAGAATAACGGCATTTTTAATGTAAACACTCTTTTCTGTGACTTCAGAGGACAGAGAAGTCACAATGTATGTTTACTTAGAAGCTAAGATTGTTCAGGTGAACAGGTTTGTATATAGTCCTGAAGGAGGAGTTATAATCAAAAGGTACTGGGGGGAAAAAAGGAATACCAGTTGTAAAAATTCGGTATTGGCTAAGAGTCTTTCACTTGGGGGACATGGATCCAGAAGTTTGCAAAAGTTACTAGTGAAAAACATTCTTTGCAGCATCTTCATTGAATTAGCATAAAATAACTATCTGATTATCATTTAAATTAGAATAGGCAGACGGGGGGGGGGGGGGGGGGGGGGGGGNGGGGATTCCACAGAGCTGGGCGCACCTGAACCTGCGCTCTCCTGCCGGCTTGGAGATCGCCACAAATGTATAAAAATGGTGATTAAAATATAACTTTATAAAAATGCTTCCCTTTCCCCCTTTAAAAAAAGTTTACTATCTACAGAAACAAACAAAATCTTTATATTTACATCAAGGTAACTATTCATGACAAATATAATAATATGAAATAAAATATTGAAAGTGAGTATCAACTTTTTAAATAGAGTTTGGCTCATAGCATAAACAAGTGTAGATAAACAAACCAAAAAAAAAAAAAAGACTTTCTATAATAGACCCAGTCTCCCAACCCCACTAAAGTCTCCGTTAACAAAACAAGTGTGACAACTGGCCGCAATGGGATGGGTGTGGGCCAATTCCTGCAGGTCCTGACAGGCGATCATGGGCTCGCCCGCCCTCACCAAAGTCCACAGTGACTGAGCACCAGGCTTTCACTAGGGCAACACACCCCAAACTCGAGGCTGAAATTGTCCCCTTCATCTCTAGCTAGAAACCCCCAAGGTTTCTGGCTGCCTTTCGTTTTCTACAGCACAATTTCAGAAGACGTGGGAGATCAGGGTTAAGAGCAATTTTCCAGGTCTCCTCTGACAACTTTTAAAAATACTAATCTGATTAAAAGACCTGGTTCCAGCTCCTTCCTAGGTGTTTTGATGTAAAGAACCCCATCCTCTTAAATGGTGATTTGATCTCAGGTGAGCGACAGACATACTGAAAACAGCTCCTATACATTGACTAGGCAAGAAGTTTGGAAAATGCCGCCGTCTTCCAAGTTTGAGGCTGGTGACAGAGCGCCTCCAAGTGGTGCAAAGCAGTAGTACCAGTCACATGGCTTCTCCCCAGCCCTGAATACCAGCCTCCCTCCATGGAGGGGCCTCTATTGAAGCTAGGTTGAGGAAGGGATTTGGAATGGCCACCTCTCAGAGACTCTGGGGTGAACCTCCTTCTGTTTGTTCACACGCTGAGACATCTGCTGCAGCTATTCTATGAACCACTACACCCACAAAACTTACACACACACACACACCCTTTCAGTCTCCTTTCTCCCTCTCTCTCTCTCTCTCTCACACACACACACACACACCCTTCCAGTTCCCCCTCACACACACACACACACACACCCTTTCAGTCCTCTCACACACACACACACACACGTTGTCGGCAGGTTGAATAAGAATTCAAATCATGCTCTGGAACTTTCAGTCCACACTTCTAGGAGCAAAAGCCCCGTTTCTGTAACCTTCATTCGCTGCACCGTTTCCCTGCTAAGCCGCACCCTTTCCTCTGTGATTAGTTTTCCCTTATGATTTATTATATCACAGTGACCATTATATATCCTAATATGAATGTTACTAAATTGTGGAGCCAGTGATCCTGGCTTTCAGTGTGTGTGTGCGTGTGTGTGAATATGTTTTACATGTATCTACGTGAGAGCTTATATACACACACACACATATATATATACTTCCTCCTTTAAAATTTCCTTAGAAGCTGGTGTTGCAAAGTGAAAGCTTCTCTGAGCAAGGGTTTTGGACAATGTATCTCACTGTAAAAATAAGCACATAAAATGCAAAGAATCCCAAACGCAATAGCCGTTTGCCCATCTCCTCGGATCTCTACAGTGTTGTGTCTAAGTGTCGTGCTGGCTTGAGAAGAGTCTGACAAGTCACTGTTTGGAAACACAGCTCCTTCTCCCCAGTGTCACTGGTTTGGCTTCGGGGCGGGGAGCTCCTCTGCTCTTGGCTTCCCCTTCTCCTCCTCCTCTTCCCTGATGGCCTGGATCTGTTCGGAGGGGTGCAGCTGGGCGGCCTGGTCTGAGGACCGGGTGTCCGTGCCCGCCAGCCGCTGCTCCTCCTCAATGACTTTCTTCCACATCTTGTGATTCTGCAGGAGGTGCTGGGTGATTTGGCAGTAGATTTTTCTCCTTTTGAAAGTTTTCTTTCCTGAGGAAACACCAATGCAGACCACTTATTTGTGTGTCATTAAAGGACAGTTATTTCTTTTCACATTATTAACAGGAGGCAACTCTCAAATGGACACATGAATCTCGCACTGCATTTATGTGTTGTGAAGACATCATTTTGGAGAATGGAGACATGAGGGAGATGGCCACACGCACGATTCTATCATCCAGACAAGCCTGCACCCAGAATTTAACATGTGAAGGGGCTGCTGCTATCTTCGTATCATTCCTGTTACATGTAGACTCACAAGGCTTTACTCTAGACTATTGGAATAACTTCTGTCCCTGTCTTCCTTTCCTGCATGGTCTTGCTGTCTCTTTTCTGTTTCATGTAGACTAAAGAATTCCAAACTCCTCTGAGAGTTCTCCCCCAAGCTGGCACACAGCATAGCCATCTTCCTTCTTCTTCCAACCTGATCTCTGTCAATACTGAACTTTTCCTTTTTTTTTTTTTTTCTGTACATACATAAAACTCATCTACTTTCAAGCTGGTACTTCCCCTCCTTCTGGAATGTTCTTCTCCGTGACAGTAAGTTCCCATGCATTTATGACTTTAAGACTCCAGTCAGATATCACTAAGTTCCTCTTCTAAGAATGTTTCTCTTCTAAACTCACATTGCTCTGCGCTATACTTGAGTAGCTTGTGTTTCCTGTCATTCCCTTTCTTATCCGTATGACTCCTGGTAACTCCATCTCTAACACCATTCAGGGCAGCTGGTCAAGAGGTAAGTGTGTGGCCCCCGTCAGGCCAATCATTCCTGCCTTGAGATTTTTCCCCAGTGGACAGAAAGAGTTCCAGGCTGGGGCTGGAGCCTCTTCTCCTCTGCATGTGCGTCTGAAGTGAAGGGCACATGGAGTTGGCTGGAGTTGAGCCTCATGAGGAAAGAAAGGTTGAAAGAACAAGCTGTGAGGCAGGTAGTGAGAGACAAGAGCAGGACCATGCAGGCATGGAAATTAGTCAACCTCATGTTTAAGCCCATCATTTTCCTTTCTGTGTATACGCATGTCAATAGAATTCTGTGACATAACAAGAATGTACTCAACCTTGTTCTCATCTGTTCTAGGCGTCTGTTCCTCTTCTAGGCTAGAGGCTCTCTAAGGGGACACTGTAAAGGCTGGTACAGATCTTATACTTGACGAGGCTCAGCAAAGATGCACTTAATGAATAAATTACATTTTCTTGTGACCGAACAGTTTACCATGTCAATATGGAGACTCTAATGGCAGATTTTACAGAATTGCTTCCATCTCCTGATTGAGAAATTGGAATGGACCAATTTCCAAAGTAAAAGAGGATAGTTTAAAGATTCTTAGAAATCAATGCCTTCATTTGCTTTTTAGGCTTCCAGTTCCTTATCTTGCAAGCATCTAATGTATGCCGAGTGTGCCACGTTCCGGTGCTTCACTGAGACACAGGTTAATGTTTGCCAGCATGGATGGAGCTTTTACTCTGTGGGGAGTAGGGAAGAAGAAGGCACCATCCTACAGAGTCCTACAAAGTCTTTGAAAACTGGTAGAAAGACAGGGAAATGACACCTGGGGGGACACTCCATGGTGGTGGTGGCTTGGATGAGGCTGGGATAATGGAGGTGAATATTTGTGAGCTAGGACGTGACAACTGATTGGGTGTAGGGAATAAAGAGGAGGGAGGAAGCAAAGGCAACTCCACCATTTCCGGCCTGAGCAGCTGCAGAGCTGGTGGTATGAAGCTGAGACAGGGAAAAGCAGATGAAGCGCAGATCTGGGGGTATATGGAACACTGCATGTCTGGGGCATCTTTGGCGGAGAGGCGGAGTAGGCAGCTGGTCTCAGCCTCAGATGGGTGTTCATTTCCAAGTGACCAGACATAATGTAATTCTTAGTATCTTCATGAGAGTGGCCATTTAGGCCAAGAATTGAGAAGTTAGGCTAAGATGCTCTGCTTACTCTGTAAACTTTCTAAGAACAAATGCTTTTCACTCCCCCGTTTATCTAAAAAGTCCTGACTTTAGTAACTGACTTTAGTAGTTTATTAAATATATTATGTTCTTTCTAGTTTCTGTTCCACCATTCCCAGTAAACAGTGCAAGGCTGGTAAGTAATGCTAATGATAGGAAAGGTTTCCAGGTCAGGAAATTCTTATCTAATTGAGACTACAAGAAAGAGTCACCAACAACTGAAACAAGATTTACAATGCGCAACCTGGGAGAATAGAGAAATATAGTAAAAGGAGAGAGGAAGAAGGAAGGGGAGGGGAAAGAATAGGGGAGGTGGAGAGGGAGAGAAGAGAGGAGACAGAAGGGAGGAAGGGAAGACTGAAGAAAGAAAGGAAGTAGGGAAGGGAGTAGGACTTAGAATTTCTTCATCTACACACTTCTTAACAAGGTCTATAGAAATGTATGTGTAAACTGAACAGAGGTGCCTTAAGACCAGAGACCTGGGGGGGTGGGGGGAGTAGAAGAGATGAACAGTCACTAACTCAACACAAAGGTTCCTAGGCACCAATGCCTAGATCATAAGACCCAAGCAAATATCTCCATTCTAATGCTAAGCCAAAAGTAAAGATAGGAGATGGAGCTCTATCTCTGGAATCCATTATAATAATCTCAGGAGGGCATGCGCTTGTAGAATCTTCTCAAGTTCCTCCTTACCAAAAGAAGACTATTAGTGCAGTCTCTGCACTGGCTGGGGCAGCCACCTCCTGCCCACCTGTGACTACACATATGCTTCTCCTCACTAGCTCTCTCCTCTGCAAGGCAGCAGCCTTCCTGCCTGCCTCTGACCAGCACCATGCTGGGGCTTCTCTTCACTGACCTCCCTCAGTGGAGGCAGCTCTCCTCAAGGCCACCCGCCTGCAGCCATGCAGGCCTCTCTCAGCAAACCTGTCCCTCTCGGGGCAGCTCTTCCAGCCCCCTTGTGTCTATGCGAGTGTCCTTTACTCTTCTGTTCCTTTCCCTAATAAACCCGCTCTTTAACTAACATCTCTGCCTCGTGGAGAAACTCGCCTGGGAACTGGCCGCGTGCTGCTGAACAGGGAGCTCTAGGAAACCTTTCCCAGAGTGAACCCAAGAACCCCTTTCTCCAAACCCACTCACTCAAAAACGACATCAAAAGTATAGTACACGTTCAGTTTTTAAAAGCAAGTCTTTAAAGCTTTTCTTCTACCAAAGTCCTCCATTTGTTTATTACTGATTTGTTTTTATGGTAGTCGGGTACTACATCAGCTTTCATTGAGAAAGTTTTTCATGTTAATATTTTTTTGTCACTGAATCTTTTGAATCAAGAGTTATAGATGACCATGGGTTGAGGGGCAGCTCGAATCAAATCACAGTATATGAAACACACAGTGATTATTGCTTATACACATTATGGCGGTGCACTCCGAGGGAAGCAGCTTACAAAAGCTCGCTTTTTCTCGTTTTCCTTTCAGGGCAGTCCCCATGAGAACAGCTGTTCTCTTTTTAATGCTGTTAAACGTTAGCAATAAACCTCTCTGGAATTAAACTGAATAAGGTGACGTAGAAGAAAGTTTGTACCAAATAAATTTGCGTAGATTAGAGTCTGCAGGTGGGCTGGGACATGGCTGTGTCAGAGCCAAATTGTTCAGCCCTGGAACCTTTTGAAATGAGAACAAAGAGCCTTTCATTGCTCAAATTCTAAATGCAGCTTAGTACTTCATTAGAAACCTCTTAGTTCGCGGTAGGAATCTTTCAGATTTAATTATGAGGTGGGGGAGAAAGGCTTCTTTCCCTAGGATACCATATTGAAACATTTTATTCTGTGTTTCCTGGGAGACCTCCAAGTTTTGCAAATTGCTGAAATTATCAGTGCATGTTTAATTTTTTTCTGAAATCTAAATTTCAGGCTAAGTCAAGCGAACCGCCTCATCTCAGTCAATATGAATTCTGAAATTAAAATGACTAAGAATCAATAGTGGTGAGGCCTCAAATGAGGACACCAGGTTCCCTTTCTGGGCCTGCACTCTTGGGAAGCCGCTGGGACCTCTGGCCTTGGATTAGTCCTGCATAAAAGGCAGCGGCTAGGTCAGATGACCATATGTTGCCCTTCCATTTTAAAGTTCCCTCACCTCATGTGCCCAACCATTTATCATTTCGGCTATAAAGGAATACTTCAAAGATAGGTTTTTTGGGAGGCCTCCCTGGTGGTGCAAGGGGTTAAGGCACAGCACTATGAAGCTGTCTGCAGCCACTGCAGCACAAGTTCAATCCCCGGCCAGGGAGCTGACCCACATGGTCCAGCAGACCTCTCTCCTGCCTCCCCGCTGCTCCCCTCAGCAATGTGTTTTAGTTTATCTGCCTGTTCTACCCATTCTGTCTCCGGTGAGTCCTCTCACCCACCCTATCTCTGGCCTACACCCCAGTTCTTGTATGCATAAATAAATCTTAAAAAAGAGATTTTATCAAGTCACTGTTGACAGATGGCCTAAATTTTAATGAAGGTAGCCAGTGAAGCTTCAGAAGCCAATAGCGGACAAAGTCCTCAGATTGTCACTGCTGCACTAGTGAGCGTGACAAAAACAGAAGTCAAGCACGTCAGAAATCAGGGTGGCAGTCCCTGGCTGGGGCATGAAGGGATCCAGTAGTGCAGGTTTCAGTTACTGCTGAAGTCTGGGGAGAGAAGCTGCCTGACAACTTCTGGTCTGGGTTCCTCAGTTCCTGAAGTCCAGACTAGGTGTGTGTTCTGTCAGTGCATTTGCATTCAAAGAGCAAGCAGGGCCCATGGGAACAAAGTTTGCCAAAGCTAAGCCAAGAACTTGTCCCAGTGTCATTCTGTGGAGAAACTGTCCTGTGCTTAGTAGACCACCTGCTCTTTGAATGCAAACAAAATAAAAGATAATTAGTGCATCTTTATTAAGTGAACAGATGAATAAATAAGTGTGCGTGGCAAGTCTTACCTCCTGTGAATTCCCACACTGGCACAAAATTTGTAATGAAGCTTATTAAGCATCACAGAAATAAAATAGAATGACTCTGATAGGAGACTACTGCAGGGATAGGACATGTGATTTTCTCCTGAGTCTGTACAAAAGTTAATGCATAGGACAAAACTAACACACAAATCTGACTGGAAGCTAATCTGCAAACCCTGTCTCGTCTGTCTCTAGTTAAGAATCACTGCTTTAATTCTGCGTGCGTGTGTGTGTGTGCGTGCATACAGCCAGGCTCTTAGAGGAGGGGAGAAGGACCAACACCCATATCAAGCTCTCTTTCGTAGACAACCCAAACGAAGCCAGGCATGCATGTCCCGACTGTGCTAAAACCAGAAACAAATGACCAGGATGTCTTTCTTTGGCAATGCTTTTGGTGAGGGTTTGGAAAATATTACATTTGTGGTTTTCTTTATCTGTGAATGTAGGCAGGAGCCGCATACTACGCTGCCATGAACACAGCAACAGCTCTTGCTCAATGTCACGGTAAGACTCATGAGCTTTACTAATTGTGCTATTAGTCATGACCCTTTATTTATGGCAGGGGAGCTAGCCGAGAAGTTGAAGACGTGGATTATGACCTGTTAGTGAACATAAATGGGCGAGGTCGGCGACACTGCTCTCCGAGCCAGCGGCTGAAGTGACCACTTTTCCCCGCCGCTACTGAACAAGTGGTCTAAAGCCCAGTCATTTGTCACTTGGGCGATTTCATCAGCCTCGACTCTTCTCTTTGCTTCTATCTCTGCTCCCTTCCCAAACTCAAGAATATTCTCAATGCGCCAGCTGAAGTCAGTTAAAATGCAAGACAAATCAATTACTTCTTATATTCAAAAACCCCTGGGGGGTTGGGAGGAAAAGGTAGTGGGGGCCCCTGGACTGTGGTGGAGGAGCACGGATGTTCTGGCTGTGGGGGTGGTGTGAACACAGACATCTGAAGAGGCCTGACCTTGCACTCTTAGGACATACAGTGTTATAAACCAGTGTTACCTCAATTTAAAAAAAGCTAAAAACAGAAGACTGGGAAAGATGGTCTTAAATGAGTTTGAATGTCAGTTATATATACTTAACATAATGATAACATAAAACAACAAACCTCTTTATTTCTTTCATTTTTAAATCACTAGGCTACTTTGAGGAACAGGCTCCAACTATTTCTTTTTACTACATGATGGAGAACATATCTCTGTATGAGTATGATAACACAGTAAATTCCCCAGGTTGTGAGTTAAAATATTATGATGTTGGATAAAGGTCTATCCATAATCAAATGCATGAAATTTATAAGAAACATAAACTTCATCTCAATCTAAAGAAAACAACATTAAGAAAAGTACATTAGGAATAGATTTTATAACTTACTTGGAGAATCATTATTTTCACAGGTTTCTTCCTCATTTGCTGCTGCATCCTCCTCCTCTTCTTCAGGACCATCCGTATCCCCTGACTCATCACTGTCTTCCCCCCATTTCCCTGGCATTAGTCCTGCTGAGTCATAGGAGTTGCAGAGAGGACCCACGATGTGAGAGATGAAGGACTCCTGAAGGTTGGCCAACTGAGGAGCAGAGCGGTCCATGAAAGGGCTGATGGGTAACCCAAGGCTGGCTTCCTCATCACCCTAGAAATGGGATTGAACATGGAGAGCTGACTAGGAAGGAAATGACAAGGGAAGCTGGAAATACAAGTCCATGTTCACCTGGCATCTGAATTTGCAAGTGTACAAGACCTCAGGCACTTGCATATGCCCTCCCTCTTTACTTGACTGTTGAGGGCTTCTAGACAAATCTCTAAGATTCCTACAGAAACACTTCATTGCCTATGACCACTTTCGAGTTGGTGAGGCTTTGGCTTTTGATCAATGGGAAATACAGGTATTTCTTATCACATGACCATAAATACTACACTGGGAATGATTATCAGATTCATAATCTACTGTGTTTTCCTTTGGCTGCCAGAATAATTAAATCACTTATATCTCAATTAAAGTTGTTATCTTATCTCAGGTTGTGGCTGAATTTTCTCTTCCGTGATTATATGGTTTCTGACATTCATGTGTTTAGTAGTACTACTTTGTGTTTTGATTTTGAAATGTTTCAACTCATTCTGGAAATAGTATCAGACCATACCTGGCAAAATAACTGAAGGAAATATCAGCAATGGTTATGACTCTGTTGTGGAATTATAAGTGGATTGTTCTTTTTCTGCATTTCAGGACTGATTATGAATTGATCTCATTTGTAGGAAAGGCAATGTATTATTTTCTAGAAAGCATAAACCTTTATTCTACATATTAGTCCTATTTACAGTACCTGGCATATGGCTCTGTAAGTATGCCCGGTGACAAGCAATTTATTCCTTAGTAAGTGTCTCCTTTAGTAACACTATTACTACCAGAAAAACTTCTTTCTGACAGTGACCTGCAGTCTGTCTCCCTTTAACTAGTGTAGACTAGTTCTGTTCAGACCTTTTTTAGGTAGAAAGAGGAATCTAATGATTCTCATAAATCAGATCTCCTTTTATATAAATTATAATTTACCTCCTTTAATCTCCACAACATTATGATAAACCTAATCCTAAATTAGCATGTCCATCTTTTAAGTATCTGAAGATGATTTTTACAGTCCCTGTCTTCCTGCAGGGTGGGTAGGCATCTTCACTGCTTCATGTCCTGTCTGTCGCTCCTCCCTGTCCTTTATCTGTGCTCTCCAGCTCTCCCCACTAATCTGCTCTCTACTGCTAGAGATGGAATCCTGTAATAGGTGGTCATTAGTGACTAACTTCTTTGACTTAGAATAATGTTTTCAGCATTATGTTGTAGGACATGCAGTCTTTTATTTCTTTCGTAGCTGAATTATTTCCCAATGTGTAGAAACACTACATTTTATTGATCGATTTGACCACTGATGGATATTTGAATTGTTCCTGCCTTTTTGCTATATGGACAATGCAGCTATACAAATCTGTGCCGCTTTGGCAAATATATGAGCAATCTTACATGGATCGTGATAGACTAGTAAGTTAGTTACCTGTTCATAAAATTCATTGACAATCCCCTCCGTCCACTGAAGGTGCAGCTCTTTACACTTAGCGGGGCCGTTGATATCAGCCAGCTTTATGCACATCTGACACACCAGTAAGCGATCGTTCTCGTTGGTCCAATCTATTCCAACATCGTCGTTCACCTGTTTGAGAAGCAAAGGTAAAATGTGTCTTGTATCAATGAAAATCTAAGCTGAACAGGAGAAAAAACATTTTCCAGTATTTATGTCTCATTATGTGGAGATGAGCATATCAAGTAAGGAGGAATTTTTTAGGTATTTCTAGAAATAAAAAGTGATTGGCTACCTAAGCTAATAGTGAAACAGCTTAGTGAAAAAGTAAAATAATGGATGGAGAAAATAATTATTAATCATAGAGCAGAAAGTAAATACTATTTAAGACTAATATATTTTTGTCATGATTAATATAGCTACAAATGATAAATTTTCTTGACTTAATATGTGGGCATCTAGGTTTGATGTGTGAATTCTGCTTTAGGATTTTGACCTTTACTCCTGCAGATAGCTTCTATTAGTATACCATGAAGCAGAGAGCAACTTAGAGGACAAAAACGATCCTTAGAATGTGATTATTCCGTGCAGTGCAAAGGACGATATTTAGAGGCAGCACCTGGGCACCTCAGGTTTCTCGGGGGGCAATGGCTGTCGCTTCTGCTTCTGTTTAATACCTTGTTGCATCTCCTTTGCACATGGGACACAGAAGAGGTGCTCCATTGAGTTTTGTTCTCACCTGGGGCCCTAGGACACCTTTCAGTGTGCCTACAAATGAGGATTGGTACAAATTGAGTTACCTTGGCATTCAATTTGGCCACGAAGTCAAAGTGTTTCTTCAAGTCTGTGGCCAAAATTGCTTCAATGACAAGGAAACGGAAATGCTTGAATTCCACATGGTCAAGGTTGACTAAGAAATTATACTCTGGCCGGGACATGAAAAGGTTCCATGCAGCAGCTGCGTGATGATTCTCTAACACTGAGCGATCATTGTAGAGCACCGCCTAGGAAAGTAAGAGCGAAAAGTTCAACGTTTTAAGGTAAACTAAAACCATTAAAATATACAATGCTTTAAAAGTCTTTTCACGTGGACCAGAAATGGAACCTGGTGACAACTAGTTAAGAAGAATCATGGTTGCTGTATACTGACTGTTGACTGCTTTTTGGGGGTGAGGTTTCTTTTTGTGTAAGATGAAACTGATTTTCTTGAAACTTTATCTGAAACTCTTTAAGTGAGGGTTCACAGTAGGCTACTATCAGATTTCTTTGCAGGGCACACAATTTAGCCAGTAAAAATATACAATATACTGTTATCCCTAAGCAGTCATTTTCTACACCTAGAATAGAAATTACCTCCTCTTAGTCCACATATTACCAATAAAGAGGAATAGGATGAGAAACCGATAATTCATAATTATTCTCGCCCCACCACTGGGCATAGGAAATAACACTCTTTATATAGTAATTGAAAGTAAATAGTAAATAAATATTTGTTTGGACATGCTGAGGGAAGCCACAAAAGCAAAAGAAGTTCCTAAAAAATGCTTTAAGGATAAGTATGGAACATAGACAATGGAAGAAAAATAGATGCAAAGACAACTGAAAAAGACTAAGCACAGGGAAACTGGTATTGAGATAAGCAAGATGCATATATGTGCAGGAAACACTGAATGGCAAATGATAAAAGGATTTGCGTATCATTAGAGAAAATAATTCTGGTATATGAAGGACAAGATTCTTGCATAGTAGAGGTACTGGGGAAATGGAATGCAAGTGGGATAAAAGACAAAAAGCAAGCAAGAAAAAAGTATAGGCTAGAATGGCCTCTAGATCCTCTAAACAAAACCCAATAGAATCTAAGATTATTGAATAACGTGGCTCCAGCTGATTGGATCGAAGAGAAGCTCTCTGAGTTTAACTGTTTAGGCAGAGAAACCAAGACATCAGTGATTACATTTTGACATTATAGACTAAGTTCTGAATGTCTCTAAAGTTCTTCTTTTTTTTTTTTTTTTGAGAATACTATGTGAAGGTGAAGAAATTCCCTCAAACAAATGAAATTTTTATTTTAACTCTTTTCAACCAATAGACCTGCCATAGATAAGACTCATAATTGTGACAGTGAATAAACTTCCAAGGAATGGAATTTCTATCCAAAGAAATTTAACAGTATTAAAAATTCAAGAGAGACTTGGTTCTGTAAGCTTTTCAGAAAAGGACTTTTGTGTAGCTTGGGCTTTTTTTCCCTATGGCTGGAGAGGTTCATTAATTCAAGTACTCTTTTCCCCAAAGAAGAAAATTGAGAATATATTCCCATGGGTAATGAAGCTGCATACCTGCCACTAATATCTTGGAACAAACCTTGATATATTTTCAAAAATGAGCATGGCTTCTAAAAATCATATCCTAGGGCTAAATACAGTTTGGCTCCTATTTGCTTGGTGCCTGTTCTAACTCAAATTTACAAAATTGATTTTCTTCCAAGAAATCTCTAACTTGAATTCTTTCTCCTGATCAGAATGGGAAACTGTACCTGAGGAGCACTGGTGGCAACCAGAAAAGCATTTGTCCTTCCTGGGTGGTCGTAGTCATGCATGGCCGCAGCCACATACAAAGCCATCAGTTCTAAGGCAGGGATATTCCCGGAGAGACATCCGTACTTCTCATCCGGCACGCTGTACATTTTTGAAAACACATATCCCATATGTCCATGTGTAAATCCACTGTCCGAATCTGAGAAGAGGAGAATGAAAGGGACAGAAAAATTTAAAAGCTACTGAAGTCACATCATTTGAAATCTTGATCTCTTTTTTTAAAAAACAACAACAAAACACTTTTGCTCCCATGGCCCACCAGGGAACACAGGTGTCTTTATTATCTACCTGAATCACTCGCCGATCCATGGTCATTAATCACAGTCGACAGGCCTGGAATAGGTTGCGTCGTAAGATACCAAACGGCATGTAAAACATCAGTGGCATGGATTCTGTTATGATCTGTGACCAATGCAAAGAACAGGCATTCATTTCTGACCTTTGGGGTTCAAGGACTAACAGTGCCATCTACTGGATAAACAGACCTAGCCTAACATTCTAATGCTTCAGCGACAGCCAAACATTCTAGGACAAATACTCTTTTATTACCCTTCCGTTACATAGCCATAATATCCATAGCAACAAGAAAAAATATAACACAACATTCGTAGTGCATGCAGGTGTCTGCAGTAGAAAAATCAGTATGCAGACTCAACCGGAAATCTAACATACCTAGGAAACTCGCAACATGAAACAAATGTCAGGTTTATTCTTGTACTGTTTCCATGCTCCTGTGTAAGACTATGCAGAGACCCTGAATAAAATACCTTAGGGGTCTCCCTGGTGGTGCATGGGTACATAAGAACCTCACTCTGAAGCATCTGCAGCTACTGCAGCACGAGTTCGATCCCCGGCCAGGGAGCAGACCTACATGGTGCAGCAGACCTCTCTTGTCTCACCTGCTGCTCCTCTCAGCAGTGTATTTCAGTCCATCTGCCTGTTCTGTTCCCCACTCCGTGTCCTCTCACCCCCCCCCCAATACCTCTGGCCTGTGCCCCAGTTCTTGTGTGCATGCACACAAGATAAATATTTAAGAAGTCAATTAAAAGACCTAAGATACACTTCAACTCTTAACTCCTGACAGTTTGCCTCTGATGACACCCAAGTGTAACAAGAGAACAGGATACAGCACTACTCTTCTGTATCAAACGTAAAACACCGCAATAATACGTGTACACCTACAAACATGTGCATATTACAGGAGATTATATCTATACAACAAAGTGTAAAACTAGAATCAACAATATTCTCTGATGTAGGAATTCTCATTTGGGAACACAGTTCTAGTAAATACTTAAAGAGAAAAATAAATCTCCCCTACAGTAATGATGGGAGTTGAGCCCTTAAGCAAGAAGCAGAAAACTGAATATGGGTAACCAAATCCCTTCGTTGCCAAGCCAGGACCACGGGAGGGGCGTCCTGCTCTGTGCAGTTCGGCTTCTATCAAACCAGGATGAAAAGATCCAGTGTGCGCTTGGCTGAACGTTTTTTGATGCAAAACTTTGAAGTTTTTCTCTTGTTTATCTGGCCCTTCCTAATACTTTGCTGACTTACAGTAGCTTTATGACAATTCTGCTAACTTTACACACTTCATTTTTAATGATAGTTTCCTTCCGATTTTTGTACATTCCTGGCAACTTTTAGGCTCTAGTATGTAAGTGATGACATGTAGCTAAATCTTAAAACACTCTGAATTCAGAACAGGAGCTGGGTGAGAGAATATTTTCAGAAGAGCTTTGAGAAACAGACTTGCCAGGCTCCCAAGGAGAAAACAGCAAACGTGTGTCTCGCTGGAGCTGACCACCGTCCCCTCGAGTGCCCCAAAGGTCGTCGCCATTGAGACTGGACATGGAGTCTGTGTACAGACAACCTCAAGTGATTTAAGGCGACTGTACTTGGTGCTGGTCACTGGGCCACGTGCGATGTTGATTGAGCTAGAATGTTCTGGATTTGGGATTGATGTGATTTTATCTCTGCTCTTTTATTGCCTGTGGTACCCTGAGTTGAAACACTCTCACTTCCTATCTGAAAAATATGGAGATAATAGTGCCTATTTCTTTTTTGTTTTTTAAAGGTTTATTTTACAGGCCAGAGTCGCAGGAGGTGAGAGGATTCACTAGAGACAGAGCAGGGAGCAGAACAGGCAGATCAACTGAAACGCACTGCTGAAGGGAGCAGAGGGCGAGGCAGGAAGGTCTGCTGCGCCATGTGGGTCCCCTCCCTGGCTGGGGATCAAACTTGAGCTGCTCAGTGGATGCTTCACAGTGAGGTGCTCAACCCGCTGTGCCACCAGGAGGCCCTATAGTGCCTATTTCATAGTACAATTGTGAGAACTATGAAAGGAAACACATCAATGTGCCTACTACCTAGACTTGCAATGAATAAAACATTATTCACGTTGCTATAGAAGAGGGTAAAGGAGCACAGGTCCCTGGTTTTATCCCCTGAAATCAAGGCTAGTCAGGAAGAACATAGCTGAAGGGCTGAAATCAAAGCGATTTTCAAGTCTGTGGGAAGGCAGGCAGCTGGGATGACCTAGCAGAGGAAGGAATGGCAGCCTGATCAGAGGTAATACTGGGTGTGCGTGTGTGGGGGGGGGGGGGGCGGGGGGGGNTGGGGGGGGGGGGGGGGGGGGGGGGGGGGGGGGGGGAGGGAGCTGGGGTGCAGGGAGTGAGGGTGGCAGGGAGGAGTGGTGGAGAGCTCTTCTGGGTTAACTTCTTTTTCTTTTGTTGAGTTGAGAAGACCACTGCATGCGAATAATTACTGGCCCAGCATGACCAGGGCAAGTGTGGATCCTGCAGAATGCTGGCAGAGGAAGAGGATACCCTGCATGGTCAGCTATGGCTTGGCCAGCTGTGGCTCCTGCTTCTGTTCTAGTCCCCACCAAGACGCCCAGCGCCACAAGGTTTTTAAGGTAATTTTAATAAACCTTCAGTAGACAATCTCATCTTAATCATTTGTGGTGGGCCTCTTGGTGGTGCAAGGGGTTAAGTGTCAGCACTGTAGGGCTTCTCAGCCCCTACAGTCCCAGTTGGATCCCCTCCCAGGGAGGGGACCCCCATGGTGCAGCAGACTGCTCCTGCCTTGCCTACTGCTCTCCTCAGCAGTGTGTATCGGTGGATCCACCTGTTCTGCTCCTCACTCTGTCTCTGGTGAGTTCTCTCACACCTCCACGTCTCTGGCCTGTACCCCAGCTCTTGTGTGCATAAATAAATAAAATATTGAAAAAGAAAAAAATAATTTGTGGCTTAAAATATAAAAAAGGAAAGCTGCTGAACTCACGGACGGAATGGTGAATGGAAAGACTAGATAAAGACAGTTACATGGAACACAAAGCCTTGGGCTTTGCCGTGTGCATTCAAATAACCGCTCCCCAAACCGAATCCTCTAAAAATAAATATGCCTAGTTGTGTTGCGTAGAGGAGAAGTACGCGTCACAATCGCTCGGGCAGGACGGAGAATCCCCTGTAAGCAGCTGAACGTGTTCACCCACTATTTACTGCGTGATTCTCTTATTTTTGCAAAGCCTGGCACTGCTGCTGCTCTCGCCATGAACTCCCCGGGGAGCAGCACAGGAGCAAAGGCTCCTGGGAAAGGAGCTCGCTAGGTCACCTGAGGGGTCGGACATCTCAGAGGTCCTCGCCTCTGGCCACTGTGGGATAAGGAAAGACACGGGAGTCATCTTTACTTGACCCCGCGATCATCCCTGTCCTTCATCTCTGTATTTTGGACAAACCCCAAACCCCTTGGTAATTCACTCACCCCTGCAGCCCCCTCCCTCTCCAGCAGCCTACGACAGGCGCGCCGGACTCTTGCCCATTTCCCTCTGCTGTTTTAGAGACTTTCACCTGAGCCCCCAAGCAGCGGCACCTGCTTAATCAGCGAGGGCTGGAGAGGCATGTAGTGAAGGATGGAGCTGCAAGTAAAAGCAAAATATGTTTCCCCCTAAGTTTACTGATATAAATTTTCCATTTAAAATTCAGTCTATGCCCCTATTCACCAAGGGATAAGGCGTATTAAGGAACTGACGAAACACTTAGGACACTTTCTCTTTCAGAATATAGCTAATATTTCCGTCCGGCTTGTCCTCCCAGCTTTGCCTGGTCACCTCAGTATCTCGCTTTAAAATGGCGGGCTCAGCACGCAGAGCTTCCGCTGATCAGCGCTTGAAGACTCTTCCTCACTGCCGTCAAGAAACAGGCCACCGTCACTAGTGGTTTTGAAATACCCTCCCCAGTTCTCAAACTTGAAGGATAAACATGAGAGGCGCTAGGGAAAATAGATTTTAGAGATGCAAGTCTTTGGAAATAGAGAAAGTGCCCTAAAAAGTAGCTTTCCTCCCTGAGTGGAGATGCCTTGGTATCTTTTTTTTTTTTTTTTGCCTTCTTTAGTAGCCAAAGGCCTAACTGAAAGGACCAGCGAGGACATTGAAACTTAGATCTCTCTCTGCAATGGAGTATAAGTGACACCTGAAATTTTTCTAATCTTTATTGAATAAGTAGATTTTGGTACCATATATCTATCAGTAAGTTGTGTAAATTTATTGCCTGCAGCTATTTAATAAAGCATCTTTTAACTGATCTATTTGTCATCTATGTCTATTTTAAAATCTAGAATCCTCAATGTTTAGTAAGGGTCCTAGTTATACATTTTTAAAACTTTCATTATTTTCCCTCATCTCTTAGAAACTGTTAAATGTGTACTTAGAAATATAATACAAATTAGTCTAATATTTTAGTTCATTACAATATTTATGTAACTCTAACCCCATTTGGGTTATTCTAAGGCATCTATCATTTAGTTATAGGCTTATTGAGATAAGACCCATTAAAAATAAAGTGTTCATTGAGTGTTAAAACAGACATACACCAAACTTTTGTATATACTAATTATAACTAACGATGCAGCTTTTAATAAATATCCATATTAGTTAAAATTTACAACCCTATCATCTGCAAGGTTTTATTATTTAAACATGATCATCGATTCAAACTTTCCTATAAAAAGATGTAAATAAATTCCCTTTATGAAAAGCATCTGGGACTTGCTCTGCTAGAACAAGCATGCTTATTTAATGTAGGACTGGTCTCCCCAGAAATGTTCAGATGGGCTTTTTCCAACATATGTCAAATTGGTGTATGGAACTAAGGCCAACGGGGCCCTGTGGACCTCAGAAAAACTATTACTTTAAACTCGAAGAATGCAGATTGCCTGGCTTTAGGGACATCTCCACAAATAACCTTTTATTGAAGAAACCTCTTTTAAGGCAGATTAAACATCTAGAGCAGGCTCTGTCAGGCGACGTCATCCCCCCTTGTCATGTCAATCCCCCTTCTCTTTCCTCAACACCCCATGCCCCTATCCCACTCCTTAGCACAGGATATGAACACCGTTTTGTTCCATTTACTTTATAATTTACAGTCATGTTGTTATTTTCTCCTACTAATCTGTCTGATGTTAATTTGTAGGCTTACCCAGCCTGAGAAGAACCCAGGCTGGGGTGGGGGGTCCTCCCCCATACCCTGACTCCCCAACAATAACAAATTCTTTTCACATGGAACAAAGAACACACTCTTTTTGGAAAAACATCTATTGCTATAAAAATGTACTAAGAAAATGTAAAAATAAAGAATACAACTTAGAATCTGGAAACTTCGTACATTCATACACTGGTCAGCTTTCCCTATGATTTAATGACCAGGGAAAAGTTACTGGTTATATCAAGTTGAACTCAGTGGAACTTGGCTTTAGCTGATTATATCACTAACATGTATTTGGAAGTAGTTCATTAATTTGTAAATTCAATCTGGTGACTAGCTGTTCTCTTAGTGTTTTCAGTGGCTTCCTATCTCTTAGAGTTTATTTCTGTAACTCCTTAACCATTGAGAAATCACTCACAGTTAAGTCAGTCAGTGGACCCTGGGGAAATGGCATTAAGAAATGTTACAAGGCTGATCCCAAGGTCCATTCAATCTGTCCTTTCTTCATTCCTCTCTTCCAATGTCCAGGGACTAGACTTTCCATTGAGGCTCAGAGTTACTCAGCTGCTCTCCCCTCCACCAAAATAGCTGTCCTATTTTTTGGCCTATGGTCCTCTGTTCTCAGTCAAATCCCTCTTGTAGACTGAATTCTTCATTCTCCTTCCTTATCATACACCATCGGAGGTGTGTTTTTACTTCAGTGTAGCCTATGGTTGGCCTTTGGACAACTATGTTAACAATGGTTCACCAGGCAGAAGTGCAACCCCTTCTGGAAACACCTTGCTTTCTGTGTTTCCAAATAATTTTTACCACATTTGGGTAAACCACCTAGATAAATTTTTTATTAAACTTCAGCTTTTTCCAACCATGGATAGACATGGGGGTTCTAAAGTCTAAAGTACATAAAAGAAAATTTAAAATTTAAAAGTAATGATGTGATTTAATAATACATTCTAAAGACATTCTCCAACATATGTATTATTGGACTTTTTCTTCCTATGCATTTATTTCCTAACAGGATTGCCAACGTTCCTACACATTTTCATACTTTCCTAGCCATATTTTATCATTTTCTCCAGTTCCAACAATCTCTAGCTTTTACAACAATTCTACTTACAAGATCGAATGATACCTGAAATGTTACATTTTGACATTTTAATACCTTTGTTCCAATTTCTCTTCATTATAAATGACAAACTTATTCTCATAGTACTCAAAATAGGTAAGCTTCAACATTTGATTGTATCCTTTCCTCTTTGGTCTTCACACTTATCTAATTTTAGAACGCATATAATCATGTTTTCATAACCATTTCCAGATGTCTCCTTTATTCGGTATTATTAATTAGACCATCATCTTCCTGTGTCTCTACTTTAAGCCAAGTTCACCTCATATTGAGAAAACTTCAACAGTTAATGATTTAACACTGCAGATGCTGGAACAAGGTTGAATGCACCAAGTAAAAGGAACATATTATAAAAAGAACAATCACTTAACCATTTACTCAGCAGATTTTTGTGTGCAAGGGCTTACCATGTGCAGGGCACTATTATAAACATTTTAGAATTAACCCTTCAGAATTATTGTCTCATTTTATTCTCACAATGCTCCTCTGAAGCAGAGATTATTATCCTTGTTATAGAGTTATACTTACAAGGAATTTCCCTGTATCCAATCTCCAAAGCATGAAAATAATTCATGAATTCTCTAACTGGAATTTTAAAAGCTTCAAAGAGGCCCATGTCTTCAAAAAGCCTGTATGAGACCTGTAAAACAGAAAGACAAACGCCTCAGCACACATCCCTTGGTGTGGACTCAACATAAAAAAAAAAAAATGGGTGGAAAGTATACATTCCTTCAATCACATTAATTCACTGCCAGCAGAGATACCTATTGGTCTTATCAATAAACAGGTTGATATGGAAGACCAGAATGTCTCCAGGCCTGGTGGCCCATGGCCACAAGGTAGAGATGTACAGAAGAAATGACCAGCCAGTGATTCAGTACACACTCTAGAAACACATCAAGCACTAAGTTGTGTGCCGTATCAGTGACTACAGAATAATCCTTCCTAAATCACGGTGTAGTATATATTTAAAGCACTAAATAAGTAATGAAAGAAAGCTCTAATTTGGATTGATGGTACTGAAAAAATTTCTGAGGATGAAGGATGCAAAGTTGAAGGATATAAGAAAAGAATTATATGGGAGAGGAAAAGAGGTTAAATTTCTATTGTCATTGATTTGAAATTGATACAAATGCACTGATTTTCATTATATTTTATCATAGGCACTATGTGTATGCACACACATATAATAGCTACAGTGGCCCTCCCTTATCTACAGGGGATGCATTCCAGGATTGCCAGTGCATACTTGAAACTGTGGGTATTACTGAACACTAATAAAGTTTAACTTATAAATCAGACACACATACAAGATTTTAAAAACATAAAACAGAACAATCATAGCAATATATTGGAATAAAATTATGAGATGTGGGCTCTCTCAAAATCTTATTTATGCAATTGACATTTAAAATATATTGGCTGCAGGAAGCGTGTTATGGAGACCTTTTGAACAAAGAACGGAAGACAATGTGGAGTGACATATATGGATATTAGGGGGGAAAGAGTTTTCCAAATGGAGGCAAAAGTCTGTGCAAAGACCCTGAGATATGTTTGCTCTTCTCAACACGTGGCAAGAAGGCCAGGGTGCCTAAAACAAAGTCAATGATGATAGGAAGAGAGCTAAAGAAACTGCAGAGGGGGTGGGTTAGGATAAGATCTTGAGTTTTGACATTAGAAACTGACCACTGAAAGTACTTTTACCTCAGTCAGGGAGGGGAGGCAATAAAGGAAAAAATAAAGAGCATGGAAGTGACCACTGGTTTATGTTTTAAAACATAAGCTGGTTGGGGACAGAGTGGAGAACACATGTGTCAACTTCCATGTGCATGTCTTCACTCTGTGTTGTAGGGATATTTAAGTCACTCCACCTCTTTATAGATAGAATCAAAAGTGAAGTTTGTGATTCTATATTTTATTTTAAGCTAGTTCTTTTCTTGGGGATCTCTTTTCTGCTATTACTTTCAGCTACATTTAAGTTCTTGTTTATAAACTATAGATATCACAATAGTAACAGCAGCAGATATATAGATAGATCTAGCATTTAATGAGTGAGATGCTTACTTCAGTAGTTTGCATAACTTATTTCTTTATTATTAACCCCCAGCACCTATGAGATAGGTATTATTAATTACTTGAATGCAAAGGAAACTGGAAAACAGAGACAGTGAGTGTCTTGTACAAGGTCCTACAGGTAACACATCACCCGGATGAGAATCAAGCCAAGAATTTTGGCTTCAGATTTGCATTTAGCTGCTTTAACCCCTCCATTATTCAAAAAGTAATACTGTTAGGATTGCAAGTAATTAGTTTCCTGTTTATTCTCTTAAAACATGTCAAAGATAAATTGACAAATGAAGACAATGGGATATTTTAATAGGATTCTTATAAATTATGAACATTTTTCATAAAGAAACTTAAAAATCAACCACCAATATTCCAAACTCACTAATAAAGAAGACACCATTAATCAGACAAATATTGGTAACTTAAAAAAGGAAACATTATTCTAAAATCTAAGGATGTCCTTTTACATTTGTCAAAATAAACATGATAATCATCAAAAAGGCAGGCAGTATATTGAGACTGAGAAGTCATTTCCATTGCACATGTCTGCTTGAAAACCTTTTGAAGTGAGACTTTTTCTGTGTAGTCTCGGCCAAAGGTGATTTTTTTGGAATGTTGAAGTTAATTCATTTCAGCTGTCCTACAGTCTTACTAAAGCAGAAAAAAAAAGCCTTCACACAGTGAAAATTTCATGAATTTTGTGTTTAGAAACTCAAAGGGGAAGAAAACCCATAAGGTTCTGCTTAGAAATGCAAATAAAGCTTTATTTCTCCAAAGTTTTCCCCAAAGTTCAATGTTTTATAAATTGGAAAAGTAAACAGTGACATAATAAGGATCAGATAGTAATGTATTTGTAAAAGATGACTGGCAAAACAGATACTTCATGAATTTTGCAGAAATCCATTGTCACTCATCTCTAAATCTCTAAGACTACTCCTAGCCCTTAGAAAACACTCTATAGCAAAGACGGTCAAGGTCTCCCAACCCTGTCACCCTGGTCAGGGGTACGCAGGTGCCTTGCCTGTTCGCTGTCATAGCCGCTGTGCTCCTGGGTTACTCTCCAGGTGGAGAGCTGAAGGCCCAGGACGTGAGTGGTGGCCTGAGTGCTGACTGAATCTAAATGTACGTAAACACCAGGGAATCTGATGGAAAAGTCTGTCTTCAAATCCTGGGTACGTTTTTTATGGGGAAAACATATGACAACATGCTTTTTCAAACCAATATTAAAATTAGTATTTAACCTTGAACATTTTCTTGTTCAGTGCCCCCGGGAGAGCAGCGGCCTGCCAGTCCCCGGCTGATGACCCCCCCCCCCCCAGTCACGTCGGCACACTTCCTTGTGTGTAAACTGATGCTACTAACACTGTTATTTTGACACCCGCTTGCCTCCCACTGTATTGGGGATCCTCTAAGGCAGGGGCCTACTTTTCCTCTTCAAGAGGTCAGTACTTGGCTTTTGTGAACAGAACAAGAGAGAAAGGCCCCCCTGTCACTCCTCAGGCCTTCCAGAACAGGAACCCTTCACTCGAGGCTTCATACTCAGAAACCTGTTGATAGGCCCAAAGGAAGGCAGAGCAGAAATCACCTTATAAGTGCTTCCTTGTCTAGTCTAGAATGCTGTCGAGGGAGTGCGAGCGGCCCCAGGAAATCTGGGATCTAAATTCTCACCATCTAAGTCTTTAGTCCACAGTCTGGTCATCTCTGATATCTCTATGTGCTGGTGATTCAGTGCATAAGAATCACCTAGAACATTTATTTTTAACACTGAGAAATAGCACATCAAGGCTTTTATTGGTGAATTGCAACAGGTGCTCAATAGAAGAGAAAATCCATTGTTTTGTTTTACGTTTTTGAGAACAAATGTGTTCAAATTCTAAGTCTTGGTACATTTTCATACTCTCTCAGGGAGGCAAACACTGCTGTATTTGGAAAGTCTTAAGTAATCTATTTTAAAGGAAAAGGCACTAACAGGGTTCTTACGTAGCAACAACTCACATTTTGTGTTGCTGGTGATCCACAAGATGTGTTCCATATTAAAATACAGATAATTCTACCGGATGTGCTTCTCATAGCCCTGGGAGGAAACATATTTCTATGGCAATTTGGATAAGGCCTAAGAACTGTCTATTCGAACTTTATTTTACTGATAATACACTACTATGCATGAGGGTGTGGGGTTGCTCTCTCTGAAAGGGTCAGCTAGGCTTTCACAATTTGCCCAGAGAAACCTCCTGTAACCTTGACGTTGGGTCTAGAGGTTAGTCGAGGCCCTGGGAGCCTGCAGTGGTGTGTGCTAGTGATGAATGCAGATGGCATTGAGTTGAGAGCATGGAGAGCACTGGGAGCTGAGGACAAGCTCTGTCCTGGTCTGAGTCCTTCAGCTTGCCCTAAACAAAAGAGATCATCACTCCCTATGTGTTTGCCCTTTTCCTAATGGAAGAAACAATCATTCCTCTCTCTTCTAAGACTAGAAGAATAAAGTTTAGGGGTATCACTTATATCCAGGTGTAAGTTTATCAGCGAACACGAATCTCTAAGAATCCCACCTTCACTTTTAGAATGAAGATGAAGCCACCTCCTTATCAGTTATGTGAGGTCTCCCCCTCTCTCTTGACACCTGAGTTTCCGAAACTCGGAATCAATCTTCCAGACCTACTCCACGGTACTTCAGAATTTACGAGCATGGAAATTATTGATGTGCATATAATTAAATGTTGGGCTTTTTTCCTACCACTGTGTTAATGTGTCTGCTGTTAATTTGTCCATATGGCCTTAAAAGACCCCAAAAGGTGGGGGGTTTCCCCCTGAGCCTTAACAATAGCTTGTATCAGCCTTTATTTTGCTGAACCTATGAAATTTAGACCCTCTCTCCATCTTGTTTGTATATCCCTGCCTCACTCCTGTTGTCAAAATATGGAATATTTTGATTGAAGAAGATGATGTTCTACTCACTTGATGTTATAGTCTCTTCTATTAACCCACCAACAAAGATCTACAGACTATGAGGTACTAAAATTTCCTTTTTCTACCCAAAACCCACTACCACCATCAAGTAGATGCAGAATTTGAATCAATCAAGGAATGTTTCCCCTCCCAACATTTAAAGTCATATGTGTGACTGCATTTCTTACCTGACTTAGAATACGGCCACATTTTCTACCTATTTTTTCCACCAAGTCAAAAATTGGAAAATTCCAAGTGTTTAGCTGCTCCATAATTGAGTCCAAGTTGTCCATGACAAGAGGTTCAGGAGCAAGAATCGGTTTGTCCTTTAATGAACATGAAAATATTTTATTAACATGCAATTTTCCACAAAGCAATTCGTGCTTTGGTAATCAATTTAACAACCACGCTAACCTGAAATAAAGGCCTTAAAACTTCAGGAGAAGAACAAAATCAAGATGAATAAGACATTGACCCCAGAGTAAGGAGAAGGGTCCCATACCCCAGAGTAAGGAGAAGGGCCCTGTACCACTGCTTCACACTGCTACAGCAAAAGATAAAAAGTAGAGTTTCTCCCATAAGTTAACAAAACTGCCTTTCTTGGGTCTATGATGGAGTCCTTAAATAAAAGTTCAGAGACTTCAGAACATTCTGAAATTATAAGAAATTTATGTGTTTATATGTTTATGTAAAATTTCAGGATGAGGTTTTCCTGACTTAGCACTGAACTCTGAAAAGAAGCAAGGGACTGGGGAGTTAATTACTCCTCTAGCCGGATGGATCTGATTGCTTCAAAATCAGCCCTAAACCTGTGAGATGGTAATTGCCACAGTTTCCAAAGAAACATGCACTGAAATGTAAAATCATTTCATAATTGACCTCAAATGAAGATATTCTTAAGAACATGTTTACCAATAAAAAATGAAAATAAAGAGGGTAAGGAAACATACATTATTTAATCTGACAATCCTTCTGACTTGAAAGTTTTATGGTCAATTAGATTAAATGACAACAACAAAAAAAGGATGAATCTAACAGCAACTTCTTATAATCACAGGACAGCGACTCCTCCTGCCTCCTTGAAACTAACCTGGCTCAAACATGTGCTTTCATTCTCTTTAAATGCACTTGTTCAAAGCACAAACTAAGTCATCATTAAAGGATATTTTTAATGGCTAGAAAGTGTCAATATAAACCTGATTTAACATAACAAAGTAATACATTGACTGAGAAAGGGACTTAACTTTCTCAGTCAAGGAGATATTGGAGAAAAAAATCAGAAGTGAAGTGCTGTGCTAGTAACTAACATATTTCACGTTCACTGACTATGAATATTGTGTTACTTGATGAAATAAACTTTCCTCTGCATACTTACGCTTTTAGATTGGGTTAAGAAATGTTTGTAGTCATTTGTGGTGACAAATACTTATGTTTTAAATCATGAATAGAACCACTAAGAGATCAATAAAGCTTGGATAAAGAGAAATCATATGGATATTAGTAAGAGCTACGATACATGGTCAATGCAAATGGACCATATCTATACACTGAATGATTTAGGGCCCTATTCCTTTTTTTCCTCTTCTAGTTTTTAACTTTTTATTTGGAATTAATTTGAATCTTACAGAAACAAAGTTTCTGCTTGAAACTTGCAGAACAGTACACAGCTCTCAAGATGCCCTCACTTAGCTTCTCCCAAGTTTAACATCTGACACAGCGGCACATAACAATCAAAGTCAGGGAGTTGACATTAGTATGCCAGTTCACCAAATTACAGATCTCATTCATATTTCACCCTTTTCCCACAAAACCCCCTTTCTGCTGCAGGGATCCATTTCTAAGCCAATCCCTGGGACAGAAGCTAATGTCTCAGTACAACATGAGTAAGTGACTCAGAGCTACCAGGAATATCATGGCGTCGGGTGCGCAGGTGCTGCAAGCTGAGGCCTTCCCCAGAGGGTCTCTTGGGCATTCGGTCTCATCCTCATTCTGCACAATATCGCTGCTGTCACTGTTGTTATTGGTTTCATAATCAGAGGTGGCTTGAGTGGCATCATCTGCAATCCAAAGAACACAGTTCATTTTGAAACTTATAATGGTAAGAAGCTCCCCTTTAAAAGAATACACCTAACACTCATATGGTGAGTAGTGTTCAGGATAAGTAAGAGCCTGTAAACACCTTATTGCATCCTATACGATTAGAGGATCAGTGGGTAGGAGAACGTACACATTGTTAACCCAATAAACAGAACTATGATTTGAGATTTATATGATATTCAATTATTCCTCAATAATATGTCCTAAGATACTTATTTTCCTCTGTTCATCCCTCACACACTTTACTGGCAAACAGCTAAGACACGAGAATGGACAGATGGCTGGCAGAAACTGAGACGACACCAAGAACAAAGTGGTCTCTAGACAAGAAGCAACAGTATGTGACGAAGAACTTGGGAGATCCTGTGTGTCCCACTGTCGTCCCTAGGAATGGTGACTGCCTCCTTATCTAATGCCTCCACCGCCTCCAGTTTCTCTAAAGTGTGTGAAATTATCTTGGCGAGATAATGCCAAGTGTTTGAAGAATGCTCTCTGAGGGCAAATACATCAAGAAGCTTCTTGAAGTGTTATATGGTACCTGCATGAAGTTAGTTGAGTACTAAATTTCTACTAACGCATTTAATCTTCCAACAAACCTTAGGCCACCAGTTTGCACTCATGAAGTCTGACCCTGTCTTATCTTCTACTATGTCATGAAGCCCAGTTGTTGTTTTTTTTTTTTTTTGCCTCTTATAATACATATTTCTATGGCATAGAAGATCTTTGCCTTGCCCTAAATTACAAAGATGTCTTCCTGTGATTTCTTTCAGAAGTTGTATTGTTTTAACACAGACTAATGCCTGCTATGATGTCAAGTGTGAATGGCATTTCCCCATCCCACTGGATTGTTCTGGCCTCTTTATTTGAATTTGCTATGCCTGAAGGAATGAATGGGCCTGCTGCAGGGCTTTCTACTCTAGTCAGTTTGCTCTATTTCGAATCTATATGATCTTTTTTTTTTTTAAAGATGTATTTATTTATGCATACAAGCACTGGGGTACAGGCCAGAGGTGTGGGGGGTGGGTGAGAGGATTCACCACAGAGAGCAGGGAGCAGAACAGGCAGATCAATGGAAGTACACTGCTGAGGGGAGCAGCGGGCACAGCAGGAGAGGTCTGCTGTGCCATGTGGGTCCCCCCCTGGCCGGCAGCAGGGATCAAACTCATGCTGCAGTGGCTGCGGTTTGCTTCATAGTGCGTTGCTTAACCCACTGCGCCACCAGGGAGGCCCCGAATCCATATGATCTTTAATTCTGCAGTTTAAACCTTGAACTCCGGTAGTATATTTCCTCTAATCTTCTTCACCTTTTTCAAGATTACTCTGGACATTTCTGGTACAGTTCTTGCTACCTGTCCTCATAAATCTACTAACAGTTATGAGTCAATAATGGCTTTGAGTCCTGTAGTAGCTTCTAGGACTTTCTTAAAGACTTAGCTTCCTTTCTTCCTTCTTATGCAAATGCTTCTGTATTAGAATTAGACACAGTAGGAGAAGTAACTGTCAAGTTTCAATTCCAGAATCTGTAGATAGAATGAATAAACACAATCAAAGGCTATAGCTCTATGTGAGACAACACAGGTGATAAGAAAATGCTCCCTTATTCTATTAGTCTCACAGAGTCAGGGAAGATCAAAGGGTATTCTGAGTCTTCAAAATGCCACCGGTCAATAAAAGCCACATAAAGAATATACCTCTTGCTTCTTCCTTGCCTGTGTGCCCTGTTCTCTGTGCATTGCCACAGCACATGATTGTTCTAAGCAAAGAATCAACATTTTATTATGTAGTAAGAAATGCTGAAGCAGATAATCAAGACCCACTTGTGATAACTCTAGCACCCCAAAGTCTATAGTTCATGAAATCATACTTTTTAACCTTGTGAACTTTTGGCGCTAACCAAAGCAAACCCACAGGACTACATCAGTAAAATAAAGTAAAATAATCACAGTAAGAGCAGCCAACACTAACCACTTACGGTGATCCAAATACATGAGGAACTGCGTCTACTAGTAAGTAATTGAATGTTTACAGTGACTCTGGTTGGTAGGTACTGTCATAAGTCCCATTCAGCAGGAGAAGGAAGTGAGACACAGAGATGAAGATTACAAACTAGGAAGTCATGGAAACCAGCCTCCAATGTCTGTATTCTCAACTCTCCATAATACTGCCTTGAGGACAAACTATGTTTTTCACAAGCTTCTAGAGGCTGAAGCCAGCTCCTTTCTCAGTGTCTGCAATGGAGCTCTCCACAGCGCACCTAAAATACATCTTCTTCTAATGTCCAAGTGAAAAAGACACTTCTCCATAGTTCTATCAGGGATATAAAATGGCCTCTCGGGCCTCCCTGGTGGCGCAGTGGGTTAAGCAACGCACTATGAAGCAAACCGCAGCCACTGCAGCATGAGTTTGATCCCTGCTGCCGGCCAGGGAGGGGCCCCACATGGCGCAGCAGACCTCTCCTGCCTCGGCCGCTGCTCCTCTCAGCAGCGTATTTCAGTCCATCTGCCTGTTCTGCTCCCCACTCTGTCTCTGGTGAATCCTTCCACTGCCCTGTACTCTGGTCTGTACCCCAGTGCTTGTATGTATAAATAAATAAATCTTTAAAAAAAATGGCCTCTCACGTACAAACAGAGATGCATTTGTGTATAGATGTATAGAAACAATTTGGGCAGCTTCACACCAACATTTTACCCTTAACTACCTACCCTAGGCGGAAGGATTTCAGGTGATTTGGCTTCCTTCTTCATTTTTTAAAATTTGGTATTAAAAAAAAAAAAACAGGAACATGTGACCATATTCATTCAGTAAAATAAAAATAGCAAAATAAAAGGATTTCCATCTGTAGGCGCAACATCTGAGAATTACCTGCTCTGCCCGCTGTATGGATGGCCGCACTGCTTCTGTCCAGGGGCCCGTCGGCAGGATTCTCCTGGGCGTACGGCCGGCCGCAGCTGGAAACATCACAACAGCTGTAAGAGCAGCCTCTTTTCAAAAGGTGCATGCCAGTTATAGGGACGTTAGGGAGAGTCCCATGAACAAATATTTCTCTTCCTCCTTATTTGTTGGAGGGAAAAGGTCTATTTTGTGTAGACATGGCTGTTGATAGGGAGTGTACTGGTTTCTTTTTTTTTTTTCTTTGACTGTTTTTGACAGTATGACCTATATAAAGGATGGGAACAGTCATTTCAGTACCATCCTCCTTCATAGTCTAGACCATGACTGAGATGAAGCTGGCATGTGTTGTCAGATTATTCAGAGTCCTGGGATATGCTGCTGCCTAATTCCAGCAGGATCTGGGAGGTGCTGACATGCATCTGGTAAGAATTTCTTTGCCAATGGACTATCCTTTGTGCCTCTCTAAAAGCCACAGAGAAAAAGGTTCTTGCACAGTGGACAAGGCACTTACCAGACAAGGCTGGAGGATGTGGGTGACTGTGGCTTTCTCAACAGTCTTGACTGTTTAATAAATTAAAAAACAACCCCACACATGGCCTGGCAAGTTTCCCTCTCTCATTTATCTTATTTAGAGACTTTGTGGTTAGATTTTAATTTTGCATTTTGCTCCTGGGTTCTTTCCTTCTGCCTAATATTACAAAGGGTCTCAGGGAGTTTTGATTTGTTACTTAACCACAGATTATGCTCTCTAAAGGGAAAGAAATGAAAGGTGGTTTATGACTTAATATTTTAAATGTATCATCACATTCTTTTTTTCCTAAGCTGTATTTACATGTGTTGTAGAGATAAGCATTTTCCAGTTAGAAAGTCTCTTTATCCTAAGTACACCTATTTTTCAAGCATGGAATGTAAGTAGAAAAGCCTCACACACAAAAGTATTTCTAATTATGAAATCCCATCAGTCTGATTTAGGGGACAAAAAAAACCTGACAGGACCAAAGGAACAAGAAAGTAGATGACAGCTATGGGCTTACATTCCCAGATGAAACTTGGTAGAAGTAGAGTTTATTAGTTTTAAGATTTCTCATTGTAAGATAATGCTTAAAAAGGCAATTTAAATGACTAATTCAAATATACTACCTCTTAAGCCAAAAAATAGCTTGTTGCATAGACATTACAGCACCCAAGAGACTGGATTCCACGCCAAACCCTTCGAGTTCAGCAGGGGAAACCACAATAATTAGTCGTGTGTTTCTGGAGCTCTCTGTGCCTACATGGGTGGCTGCCTTGAAGGCAATAATAAAACATGGTTTGAATTATAGATTTATAAAGCCCAAACAAATAAAACACACACTACTGGATTTATAAACATTACTGAACAAGTAGGCAGTGAAATTCCCTTGTTTTTCTCCAAAATTTCTTTTATAAAGATCCCATTACATTCTTCCTGCTAAGAATTAAAAAAAAAAAAAAATAGACGACTGAGGAGAAAAGCTATGTGAGCTGGAAACCTTTTCTGAACAACTCTCCTTTCTTGAGGTGATTTGTTTCCCAAAGTCAGAAGGCCACAGGAGGAAAGTCTCCCTAGAAAACGCTGGAAGCAGAGCCTGTCCATGTTCCACTGGGCTTCACTCTGGCTCAGGGTCATACCACAAAAAATGTTTCTTAAGGGTGTTTCTCCAAACAGTAGATTCATGGACAATTATTGAGTGTTAACCTAAAGAAATTGGTTCTGTGGTCCAAGAAATTCAGAAAATGCTCACTGAGGCAAAAATCAAGAGGTTTCTTTTCGTGGGGCTCTTCAGGGCTTTTAATAAAGGATTATGATCTTCTTAGAGAGACATAGGATATATTTGCTTTACCACAGAACATTCTTTTTTTGTGGGAAAAAAGATGATATTGTTATTCCACAGAAATTCTTTTGTTAAAAAAGCTGTCCCAGAGAAAGCAGCAGAACAAATTTTGGGTGGTAGAATAAGTTTTTACTCTGGTCCTAGAATAATGAGCAAAAATAATTTTCCCTTTCAAAACATTTGTAAAGAGAAAAGAGGTAAAAACAAACATTATTAAAAATAAATAGTATTTATTTAACTTAAAGAGTTTCTGAACACTTTATTTAAAAATGAAGGTGGTGGGCTTAAATTGTATATGTTCCAGTCTGGACTTGTGAAAACCAACATTTGATACAAAAAGATGCCATGTCTCCAACTTATTCAAAGTTATCCTCATTAACCTGAGGAAAGAAATAGCTTTTTATGAAAGCACTCTCCTGATTAGGAGTGTTTAAAAACAAACACTTAACCCTTTTATTTGTAAAAATGTTGTAATGCCTAAAGATCATTATTCAAGATAAAGCTATCATAACCATAATCAGTTAGAAGGGGTACTCTACTCCTAGGAATCATTCCAAAGGACAGAAAAACACTACTTTGAAAGGAAACCTTTACTTCTATGTTTATTGCATTACTTAAAATAGCCACACTATGGAAACAACCTAAACACCCCCAAACAGACGAATGGGTCAAAAAGATGTGGCATGTATATACAGTGGAATACTACTCAGCAATCAAAAAAGATAAACTCATGCCACTTGCGGCAACATGGCTAGAGCTGGAAGGGATTATGCTCAGTGAAATAAATTAGAAGGAAAAAGATAAATATGGTCCACTGGTTTCACTTATATGTGGAATATAGAGAAACTGAACAAAGGTCAAGAAAAAGACAAAACTAGTGAGCTGACAGAGATCTGAGGGACACAGCAGGGGAGGGGGGAGAAGGGAGGGTCAAAACAGAGGTGGGAAGAGCACAGGGGAATATGGTGGTGGGTAACAGGTGCTGTGGTGGTGGGAGAAATACAGGGACTACACCTGAGGGGAGAAACCAAATACTGTACAACAATGAATGATGTAAAAAAGTAATAAATTTAGAACAAAAGCCAGAAGAAGTAGTTCTCTGTGACAGTGTTGGCAAAGAATGACTTTTGCCATGCAGGGCCCTTTTCCCTTCTCTTCTGTGTGTGGCCACATGGATTCATTTCAGCAGGCTGAGCAGTGTGGGCAACAGCTGACCACATTCCAAGGCCACTTCTAACGTGCCCTGTGTTGTTTGCACATTTTAAATAAGTTGTAATAGGAACTGCAAACGTAACATCGCTTTCAAAGCAACATAAAACTCCCACGAAGAAGAAGTAAAACAAAAGACCCAGAGAACATCCATCTATATCAGATGACGGGCCATGATTTTTCAGTTGTATGTTTTATGCATTCTCCATCAGGATGCAAGCAAAAGGGTATGATTCTTTTATATTATTTCCAGAGATGAGCCTCATGCATTATGTGAAATGTAAACTTTCTATTGAAAGAAAAATCACTGAAAAATGGAGTTTCTATGTGTAGGCCAGTTGAGTCCACATCCCGCTATCTTTCCCCTTCCGTCAATGGCCCTGGGGCCCCTGTACAGGGCGGTGAGCACTTCCCTTTATTTGAGACAGACATGCAGTGTTGGTTTTTCCATCAGTCGAACTCCATAACAACGTCAGATCCTCACCTGCTACACGACACAGGTGGAGCTCGCGTCTGGGGAGACAGGTCCGGGGCACTCTGTGTATAGGTCAAGGCCCTGTGCGCACTCGCGCCTGGTTTGGTCGTGGTGTCAGCAGATTCTGGAAACTGCACTGCAGAGATTTTGCTAACTGGGCTGCTGGCAGGTGTCCCTTGGAGAGGTGAGGAGCAGGGTGACGGAAGAGGTGAGATTTTAGCTAGGGCACCTGGGAAGGAAAGAGAAGCAGAGGGCACTGAGTAAAAGTCTTTGACATGCAAAATGGCAACTCCAATGTCTCCTTTTCATTCCTAAGGACCCGTGAGCGTGCTGGCCTCCTCTGCACCCCAACATCTGGATCAGGGTGGACAGTGGGGGCGGCTCCACAGTGTGAAGTGCACACAGTGAATCATCATGAAAATAATCAGTGGCAGTGCTGACCAAGGCGGCGAGAGCCTCGGTGTCCTGGAGTAACTTCAGGACACCAGGGTATTATTTTCTCCTCCCATTTTTGTTTCTCCTTGTCATCCTCACATGATAACAGCTAAAATTTACTCATGTGTTTGCCTTCTTTTAGGTTGTGAGGCTTTTAGCAGTAACAGGATCTGCAAGCGTTTTAAATGTTGGTGCATCGTGAGCGTGTTTGGCAGGCATGGGGAGTTTAAAAAATGTAAATAAAGAAAATGTTTGGAGAGGCAGTTCGGTTTTTGAAACAGGCACATTTTCAGGGAATCTACTCTGCATGTTTGACTCGGGTCTTTCAGCAGCACGATTTCCAGTGAGAACACTGAAAAATGGAAAACCTTTGCTTCAGATCCAACAATAGGCCGAAAGGTTACATTTTTAAGTGCAGATGTTTGTGCCAAACCGTGTTGATTCTCGATTGTGAAAACTGTAGAGAACCCTGGTGAGAGGTCCCTGTCTGCGCAGGGCTGAGAGCTCGGGAAGTCGTGCTACACGTGGAGGAACCAGGCTGCATTTGACCTGGAGAAGAGAAAGAAACCCCTCCTGCACCACCACACGCTTACGGCTTTTCCTGGTTTTATGGCTGAACAATCTCTGTAAAGCAGATGAAATGAAATCATAAAAAGTCCTTTTCTATCTCTCAGCCCGCCGGGAAAGCGCACAGCCCAGACGTATGTGCGAATAACATGGGGGAGCTGGGCGCTGGCTCCGTTTGCTCTCAGCATCTAATTCTCTCAAATGTTTTCCTTGTTACACCCAAAGGTTTCAGGTCCACTGAAAGCAAATGCTACTTGTTGGGAGACGTCTGTCATTGCTAAGTTTCTTGTTGGCATCCTAACTTGTTGTTTTTTTAAGGTTTTTTTTTTTTTTATTTCATGGTGTTTTCCCTTTTTCTTGCGGGAACACTGGTTGACAGCACTGTGTGTGATTCAGAGGCACAGCACCACACCCTTCATATGTATGTCAGCACCCCACACCCACCGCCCGGGCACCCATGGTTCTCCACCATGTCCACTGGGGCCCTCCATCCCGGCTTCCCTCGCCCACCCTTGGTTTTGTTTTAAAAGGTGAGATGTCACCCTCTTGCTTTAATTAAAAGTTGAGGCCAGCAACCAATGCTCAGTCTTTTCTCGATATTTCTATTGCTGATTTGTAATCAATATACACGTCTCCTGCCAGAGAAGCCATGTCATCTTCCCGGGGTCCCTGTGCTGGTAAGCAGGAGAGTCAGCCTGGCTCAGCTGTTCTCAGGGAAATGTGGTTTCTAGTCCAGACTGAGGAGGACAGAAATTCAAGCCTGTACCAGGCAGCATTTGTATGTCTCTCGACAGGCAAGGCCTTATGGTTTCTGTTTCTCTTGAAAATACATTGCTATTTTACCAAAGATACCAAAAACCTTCCCACTACATAATCTCCTGAGTGAGAATCAAAATAAATTCACTAAATTTTTAACTCAGTTTCCCAACCAACCTATCGGCGCGAGTAGCAAGTTGGTGACAGGTGACCATGATGTGCTAATGGTCATAAATTTTTTTAGAGATTTGATTTGGAAGCTTTAGGAAAAAAAAATAATTTTTAATACTTTAATCAGAAAAAATAACTTCTACTATTTTAAAGTTAGATTGCTTAGCGTTTTATAGAACTGTAAATTTTACAAATAAAATTTTATAAAGAAAAATTTCACCAAGTTCTAAATTCCCTCCCAATTTCCACTGCCATTGCATTCACAAATATTACTGTTTTGTGTGCACGCATGCGTGTGCACACACACACGTCTGCTCCCATGTGGAAAGGGCTGGAGTAATTTAGATTCTGTTAGAGTAGGGCCAAGCAAGGCTCCAAGTACTCTTAGGAAAGCAGAAGAACTATTAAAGAGCTGGATGCTGGCATAATGGGATAGAACGTCCAAGCTATCTTATTTGCCAAGGTTAAAAAACACATCTCAGCAATATGTGTGATGTGTGTTCTGTCCCAGGATGTTGCAGAAGAACAAAAAACAACCTCCACTGTACTGGGTGGACAGACAAGAGGAGGAGGAGCAGAAGAAAGAGGAAGAGAGGTGAAAAAGGGGGAGGAAGAAGATATAAAAGGGTAGAGGAGGAGGAGAATAAAGGAAAAGAAAGTCAGGTAGTTTTTAAGTAAACTGGAAGAAAATAAAACCGAGGTTAGAGGACAGAAAAGAGCAGGAATGTTCTAAAGGCAAAATTCGAGCAGAGGCCCAATGAAATACGGAAGACCTCTGGACAAGTTCTGGGGAAAAGCATGTTCCAGAAAGAGGGGTCCACCTGAGGGTGCAGAGGGCAGTCAGGGGCGTGACGCAGCCAGCAAAGAGTGAGGCAGGGGCTGGCAGGGGGCGAGAGCTCCTGGCAGGGCAGGTTCCTCTGCAGCCTCTTTAAAATCAAAGTGACTCCGTATTGGAAAACAAACAAACAGACAAACGAATGAACAAACAAAACCAGACCAAATATTTAACTTTTCAAAGTTATTAGACGGATTCTTGAAAAGCGCTGGACAATAAATAAATGTTTGGGGAAAGGGGAAAGCTACAAAAATATAAATAAAAAAATAAAAGTGACTCCTTATAGGCACGGGTTAGGCTATTTCTTCATTACCTTGATAGCCAAGGGTGAGCTTGAAAAACTGTGAAAACATTTTGCAAAGCAAGTGGGAACACTGCCCATTTCTGCCGATGTATTTGACGTCTTTCTGAAGGCCACTTAGGAGAGTGCATTTTTGTCATTGCTAATTTTTATTAGCTGCCAGCTGATATGCTCCAAGAAAGGCAATTCAGTCAAATACAGATCTAAAAATCCACTCAACGATTAGAGATCTTGGAGCTGAAAAGATGAACTAAATTTAGACAAATAAGCAGACTTTAAGACTCCAAACTTACTGCCTGGGATGAAATTTAAAGTAAATCTTGTTAGGGCCGGAAGAGCACTCCGCTCTGCAGTGCTATTAGTGTGTGTATTTGAATACTTCTAACATGAGGGGTCTTGGCTGGTTACCCCTGCTTTTCAGGGGTATTTTTATTCTGAAGATGAGATGATTTGTATAAACATACAAATTCTTTTCTCTCAAGTCACCTTGTGCATTGTTATCATTTATTTATGAGTTTTAAAGGGTCTCCCTGCTGGCCTAGGGGTTAAGGCTCAGTGATATCACCACTGTGGCCTGAGTTCGATCCCCAGCCAGGGAGCTGACTTGCCTGGCGCAGCAGACCTCTGCTGCCTCGCCCCCTACTCCCCTCAGCAGAGTATTTCAGTGCCTCTGCCTGTTCTGCTCCCTGAGCTGTCTCTGGTGAGTCCTCTCCCCACACCTCTGGCATAGACCCCACTTCTTGTATGCATAAATAATAAATCTTAAAAAAAAGTTTTAAAAACAGAAACGATCAGAAGTACCACAGGAATTGGGCACATGTTTTCATATATTAGTCTTCAATGGATGGCGAGATAAAAGCAGGGATAAGAACCAGACACTCTTTCCAGAAAGGATACACTACAACGAAATTATTAATAGTTCAGACATAGGAATAAGCGACTCCAATGGAGTGGGAAATGTGGGTCTTCCTGCAAGTATTTAACACAGCTTATTTCCTAAGAGGTGTTCATTTAACATCACCTTTGTGATAACCTGTGTGATCACCTTTGTCATTTCCACCAACTTTATTACACATGCACACGAAGAGATTCAGATCAATATGCCTTCTTGATTTTCATTTTATATTTCAGTAATTTAAAGAGACTACAGGAAAAAGATATAACTCATAAAATAGAAATCCTTGAATGATTCAAACTGCCCTAATATTAATAAAGTACTTAAAAGTGAAACATTTAAAGATATGAAACCAATGATGTAACTTTAAAAAAATTCTGATATAGTAACTTGTTTGAGTATTTCAGTCTTTAAATCTTGCTCCTGGGAGCATGAGAAAATGTGTGTCCTGACCAAGGAACTGTGGGACGTCAAGGGAGACTCTAACCAGTGCGGGGGGGACTGGGCTTAAGGAAACCCATCTGGTTTGTGCTGTAAAAGTCCCCAGTTTAATTCTGAGTGAACAAGAAGGGAACCAGCCTGGCTGATAAATACATGTCTCTTTCTCTTATCCACAGGAAAACCGACAGACCTCATATTTTTCTAAAGCAGAAAATGTATCTAAAGTATACAGAATGTAAGAAAAAAAAATCCTAAGGTCATAATTAAAGTTTCCGTTTATTTCATTTTTCTATAGGAAAAGCTCAGTGTGACTTTTAGGTAGAGAAATACCTATAATCATTGTAATAGGATTATAAGAATCTTCTAAGAACCTGGGATGGGACTACCACAAATGTGAAAAAAAAAAAAAAAACCAACCACGAATTAGAGGAACAGGTAAAAGCAGAATGATATAATTGGCAGTTCCACAGTGTGAATGACTTGTAATCAAAAAGGAAGATTGAAAACACAAATAATATTGAAACCTTTGTAGGCTTTAATCAAAGGACACCTAGTTGGCTTCACCCATTTGTTTCCTATCAGTAACTACGTAGTAATTGGTTGTGATTCAATGATGGAGACCGGCGCTGATTGCCTGAGCAATAGGACATACTATTTACATCATTTAGTCAAAGAACAGGCTTCATCTGTCCCCTCTGGAAGCAGGTCAGTCTCCTGCAGTGTCTGGAGTCTCCTCTTGCTGCTTGTCTGTTTTTCCTTTCTTCCTGAGACCCTCGCACTGTGATTCCATTTCCCTACATGCTTTGCCATGGAAAGGAGCTTTTCCCCGCCTCTTCCCCACCATGGCAGCTCCATCCAGCATCACACACTACACAGCGCCGCCACCCACACCCACTTCAAAGGGGTCTGCAGGACCACGCAAAACTGTCAATGAACTTCAGTTCTTGGATTCTTGGGTGTTTTCTTCCCTTTGGGGTACTTGCATAGTTCAGTTCAGCAGGCTTTGGAACAGAGATATGAACATATCTCGCTGCCGCTGTTCGAGGAAGCCACAGTGCAAGACGCCCTCCGTGTTGCACGGTGGACGGGCCTTCAGTGCATTAAGGAAGGGAGAGCGGCTCTTGCCTGTGGTTCTGCTTCTCCCATCTGCCTGTGCGGTGTTTTCCCCGCTTCTCTATTCCTTCGCTGCCCTTTCTTCTCAAGTACAAGCCTCAGCACTGTGCTTTTGGACCTGAGGCTGAGGCTGGTGCTCATGTAACTGGCTCATCTGCTATGATTTTCCCAGTGAACACACTCACCACACTTCTCAACTTCTGACTCTCTAACATGTTGGCTATTTTAACAATTTTCATTTTATCACCTACACAAGAAAACTGAGAAAAGTGAAATCCTTTCATTAACTTGCACTCAGGCAAGGACAGAAGCAAGAACATCCTAATTTTGAATGCTCTTCATTGTTGTCCTCTAGTCGTTTTCTAGAATGAAGTCACCAGGACAAAAGAAAGGGCTCAGGATAACTGTGTGTTACTTAGCATTTTTGTGCCTCAGTTTCCTTGTCTGAATCCCATTCCTGGGCTACATAATAATGTAGAATACTTAAATTCACACTTCATCCTTTGAGTTAGATATTATTATTGTCTAACCTTTTAATGTCGCCTTTAATAAAAGAATCTCTCACAGAATACCCACAAAACTGGAAATATCACACTAATGGGTATTATGCTTATTTAGCTTGACTCATTCTTTGCAATTAACTTGACCAACATTTTTTATTAACTTTTTTAATTAACTCTATGAATTTCACTTTTATACTACTTTTCTTTTCTAGAATACATCATCAAAAATTATTTCAGTTAAGATTTGGTAGGTGACAAAGTGTTGATTAGCTGAAAATATCTTCAGTTGATTCCTGTATTTGTGAGATAGATTTGCCAGGCACAGAATTCTGGGTTGAGAACTTTGAAGAAAACATTCATCTGTGTTACAATGCCCATTTCTGACACTTGTGCATTCAGATGGACTGCCTTTCCAGAAAAGGAAATGCATCTTTTTCCCTGGTTGATTTTAATATATCTTTGTCTTTGATGTTGTGTAGTTTCACGGTTTTGTATCACATGAGAATGTTCCTTGACTGTTTCTTCTGTAAAAGGTTAAAATTCCCTGTCCTCCACTAAAACTCTGATTATGCATATTAGAATTTCTAATTTCCTTTCCTCTGTCTCTTAAAATCTCTCCCAATTTCTCAACTACTGCATTCTGGACATTTCTTCACACATTCCCCCTCCACTTTTCTTCTCTCCCTCCCATCATCTCTTATGCCACTTAATTTATCACATTCCTTGACTGCATTTCCAAAAGTCATTTATATGCTCTGTGGTGATGCCTTCTCTCATTGCTGTTATGTTTTACGGCCCTGTACTTTTCTTTAAATATTTAAGCATTTTAAAATTAGAAGAAATATTTAAATATTTCAGCCCTTAAATATCTCAATCCTGTTAGAGATGGGGAAGGCACTTTCCCCATTTTCTCTAACTCATGGTGTTTCTTGTACCTCTGTAGTGCTTCCAAACTCCAATTTGAACTTGACATATTCAAGTTGCACGGCCCTTAACTGGTAACGCTTTCCACCAAAAATCATCTGCGCATATTTTTGTAGGCAGCCACAGGATCCTACCAATCTGGGACCACATTCATGCCTAGTTTAAGGTCTCAGGTTTAATGTGGAATGCTCAAACTCAGCTCCTCTACCTTGCTGGAGTTCCAGAAGAGTCCCAGAACTACTTAGCTAATCTGCATTTGCCCTAAAGGCAATCTTAAGGAAGTATAGTTTTCGCTTGACACAGACAAAAACTCCATTCTATTTCTCAGGTGTGAATAATTTCTAAGTTATCCAATTTAATGAGCAAAGAGGATCCAGTTTGATTCATTTTTAAGAAAATCAGACTACTCTTACGGTTTCTTTCATAAATGCAATTCCAGTAAAATCACACTTTCTGCAGGAAGTGTCTTTCTACACTGAACAGTAGAGATGTAAGTTAAGTTGGCGCTGAAATGGATTCAAGGAATAGTTGCCAAAGTGGGGGAGCAAGGGGGAAAGAAAATCCTCAGTGGTCTTTTTTAGATGTCAGAGACACATCAGAAATGCTTCCTTGAGTCTCTAAAAAATTAAAAGTTCATTTTTTTTCAAGATGGGCTCTTGAAAATTAGTTGAAGAGGCCTGCTGCTTCTGTGACCCTCACAGTAACGTCACCATTTCAATGATTTCTGCTTCTGTGATGCAGAGACTTGCAGTAAAACCACACTTCTCATGCTTCTCTGAGAAGAAATAGAAACGCTGAGTTTTAAAAAAAAAAAATCCACCCCGTGAAAAGAGCACATTTCCCCTTGAGACACTTGGGGAATTCCTGAGCTGCTACTTAGGCAGAAGAGCAAGACGCTCAGCAGGAACCTTAGCAGAGAAGTCTCCACAGGACTCGAGGAGAAGGCTAATCTGGGCACAGAATCTGCCAAAAACTGGGTTCTAACTTTGAGTCTCTGCAGAACCTAAATGAGGTCACTGTCCCCCAAATCATTTCACAGTCCTACATTTCAGGTAGGACCATGAAGTGATCTGGGGGGCGATGATCTCACTGCTGGGAATTTTGCTATCCACACACATTACCACAGCTCCGGGTCCTTCTCATGCCATCTGTCTGTCTCTTTCATGTCCCTCTGCCCTTGCTCACTCCGCCAGTTCTTTGCGACTTAAATTCCTCACGCTCTCTCTCACTGTGGTGGATCGCGTGTCTCTCTTTTATTATTTGAAGATCTCCCCTCAGTTCCTTATCAGAGCCTCACAGAGTGTTCGCTTACAGAGCGAGTCAACGGGCTGTGAGAATCTGTGAGAAGCAGCTGGGTCTGGCTTCGTCACTGCCGTGTCCCTAAACCACTCCAGTGTCTGAGCAGAGAGCACTCTACACACATCTGTTGAGTTCACAGAGCACAAGGGACGAGGGACGGGAGACGCTGTGCTTTGGAGCCCATGGATACACTGGCATCTGGCAAGCCCCGCACTGCAGCTGGATACCAGATTCTCGGTGGGAGAAATCACCAGAAGCTTCATTTTGCTCCCCTCTTCACCAGTGACACCTGGAGCCGCCGGGCCTGCTGCTTGCTGACCTGAGGTCTCTTTCAAAGGCGTGCCAAGGTCCTGAATTGTATTTTCCCAACTATAAATACCTCTTTCAGCATGTATGTATTTGGGAGGGAGGAAGTGACTGAAAGATTTTTTTATGAAAAAAAAAAAAAACAAAAAAAAACAAAAAACTAAATGCATAGTAAGCAAAACATTTTCTTGAACTCATTTAAAACCACACTCCTGAAAAATAATTTTCTTTTCACAGGCACTGAAAATAACCTTGATAAAATAACTTTGCTAAGCCATCCTTGGTTTTTATAAGATGCTGCTGCCACACACTCGTCCCCACGGCAACACTGACTTCCTGTTCCTCCAGCAACTTCCAGATGGGAAGTCTGAAACAGTGCCCTTGGGAGAGCCTGCATCGGCGCATTGGTTATTGAGGCCTTTCCTTTTTAAAACAGTCATCCCAATCGTATCTGAGAACAGGGCACCTTCAGAATCGCACCAGAATACTGAGGACTTGATTTTCACTCTGAGACCCAATTTTAGTGAGTGTGAACTCTTTTCATTCAAAGGTACTTACACGGGGCCTCCCTGGTGGTGCAGTGGGTTAAGCAATGCACTATGAAGCAGACTGCAGCACGAGTTCGATTCCTGCTGCCGGCCAGGGAGGGGACCCACAAGGCGCGGCAGACCTCTCCTGCTGTGCCCGTTGCTTCCTTTAGCAGTGTACTTCTGTTGATCTGCCTGTTCTGCTCCCCATTCTCTGTGGTGAATCCTCTCATCACCCCACACACACCTCTGGCCTGTACCCCAGTGCTTGTATGCATAAAAAAAATAAATCTTAAAAAAAACAAAAACAAAGGTACATACCTGGACGATTTTGTTTTTTAGCCTTTATGTGGTTAGTCGCTGAAACGGCATAGGGTAAAGTGAAGGATCTGCTTTTGGTGAGGGTTATCATCGCTGGGTTACTCCAAGTATCTAGACCAACAGCACTAGAAAGACAGAGCATGAAGAAAAATGAAGGAAACGTTCATCCATTATTGGGCAGATCTTTCCAGAATCCTGCCATCATTTCTCTAATAGTCTTGCTTTCCTGAGCAGCTGTTCAGGCTCTAGGACAGAAACCCCTTCCCTCCAAATCACAAAGCAGGCTATCTAAGCTTAGTCCCCTTGGCTGTGAGGAGGAGAGAAGTCACTCATCAAAGACACTGGGATAACAAAAGAAGGCAACTTTTTGACTTATCCAAATCGTAAGAATCCAGCATAATCTCATCTTACGTCTATAATCACATTCCTCCCAGATTTTCGAAAACCTCGACAGGTTTACTGGTTAAGATGCAAGTGCGGTCATGTAAGTTATGCATATTAAGGTGCTTTCTCTGTGCTCTTTATTATTTATTATTCTTGGTGTCTCTATACTAAAAAACAGTGCTTATAAAGTCATGCAAAGATAATATAATTTGTGAAGGAAAAGATTGCATTATACTATCATTTCTTTAATAGGTGAGTCCTTGGCAAGAAAGGGGATGGTGAGCCAGATCTCCTTGTGAACAAGCTAATGATAAACCTGCTGTTAATAGGTAGTGTTTCTAGGTGAAAGGTAATGGACAGTCTTCACCTACAGAAGGATTTCAGCAGGACGTACTTGGTCTGTCTAGGTTGCTTAATACAAATAAATCTGGAATCAATAGATCTATGCAGGGTGGGGATGGAGACTGTTACTGAGCCATGCAATTGATAGGATATAAACTTTGGAGGTGTTCCAAACTATAATTTCTCTGCAGGCATTGCTCAAAAGCTTACTAGCTAAAGCTGAAACAGAATCCATCCTCATTTGAGAGAGAAAAGAATTTAGGAAGCTGTGTTGAGAGTCTTGGATTGCTCCAAGGGAAAAATGTTTGGCCTGTGTTTTGCTACCACCTGTGTGCTTTCATGCATTAGTAAGTTTGGTAGCAGGTAAGGGCTATCAGTTGCATGAATATAATTTGACAGTCTAACGCTTTGCCAATCTTCAGTTGGCACCATAAGCAGGACATACCTGCTCTGTCTGGGACCAGGGGAGCTTATTGTAAATAAACCTGAAATTGATGGAATTATGGGGCCATGAATAGGTGGAGATTGTCATAGAAGCTGTATAATTAATGGAGTACAATTTGGGAGGTGTTCCATACCCTAGGTGGATTCTGTGTAAGCTACACTATGTATGCGTTGCTTAGAACCTCACTGGTTGCATCCAAACCGCAGCATGTGCTACTGTGAAATGAAAGGACTTCTAGGGTGCTGCATTAAGAGTTTCAGACCTCTCAAAGGGGAGGATTCTGAACATGTGCTGGGCTATTGCCTGGGTCCCTTGTCCTGAGTGTAATGTCCTGTTTGACACTGATGGTACCTCATGTCTTCTCTTTTTTCCTATTCAGAGAGATATTTTTCCTTAACTGTTGACTCAGGTCTTTAAAAACGCATCTTTTCTGAGGGGCTGAAAGTGGGGAGAAGGCGACAGGGGAAGGACTGGAGTACGGCACTGGCATGGGTGGTTTGGGGGTGGGGGAAGCGTGTGCACAGCTGGAGGAGTGACAACGTAGCCCCAAGGTCATATCGATGCGTAAACAACTGACAATATGAATTAGAAAAATTAATTTGTTTATTCTGTTTCCTTCTAGTAGTAGTTTACCAGACAGATTACCAATTAGACATCTGAAAGGTGCAATGAACAGCAGCATTTATCAAATTCAAGGAAGGAAAGCATCCCCCATAGTTTTCTTAAAAATCTCATTCTAGGTATTTCATAGGTGTCTAGAATTGTGAAACAATAAACTCAAAGAAAACTTTGAAAATGAGAGTGATAATCACACTATTATTTCCTTATAACAATACTCTCTTTCAACTCCTTTTGGTGGCTTTTAAGATTTATTGTAAGGAAATATCATGTGATGTATGTGATGGGGGAATTTTAATTTCTCAGTACATCAAATGCAATAAATAGGTTATTAGTTTTAGATGTAGATTTTTTTTAAAGATTTATTTATTTATGCATACAAGCACTGGGGTACAGGTCAGAGGTATGGCGGGGTGAGAGGATTCACTACAGACAGAGTGGGGAGCAGAACAGGCAGATGGACTGAAGTACACTGCTGAGGGGAGCAGCGGGCACAGCAGGAGAGGTCTGCCGCGCCATGTGGGTCCCCTCCCTGGCCGGCAGCAGGGATTGAACTCGTGTTGCAGTGGCTGCGGTTTGCTTCATAGTGCATTGCTTAACCCACTGCGCCACCAGGGAGGCCCTAGATGTAGATTTTTAAGACCTTAATGTTAATTGGATTTATTTCTCAATGTCTCAAAAAGTTACATTATGAAGGTTAGTTCAAAAGCTGCCTACTATTACTATTTTTAATAAGGACATTTACCACATGCTCATGTTTTTATTAAAATCCAGTAAGAGAACTTTTAATATATGGAGAATTAGTGATCTTCAACATAAATAAAATATTAGCTATATATCCCATTCTTAATATAATTAATTTATTGAAATATATCAATAAAACAATAAGGCAATGCACTTGTGTGTGTGTGTGAATATAAGTACCTATTCTAATTTACAGGCACTTGCTATAAGTGTGATTCTGCCAGGAGTCTGTGCTTTGATGCTCACTCTTTTGATTCTTGCTTAGATCTCACACATATGTAAAATTTTGGATTCTAGAGAGCAAAACAACAAGAGGAAAGTTTTCCTTGTTCTCATGCTACCACAGCAGGAGGAAGATGTGCACCTGCTGCGTACTTAGCCCTCCTCCACCGAAGTGGATTCTACAATCTTAGTCAACACATGATAGTTTCAACCTAGCTCCCAAGCTGTTCCAGGTCCCAAGAATTTCTCTAAATGGCTTTTCATCTTCCTTTCTGCCTAATATACAGAGGTAGAGCTCGTGTCCAAGGCTTGGAATGATTAGGGTATGATCTATTTCAGACTTTGGAAAGCCTATTAAAAAAGTTCTTTCTGGACCTCACCAGTGGTCTAGGGGTTAAGTCTCAGTGCTATCACCATCACCCCTATGGCCTGAGTTCGATGCCTGACCAGGGAGGTGACCCTCATGGTGCAGCAGACCTCTCCTGTCTTGTCTGCTGCTCCCCTCAGTAGTGGATTTCAGTAGATCGCCTGTTCTGCTCCCCACTCTGCCTCTGGTGAATCCTCTCACCCCCCACACCTCTGGGCTGCACCCCAGTATTTCTGTGCAAATTTAAATAGAAATTAAAAATAGATAAATAGAAGTTCCTTTTAATTCTTCTACCTAATTTCCCTCCCACTTCTGAGGACCCACAGCTGAGCGGCCATGCCCAGCCCCTCCGCTGTGTCCCTGCCAGCACGCTGCACAGAAGAAGCCACGAGTACCTCATCCCGCGCTCTATCTCCAGCTGACTCTTACTAATTTTCACACCCATTTCTACTTTTCTTCCTACCACTGCAGTCCTCAAAGAGCCTTAATGCAAGGGCAGATGGTAAGGAAGAGACATAAGGCTGAAACTCGAGTCAATTTTGAAATCAATCAGCAGGTTTAGCACCAGCTCTGCTATGGGCAAAAGGTTTTAACTTCGATTTTTTGTCAGGACTAGTGATTATCTCAGGCTGTCTTCTCCCTATTTTCCCCCGTGACAGAGAATGAGCCAACGAAGCCAGTGGTTTTTGGTGGTGATGCAATTGTCACTCGATCATAATATGGTTTTTTTCTAAAAGGGTGTGAATTGTCTTTAGAATGAATTTCATGTCTTCCTAATGGTGAAATTTTTTTTTTTGATTCTCAGATTTTACAGCAGGATCTTCATAGGACAGTTAAATCAAAGAATAGAAAGGCTAGAAAATCTCTCTAGGCAAGATAGCCATGGATATTTTTAGTAAAAGGAGAAGGAAAGAGGAATATGCTATTCTTTATCTATTTTGAAAATATTTGATTTTGATTATATATTTCACAAAAAGAATGACAGGCTCCTTGGAAGTTAAAGCCATAATTATTAGTCCCTTCTTCCTTATGATTTTAACATCAGTCCTTGATCTTATTTTACATAGAGAAGAATGTAGTAGGGGGCCTCCCTTGTGGTGCAGTGGGTTGAGCAGTGCACTATGAAGCAAACCGCAGCCACTGCAGCATGAGTTCCATCCCTACTGCCAGCCAGGGAGGGGACCCGCATGGCACAGGCAGACCTCTCCTGCCTCGCCCGCTGCTCCCCTCAGCAGTATGTTTCAGTCCGTCTGCCTGTTCTGCCCCCACTCTGTCTATGGTGAATCCTCTCACCTCCCTGGATTCTGGCATGTACCCCAGCTCTTGTATGCATAAATAAATAAATCTTTAAAAAAAAAAGAATGTTAGGAAAAAGTGAGATTTGACTAAAAGAAATGATCACACACAGAGGGAAGACATTTACGAAAGCATAGGCAGATTTTTGGTAGATCTTCCGAATGGAAAGAAAATCGTGGAGCATGATCTAGACAATAGCAGGAATCCTGGTCAGGTGTGATGGCAAAAGAGGCCTCCTCTCGAAATGACAGCCGCTGTGAGCACAATTCAGTAAGCAATATTCAACTGTCATACTATTCAAATCACTTATCGGTATCTGCTGCTGCAGAAAAATGACAATAGCTGATATTTTCAGAGGAAATTAAATAATTTCAAACTTTAGGGAATGTTCATAAAGAACACTGCTTAACAACATCTCCTGTGATGGCATTTAAAATTTTACCAAAGCCCAGGTAATCAGCTAGAGGTGGGTTTACACTGATACAGAAAAGAATCATTGCAGTTTGCTTCCAGTTCCATGGTTTTATTAGACTAGAAATGTTATTATAGCAACAAGCAAGCAAACATACACTTAATAAAGAAAACAACAAAGTCAGCAGTTATTAAATTGCTATGATTTCAAAGGTTTCTGTTTTTCTGCCAATCTCAGAAAGGTGCCTTATTCATATTCAAAGCCAAAATCCAGAGAAACTGATTTCTAATAGTTCTGTTCTGGAGGCCAACAAAGATGTGGTTATTTTTTGGTCATGAGGACCTTCATAAAATAAACACTAATGTCTCAAAATCCAGAAATCTGTGGTAAGTGGTGGCAAGGTAATGACATGCGTATAAAGTATGCTATTTTTATTCTTAACAGAAAAGGACAAATACAATAGCTCCCTCTAAAAACACCTTTTTCATGATAAGGTTTCTCGAAAACTCCTTTCAGATCTTAATAACAATCTTTACTTTAGCTTTTATAATTCTAGCTTTGAAGTCACTCTGTAAGATTGAAGTTAATACACTCAATACACTTCAAATTGTCCAGTGTCTGAACATATCTAGGTTTCTGAGGACAGTGGTCTAGGGTAGCTGATTGGGAGCCTTGCGAATATATGAAATCTGTGCCTGTGTCAGGTTGGATACTTTGGATTTAAGGGTCTCAGTGTGGATCTCATTCTAGATAAAATCTAAAGTCCCTCTAGTTGGGGCCCCATGCCTCCCATCCAAAGTCACCTCAGTCACTGTCCGCACTGATAGTTAAGGCCACCAACATGGCTTACGCTCAATTATCTAGTGTTAATCCTGACTCTTCTGCACTTAACCATGTACCTTTTTCACTTTCAGAGCTGACATCCAACCAACTAATTCCTTGAGCCTCCCTTCCCAGTCATTTATCGATCTTTGGTAAGGAAGGTCTCTGAGTTACATGAAGCCAGCAGGAGCCTCGTCTCACCTGGATGAAGGTGCCTCATGCAGTTTGATGCTGGCGCTACGGTCCCTCCGCACTGGGGCCGGCTCCAAGGTGGGCAGACCTGTGGCTGAGGTGGTCGTTGTCCACGTTGAGGAAACTCGCCTCAGTAAGCCTGGGGGCAAGCTCCTTCTCAAGCGCTGGGAAGATGAAGTGCTGATTTGATTATCACGCGTATTTTCGACCACCGACTTCTATGCAACATATTGGAAGGAAATGAGTTTTTGGATGGAAGTAAATTTACTACATTGTATGAGTTGAATCTCACTCATTTAAAACTTGGGTGCTCAGGATTTCAATAATAGATTCAATAGCAAATTCTGAATATTAGAGTCTGAGATCTATTATAATAGATTCTGAATCTGTTATAATAATAGTCTCAACAAATGAATATTATGTTCATTAACATGAATATAATATGAATATATATAATATAAATATAACATGAATATTTTGGGAGTTCCCTGTTAATGATTAGATAAACATGGATCCTAGGGGTGAGGAACCTAGGAACCTGGTTATATTAGTTTAATAGCATTCACACATATATGCACATAGATTAGTTATTACATGCAGAAGCTTTCCTTCTTTTTTCCAGAAGTTTTCCATGTGTTTGGGAGATGGTTTAATTTGCACATCTTATACAAGAGTATGTATACCAAAGTATTTATTGAATGTTAATTTCTTGATTTACAAATGAAAGCAGCTAAGGTTAAGAGCACAAATCACAAAATGTACTGCTTAAGGCACTTAAGGTGACTTAGATATCACATGGGTAATGACATCAGCACTGACTCTTCTTAATGGAAGACTGTGCTGGTTGACCCAAACCTTCTCTTTGGCATTTCTCTTCCTGCTAGGTCCCAAGGGAACATGTGGCTTCATCAGCACTTACACAGAATCCTGGGCTCACCACCATGAGTCCCAGTATGGTAAAGAGTCTTGACCTTAAATATTAAGCTGAAAGTATTTTTCTAATACAACTACACCAATAGTTAGAATACACAGAAGCTCAACCCATTTTTACTGTGGCTACTTATTCCCTGCAGAAGAATTGTGTAGCCATGATTTACAAAGATGCATTCTGCTCTTCTGATGATAATAAAGAGACTTGAGAAGGGAAGCGCATGACCCCATGGAACTCAAGAAAAACTCTAGTACTAAATTGTTTCTGATGTTATGCAAAGATCTGACTATTGCATCTTGGCAGGTACTTCAAGGGGGAGAGGTCAAGGGCTGTAAATACCAGGATTCTTGCCCTCACATGTCATTGATCTCCTATCTCTTTTGAGACCCAAAGGAATCTGTCTGTCTCTCCCCGTTCCTTTATGTCCTATAATGCTTACTCAAACCTTTCTCGGAGAAGCAAATACTTAAAGGCAACTATGTAAACGCCTAATTAACCAAGTTTGCTGAAGAGCACGATAGCAAAAGACCAATGTTATGGATGAACCTCCAGTCCAATGGTGCAGTTGCTAGTTTACTAGAGAGAGAACAGCTGGATTTGGGAGGCCCCATGAGTCCTGATGCTAGTTAAGAGTCTTTAACATGACTTACTTTCATCTTGTATGGAGACCTCAACTGGGTGTTGGGTCTTAGCCTCTGTTCTGAGATCCAAACACTCTGGGTTGGGGCAAGTCATAGCTTCTTTAAGGACTATCCTACAGAGATGCCAGAGAACAAAGGGGCCTGGCATTTCAGGAGGCAGCACAATTAACAGTCCCACACTGGCATCTGGACAGGGAATTTCTTCTCGTTTTTCTCCTGCTACACTCTTCTTCCAATGGAAGAGGCGCTGATACAGGCAAGTTAAAACGTCTTGTACATCTGAATCAAAAAGACCCTGGAAGAAGCTAAACTGTTTATCTACACAAAGCCGTCAAGCGTCAGGACAGGTGTTATGATTCCTTTTTATTACTTTGGACTGTGGAGGAACTGAGGTGAATCTGGGTGTGACTCTGAGGTGACAAGAAGGAGCGCTACGAGACAGCCCAATTCACACTGAACTGAAAGAAAAAGTCCAACCTTCTCAGGAGTACATCGCAGCTACCCACCTTGGGAATAGCCAGTTTGTCTTTCTCCGGGCTTTCCTCTGAGTCAGAACAGGTGTAGTTTTCGCTGAAGGTCACGACAGGATTCGCTCTGGGCTTGTGAATGGCCTGGAAGGTAAGCTGGGTGCTGAGCAGATTGCTTACGGCCCTCAGGGATGTGCACACGGTGGGCGGCAGGGAAGGGTCTGCCAGGAGGTCGGTGATAAGGCCGTGAGCCTCGCCCATCACGGCGATGTCCACAGTGATGCTGGTTCCTGAAGACTGAGAAGGAACCAGGACAGGCTGTCAGAAAAGGCTTGTGCTGAGGGCACCAAAAGTGAAATGGGGGCCTTTAGAGAACAGGTAGAAACTTCGTAAAGAAAGTTTCACTTTTAGGAGGAATGTAAAGCAACAGGAAAATGGCTCAAGGAAAAGAAAAATGACAATCAAAACAACAACAACAACAACACAAGAACACGAAGACAAATCAGAGGCACTTTGTGGGGAGGGGGAGGGAATGGGATGAGGGCAGAAAGAGCACAAGGGCCTGAGGTGACGGTGCACGGGTGACATGGTGGTGGGAACTCCCTGGGGACCACAAGTGATGTCAAATATATATTAATTAATAAAAAAGATAAAATAAAAAAGAATGATCACTCCTTAGGAAGAATGCAGCATTTCAATGTATATTACTAAAGAACTTTATTCTGAAAGCAACACTAATACGGTCACCTCATTTCAATTTTAGTTACACAGTTGACCCTTGAGCAATGAGAGGGGTTGGACTCACACAGTCCAAAATCTGCATATAAACCTTTGACTCTGAAACTGTAAAACGGTGGCAACGGGAAGCCCTACCAATAACATAAACTACTGATGAACACATATTTTGTGTGTCATGTGGAATCATTACTGTATTCTTACAATACAGTAAGCGGGGGAAACTTACTAAAAAAATCAGAAAGAGGAAAATATATCTACAGTGTTGTGCTAGACGAACTAAAGTGAACCTATACAGTTCAAGTCCATGTTGCTCAAAGACCAACTGTATTTTACTGTGATATGTGAGGAGAGAGCACAATAGCAACTCAATCTGGGTTCCACTTCCCAAGTCAACCCTCTTGTTCTGGTTGGTACACAGAGAAACGTCAGTCCTGGATGCTGGGGTACAGTTGTCATTCTTGGTCACACTCCCTGCCAGATTCATAGTCATCACCCCGGATTTGCTAAGGAAATGAAGGCACAGAACCAGGTCAGCCATGGAAGAAGATGGGAGAGCTTGGTAGAGTCAAGGCCAAGGTCAAATATGAAGCATAAAGATGGCACAGAGAGGTCCGTTGACATTGAACACTGGCACGAAATGAGGCAGAGGAATTCCAGAACATTACCTGGCGTAACCCTGCCAGGGCATGTAGGTTCTGGAATGAGACTGCCCCACCCACTCCTGACCCTTGACCCTACCACGTTCTAGATGTGCTGTCTTTGACAAGATGCTCAGTTCTCCAACTCCTACAATGGACCAAGTAATAAGTAGTGACTTCAGGAGGTAATTATGAGCACAAAAGGGGATAATATGTATAATACACTTTATAGTGTACTGGAAATTGTAAGTAAGTGCTCATTAACAGTAATGATAGAAATAATAGCAGTATTAATTCTAGAATTTTTCAATAAGAGGCTATTGTAAGTATAGCTATGTATTTGGGGAAAAATGAAATTTCATCATTCTCTGACAACAGCCTTAAAAGTCAGCTCCCGAAAGATGAAAAATTTTAATGTATAACATTACAAGACTATTAAAAGAAAGTAGGGTGGAACCTTCTCTAATCTCATAACTAGGAAGGCCATCAAAGTATCATACAAATTTATAATTTGTCAAAGAAATTCTGATGGCCTGATTAAGGGCATGATACTTCTACCTAAGAAAACATACTATAAGCAAAGATTCTGAGTACCCAAAGGAAGAGCTTTTAAAAAAGTTTAATAAAAGACAAACTTGGATTTAGCCAATGAATAGACAATTTAAATAAAATGTAAATGATCAAATATATAAAAGTTATTTGCCTCCCTAAATTTAAAAGTGCAAATCCACATAACAAAAGTAACTTTAACTTTTCAAAATGTCAAAATAAACCAAGACTGAGAACACCAAGTATTAGTAATGGTTGGAGGAAATGAGCAGTGAGTAAAAAAAATCCAATATTTTTGGAAGGCAATTTTGCAAAGCCTGTCATCGAATGTATAAATGTATACTGTATCTTATGACCCAGCAAAATAAGGTAGACATATAAAAAAGAACTATAAAGTATATTCAAATGTAAGGACAAAGACACATGGACTATAATAGAACTCTGATAGTAACCACCAAAGAAAGCAACCACAAATGCCTATCAAGCAATAAAATTAAGAATAAAAGCTGTATAATAAAGTGATATGTACTTGCTTAAAATATTTAGTTTAGAGATGATTATCTGGAAAAATGTTTATGTAATATTGTTCCATGGGGAGAGGGAGGTATGTCATACAAAGTGAATATATTGTTGTTGTTTTTTTATCGGAAGAACATGATAATTATGGAAACACCCAACATGCAGGAAAATACCTAGTCCCGCAATAAATACAAGCAAGGGAACATTTTTCTGTGAAGGAATCATATAGAACAGTTGTCTTTTACTTTTAGGACAATGGCAGTAACTAATAATAACAATGGTGGCAGATGATATAGCTTTTTACAGCACACGTTTTCAAAGAAGATATTCTTATTAACTGCATTTTTATTCACCAAAAATAACTTGCTAAGATCAAAATCAGGTAGGTAGAACACAGAACTACCATGCTGCAAACACAAATATCTGATTCTACAGCACCAGCTCTAAATTAGATTGCCAGTATAAATGCCCAGCTTTTTATCTTAAGTTCTGAAATATACCTGTCAATATTTAAAGCATCATTTAGTTGTTGTTCCATGATTTTCTCTGCTCAGAGGCCTAAGTACCTATTATGAACCAAAAGTAAACTTAAGTATACTAGTAGTAGTAATTTTAGGACATGTAATTGTGCATATTTCGCACATGTACCCAGATTGTCAACTTCCAAAATAAGAAAGTTCCTGAGCAAATCCACTGAACTAGGTTAACATTTTTAGAAACATGTATTTCCAGGTACATGTTTAACTATCCTGCTTCTGAAAAACCTACTCAGAGGGAACCTTGAAACAGCAAATTTATTCCCACTCATGTTGTTTTAATAAAAGTAAACTAACAAGTTACTATACTATTTCTCTACACAAGTTAAATCTTAGGTGAAAACCTGTTTTCTTTCCGGACAAAACTTGTTTAGAGTTTTGGCAGTGAAAGTAACAATTTGTGCTGTACTAATTAAAAGGCTTTCTCAAAATATTACTATAGAAAAAAACTGTAAGAAAAAGTAAAGCATGATAATTGACAATTAGAATCAAATTTTAAATGAATGATGAAGGAACAAGTCTTTTTTATAATTCTCTAATTTATGTCTTTTTTAGAAATCATTTTCACTTTAAAAAAAAAATTAATGAGGGCCCTCCCCTGGTGGCACAGTGGGTTAAGAAACACACTATGAAGCAAAACGCAGCCACTGTAGCATGAGTTCGGTCCCTGCCGCTGGCCAGGGAGGGGACCCACATGGCATGGCAGACCTCTCCTGCCTTGCCCACTGCTGCCCTCGGCAGTGTATTTCTGTTGATCTGCCTGTTCTGTTCCCCACTCTGTCTCTGGTGAATCCTCTCACCCCCTGCACTTCTGGCCTGTACCCCAGTCCTTATATGAATAAATAAATCTTTAAAAAAATTTTTAAAAAATTCATGAATGTTGTTTTTTACCACCACCCACTCCTGCCCTGGGCCAGCATATTTTATTATTTTAACATTTGAAGTCTGTATTAGAATTTTCAGAATTATTTCATATTTCTAAATCAATTATACATAAGACCAAATGTTTGTTTGGAATTTTTTTTTAACAAGTAACATATGTCAGGTTGTTAGCTTTTTAAATTTTTATTTCAATCTTTTTCTTTCTTTTTCTAATGAGATAACAGTTTAAAACACTGTGTGTGATTTAGGGGTATGGGTTCACACCTCCAGATGAATGTTCCCACACCATCTCTACCACCTCTACCATCACTGCTGGTTCAGCGGTGGAGTTCTCACCTGCCATGCTGGAGGCCTGGATGCAATTTCTTTCATGCTAAAGAAAAAAATATTAAAAAAAATTCAAAGTAACTTTAAAAATGGAACAGAGCTGAAAAACTCATCTTTAAAGTCAATGTTTGTTTCACATAAGAACTTGGAAAATAAGCACGTTATGTATTTTAATGCTACTTCAGCTAGAGCTTTTCTCCAAGCCAAGGTCTTTAAGCAAAACCAAAAGCAATATTCAAGCCAATAAGATGCAAGCTATCTATACTGGAATTGACTAAGAAATCAAAGTGAACACATTCACTGTTGGAGAAAAATCTCCATACTATTAAGTCAAGTCTTTGCTTCATAGGCTTTCTGATTCAAGAACAGAATCGCAGAACAGTTGAAAGCGACATCATACATAAGAAATTATCACTACTTTTTGGCTCAAACACTAAAGGCTTCAATGAGGCATGAAATCTACAGTGAACAATTGGATTCATTTGCCAGCAACTCACTAAATGCTAACCACAGATGAAATGCTGAAAGAATGAAAGATAGGCGGGCAGCTATTTCAATAAAAGGCACAGTCCAGGGAGCCATTATTAACAATTTCAGAGGAAAGGGTATGGTTAATGAAGCTTTGGATCATATGATATAAAGTGTGAAACAATGAAGTGACACACTAAAGGATATTTCCACACCAATACAACTTTAAAAATATTTTTAAATTTCTAGGTATACCAAATAACACCCAGAAAATGTCATTTAACTGGTGAATGCTTAGTGATGATAAACACTAAGGTCAAGTATATAGGAAAGCTACTTCAAAGGAAAAGCTAAGCTAACAGTCTGAGATCATCTTTGAATACAGAAATGAAATATACTGAGAAATGAAACCACAGTTGAGTCATTTTATGGAGTAGTTTACCAAACAAATCTTTTCCTAAAAAAAAAAGGTAACCAAGCAATATAAAATATTCTACTTTGCAGGCTATTCTTATAATAAAAATATTTATATTTAACATTTAGGAAAAAGCAAGTATAATTCCCTAGACACCATTGAAATGCCAACCACATTTGGATAGCTACCTTTAAATAGAAAATCTGGAATTTAAGTCCAATAAACAGTGGGGGAAAGTGCACTTTTATATATCAGACCAAAAATAGCTGATTCTCTTTGTAAGTTCACCACTTTCCAAAGTACTCCTGAGTGTTCTTAGTATCTTCCTTTTCTCTTTTATGATCTCCTTCACCAGTTCCAGGATGTCCTACCTAACATAGGATTTAAGCTTTCAAAGATATAAATGACCTTGCCATAGTAACTTGTTTCAAAGTTACTTTATTCAGAGTAAATCAGAGACTCAGAGAATTTGGAGTGACATAAAAAATGAAGGAAACAACAATATATACATTTGTACTCCACATTAAACATCGCTCCTAAATTAGATGTATTGATCAGTTACATAAAATTTGTTTTCGTTCTTACTACTGGTAAACTAAAGCTTTTAAATTACACATTACCATGATTAAGGCGGAAGCCTGAAGTGTGTGTGGGGACAGAAAAAACCTGAACTCTATGAAGGAAACGTAAGTTTTTAAATTTCCATCAATTGCAAATTATGAAAAATTCTAACCAATAAGTCTATGTGGCCAAATTCATGAACAGAATGTAAAGTAAAATATGCGTCATTAACTAACATGAAGATTATTTACTGTGGTACTGTGTTTGGGCTGCTGTCAAAATATTATTCAAGGTGGAGAATTTCTGTAAGAATAAAATGTTAAAAACAACTACAGGAAAAAGGTAAATGCAAAGAAAGAAGAAGACATTTCACTAAGAAAATGAAGGTGCCCACAGGAAAATCAGAAAGGGGCTGTAAAACAGCAATTTTTTGCTTAAAATGATTGGTAGGATTATCTGGCATAGGGGAGTGGAGTGAAGACAAAACCCCTAATTCTTGAAAAATTTTGTTGAAGAAAGCACTGGTATAGTTAACGTGCAGCTCTTTTTCCTACACATTATTAAGATGCAAAGATGAAATTGACAACTCACTGTAATACACTGAATACATCACTGCCCAGAGGCAGAAATGCAATCATTCTCAAGCCTTCGGACACAGTCTGAAGAAAAGAGCAGCATGTTATCATGTGCTATTTGTTCGGAGATGTAATGTAATGGAAGGAAAATAAGTCCCAGGGCTGATCTTCATCATTCCACACGGAGCTCAAAAAGAGGTGGCAAATGTCAAACACTTGAATTGACACAGCTACTTAGATAACCTCTTTGAAATGAGATATGCCTCAAACTAGGGCACTTTGAAATATCTGAAATTTTATGATGGCTCTAAAAGCAATAACAGGATTTTATTAGGCAATGCTGTCTTCTCTGGAACCCTCAGCTAAAGTAAAACCAGAGAACTCTGCCAGGCCTTTTTCAGATTAATTCAATTCCCTAAGTCTACATCATATCTGTACCAAACACACACACACACACACACATACACACACACACATCAAAGAAAGAACTACTGTGTAAACTGTTTCTTAACATCACTAAGCATTTTAAAATTTTTAAGTAGACTTAGACAAAGATTTGCTTGCTAATCTTAACCCAAAGTCTACCTTAAAACTTATTACTGAATAAATGATGCTGTTTTCTTCTTAGAGGAAACACCTAGTGGAACCTCCATGGACAACAGACTATCCTCTGGAATTTCCACACACTTCTTCTCCCAATAATAGCAGTACATTTTTACCAAGCATCACTTCTGTCTGGTCCCAAATCCGCTCTGATCAATTCCATTTGTGTTTGTAACTTACATGTTGATAAGAGATCTGAGACCAGTGATAGGGGAGTAAAAGATGGAATTGTTTCCTCAAAATCCAAGTTGAATTGTCCTAAAGATTTCCTAGATAGACTTCAGAAAGGTGGGGCTTACAGCTGATTTCTGCTCAGTTAAGTAGCAGAGATATAACTGTGAGTTTCAAAAGAGAAAATACTCACATTCTAGTTTTCAACTCAATGTGCTTCAGGTACTCAAGTTGCTGTGCCTGTGAAAACCCTCCCAAGTGCATATGTGCAAGGAATGATGGGTGTGGACTAGGTCAGGGAAACAACCTGAACTCCAGTCAATATAGCGAACACACACTCAAGGGAAAACTTCTTGATTATTTGCCAAAGGTATGCCAAGGTCTCTTTATTGTGATCTGTATTAGTTAACATCCATAACTCAAGGTATGGAGACGTACATCATATTTCTTTGTTTTTCTGTTTTAACTCCCTTTCAAATTAAAAGACCATCAACTGCTCCTAATTATTTCTGTTGAGAGGGTTTCAAACAACTTTAAATTCAGTCTTTCAATGTCTTGAAGTAAGACATTGAAGGATGGCAAGGTCAAAGCTATTCATGACTATTCCTGGAGGAGGAATGAAAATGAAGTCTGCCTTATGAAGTTGCACATGGATAAAAAAGGTGCAGGTGCACATACTGGTTTGGAAATTGTGTATGTGAGACATTGGAAAGCACTGCCATAGAAGGCTGGAGAGGAAGTTCTATTCACGCTCCGGTTATCACATTTTTACTTCCTGGGGCCCTCAAGAGCACAGACTCTGGGGCCTCCCCTGGTGGTGCAAGGGGCTAAGACAGCACTATGAGGCCGTCTGAAGCCACGGCAGCATGAGTTTGAGTCCCAGACAGGGAGGGGACCCACATAGCACAGCAGACCGCTCCTGCCTCACCCGCTGCTCCCCTCAGCAGTGGATTTCGGTCGATCTGCCTGTTCTGTTCCCCGCTCTGTCTCTGGTGAACCCTCTCACCCCCACCTCTGGCTTGTACCTCAGCTGTCATATGCATAAATAATAAATCTTTAATAAAAAAGAGCACACACTCTGGAAGTCAGATCATCTGTCTGTGCTAGAATTTCAGAGCAACTGAGACGTGGAGATCTTTTTATCCCCTTAAGAAACTGTTTTCACTCTCTTAAAATTTGGGTTATTCTACTGACCGAGTAGCATCGTTGGTAACTCTGAGACCTTGCACATAACAACCCCAGGACGAGGCTCGCCCATAGTCCCTGTTTGAGCCCCACATACCACAGCCATGGTAAGGGGCGCACCAGACCCTGGGCGAAGGACGCTACCGTGCAGGTAGGTGTTTTCTCCTGCATCTGACAAAACAGTATTTTCTTTATAAATGAAGACAGCCTAGCTACAGGATTTCTCTACCAATAACATCAAACAAAGCAACAAAGGCCGAACCTAAATACTTTTGCTTCTTATTCTAGGTCAAGAGAGTCATAAATACTGCCCTCCCTATGTCCCAGATTCTCATGGTCATCTGAGATTAATGGCCAGTGCTTAGCAAGGGACTGTACAAAGCCCTGCTTTCAGTTAACACGGGTGAGTGCGCTGGTATGATTTATAACTGTATGTGAAAGGAATTCTCAAAGCAGCTCTGAGCTCCATTGTTGGAAGTGTTTTTTGTTTTTTTTTTTCCTTTCTATTTAGTCATCCTGGGAGGCAGACAGAGCCTGGGAAGAACATTCTTTGGGGGAAAAGGGAGTTGGGACAAGAGAGGAGTAAACAGTGTAAGGGATGACACATAAAAGGAAAGAGTCACTGGGACTTTTCTTACCCAACTTTGTTCCTCAGTGCTGGGAAAGGCTGCCCAGTGGGCTTTGGGAAACTGTCTCCTCCTGCACCTCGAAGCACAGTCAGTGCCCTGGGGCCTCCAAGGCGGGGCCTGGAAGGCTGTGTGTGTGTGACATGAGGAGGGAGTATCTTGGGCCTGCAAGTATGAAATTCACGTGGAAGATGAGTTGCTGCTGATAAACCATCTTCGGTGTGTTACTGGCTCTGACCTCAGAGGCAGCAAAATTGCCTCTGTGTTTATACTTTCATAGGCCCCATTTATAACTTTAGACTTGAAGTTGGTTGGGAAATGTTTAAAAAATGAAATCATGTGAAAATTTTGCAGTCACTCATTGTAGGCTGAGCCCTGGCTCAGCGCCATCCCAAGAAAGCAGATGTTTGCTTATTTTAATTTTCTGGCAGGGAATACAAGTTTACATTTGGATTTGCTCCTTAAGATAATATATACGTACAGTAGGAGGAAAGCATATAGGCCTCTCATCACACTGCTTTCCAGCACCATCTCTGTCCACTGGCCCCATTTGAGATGTGAGACACAGGAAAACCCAGCAGTTACTGAAACTCTTAACTTCCGTCTCTTCTGATGTTCAAAGAGAATTCCACGTCCCCCAGCAAGGAGATGTTCATAGCTCTGTGCCCGTCTGTATTTTCCCACCATCTACCTGCAAGCAACCCCCAAACTGTTGAAGCAACCCCTCTTTTTATGTTTTCTGATTGCCTTCTAGTGATTTCACCCAAACACAGCGGTGATCACAGAATACTGTTTTATTATTCAGGAAGTGAAAATACTTGTTAAATCACGCTCATCTCTCTGACAAGCTTAGCAACTTCCAGGTGGTTCTCTCCAGTTCTTGTAGCAAGAGAAGATGAGGGGCTGACAACAAACAGGGGTCCAGGTTCTGAGCGGTGCAAGTGACCGCTCCCACAATGAAGGCGGGAAAGGCTGTTTAAGTATAATTTGCTGTGTAAATAAAACAGGATTTATCTTACTGTTCTTGGAAGAAATGCCACCTTTGATCAAGCGCAAGTTTGTAGTTGATGACTGGAAAAAATTCAGAACCTGGAATCAGTAGGAACTCATAAAGTGCAAGGTCTTTTGTTTGCTGAATTTTAAGAATCACCATTAAGCTTGAGATTTCTGTTTGCTTAGTCTAGAAGCAATTTCAGTGAACAACAGATGGCAGTGTTCTGCCTTTTTCAAGAACTCGAACCTCTTTTTTGAATGAGTGCAGTCCCCTCATTAGCAGACAGATTTTAGTTTTTGTTTTTTTTTTTAACTCACAGACACATATAAACTATAAGAAAGAATAACTTACATAACACCATCAGTCGAAAGGAATAAAAAATTAAAAACCGTCTCCACCTCTGAGGATCACCATGAAAGCATAACTGTTACTACATCATTATTAATAATGCATCTAAATTGCAAACATATCAGTTCTATCACTTCTCTCGATTTTCCATGCACACCTTGATGCAGTTTTTTTCCACGTGTAATTTTCTATTTTGATGAAAATATTCATGAAACAAATGCCTTCTTCTCCCCAATAAACTGTACAGTCTTAATACAATGGTTTGTGAGTCTGCATTGGCAGTTGTTTATCCACGTTGTGTTATCACTACACTCGGTCCTGTCACGGACAATGGGCTTTTACCTATGCTAAGGTTCACTTGTACTCCTTCTGCTCCCGGAGGTCTGCCTGGACTTTTGAGTAGCGCTCTGACTGGTCTCCGTGGGAATGCCTATTGGGGTATTCCTGCTATTCACACACTGGAAGCACCAAAAATAAAACAAGTGGAAAACCCCGGAAGCTGCAACTTCTGAGAAACTTTGCCTCTCTGACTAGTTCTCGGATGTACTCACAGACTTTCTGTCACAGGCCTTGTCACAGTTCTCAATGCCATTCTCCTTGCATGATCATCTGATGAACAGCTGTCTTTCTCTTTTACGCTCAAAGTTTTCCAAACACAAAAGTAAGACCATTTTCATTGATCAGGTGAAGTACAGTCAACTTTCATATCTGGTTCCTCATACGTATGCAATGACATCAGAGATGAGTGAAGGTCTGAGTGACATACTTCAACCTGTCAAAGATAAGTCAGTTTCCTCTGCCTGAATCTGCGCCTCCAACACATGTAAGAACACAAACTAATCAGTGGCCAACATATTTCCTTAAAATAAATGAAGGGCCTCCCTGGTAGCGCAAGGGGTTAAGCACCGCACTATGAAGCATCCACAGCCACTGCAGCAGGAGTTCCATCCCCAGCCAGGGAGGCGACCCACATGGCACAGCAGACCTCTCCTGCCTCGCCCACTGCTCCCCTCAGCAGTGTGCTTTGGTCAATCTGCCTGTTCTGTTCTGACTCTGGTGAATCCTTTCGCCCCCAACACACACCTCTGGCCTGTACCCCACTTCTTGTATGCATAAATATTTTGAAAATGATTGGATTTTTCAGAAGCTATCCAAAAAACTTCACCTAGCACAATTTCAGGTTTCCAGTCTTAAATAAAAAAGACTGAGAATTGTTAGACTGGGAGTCATGAATAAAAATTATATTCATTCAATTATGTATGCCTTTCCCTAATGTAGGGGTCACCAGAGAAGGAATCCATTTTGATGTGGATGTAAAATATGCATGTTTGAGTAGACGTGTGTGACCAATGACAGGGCACAAGCCGTTTCTCAGCAGAGAACACTGGGCTGGAAGTAGATGTTGGGGGATGGGCGACACAGACACGGTCATTTCAATCACACAGTGATGTGAGAAGAGCGCTTATACTTTGGCTTTTATCTATGCTGTAAATTACTTGCTGAGAGAGTGATGCAGGTGACATTGAGGTTGGAAGCACAAAGGGGGATAAAAGATGCTTGAAAGAGAAAAGGGAAGCGGACCGAATACAGAGCCATAGCCTAATACCAACTTCTAGGGAGAGGGAGAAGAGAAACCCACAGGGAAGATGAGAAAAGACAAGGAAATCCGGGTGTCGGGTCAGAAGGGCCATAGGCAGACTTGGGTCAGGGGAAAGGAACGGTCTGCAGTGACCAATGCAGCTGAGAGATGAATTCTGACGGGCACCCATGAACTGAGTGTGCTGGGGGACACTGGTAAGAGGGATGAGCTTTGGTGAAGCATGGACGTTGCGAGACACACTGCCATGTATCAAGCAATGAAAGGAAGATTCGAGAAAGGAGAAATGGAGACAATTTTTCATGAACACAATTTCTAAAATAGAAGATGGAGATAAGCCAGCACCCAGAAGGAACTGTTCGAAAGAGCTGGACAGCCAGGGTAAAAGCACAAGTGTCAAAGGGGGAACTCACCAGGGTGGAGGCACGAGACAGAGTGACACACGGACTGATAAATAGACGAGGGCTCAATGGAAGGAAGAAGAGGAAAGAGGGACTGACCTTTCACTGGAGGTTACCTCCCCCTGATAGCAGTGAGGAAGAATTCTCGCAGACTTGCAGGTGAGAGCGGAATGAGTACTTACCCTGACTTTTATCTACTCTATAAATCAGTCACTGAATTCCTTACTGAGAGAGTGATGGAGGCAATGTTGGGGCTGAAGGTACAAAGGAGGATGAGTGATGCTTGAAAGAGAAAATAGGAAAGAGGTAAGAGTGAGCTCATTTCTCAGGCAATACCGAGGGTCCGTTTGAGATCAGAGACTCCCCTAGGTTGCCTGTGTTCTTTCCAGGCTCACTGGGTGTGGGATTTTATATGAAAATGCAACCAAGTGCTAGGAAAAGAAAGACTGGCTGACTGGGCTGGAGATCTGGTGAGGCAGAAGAACAGGTGCAGAGTGGGAGAGGGCGGAGCAGGAAGGCCTGAGGAAGCATGCAGTCAGCGTGGGGTTTTGCACAGACACAGCGGATGCAGGTTCTATTAGTAGCTAGACAGGCATGGAAGGTTTCTGCTTTTATTAACAGAAAGTAAGGCTGAAAAGGAAACAGGAGGCCAGACTTCAGATGCCCATGAATGAGAGGCAAAGTTTTCTAATTCTATCGGTAGGGAATCTGAGTGATGGAAGATGTTCAAGGCGGAAGTGACTTACTTGAATAGGATGTGGAACTCAGGGGGGAAGATTAAGGTGTGGCAGAGAAGACAGATTTGATGAAGGTTGCCAGGATAATGAATTGGGAAACAAATATGCTTGCAATCATAGAACCAGGAAGGAAGTGAGAATAACGACAAGGAGAATCAACTGCTCATGTGACCTGATTTGCTATGGGATGTGAAAAAACAAACAAACAAAATGTAATGTTCTTTCTCCTGTACTCTTTACTCTGCCTTCTTTCAGTCCCTCCTTTAGAAATCTCCTCAAGTGCCCCTGACCTCACAAAATAAAACGTGGATGGTTCACTGGTGAGAGTATGCTATCCACATTGGCCTTACCCAACTGTCTAAGAAAATGTTCTCCTCATTATGTATGTATCAGCCTGGCCCCCACCATGTGTGGCCCCACCACATGTAAACAACAGAGGGGGTGAGCAGATCTCTTAATTAACAGCCCCAAATTGTTTGCAACACACACGAAACACTTTATACACCTATATGTAAAAGTCAACAAAGTCCAGTTTCTAAAACAAATCAAACATGCCATAAGTTAATAAGGTTTCCAAACTTATAAGTACCTCATATTTCAAAACACTTGTAGATCAATCACTTTTGGAACTTAGAATGCATTTTTCTAGAGAAGTAATGGCATAAATAATAATGAAATTCGAGGAGCAGTTCACAAAAGACTATACAATCATATAACAATAGGGATGAAGGTATAAAAGCCTCCCTCCCCCCCTTTTTAAATTTTTTTTTGGTTTTCCTTGCAAACATACCTGCTTTCAATTATACTGCAATTTTTTTAAAAGACAAAATGCATTTTATCAATGGTCTGATTCAAAAAGAACATGAAGGGAGTGGAAAACATCCATTTCTGCCTCATGTATTCACTGAGTATTCACCAAACACCTCTTGTCTACACCCGAGGGCTCCCGAGATAAATGAAACTGAGCTGCTGGGCTCAAGCAGTTTACTCTCTAGAGGAAGAAGTTTAGGGACAGAAGGAATCAGAGGCTAAAAGAGCAAACTTAGGGGGCCCTGTGACTGCATCATGGTTGCCTTTAAGAGAGAAAGTTTCTCGAAGTCCAGGTCCTAAAAAACCTACATCTGACCATGTGGTTCCCTCATATGCAAACTTGGAAAATGGCTACAGTGAACTCGGTCACCCCTTATCCTCACTACTTCTCCTCAAAGTAGGATCTTAAAAAAATCAATTCTCTAGAGAACAGAAGCATGGGAAGGGAGGGGGACTGGCTGCCAACATATTTATCACTCAAATATAGAAACCTCTGGTGGTTGGGGATTCTCCTTAAAATCTCCACCCTTAGAGCTCTCCAAGCTCAACACCCATGTCTCAACTTTGAAATTAACATTCCAGTCTTTCCAGCTTCCCCAAGTGAAGAGCAGGGAGTTTGCAGCTTAGAGAATCTAAGCTCTAAGCTTAGAGCTTAGAGAGCTGGCTGCTGATCTAGGTGGAAGGGAGAGGTGAGCTTATCTGTGAACAATTTTGCACACAGAGAACTGTTTGTATTACTTCTTGTTTAGAAGGCACCTCACAGCTGTATAAGTGACATTAGAAAGGGAATGACGTGCGAAGTTGGAAAGCAGTTCACAAAAGGTTAAATCCCTTGCCCAAAGTCACACCAATAACCAGAGGCAGAGGAGGAATTCTACCAGGCAGCGTGGACCACATGCTATTAATCACATGCTAAACTGCTTCTCAGATTGCAGGGTAAATGATCCTTTGTGTGGTCACTTACCTTTGATGATAAGAAAAGAACGTTGCCAATTTGCTGCATGTTGTTAGTTTTGCAAATTCTTTCTTCAATTAATCTTTACCAACTTAGGTTGCTCATTATCAAGGGGAACTTATTAACGTCATCAGTAAACTCTGAGAATTCATGGTATGCTCCCTTTTTTCACATCTTAAGAAAAAAAATCAATTTAGACTCTTCCGAGAATGAAGTCTTCAAAAGACCCTGCAATTACTATTGCTCCATGAAGAAAAATGCCATGTATCCTTTTTGTTCTTATGTCTCACACTTAAGCCAAATCTCATAATATTTGCTTCTGGTAGGAAACATGAGTGGGCTTCTGTGGAGACATCTATTGCCAACAGGAAAGCATCTGCCTTCATTTTCCTTTTAGGTGGTAATGAAACTAAAATTTTATAATGTATCTGTCTACAAGTCCGGGTTAATTACTTCAGTTTAAGAATCTGGCTTCAGTTATAATCTTATTACACTCAGAATGTTAGGAGACATTCAGATAATAAATATAATTATCCTCAGGTCAGCAGACCCCGACAGCTCACCAAAACACTTAATAGGCAGATGTTGCACAGGATCATAAAGGTTTTATATGAGAAGCATCTCAAAATGGTACCCTACTCCTCACACTTAGTAACCATGTGTCGCTGAGGAAAGGAGGAAATTAGCAGGAAGAGAAGTCATTTGGTCATAACAATGAGTCACTCGGCATTTATGTCATAGATTTGCGCTCTTCCTTGTGGCCATAATTGCTGTTTGTCAGAACTGCCATATGCTGCGAGGACACCGGCGGCAGTGCGCTTGAGATCAACAACTGGCCCATAATTTGTCAAGATTCAGCGCAGATTTTTTTTTAAGACCAAAATCTAGACAAGGAATACTAAATAAATTCAGGAATCATCTTTTCAAACTACAATTTTATAAGAAAAAAAAAAAACAACTACTGACTGAAAATGTGGGCACTCCCCCCCGGGAATTAAAAAAAAGAAGAATCTAAGCAAATTGGTAGTGATTTCTACTTTCACTCTGATTTCAGTCCGTTTTAGTGTTTGTGTATCTTAAAATAGGTGATTTTTAAGTCAAATAAATGGAAATAGGGCCCAAGAGCTTTCATTAAATTTTTCCACTAGACAAATAAGCAAAGTGTGGCTAATACAGTGATGGATACTCTCCTATTCAGGTTCTCATGAATGTCAGGTTCTCATGACAAATGAAAGATCATACACTACTACAGTACTAAGATAAAACCAACAATGTAGACGGCCAAAGCGAGGAGAGAAGAGCCTAGGTCTCTCTGTTACAACATTACTGGGCCAAGAATTCACCAACCCCGAAGCCTTCTCTCCTCTGGCCTTCTTATTATGAGAGATAATAACATTTCTTTATTGCTACACTTAGTCCAGGTAGAGTTTTCTTTCACTTATGGTTGGGAATAACTAAAACAGCACACAATTTTACCAAATGTCTATACAAGGAGTAGATAAATAGGTGGTGATGAAAGTAAAATTTTATGAAGTATCTGCCTACAAGTCTGTGTTAATCAATTTAGGTTAAGAATCTGGACTCAGTTACAATCTTATTATAGGCAGAATGTAGCAAGACAATAAGAGATGTGATTATCTTAGACTCGGCAGACTCAGGGAACTCGCAGAGGGCTAGAAGAGGAGTGATGGCTGGCGACTGGCATCCGACTCATCAGCCATTAGAGCTATACCCACGCCTCCAGGCCCATCACCACACATCAAGGACCTTTGATGTGATACATAATCATCAAAATGCCATTTATAAAAGCTTTCTGTGCATGGCGTTCTGTTACACTGGTGTGGATTTTGTGAGCTTCTTGAAGATTAAAAACATCTTTTATATTTATTTTCCACTCTCCCAGCAACTTTAATCATGCTCAGCAAAAAGGTAACTGAGTAGTTCAGATGACTTGTATTCACTCCAATTCTTCTAGAAAATACCCAAAGTTTATCTGATCCTTCATTGGAAATTTTAATTTAACTTAATATTCTAAATAGAAATGGGATTTTATCATTTTTGGCTCCAGTGAATTTACTTCCTTTCCATCTCTGGGAATCTCCTTTTCTTTCCCACCAAACAACAAATGACTCACCCAAATTGGACAATGTGGGGTTTCATTTTAAATGACTCTTAATTTTTATTTTGACATCAAATTGGACATTCTACCTGGAAATTTCTACCAAAAAATCTCTGTCAACTACTGCTTCCTTTACAATCTCTGTGCCCTTGCCTTAACTCATCTCTTACAGGAAGAACATCCAATTGTATGAGGAAGCTGGGCTCATTCATTTAACCATTACGTTCCACTGCTTGTTGGAAAAGTCATGATGTGTTTTTTTTCAATGTTTTCAAGCAAAAATGCATCATGACTTTCTGGCAGCCCAATATTTCCCATGAAGATGCCTGCAGATGCTGTCTTCCAGGTTTTTCTACCTCCGTCTCAGTATTTCCAGTACAGAGAGCTGAACACACTGCTCTATTCATTCTTCCATCATTTTACAAATTTAAAAGAATAAGATTTAACTTCTCATCATGGCCCTCTATGACTTAAAATTTAATCCCCCTTTTCCCATTTACATTTTTTTGCACCCTACTGTTATTTCTCTGTCTTACCTATTCTAGATTATCACCTCCAATATGCTACCACTACCTCATACCTTTCCTTCTACCAAGCCTTCCTTTCTCTGCCATATTGGTACTAAAGATCAAGATTCAACTTCAGCACATACAAATATTTCGGTCTCATCCCCAAACTGGCATCACAACAGCCATGTGAGCCTCCAACTTTCTACAGGGCTTTGTTCCCAATCTCTTACCATATTGTGCTACCATGAAAGGCTTGCGATCTTGAGGGAAAGAGTAATTGTTATTAACTTTGCTAATCTGAGCATGCTGTAAACACTCAAAAAACATAATGGTTAATTGAATGACCCCGCTTTCTCATAGAACTGGATGCTCTCACAAATGGACTAGCAAAAATTCAGAGGTTCTCAATCATTCGCATTAGTTTGAAAAGTGCACCTTCACCTGGCCCTCCTGTCAAACAAGGGTGTCAAACCCCATTCACATCGTCACCATCTCCTACTGTGAGCATGGTGTCACTTCGGGCTAGGTCAGCCGTAAGCACACGGAATTGAGTGTCAGCACAGAATCCCAAGCGCAAAGGCTAAAAGGGAGACTGGACAAGGCAGGAGGCTGGCTCCCCTGTGGGTGAGCTCCTTGATTTCCATTAGGTCTTGACTTCTTCGTGGCCCACTGTTTACTTCCAGGCTGCTTTTTATGACGAGTACTCGGCATAGTACACACTTGACAGAAGTGCCTTTCTTTGTATAATGAACATTTACAGCACTGAAAAATGCTAGAATGTAGAAGAAAAACCCAAGAGGGAACAGATTTTATAGTAGCTCAACAAAGTTAAGTCAGAAGGAAAAAAGAAATTTCAAAAACAAACTTCACATTCATATGTGAAATATAAAGAAACAACGAATAACTGGACTGAAAGAAACCTAAATAAATCTTAGAAATCTAACTGCAGAATTGATGTTACCAGAAGAGCCTTAATGGACTATGGTGGAAGATTATGGATGCTTTGGTAGTGAGTGTGTTATGGTGACAGACATTTAAAGATATGTGAATCTGTGCCTCTCAATCAGACATAATGTTATAAACCGATGTAACTGCAATAAAAATAAAGATACATTAAAATAAAATATTGACTTGCTACTCTGAACAGTATATGATTATACACAATTTTTAAGTTCCTTATACTTAGTGAAAAATGATCATTGCACCTTTAAAGAAAAGTAACCTGGAGACCTACAGCCAATCCTACTTCCTCAAAACAAACACTACCCTTGAGTTTTCCAGCTTCGCAGGTGCTCTAAGATGATGAGGAAGAGCAGTCTTTCCTCTTGTGGTCTTGGGAAGTTAAAAAAAAAAAGCTTCTTACGTCAAACCATTAAATAAATAAGATTCACCACCTTCCTGCCATATCATCCACCTAAGATGGTGAACAACTGCCTGTCTCTTTGGGAGACTACTAGTAGCTACTTTGAAACTTGGGGCATCAACTGAAAATGCTGGATGTTGGTTGTGAGGACTTTATGGCGGTAAATATTTTTTGTGGACTAATGAGTGATGACAGGAAATATTAGTAGTTTGGAGCAGCTGGTAAAGAGGAACTTGTTTCAGTGCAATTCGCATCCACCTAACTGGTCAACTAGAATTTTCCAAAGCAGTCAGCAGACAAAGCTCTGACACTCGGAACATACAAAGCTCATGGCAAGATGGCAGGAACTACTAAGAGAGCCTGAGTTCCTTTACTCCAAAACAACACTTTCCAAGCAAACGTCTGATGCTGTTACAGGGCAGGGAGCGGGGCACCCCAGAACTCCCAAACCTGCTCTCTCTAAATGAGTTTTGCCATCCACCGCATTAAGACAAACATTTAAGGCCTTTAATGGAAATAAACTTTAATATAATTAGGCAACAATACAGAAACAACAAAGAATATAGTTATTAAATTAAGCATTTAAAGTTACCTATTTTTTTTTTTTTTGAGGGTAAAAGTTTAGCCAAATAGGATTGGCTTAAAGCAAGGATCAAACGTCTGTCACAAGTTTAAAGGACCTTTTAGTGGAGACTCATAGAAAAGGGTCAGAAAGAGTCAGATAAATTTGGGAGGAAAAGAGCAAAATTAAAGTTAAGATAAAAGCTGCCATTCTTAACTTCCCCATGGGTCTCTCACCCACATCTGTTTCAACCAGTCCAAGACCAAGAAGCAAGCGTGGTTTTTTCACATGTCCCTCTGCTCCATGTGCCTCCTCACATCTTCTTGCTGCTCTCCATTCTGTTTCTTTTTCCCTCCCTTCCTTCTGTCCTCCTCTCTCCTCTCTCCAGCATCTTCTTATCCCTGCTCAGCTCCACTCTACTTAGGGTGGGACCGGGATCTTGGAACTTCCCCTTTCCCTGGGGACCACCCTATTACAATACTAGTGATGTCTTCTCCATCTATGACTCTACACTTTAGACCCATTTACGTTTTTCTTTGCTAGGACCCCTCATATTTTTCTTTCATCTGTGTTCGCTCTCTAGTTTCCACACCTCAGCCCGTCAGCTACCATCTAATGTGTTCACCCACAGTTTTCAAAGAACAGCTAACAGGTAACTGAAGACATTTAGTGTCTTTATTTACTTTCTTTCCATTTCATGTCCCAAACCACTGAGTCCAGCTTCTAGAGCACTAGTTTCTGTTCTAACAGTGGTTTTTACTTGCCAGATTCACAGGGTATTTCCCAGCCACCGGCTTACTGGAATCTTTATAGACGTTTACAGTGTTGGCAAGGCTCATTTTCTAACCTCTCTTCCCCCAGATCCTATGATATATGCCCTTCTAAACCTTTTCCTATCTTTCTGAAAATTCTTTTTCTAGTTCGCAATTTCCCCTCCATTTTCCATCCCTCCACTTTTTTAAAACTCATTTGCTTAGTTTTTACCTCTGAGCCACTGGTCTTCTCATTCTACAGACTCTCAAGAACCAGGATTTTATATCTTAGATTTAAATCAAGAGATTCCCATATACTCTCTGAGCTACCACCTCCTATAGCCCCTACTTCAATCCTTGGTCCAGAGCCCAGAACAATTACTGGGATGTGTGCAACATGGTGTCTGAGTCTCCCAATTTGCTCCTCTGACTGCAGAATCCCCTCAGTGGGCAACCGACTTCCACCAAATCATTCACACTAGAAACCCTCCACCCCTTACCTCCTGTCATACATTCATTCATTAACTATCCATGCTGCCATTTTGATCTGCTCTATGACTCGACAGTCTTTATTTTCTACAGCAAGTACTAGTCACTCTTTTTTAATGGTACCCAAAAATGCCGAGTTAGCTAGGTTTCCCACCTGCTGTGTTATGATGCTACATAACCTGGCAACTATCCTTACTTCCATGATGTTCCTATCCTCCAACCCTCATTACCATCTTCATTTTTTTTTTTCTATGATGCCTTTCCTACTCTCCCGAAACACTTTTTCCTGATTCTTCACGCTTCCGCAGGCTGAGGTGGGCTAGGCAGCCATCACTTGTGCACCTAATTATATGTCAGTTGTTGCACTAAAATGAAGTAATTTGTTTGTATACCTTTCTTCGTACTAGACTGTGAAGCGTGTTATTTCACACTTTATCTCAAGTGATTAACATGATGTATGTCCATTTTATACCAACTAGGTGCACAAAAATATTTTCCAGATTAATAAATGCACTTATGTACTCACTGATTTGTTTGCCCAATACGCTTTCCTACTCTGAAAATAAAAACCTGAACATCCAACAGGAGTATGATAACAGGAGTTTGGCAATGACACTTGTCAAGAAATATGAGCACAAAGACGTTTTAGTTCATTCCTCTGTCTTTCCTGAGATAAGTTAAAATGTGTAAGTTCTCTGAAGCCCAAATATGCTGGATGAACTTAGCAGTGTTTGAGGCTGAGGGGAACAATAGCGCCTCTACCAGCAACTCAGCTGGGCTTCCAGAGCTCAGCCCAGGACGGCTGGTAGCACAGTTCCGCTGCCCCCAGCAGACACTTGTCCTGGCCATCTGCCTTCAGCACAAGGAGGGCCCATTATGACGGGGCTTCTGGGCTGCTCCACTGTAAAGCAGGAACTGTGCCTGGGCTGGCGCATGAGCATGAGATGCCAGGTCCTAAAGAAGTGTCCCTTTCTGACTGAAAATAGTGTTACTAGAGTAAGACCAGACAGTGGCTTGACTCTAAAGGGTAGCTCAACCGCTGATTAGTCAATTCCTTGTCACATTGCAACATTCAAAAAAGACTGGCGTATAGATATACTTTAGCCCACCTTTGAGCAGGGCACTGCTTTACGTACACAACACAGTCAGTGCACAAACAAAAATGTATGCCATGGCTGAGGGAGACAGAGGGACAAAACATTATTTTTCTATAGCTGAGGGAGAAATGAATCATGGGCTTGCTGTTTCAGGATATGGGTGGGGTGGGGGAGTGTAATTTGGCAAAAATGACTGTCCCCGGAGCTACACTCAAGAACCTATTGTGTTAATTGTGTTAATGCTGAGCCTAACTCTTAACACGTTGGAGTAGTGATAATGAATGATGACCATTGTCATGTCCACAATGGCCACACTTATGCCTGGCACAAGGGCTCTGTACTTTCACGGTGGACGGGGAGCTAGGACACGCAAAGTAGGACACTGCTGTTAACACCACCGCTATCCTCAAGGCTTCCTCATGGGAAACAGGAACAGGAGGGGGAGCGGACCTGCCGTGTTCCCATGTGCCCTCGGTGAACAGTTACTGCTCCGTGAATGCATTTCCCTGCCTCGTACCTTGGTGCTGCTTGGGGTGCAAGTTGTTGCTTTTGATTTATCCCCCCTCCCTTTATAATTTCCATCACTCTACTCATTCGGATTAAGTTTCTTGACACCTCCTTGTTCCTAATAGTATTCTTGGATGTTGGTTCTATGCTCCTGGTCCCTGATTTCATGCTGCCTCTCAGATTTGAACCAAGGGACCATCAACCTGGACCAAGGACTGACCATGCCTGACATGTGCCCCATTCCTGGAGCTGAGGAGCTAGGGTCAGAGGAAGCCAAAAATCTGACAATCTTCACCTTCATCTCCAGAATCTCCCTAAACCCAGAAGTAGAACCAGAAAGCAGGATAAAAATGGGAGGGACAAAAAAAAAAAAAAAGAAAATGGGAGGAACACATTCCCAGCAATGGCGCTCTTAACGCGTAGATGTGGAGGCTCTTGCACGGGTAAACACTGGGACAGTGATGAGTGACAGCAGCTGTATTTGCTGGTTTCACTGTGGTGCGATGGAGCCCGAGGGAACCCTCCATGCTGCTGCATTACTTGAGCCAGTGGTTCTGAGGTGCATGTATTGTGTGCTGCATGGACAAGTCCACAAAAGCCGAGATGGTGACTACCCCGTTCTTGCTGCCTGGGGGAGCAGACTGAAAGTAGGTAGTGGGCTTGAAACTGGTTTTTCAACCTTTCTAGTCTCTGGTCTCCAATTCTCTTGGTCTGTTTACCATAGAAAATTCTACATCTGTTGACTTCTGGTAAAGAATCTGGAAGTGGGCAGCTGGGTGGCACAGCTCAGATGGTCTTCCCACAAGGAATAGACATTACAGCCACGATAGCAAACACTTCTCTGGTAAGAGGGACTCAACTTTTTTTTTTTTTTCATTCTCAAATTGGCTCTAGAAATCAATCAATTCAATTAATTGTCCCAGAAACAGGGATATTATCAAAGAATGTATTTGGTAACCCAGTGAATTAAGAGTTAGAGACATTCCAGGCATTAAAATAAAACATGGGCATCTGTGGCAGTGGGAAGGGTTGAGCACGAAGCAGACAGGTCAGCAGGGCTGTGATGGGGCAGTTTCTGAGAGCAGCTCCAGACTTTCAAACCATTCTGCTTCCACATCTGAACGCACACATTTTCTAAATGTCCCCATTTTTTCTGTCCCTCCAGAAGGTGTGGGGGTGACAGGCGGCGGGGGCACTGGTGAGGTGCAGCTGGTGGTGCGTTTGCATAGGCCCATTCCTGCCTACAAGACAGTCTTCTGGGACTAATTCACAGAGCCGGTTCATCCTCCAGCCTGTCATCATCCTGTGAGACCCTTCTGTTGCTCCCTAGCAAAGTGTTTCCAAGGTGCAGGGTCCACAAAAGACCATGTGCAGCTGAGACAGCTTGAGGGGTGATCTTATCTTCCTAATTGAAGCTGAGGTGCACAGGGTCCTCTGAAGCTGACTGTGAAACCAGCAGTTCTCCCGGCATGTGGCCCTTATCAGAACCACTTAAGGTAAAGATATCCTACCAAAGGCCCTCAGGGCCCTGGAGGTACACAGCCCTCGTGGCTCCTCCAGTTAGGAAAGCTTTCCACCACTTCTGGGAATGCAAATGAATGGAAGCCCATGTGACAGCTGGAATAAAAGGCTCCTGTCTTTTTGCAAAGCATTGAAATGCCATCTGGCAATTTCGTCTACGTCAGCAGGCACAGAAAAACAACTGCCCCCAGTGCCTGCTTCACCGCTCCCTGCCACCCCCAACTTTGCTCTCCCCTCCTCCCTGGCAAAAGCTCCTACTTTTTCGTTATGGAGAAGGGCAGGCGCAAAGTAACGTTTTCAAAAGACTTTTTTCTCCATTTCTCATCTGCTCCATATTACGAAACAGTGTCAGCCACAGAACAGCAGTGCATGGTGCTTGGCTCTGCTCTCCAAATTCCAGCTCAGCACTGTATAGATCATCACATTAAAAAGAATTTTTAAAGCCTTTTCTATTTGTCTTGAAGGCTTGAAGTACATTTATTCTGAGAGCAGAGGTGTTAAAGAAAACTATTAATCTAACTTCTGACCCAACACACACTCCCTTTGACCACTGTAAATAAACACCCAGTGTTAGACTGCGAACAAGTCTGCAGCCCGGGGCGGAACACACTGGCCTTTGAACTCACACATCGTACCCCCATTTTTCAGGGGGTCGCCAGAAGCTGTGATGGACAGGTCTTGTTTTCAATGTTGCAATCCTGTGATACTGTTATCGAGCTATTTTACCCTAGATCAACTCCTTGAAAACCCTGTTTTTCTAAATGACTGAACAAAAAGCAAGGAGGTCACATGAAAGGTTTAAGTCCTGTCAAAGCAACAGTGGAATCATGGAAGAAACACCATTCAACACAAATCCTTCCCACAACATCCTAATTAAAAAAAAAAAAAAATCCCACCTGAATACATCCGCACAGTACAGAAAGCATGGAAATCCTAAATTATTATTGCCCGCGCTAGCCTTTTTATTTATAAGGGTGAAGTCAAGGACTCACAATACCTAGTCTGTCCCTGGAAATAAGCAAGTATTATGAATAGTGAAGACTAAAATGATCTCATTAAAAGCCAACAAATCGGCCTCCTTTCAGGCTCCAAACAGGGTAAAAGATTACACATTTGAATGAGATCTTAGAATTTTATCTACATCACTGGCCCCTATTACTTATCTAGTCAGATCATTATCTGATAAAGAAGATTTTCTTTAAAAAAATAATTTAATTAGGGCCTCCCTGGTGGCACAGTGAGTTGAGCATCGCCCTGTGAAGCATCTGCAGCAGAGTGGCACCAGTTTGATCCCCGGCCAGGGAGTGACCCACATGGCGCAGCAGACCTCTCCTGCCCCGCCTGCTGCTCTCCTCAGCAGTGGATTTCAGTTGATCTGCCTGTTCTGCTCCCCACTCTGTTTCTGGTGAATCCTCTCACCCCGCCACACCTCTGACCTGTATCCCTGCTCTTGTATGCATAAATAAATAAATCTTTTTTTAAAAAAACTTAAGTTAGAGATACACCTACTAAGGAGCTATTCAGCAATCTTAGATACCTTGTTTTTCCTACAAGTTCTTTTTTCTCTGTTTAAAATATCTTAAACATTTGATTACTGGAAATACCTTTTAAATACAGTTATTTTCCAATTATAATTTCTCATGGAATTCCATTCATCTCATAAGTTAGCGAATTTGAAATATTGATCTTAGATAGGACTAGCTGCCATACAGGCTAAAAAATGTTTCCTATAGCTCCCTGTTATCAAACTTTTTATCCCATTTCAACAGTCTTGAGGAAAGACGCAGTGAGCTCAGTAGAATGAGCCATGTCTGTTCCAGACACCATGGTGGGCGGGTTAGCTAGGAAGAAGTGGATGAACTGGATCATTTGCGACTGTGTTCCCACTCACTTCAGCAGGGGGGTGGTAGATCCAAACTGAGCCCTGAGCCCTCATGCCTGAGGCCTCTCCATCAATTCACCTCAATGCCTGCTGCCATCATCATCATCATTATTATTAGGAAACATCTCCATAGGCTACTGCTGGCTCATACTGTTTCCTTACAGGATTCCTTGCTCCTAGTCCAGCATTCCTGTTCATCCTATGAAGCTGAACTCAGCAACTCCTCTCCTCCAGAAGGTCTTTATTGACCCATCTCTGCTCTGCTTCGCAAATGCCCTGCGCTCATAGCCTTGTTTTAATGTCTACCTTTGAAGGTACATGTCCATTTCCCCGTGAAATCACGGGCTCCACTTAGGAAGGGGTAGTCTCATCCTCCTTTGTGTCCCAAATATCCAGCATAGTATGAAGACTTCACTACGTGACCACTGAAGGACTAAAATAAAGAGAAGAGGCAACGCAAACACAGCAAAGAAACTGGAAGGAAAAGGCATCAACCAAAGTCAAAACTGAAATGTCAGCAAAGTAATAATAATAACCATTCAAAGGAAAAGTTAGAGGTAAATGAAAAAGCTACAACTTACTGAACATTTACTGTGTGCCTGGAAACATTCCAGGCATCTTCACACATTATCTCATTTACTAGTCAACAAAATCTGTAAGGGAACCCTTACAGATTTACCTTTCATCTATGAGGAATCAGATTCATAGAGGTTTTGTGTACAAAGGTAGGCCCTTGGCTTGCAATTAATTGGCTACGGCTGAGTGAAATGCAGGAGGGACAATGACTGTACATCCTTATGAGTGCCTCAATATCTTACGATGCTTTGCATAAGACTAGAAGGGGGAACAAGAGAAGAAGGGGGATAAAAACTCAACAAGATAATTTTGGCCAAGGCCACTGGAAGCAGAGCCCAATCGGTGCTTCTTTGCCAGGACAACATCTAGGTTTCTAACCACAGCCTGGAACAAAAGGTCATTAGCAGCTGCTGACTCAGAGGCAGTGTCTTCCCTGAATGTATAAACTGAGCAAGTTTTTCAAACACACCTGTCACTTGGTAAGTCCTGTTTTTTATGAGCTGTATTTATTTAAGAACTGAAAATAAAAAACCCAGGAGGCCCTGACAGAATGAGAGAAGGGTAAAAGCAATCTAGCAACTGGAGAAAGAATGAGATGGAAGAACTATTAGATTTGTATCGTTAAGCTTTTAATAAAGAGCAAGAAGCTCTAATATACTTTCTAGAAATTATTAAATAAAAAGCCGAGGCTAAGAGTATTGTGTTCCACCTAGTCATAACTGCTGTTAAGTGGAAACTATTTTTCTAAGTAGGTAGCAAGAACTCAACAGAATAGACTCTATGGCTGTCCAGCAAATGGGTAATATATTTTTAGGTAGTGGTAAGTAAGCAAGCACTCAAAGATGAACATCATCATAAAAAGATGACATGTGGAATTTCAGTGGCACATTCGAGATGGGTCTATTTCCCAGGAGAGGTCTTATCTTGTCTAAGAACTAGCTTGAGTATGAGTCAATACCATGCAGCTCACATTCATACGAAGGCTTTTGAAGTTGTTCCTGAGATTGTAATATGAGCTAGGACAATGGAAGTGACACTGCAGTCTTACGGTTGGCCAAAAGAAAAAGAACATTTTAGACAACAATCTGGCATCCTACATCAAGGGAGAATAGCCGGTACTTCCAAGGAGCAAGTGATGTGTGAAAAGACTGCTGAAGTGAAGCATGAGGTTCTGCTGTCAGGGAATAACAGAGGCCAGCCTTGCAAAGACAGACACACTCCAGAAACAGAAGCAACTTGAGTGTCCCCCATTCACATTGTAATATGTCAGGCCCACCCACTGCTCAACAATTTGAATTGAGTTGCATCAAGTACAACCTGATAGGATTTTCTGAAGGTCAACTGACCAAATCTATGGCTTTGTGGCAAAACTATCAAGTGATTTTGAGTAAGTAACATTTTATCTCACTTGTATGTAAACTGCTAACAAATTCCTACTTCAGAATTTTCTAGGCTACACAACAAAAATCAAACTCTGGGCTCCTAAAATCAAGCCTCTTCAGACAAGGGATCTGGCCATGTACATGAACATATGAAACAAAAGCAACCAACCTTTCTTTGGATTCTCTTTTGTCCAAAGCAACAAGGATTTCACCACTTCACAAAGAAGTCCCTTTTGTGGACAGAAAGGAAATGGTCACTAGAAACTCTTTCTGAACTGAGCTGAGACCAGCCATCACCAGTCACTTCTATTCTCATCAGTCAACCCTTCTCAAGAGCCATAGTTCTTCACAGAAATCTGTTCCTGTTCTCATTTTGCCAGAATCATTTGCCAGCACATTCCTCATTCCATTTTCTCTTAAAATATTTTTCCTCGATTACAAAAAAACAAACAAAAATACTAGTAGAAAATTAAGCAAAAATTAGCACTTGCTTAGGACTTATGTCATTGACTAGACCAAGCACTGGAGACAGATGCCATCACTTAAATCTCATCGCCGTGGCAACAGATACTAACATTATACCTATTTTATAGATGAACTTGAAGAGTTTAATAACTTGTACAAGGTCATACAACATAAGTGTTGAGCTAGGAGGTGACTCAGATAGCCTCTGACCATTATGTCTGTGCTCTCCTAACTGTGTACCTGTCCACTGTGTATCTGTCCTGAAATCCAATGCATGGGGAGTCTTAGCAATTTTCCCATTCCTAATGACATCACAGTAGGAATGACGATAGGAGAAATAAGCAATTTCTTGAGGTCAGCCCGGAAATCACTGGGAAAATTATATACCTCTACTTTACTACTTCCTAATTCACAACATAACCCTAAAATAGAATGACCCCTCCAGACAGCTATGTAAAATCTGCTGCTGGCAGCTAATGTCTGTCTTTTCAATTATCATTAATGAATGAAGAGCTAGACAATAGATTTAAATAATGGTCACCCAGCCCCTGCTTCTCCACAGTGCTTTCTTTAGAAAGAAGACATCAAATCCTGCATCGCCTTCCTGTGTATTGAGGTAGCCTCAATATATCTCAGGTGAAAACAACTTAGAACCGGAAAACCCCTGTCCAGAGTAATCATATTTTGAATGTTGATGACTCACAGTTCCTACCTATATACACTGTATTCAAATTCGTATTTGTGATAGTCTGTTGGACTGCTTCCAGATTCGATCCCCATTTCATCTGATAAACGCCTCATACAGGTGGCTGGTAAACACATAAAAAAATGCAAACAAAGCCACAATGAGAAACTACCTTACACCTGACAATGACCTATATAAAGACAGAAACAATGGATTTTGGTGAGGTTGTGGATGAAAAGACAATTTGATGTTGCTGGCAAGGATGTAGATGGATCCAGTCTTGCAAAAAGCAATATAGAGGATTCTCAAAATATTTTAAATAGTCTACCATATGATTCAGCGATTCACTCCCCAAAGAATGCACAACATGAATTTGAGGGGACATATAAATCCTATGATTATAGCAGCAGTATTGAAAATAGTCAGGAAGAAACCTAAGTGCTTAGGAAGAAACCTAAGTTAAGACGATGTGCGTAGGACCTCCCTGGTGGTGTAAAGGGCTAGGTTTCAGCACTATGAAGATACTGCCAGCCACTGCAGCACAAGTTTGATCCCTGGCCAGGGAGCTGACCCACATGGCGCAGCAGACCTCTCCTGTCTCCCCTACTGCTCCCCTCAGAAGTGGATTTTAGTTGATCTGCCTGTTCTTTTCCCCACTCTGTCTCTGGTGAATCCTCTCACCTCCCATACCTCTGGCCTGTACCCCGGCTCTTATATGCATAAATAAATAAAACCTTAAAAAAAAAAAGAAACAAATAAAGGGAACAGACAAAAACCAAATCAAACCCAAGAAATGTGACAGCAGCCCTGAGGCTATCAGAGGTGGTGAGTAATGGCTGAGAAGCAGGAGGTTATAGGCCAAGAGCAAAGGTCTGGTGATTTTGGCATGTGGGTATGGTGGTGGCTCTGGTGAAGGGCGTGGTGTGGTCACAGACATCGGAAGAGCTGTGAACCTGTACCCCAAATCAAATACGGTGTTGTAAACCAATGTCTCCTCAGTCAAAAAGTGATATAATTAATGAACATAAACTCTAATACTAGCAGTGAGAGTCGATCTCCAGTTCATAAGTGAAATCCCAGCTAGTGTGGGAGACTGGCGACGATTTTAAAAAAATAGATCTATCTCCAAGAATTTACACCATGAATGAGGTAAATTAGGGATTAGGGGAGGATTTCAGCAGCTCAGTGGGACTGGGGTCCAGCATTCAGACAGAAGCTTGATTGTGATATGTTATAACTGAAAACTGTTCTGTCGAATTGTATTTCTTTATTTTTAAAGATTTATTTATTTATGCATACAAGAGCTGGGGTACAGGCCAGAGTCACGGGAGGTGAGAGGATTCACCACAGACAGTGGGGAGCAGAACAGGCAGAATGACTGAAACACACTGCTGAGGGCAGCAGCGGGCGAGGCAGGAGAGGTCTGCTGCGCCATGTGGGTCCCCTCCCTGACCGGTGGCAGGGATTGAACTCGTGCCACAGTGGCTGCAGTTTGCTTCATAGTGCGTTGCTTAACCTGCTGCGCCACCACGGAGGCCCTATGTTCTGTGGAATTTTAGAGACCCTTAGTGGGTTGTTTCTCAAAACTAGTTTAATTTTAGTGAATACAAAAATTAATCTACCCCCCTCACATATTAAGATTATGTAAGAATATTATTTTTTAATATTATTTCCTTTTATTCCCTCACCTCTAAATCACCATGAACTTCACTCTGTGACAAGTTACCTTGGTTTCAAATGTAATTTAGGAAACAACCCAAATACCCCAAAATAGATGACTGGATCAAGAAGATGTGGTATCTATACACAGTGGAATATTATGCAGCAATCAAAAAAGATGAACTCATGCTATTCATAGCAATGTGGATAGAGCTGGAAGGGATTAAGCTCAGTGAAATAAGCCAGAAAAAAAGGGAAAACTATCAGATGGTTTCACGTATAGGAGGAATGTAGAGGAAACAAATAAGGGACTAATGAAAAAATTAATTACAATAAATTAAATATCAAAATCAATAGACAACTACAAATCTGAGACATTCCCTAGGGGAGGAGGAGGGAGAAGGCACAAAATGGGTGGAAAGAGCACAGGGACTATGGTGATGGTACAAGGGTGAGTTGGTGATGGGAATTTCATGGGGATGAGAAATATACACTGTACAAAAATGAAAAAATAATGTAAAATATATATAAAATAAAAAGGATCATATCACAATAACTATTTCTACCAATTACAAGAGCAAACACAAAAAGGGAAAAAATCTACAACCCTAAATACATTGCTGTAAATATTGGACATATACAATAAGTATTGTAAAATAAATTATAGTAAATAAATAAATAAATACTGTGGATCGATGGTGAAAGATCACTCCAAGTTCAGTAATTTACTATAGGGGTGTATTTGTATCACTATGGCTTATTGCTTCAGTATTCTGCAATATTTTAATATGATTTCACAACAAATAATAACTCAGAATCTTGTATTTAAAAAATGATTATTTGCATCAAAACAATTTTCTTTTATATCCATTTGAAAGTGACACAGCATAAAAGGATATTTCTGTTAGGGCTGAATTTGCATGGTAATGTCTTTTTGTAAAAATTTCTTTTGAAATCTGAATTAGAAAACAGAGACTTGCTAAGAGTGTGAACAAAAATCTTCCAAACTAAATCATTCAAATATATATTTTATTTTGTAGAGTTAAATCTTGGGGGAAAAAAAAAACTTCCCTTCTTATTCTCTTAGTCAATGAAACTATGTTCAGGATGGAAAGGCCTGGTATTTCACAATTGCTGTGCAAATTTTGTATTTAGAAACACGCATGAATGTTTATACTACATGCTAATTCCAAAGGAAGAAAAAAGGTATAAGTTTTATCATGTCACTTCACCTCCAATGTCTATGAATATGAATACTTTACTGGCTGAGCAACAAACTCTAACACGAAGGAAAAAAAACAACAGATGAGGAGATAGGGACATATTTGGTTCTAAGTCTGAAGTAGGTTCTTCTCATTTCCTCCAGCTCTCTGATAATCACCTGTATCAACATTAAAATCATTGTTGCTTAACAATCTCTTAGCAAACACAAGAAATGAAATAAAACAAAAACCCAACTCCAGAATTTTCCTTAATGTCCCAGGAGCCTGAAAATACTGGGTAATTGCATCCCATCTGGCATTAAATTTTCACCTGCTTTCCCATTTAAGTTTAACATTTGTCATCACGATAAGCTATTTCAAGTTTGCCTTTTTGCATTTTCCAGGGAACGGAATGAATGCCTTTCATAATTTTAAAAGGAAGTTTAAAAAGAACTGTCTTCTGCTTTTTTTTTTTTTTTTTTTGCCAAATGCCAAATTAGTTCATTATAAGGACGCTTGTTTGAAAATCTCAGAAAAAAAAACAAACCTAGAGGCTGTAATTTTCTTGATATTGGAACCTTCCATTTGCCTCTGCAAGCGGTAAGAGGGCATGTCACACTTCTATTTATCATTCATACCCACCACTCTCTTTTATGTGCTCCAGAAGTTTTGAAAAAGCCAGAGGCAGAATCCAGAGGTTAGTTCATCCCATTAGCTGCCACTATTGGAAAATGCTTTGCCTATTTGCATGTTTGTTAGGAAACCTGTGAGTGAATGTGTGGAGAGGCGTGGAGGGGGATGACTTAATACCAGGCTATGCCTTTAACCCTCTGACTTAACACCCACGATTCCTCTGTGTCAAAAAATGTAAATAGCAAAATATCACTGGCAGGCATCGGCCTTCCCTGTGAGCCGCTGAAATAGAATAAGAATCAGAAGACCCGATTGTCAAAATAGGTGCTGGCTCAGTGATTGGTGCAGTCACAGCACTAAATTAAATTCATTAAATGCTTTTGGATATTTCATGATTACCCGTGTGGTGACAGAGCTGGATTCCGAAAGGACCCTTCTTCTCTCCCACTCAGTCCTTTTTCATTCATCTTTCAGAGCTACTGTTTCTGTGAAACACCCCCAAAGACTTCTGCCTACACTGGTTTGTCTCTTCTCCAACTTCCACCCACTATAGTCAATATGAGACCATTAAAATGTTGCATCCTGTTTTCTTAACTTTTATTTATGCCTCTTTAAAAAAAAATCCAAATTTTAAGTTTTGAGGAAAGACGTCATGTTTTGAAGCCCAAGCATTACTCGGCACCTACTTGCTGCCTCCCCATCAACCCTCATGTCAGTGTGGACCTCACTTATTCCATTTCTACTTTGCTAGTCGCTGCTTTCTTTACATTACAGAACAAGTATAGGACCTCTGCTTTGATTTCTAAGAAAGCATGATCTAAGGTGCAAATCTGAGTCTGCAAACTTTGCTGATGGTGTAATAAAAAAAATCCAGGAACTTTCACAGAGGGATGTCACTGTAAAAGAAAAACAAACCAACCCTGATACATAAGAAGGGACCTGGTGACGGATGGTGAGGAGCCTTCTACCAGCGGCTGGAAAGACCTATGATGAAGAGAAGCAATAGATGCCATCACTGTTGCCTCCCATTTCTGGCAAGGTAGATGGTGGACCCATGAACGTGTAGCTCTCCAGAGAACACAGGAAAAAGGACATGAGCAGTATGTGCTGGTGACTGTCAGCTGTGCCTGACAAGCGAGGACAAGAACCAGATGAGCTCAGGAAAGACGGGTACACCCAGCAAGAAAGAAATAGTGAGAAGGTGAAGAATGGGGAAGGACAACCACTTCTGATTCCTAAATAGCAAAAACAAACAGAAGGCCACTGAGATAAAAATGTCTATTACAATGCAGACTCAGTGAACAGATTTATCAGAATATAATCATCATAACCACTTCTAAAACCTCTTAATGGATTAAGGTGTCTTAAGTTAAATTAGGATGCTGAAACTGGATATCTCCCTTCCCATTGACAGGAAAACAACTCAGAAAAAGAGACTAAATAAGCTTTTCTAGGGATATTCTGCCAATGAAGTCTGATAGTCTCATATTGTCAACATCTAAATAGGGAGTGAGACACATCAAACGTGTGTAGACGATAGAGAGGTAGTAAATCAATGTCTAAAAAAAAACTGAGATGCAGTACTTAACTTATGAAACTGAATGTAATCAATTTTAGAAAGGAGCTATGCTTTTGAGAGGCTTCTACTCACCAAAAGAACCACTTTTCAGCATTTAACATAACATTCCGGCTCCAAAGCTCTCCACTGGCAGGATGTGATCAAGTAAAGGACTCAGTCTGGAAGGAGCGCAGGCTTCTCAACACCCACTTGCCAGGGAGCCACGGGGCGGGGTGTCATCTGGCAGACGTCTGAGGGTGCGGCCTGGCACCACGAGCACAAGGGGCAGTAGTCTCCTCCAGGAAGAGCCAAGGCTAGTAAAAGTGTATCCCAGACCAGAGTCAAGGACGTCAATATTGCTTCTTGGTAAGATTTTGAAATGACTGATCCATCTGTCCACTTTCCACTGTGTGTAAGTGTGCATTGTTAGTGTGTGTGTGTGTGTGTGTGTGTGTGAGAATCACTGGGGGAGGATGGAAAGCTGATATCCTATCTTTTCTATTTTTGGATCAATAGGAGCCAAAGTCAAAGCTCATATTGAAATTATCATACATCACTTCCTGTGATGAGCAAAATTGTATTACCTACAATTCCTATGCTCAAGTACTAACCTCACTATGTCAGAAAGTGCCATTATTTGGAGAGGAGGTCTGTGGAGGAGACTCCAAATATTAAAAATTATCACAGATAATCTGGATCTATCATATGGTCCAGCAATTCTCTTAGGAATCTACCTAAGGGACACAAAAACACCAATTCAAAAAGAAACCTGCACACCTATGTTTACTGCAGCAACATTTTCATGAGCTAAGATATGAAAACAACCTAAATGCCCCTAAACTGAGGTGTGGATCAAGAAGAAGTGGCATATCCACAATGGAGTACTACTCAGCAATCAAAAAAGATAAACTCATGCCATTTGCAGCAACATAAATGGAGCTAGAAGGGATTATACCAAGCAAAATAAGAGAGAAGGAAAAAGAAAAATATTGGATCGTCTTACTTATAAGTAGAATATAGGGAAATGGAACAAAAGATCAAGAGAAAGGTAAAACTTGCAGGCAAACCATAGACCTGAGGCATACAGCAGGGGAGGGGGAGGGGAGGGGTCAAAACAGGGGAGGGACGAGCACCAGGGACTGTGGTGATGGTGCACAGGTGCAGTGGTGATGGATAATTATGGGGACTCCCTCTGAGGGGGAAAAACTAACTACACTACAAAAATGAGCAACGATGTAAGAAAAACACTTTAAAAAAGAGAATTTTCTGTCTTTCTGAACTCTCCACTATCCCCCTGAGATGGGGGAAGCAGCGGGGACCACTTCCTTTCCCACCCTGAGACATTTTCCTAACCTGTGTTTATTAGTAGTTTGCTTCAAATTTCACTTCTCTGCTTTTGACCCATCTTTTGAAAATGCTCTCACTGTCTTTACATTTTTCACTACTTTTCTCTTAATTATAAAGCAAGCCAAAGATTTTTCTGTTTTAGAGAAATAGAATAAGTGCGAAATTTGCAGCATGTGTCAAATGTCATTTCCCTGGCACATCACATAACCGCAAAATTTTCAAGCAAGAAGGGACATTAGAGATAATCCAGCTGAATTCATGAATTTTTAAGTAAAGAAATTTGAAACATAAATAAGTTATTTATCTGGTCGAAAATCATTTGGCTGGTTAAGGGTTAAGTTGGTTATTATCTGAGTTCAGGTCCTGATGCCCAGTCTGGTGGAAGTTAGGCAAAACACACATGAACTTGAACATACACTGATCCAAAAAGTACACAGTTCGATGACATGGGAGAAGAGGGAGAATTTAATATTGCAAACCTTTCTTCCTTAAAGTCCTTCAAAGATTTTTTTTTAAGTTATGTCTTTCATTAAGGTAATGTTGCTTTGCAATACTGTATGTTTTAGGGATAGAGGTTCACACTTCTGCACACCCCACAAGCAAAGTCCCCATATCCCTCCACAGCTGACCACACCCCGTTTTGCTCACAACCTCATACGCCCCTACTATTAACCTCAGTTCTATAGTCAGATTTCCAGGGCTTGTTTTGGCTTAGTTTTAGCTCTATTTTTAAAATGTAGAGAACTATCTATACTGTTTTCCATATGTGATGGTTCTTTATTACCTGCTGACTTTGAATTCCAAGCTCCTTAGCAGGGCGAACGAATCATGTGGCTGTGGCTCCTGCCAGCCCACCGTCAGCACGTCCAGCACTCTGGACTGACAGATTGTATGTTGAGTGCTGCTCAACATACATACTCAGGCAATTCGCTCTGGAGAGCTCTTTAAAATCCAATTTGGGGCCTCCCTGAAGGAGCAAGGGGTTAAGTCTTGCACAATGAAGCTATCTGCAGCCACTGTGGCTCTAGTTTGATCCCTGGTCAGGGAGCTGACCCACATGGTACAGCAGACCTCTCCTGTCTCGCCTGCTGCTCCCCTCAGCAGTGTAATTTTTTAAAAAGATTTATTTGTTTATGCACACAAGATCTGGGGTACAGGCTAGAGTCGTGGGAGGTGAGAGGATTCACCAGTTATAGAGTGGGGAGCAGAACAGGCAGGTTGACTGAAGTACACTGCTGAGGGGAGCAGCGGGCGAGGCAGAAGTCTGCTGTGCCATGTGGGTCACCTCCCTAGCCAGGGATCAAACTGGTGCTGCTGTGTCTGGGCTGCTTCACAGCATGGTGCTCAATCTGCTGTGCCACCAGGGAGGTCCTCTCCTCAGCAGTGTATTTCAGTAGATCCACCTGTTCTGCTCCCCATTCTGTCTCCAGTGAATCCTCTCACCGACCCACACCTCTGGCCTGTACCCCAACTCTTGTATGGATAATTAAATACATCTCAAAAAAAGAAAAAGGTATATATTCTTAAAAAAGAAATAAAATCAAACCATTTTTCAATGATTCCTTGTCTGGGTAGCTTTTGGGAAGTCCTTGTTCCAGTTTAATTTGATATCAGAAAATGATTTAACACTTTCCTCCTCTAAAGGACTTCTGTAAACTGCTATTCCATACTGCTGACAACTAACCATCTCCTTATTCTCCTTCCTCTTCCTACTTGGGTGACTTCATCTCATTTAATTCACAAATTTCCAAATCTTATCTCTAGAATGACCCTTCCATAGGATTTTCACAATCCTATGTGCAACTGTCTCTTAGGAGGTAAGGACTTCTAATGAAACCAGTGCTATGGGTTTAATATTATTGCCATAACCAGCCCCAAATTTGCTCCTCCAAGACTTCCTATCATAGTGACTGGTTATGACATACACCAAGGTACCTCAATGGCAAAAAGAGTGCATGTATATCTCAAACCCGGCTGTCTTCTTGCATCTCCTTTTATGAAATGTGGGGGGGAAAAAAGTGTTTTAAAATGTGAAAAAACAAAAAGCATTACTTTTTCATAGAAAGAAATAAGTTACTGTCCTCTTAAATAATGATTTGAAAATTTTTTCCAGGTAAACTAATCAAATAAACTAGAAAAATATTGACAACATTGCAAATTTGATTTATTAGATGCATTTTTTCATGAGAGAATGCCAGGGCTGTTTAAAGTTTCTATGTTGCTGCTATCCCCAGGGATGTTGGGACTTATCTTTGCTTTACCTGATCACAAAATATGGGGAGCAGGGAATAAAGATTTACTATTTCTTTAAATAAAAAAAGAATTTGGTTTTGCTCACTTAAGAGCAATAAAGATGACAACAAAAATAAGCACACAGTTTTATGCTCCTTATATGTCTAGATACCTATCAGGTAGCCAAGTATTTTGCTGGGCTTTGTGGCTACAATGTGAACACAGCATTTATGGTTCAATGCATTTATAGGTTACAGATTAGCGGTAAGATGTACAGTATCTTTCCTACTAGCACTGGTCATTCTCAGAACAAGTGGCAGAATGCAGAGCAGCTTTTTTTCCACAGGTGTTCAAGAATCATGTTTAATTACTCTTGTATTTATAGCACTTATCGTGAAATAGGAAAGAATGCTTTCTGAATACTTAGATGAAAATAGCATAGCTGTGTACTATAATGGCAATGGAAAGATGAGCACTATGAAATAACCCATTGCAAACTCATGTGCAGCTCTGAAATGCAAAGATCTAATAAAATTGGAAAGCGTGCATTCAGTGGATTCTTATCAGTTTATGCTTTCTTTTCACCTTTGTAAAAAGATGCTGCTAACAAGGACACATGTTCCATTTGAAAAACGAGAGTCAATCTCGGCCTATAAAATGCATGGTTGAGGAAGGGTGTGTGCAATTTTCATTATTGATGTCTTTAGGTAAATGACTAAACATTGTTTTTTGCTAAACAAATTCTACTTTTGTAAATTTCTATAAATTGAGCACAGTTAAAATGAAGATTGTCGAGACTGTCTAATCTCATTTCCACTAGTAGATGATGCTCAGAGTTGAGAGTCAGTTCCTCTGTTCTATTGATTCCAAGCAGGGGATTTAGTCCTTTTACATTGTGTAAGACCAAGGCAATCCTTATTTCCTGTTTTCCAGATATCTTACTGCTTCTGCCAAATGGCTCCTCTCTCTGTTTTTAATCAGTTTGTATACAGTACTGTCTGTATTTCAGGATGCTCACATCTTTACTCAATTTTGCAGTCTCTTTCCTGCTAAACTAACTTCCAGTAGACAATATAAAAAGGTTAACACATGAAATGGTGCTCACAATTCAAATTATTCTTGAGACAAATTTGGTTCTCATATTCCTTGCTTTGGAATGGTAAGATAATACTTGATTCCAAAAGCATTTTTAGGCAACTTAAACATCAAAAATACTGAAATTTCTCTTGGCAATGTTCATGCAATATATTAGTTCAGCATAATAAAAACTTCAAATTAAGATGTGGCAATAGTTTCTTTGTGTAAATTCCTTAATTTGTGAAGATATGCAAACATTGACCTAATTTCCATTAACTTTATGAGTCTGAGTTTATTTGCACATTTAAAAAGTACCTTTTCTTCACTGAGCAAGTGCATAAGAAACTAAACAAAAATGTTAGATTGTCATTTGTAATTAGAGCTCACTGGTCAGGTGAAGTCAAGTTCTTTGAGAAAGGAGGTGAAAGAAAGAAACAGCTTCAGTGATAACTCTATAGATGGCTAATTTCAACAGGATCTTGTAGCAAAATGTAGTTAGGAAGAGAAAAGAACTCTTTTCACAGGAGTAAAGGTTTGGAAATAATCCCAAATAATCTGTGATTACTGTTTGTTCTATATTACATATGCAATACGTTATATATTACTTACACATAAATATGTATCAAGGGCTCCCAAACACTTCCATTCTGTGAGGCTACATTATTACAAACAGACATCAGGTGACATTTGAAATTGCCCGCTTATTAATTAAGTAATACCCATAGAATGCATCAAAATCAGCTGTGAGGCTGATACCAATTCTTTCTACAGTTAGATTAGGTTAAACTCCATTTTTCCATAATTTTTAAGTCAAAACTTTATTTTCCTCTTTTACTTTTAGCAAGATTTCATAAAACCTTAATCTTAAATATTACCTGTAATAAAATGGTTAAATGACAATTAAGGAGCTGAAATGTACTTCATGTACTTCACATTTTGCTTGATGCCAAGTAAAAAGAATGTTAATTTTAAAAGTTAAGGTCCAGATTTAGCCTGGACAGCTTTCTTATAACTGGTTTTACAAAACATAGCATGCAAAATTTAGTACCCCTATGCAAAATACCTGAGAAATACTTTATGGATGTTATATTAATCATAAATTACTTGAGAAACTGGCATATCAAAACAGACAAATCATTTATCTTTCCTAGGCAGTCAGCGGTAACTCAACAAATAACATGCTAAACGACATTTATAGAAACTTGGATGCCATTTCTCGTACAGCGAAGAATTACGTGTGTATAGGCAAGCCCAAGTAAATCATCTCTTCAGTGGAATAATTGCTAAGGTGGCACATTATCTCTTGGGCAAAAGATGATTATGAGGGATGTGGCTGTCTTTGTTAAAGACAAGAAAAGAAAATTCTACCAATTGGAGCACTGGGGACATTTTGACAGTGACCTTGTAAACCGCTTCTCTGTGGCCTGAAGAAGAACAGTATTACCCTGGGGCCTTGGGGAGGGGAGGGCTCGTCACGCTGGCCAAAGGGCTTGTAGAGGAGCAGCTAGAGGGATGGATGACTGCACATTCTAAGCTGTCATTAAACGACCCTGCTGATGCAGACCCTGCTGCCGTTTAACGCTAACCAGACATCACAGCCCTGGAGCACCTCACAAAGTGTGTTTCGTTATTTCATCTTGCAGATAAGCCAAATGGGACTTCTGGAAGTTAAATATCTGATTAAGGTAGCAGGTATGTTTCACGCCAGAGTAGGGATTTTAAACAATATTTAATTATTTATGTATACAAGAACTGGGGTACAGGCCAGAGGTGCGGGAGGTGAGAGGACCCACAAGAGACAGAGTGGAAAACAGAACAGGCAGACTGACTTAAGTACATGGTTGAGGGGAGCAGCGGGTGAGACAGGAGAGGTCTACTGCATCATGTGGGTCCCCTCCCTGGTTGGGGATCAAACTTGTGCTTCAGTGGCTGCAGAGAGCTTCACAGTGCTGAGCCCCCTTGCGCCACCTGGGAGGCCCAGAGTGGGGATTTTTGCTTTGCTTCAATGATGATTATCATCACCACCACCCAATGACTTGTCTTTTGTTGCCATTCATGTGGAATCCTGCAGGACTGGGCTCTGAAACTTAACTAGAAACTTTCCCTTCCAGAGATATGAGGCTGGAAGAAGACTCTGCAGCGTAAACTGGACCTCAGTGGGTGGCTGCTGGTTAAATTAGAGCTTCCAAAGTCAACAGAGGTCATTTCTACTCCATCACAGCTAAACTAACCCGCACAACAGTCCTTACACAACCATGGTGTCGGAGAAATGAAAGGGCTGTGCAGGTTTGAGTTGAACTGCCTTACACGCTCTACATAATAAATTTAATTTATGAATGGTCCAAGTGGCAGTAGAAAATGCAGTGGTATATTTCTGTTGGCTGAAACCACCATTTTTTTTTTTTGTCAGAAAGCGATTCTGAAATATTTATTTCCTGAACATTCATAATGTTATTTGGAAAACCCACTACTCACAGACTGGCCTTGCAACTATTTAAATTTTGGAGACTCTGAAGTTACAACTTCCATCACAATACAGGGTTTATGCTTAAATTGGATCCTGAATGTATCTCAGTAAGAGTAACACATCATCCCCCAGCCAACAACAGTACCTTAGAGGCAGATGCGAGCTTGAACACGGCCTAGTTTTTTTCTAGCTCTGTAATGTCTGACAGGTCACATAAAATGCTGTTCAAGATAGTCTCTTTATTTGTAAGTGTGTAATGTTCTCCAGCAATCTAGAACTTGAGCTCCATGTATTGCCAAACCTGTCTTATTTTCCCTGGACTTGTCTCATCTCTAGCACATAGGAAATACACAGAAACCTTAGTTGAATAACCATATTTTTATCAACTTGCCAGGATTGTTTTATAGATTAAAATAAATCATATGAATAAAGTATTTGGCACAAAATATGACAAAAATAAAAGGCCCCACTTATTCAAGGAATGGTGGTTTCTTTTTTCCTGTGGTTAACTCAAGATACAGTTTCAGTACCTTATTTCAAATATTTTCTTTCTTGTTTGAGGAAGCAATGAGAAATTACTTATTGAATAAGAAAAAAAATACCATCAAAATCAATGAAAGGAAAAGGCATAAAGAATCTTTAGTTTAGCACATTCATCCTAGAGGAACCAAAACCCAATTCTGAAAGGTTCTAGAAGGTTAGAGATGCAAGTTAGGCATTTTGAATGGTAAGGACTCATCGGGACCAGCCCATACAATATGGTGGGAACAGATTATATTCTGAAATTTCTAATTTTGTATTTCATGTATCTTACAAAGATAGCTTCTCAAAGCATGGAACACACACTGGGACAACAAATTGGGTTCAGTAGCCACGGTGATGACTACTTTCTTTGATGCAGGTCATCAACTCTATCTTACATATAAGTGACTTGTCTACCCAAATTGTTTTACTTTTAACAGATATTTATTACTTCCCGTTATAGTGACAGGATATTATATATTTTTATGTTCTTCCATAAATCTTAATACAGAACCTTAGAGGTTTTAAGGACATATTTAATGGAGAAGGAAAATAGTGGGGAAATGCAGAAGGAAGAACTGTCAATTTTTTGATAAATGTAGATTTGGTACTAAACATGACAATGTCTCATTAACACTTTAGCCTTTTACTATTGGGTAGAAAGATTGGTTTTTACTTGGGAGCTTGTTGAAGCATTCCAACCTAACAAGATACTCTTTTCAATGCTCAAGACAGCTTTTAGCACCTTAAAAGTCATTCTAGACCCTGTGAATATTTTTTGGTGCCAGGTTATAAAGTTGAGCAAAATGATTATAAACTAGATTTTCATTATTTTCTGGATTTCTTGATATACATTTTTCCAATTCACCTCTTTAATGTGATTTCTAGTGAAAGTCCTTAGGAGAAGATTATTCAGTTCTTTGTTAATAACAGTTCTATAATTTGGTAATGATTTTTACCATGTATATTCAGTAATAGATATTCTTAAAAGTTCAGATCTATGAGGAGGATTTTTACAAGATATGCTTTCCTGACTACTGATGTACATTCCAATTATCCTCGAATCAGGCCAAGTCACACCACAACCAAAGCATGAAGTAGGTGAAATGAAAGGTCCGCACATTGATTCCACACTGCTCACCCTTCTCACTCATGCACTGCTCGAACATTCTTGAGCAGCTGGGATGCCGTCATGACCGGAGATTCAAACAAAGCATGGTTTGGGAAAATGAGCAGTTGTAGGCTATTAGGAAAGTTTAAATTTTAGGTTCTGATGAATGTACATGTGCTACAGGAGCATAGGTAATGGTTAAATTAGAATTAGTACTCGGCTTTTTAACTTTACTGAGGAAGCATTTAAGAAGATAAAGGAAAGGTATTTGTTACAGGAAAAGAAATGTACTTGTAAATGCACAAAAGAGTGAAATAATGTCACCTGACATACCAAAAACATGATCTATTTTAGAAAGGAAGAGAGATTTGTTAGAAAACTAGAAGACAGAAAACGAGGCCTTTTCCTGAGTTTCTTGGAGGGACACAGTTCATATGTTAGCATAATCATTGTTATGAGCGTAGAAGTAAGTTTCAAGTGTTGTGTGTAGCTGTGTATGTTGGACCACACACAACTCTAGGGGGCGTCACTCATACAGGTCATAATGGGAGTGACTCTCCCTGCAGCTGTGCAACATTATTGTCCTGGTCCCAGACGCTGCTAGAAGAAAAACTAGTTCCAATGCTCAGTATTGCTTCCCTGTTAACTCCAGTACTCAGAACCTCCATTGCTGTGTCCTTAACTCTTACCATACGTTATTCTTATGCTTCATTTATACTAATGAATAAATGACTGATACCAACAGAATCAAATACAAACTCACGTAATTTACAGACAAACAAAGAAGTAGTAAAGAAATTTAGCCCCAAACCTAGTATTTCAGGAACGAGTAAGAAAAAGATTATTTTAGGCACTGAAATCCATCACCACCTATTCTGTCTCCGTTAAGACTATGGTATAATGAATGATAGGGACGCTCCACATCACCTGCTTAAACTGAAGATTTCCTAGCTCCATCTGAAATCTTGTCAGCCAGAATCTCCCATACGATATTGAATGGATAATGCAAATGCATAGCAATAACTGATTTAATTGGCTCCTCAAGAGGAAGTACAGAATACAGCCTACATGTGAGCTTCAAACTCATAGTTTGCTAGCCTTAGAAATTTCCTTCAAAGGAAGAGCACAATTATTGTGGGACTCTTTTCTGAGCCATATAAAATATACACTAATTTAGCAGATTATGATTTTAATATCTTGTGGTATTCTCATTGTTTATAAACAATAAGGAAATTTAGCTCTTCAATAGAAGCTTTTCTAATAATCATTTAAATAACTTCATATTCAGGAAAGCCATTTCCTAATTTTATTCTATTTTTAGGTCAATTTAAGTTGACTTTAAAAACCCTCCTATTCAAATCCTGAATGTCCACCTTCTAACTAGCTGTCCAGATAATATCTTATAGGACAACAAAGAAAAAAGAAAAATCTCACTCCCTTCCTATATCTTAACACTTTTTAAAAATTGTATTATTTTTTATTGTGGTAATGTTGGTATACAACATCACATGTAACTTAGAGCACTTTTCATTGCTCTAAAAAAGCACAGTTTCTCCCACTGCTTTCTAAACATGCTGATCTTCTGTATGAGTGTGCTTTTTCATGCTCTTTTTAAATCTGACATTGAGAATAGAATGCAACACTGTAGACAGCATCTAGACAGTGTGGATTTTATTGGATTAATCTTGTTTGATGCACCAATGACTACTACTATTTACAAATCCCAATGCTTCACTTGCATTAGAAAAGCTTGGTAAGAGGGGGTTTGAATTCAATACAGTCACTAAGTCCTACCTTGTGTTTCCTTCTTTGTTTATAAACAAATACACACATTTTTCATAATGAAATCTTATTAAAAAGTGAACTGCACAAAATTATTTTCACCTCTTCAGTTTAATCTTACTAGGTTAGTATTTAAGCTGGAAAATGACATTCTTAATATTATTTTGTCATTTACATGTTAGCCACATTACCTATTTTTCATGCCAAAATATAAGTGTGCATTGTCTACTTAGTCACTGACAAAAATGTTAAGTAGGGTGGTGCCTAAAAGGGTTTCACAATTCTTATTTTATTCTGTAATTTTGCTCTGCAGAAATTATTCTATTGTGGATACAACTATGACAACACTTACAAGGTTATGAAAGAAATGAATAAATATCTATAACCCTAACTCCCCACAAATGATTAAATATATTTTAAAAATTAAAACAAAGAACATCTTTGTCTTTTAAACTGTTCAAATAGCCATTTTATATTTATGTACAACATATAGAAAGCAACACTTTTAGACAACATTAGAACAATTAGACGAGAGCAACAGATAAAATCAGTTTCCAACTTTACAGTTTGCTTAAATAAAGTAGATCTTAAGGAGTTGATCTAGTGAACATAAAGAAGTGATTTTCTAAAACATGATTTTAAAAAATTTTTACTTTGGTTAGGAATGCTAATCTATCTGGAATAGACTAATGAAATGAAAATGGAATATTTAATGTTAATAACATTCTCTAAATTTTCCAGAGATAGTGATTTAATTCTAATACAGGGCATATTTACAGCTACATTCATTTATTTATGCTGTCCTATTGCCAGACACATACTGATCAATATACTAGTCATCCACAAGCCTATTTTAAATATTATTATACAAGTATTAGGTAATACTTGTATAAGTATTCATCAGTGTACTCTGCTTTAAAAAAAATGAGTGACACACATCTTGCTTGTCTCCTTTAAAAACTATTCTTTTCCACATTCCTTTTCACATCCTCTAGTTCCCTTTCATACTATGCAATTAATTTTTCCCTATTATTTAAATTCCCTCACTGTGAAATGTACTGAAATAAATTGAACTAAACACATATCTATCAATGAGAAAAATTACATATTTTGAAAAAGTTTAATGAAAGCATTCCTAATCAGCTAGCTATCCATTTAACAAAAATTGAATAAAATATAGCATAATATTAATATTTATTGAATATAAGTGGTATGTATGTGGTTTTTACACATTACTGTGTGTGTGTGAAATACTTCATAAAACAAAGAAAGGTTCCCACTATTAGATATTTGATGAAATATAGTCTCCTATGTCTGAATATAACATGAACAACATACCACTGTTCCATGAAAATAGTTTACTTCCTACACTGTGTCTACCAAATAAAATGTTCATGACAGATGCATAAAATAATGAAAAAAGATTTTCCTTTAAACATGTGGAAGTGATAAGGCATAACTTATATTCTAATTTTCTTTATGAACTGGTAGAAATTCACTCCAGTTTAATGTTTTAAACTAGCTATCAATGTCCATAAAATGCTTGTAAAGGAGCCTCACAATAACTGTGAAGTATCATTTTTATTTAAAGTATATCTCTAAATGCCTTTTGGTTTTGCCATAGAATTTCTGAGAGGGAATAACATCTATAATTAAAGTTTTTCCTAATTTATGCATAAGTAACAGAAACTGACTTCTAACGGGATATAGATAATATAATCTTATGTGGGCATTTGAAACTATGTTATTGAAAGAAGACAGTAATATTATTTTCATTTCAAGCATGCACTGAATTAGTAGCAATCTGCATTGTGATCATAAGGGAAAAATAACAAATGCTTTTTAAGGAAATTTCAGTTTGGTATGATTATTTATCATGTGAAGTTAAAATAATGCATTTCCCTCTCCTGTCTTTTTCCATAAACAAAAGCCACAGTGCCAAGACCAAAAGAAATGGTAAAATTCTTTATTTTTCTTCTTTTTGAACAGAAATAGTGATGCCAAGTTCAGTTTGTTCCATTGGTTTGAAGCCAAATAAATGGCAAAAAATAGTGAAAAGTCTGGTCACATCATGTGTCATAAGTTTCTATTACCGTCCTTCTATAAATTTCAGATCTCTGTGTTGCCTAAGACATAATCAAGCATGTTTAGAAAGCCCAGATCATAAGAGAAAAGGGCATGGGGGCAGAGAAGAAGGAACCACCATGGCCTTGAGAAAGATAACACATGTTTCTCAGTGGGTAAGTTCTCAGAAGGCTAGTATTTACATCCTACCTTCTGCTGAGTTATTACCAACGTGACAAATTACTTCCCACACTGTAATGTTAGTTTACAGTTCAAGTAGTAAAATACCACCCTATAATATGGCAGCACAGATGCTAACAGGAAGGAATCTCAATTTACCTCTATGATTTGGAAGAGAGAAGCTCAAAGGCAGAGGAAGAGCATAAGAAAGACAAAAGGCCTTTGGGCATGGTTATTTGTGCTTTCAAAATAATTTCACTAAATCCAAGGGGGTTGCTATGTTTTCTTATAAATAAGTGGAAATTTCTTCAACACACACCTGTTTAAGGATTTTAAAAAATTAATTATACTCAGGTTTGCATATGTGTTCATTTTGGAATTATTCAATAAAAATCTACCATGTGTTAGGTAGCCATAATCAACATAAAACAAACTGCTGGAATTATATTATTTAGCAAAATATACTTCCAATTCCAAAATATACTTCCAATTTAGCAAAAAATTCAAATTTTTGGCTAAACAGTAATATTAATTTTACATAGCACATAATATACCCTATTTTATTATTATTAATTAAATTTTATTATTATTAATAGTAATTGTTACATTATATATTTTTCCATATCAAGAAAAATAAAAGTTTCCTTAGGATTGCATTTTAGAAAAGGTGCACTGGGTGAGCTGTGGTAACAAACATCTAAAGAGATGTGAACCCGTACCCCTAAATCATATACATGTTATGCCAGTTACCACGTAAACCCACGTTACTGAAATGAAAAATACATTGTAAAAATCATACCAAGATCTATAAATACAACAGACATCAGATTGCCACAGATTTGAAATACCAAATGAGGGATGATACAAGTCATCATACAGTGCTTAGGGACAGGGCACTAAAACCAGGGTTTAGACATGCCAGTTGGGGCCTCCCTGGTGGCACAGTGGGTTGAGCACTGCACTGTGAAGCATCCGCAGCACAACAACACCAGTTCGATCCCTGGCTAGGGAGGTGACCCACGTGGCGCAGCAGACTTCTGCCTCACGCGCTGCTCCCCTCAGCAGTGTACTTCAGTCAACCTGCCTGTTCTGCTCCCTGCTCTGTCACTGGTGAATCCTCTCACCCTCTGCACCTCTGGCCTGTACCCCAGTTCTTGTATGCATAAATAAATGAATAAATCTTAAAAAAAAAAAAAAAGACATACCAGTCCCTCAAACCACGATTCCTGACTCAGAGTCAAAGGAATTCTATGGATGTTTCCATCATTCTAATTGTGACTGTCAAGGTCTTATCCTTCTTTTCTCTCCTTACTAGTCTCATTTCCCTTGGATCTCTTCTGCCTCATCGTAAACAACCACTTCTTTCCCTTCCTCTCTCCCAATCTTGGGGAACTAGAGTTGTCACATCTGTTCACACTTCCTTATCTTCCTGACTGATCACTGGGTTTACATTTGAAATTTCTATTCTACATATTTGTCTCACCCACAGTGTCCTTCTGAGAGGTTTTTTTTCCTCTCCCTTCCTAGCTTTTTTTGGGGTATTTGTTCTGTTAAGTATGTCTTGTGGATGCTGGGCCAACAAGTTTCTGTAGATCCAGGGTCAAAAGGATTTGAACAGAAAAGATCATGGTTATAAAATTTAAAGTGGACAGTTGTTGAGATCCATGTGTGAGCTGCCACCTAGAAGTACTTCACCACAGGCCACCAACTTCAGCAAGCAAGCTCTTTTGATTCAAGTTTGATAACCTGCATATTTCCAATAAGAACAGGTTCTAACTTGTAATACTCTATTTCTCACAAGTGTTCATTGCTTCATGCATCACCACAAAAGAAAAAAACAAACTATTTTTTAAAAAACTCGAAACACACAAATTGCCCTATGATCTGGAAAATGAAACCTGACAAGAAGCTTCATTTTTTTTGGTGACTTTTGAGATAACAGACGTTCACTAGCCTCTTTAATGTGGTTCCAGGATTTTGCTTTGTAATTATTTGCACCCATTTCTTGGATTTATTTAATTTTACACACTCACTGCTTTCTACACAAAACCATTAATACTGAGAACTGTCAAATAATCTTCATTCACTAATGTAAAATTTGTAAAAAAAATCAGTATTTTATGATATAAAATCACAGGGGGTTGAAATCAAATAATTCTTTAGCTTGTCTCTTAGAATAGAAATTAAAGAATTCCCAAATCATAAATGAGATTTTTGTCTATCAGAAACACACAGTTACACATATAAGCCAGACAGGCATTGATAAGAAATTAAAGACATTTATACTCTTCAGTGCCTATACACTGTACCAAGGAGATATTAAAAAACCTGCAGCTTGGTGCTTTTTAACTAGTATACAGAAAAAGACGCTACATTTACACAGAAGATGATCCATTTTTCAAAATTCCATTGCCTTAATCCCCCCAGGTTAGCCCCCTGACTCTGGTTCTGGTCAGGGCCTCTCCCTGACCTTATCTGCACCTGTAGACTCTGATGATTTTTTCTAGTCAATAAATCCCAGTCTCAGATTTTTAGATGAAAATCTCAGAAGTTTAGCACAATCTTTTTTTCCATTAGTTTTATCTGAGTAAAAATTTCAAAAATCTATCCCCCCAAATTTCCTCTTAAAATATGTTTTTACAATTATGTAAAAGAGCTTGCTCTATGCTAGAGATTGCACAAAATCGCCTAATGTGCGGTAAAAATGATCTCTCTTGGTCAAGCATTACAGCTTATGATAAAATGAATAATTCTCAAGTGAGTCCATCTTCCTTGTATTATTCAGCATAAGGAAGACAAAACTTGAGAACTATAAGACTTAGTTTCCAGAATATCTATATTTACTTCATAGGAACTTATTATAAAATACTTGCATTTATGAATTTTCTTAATGTTTATATCAAGATAGCTTTCAAAACATTTTTTAAAAAGCTATAAATGCAAAAGTGCTCAGAAACTGTCTATGTCTTAAAGTGTTACATATTATAATTTCTTTGACTCCTTCCCAAGTGTTTTTGTACACTTGGCAAATGTGACTTAAGCTGCTCAAGCTCTTGCAGATAAATACCTGTCATTAATAGCTGCGTATTTCACTATTTTGTTTCATAGAATGTACCAGAAGGTTATGGTTTGGCAAAAACAAGGATAAGGCTGTGTATTGTCATGTGAATCATGTCCACAGTCCCAAGATAAGCGGGTCATTCAAATAGTATTAAATAAGAAGCCTACTAATTGATAAAGATGGGTGGGGCAGAAGTGCTGGCAATTACCCTTTTTCATTTCTGTGGACTTGATTCCCGTTCATGGATGTCCTTTCAGAGAGACCAAGGCCTTTAATAAAGGGTGACTTACTCAAGGTCTTCCCCTAGTTCACCAGAAACACATGTTCTGTGAAACCACTACCACATTCTCTCTGAGATTGCAACTCTGAATCATTTGATGTTTAATGTGGAAAGAAATGATTTCTTCCCCTGTTTTCTAGAATGTTATTGTCCTGTGAATAAATTCCCTCACCATGAAATGAACCGGCTCTTTTAATTGCTGTTTGGTAGACTTAAAGATGGAACCTGAAAACATAAGTGCTTCAAGAAGAATTTTCCCATACAAAGTGCCAAAATTAGTCAGTAAATATTTGTTGACTATTTCCACATGCATGGTTCAGAGATGACGCTATCATCTCAGTGGTTCTCAAGTGGAAGCAACTTTTCCTCCCAGGGGACCTTGACAGTATCTGGAGCCAGTTTCACTTAGGGGTGAATTATTCCTTGATAACATGTGGCTTTGGAAGACAGGGAGCTTGCAACCACTGTCTCCTGGGGAGAGGGAGACATGAGACACTAGAGACGTAATAACCACTGGTGTGACGTTGTGAAGAGAAATGCCATTTTTCTTCCTTTGAAGACAAAGAGAAATGTTTTTGCATTCTCTTGACAACATGGAGGTTATGGTCATTGTCAAAAATATCCCTATCAGGACAAACTTTCTAAGACTGTTTTGTAAAGCCTGCAGATACAAATTAAAGACAACACAAAACTGCAACCAGATAAATGCAATTTCACAACACGTGGGCAGGGGAAAACCATTACACAATAGTGGAGATCTGACTAAAGGTAAAATGCGAAACACCAAGCAGAGGATTTAGTGGTCCAGATGGGGGGTTTACATTGTGAGGCAGAAGGTTTTGGTTTCACAGAAACAATCAAGGTCATGCAAGTGTCCCCTGAAATGATGTCCACACCTTGTACGCTGTTGTAACAGTGTTACCACAATACCAGCACAACCAACAATAATAATAGCGACAATAAAAACTGAAGTCATCCTTTCCCACAAGGACCCTCAACTGAGTGTAAGTCAATTACCAATGTCCTTGGAATCCCCTCAGACCGTTTTTGAATGTTTCCAAGGAGAGCAGTTTTGACAGCCTCTCTTCACTTTGCACTGGAAAACTTTTCCTTCAAGAATTTAAAGGAAAATATAACCCCAAAGACCCACCTTCTGAGAATCCCATGCCCTAATGGCACTTGGCATCCCTGGGAATGGTGCCAGAGAGAAAGGCTTTGCATGCTGCTGGGAGTTTACTTATCATTTACCATCTTCCCTAATTTGGATGGTTACTCTTTGAGAGCACATACTCAGGAAAAACAAAAACAAAAACAAAAACAAAAACAGAAAAATCGGCTAGGTCGTAAGGGAGCAGACAACATTTTGTCATAGAATTATGGAAAACAGAGTAAAGCAATCAATTTGAATTAAATCCTTGCTGACTCTAAAATATCACAGCAATCAAGGGTTGGATTTACTTGAAGGGTTGTATTTTTCTATATGATAAGTACTTGATATAAAGGTACACCTTTGCCTCTTCTGTGATAGTGCAGACATGATATAATTTTGGAAGATGAAGTCAAGCACGAGAAAACCTCTTACTTCATACCAGCAAGGGAAAGCCAGCAGAAACTTAACTGTCATGGTAATCGAATGCCCCTGATACTAGCTGATTGATTTTTTCTCTGACGTATGACTGGCTAGATGCTTCTGGAAAGCCAAAGTTGTTTAACACATTTTTGGCTCCTCCAAATTGAAAAAAAAAAAAAAAGTGCTTGGCATACACTGGTGTTTTCTGAATCAAAGTAAAATAAACACAAGTTTGCACTCACATCTGTACAGCTCCCTGCTCTCTACTGGGCATTTCCTGATGCTCAGATGTCAAGCCAGTCCCCTTTCTAGATATCTAAAGCAGCATCTAATCCATGGCTTTCATACTAGTCAAGATTTTCCACTATTATGATACTCCACTTTCTGCTCCATTTCTCTATCAAGAAAGTGGCAGGGGCCTCCTGGTGGCACAGTGGGTTAAGCAACACACTATGAAGCAAACCTCAGCCACTACAGCACGAGTTTGATCCCTGCTGCTGGACAAGGAGGGGACCCACATGGTGCAGCAGACCTTTCCTGCTGTGCCCGCTGCTCCCCTCAGCAGTGTACTTCAGTCAACCTGCCTGTTCTGCTCCCTGCTCTGTCTGTGGTGAATCCTCTCACCCCCCCCCCACCTCTAGCCTGTATCCCAGTGCTTGTATGCATAAATAAATAAAATAATTAAAAAAAAAGAAAGTGGCAGGTACCACTTTCTTGTAGTAACTGTCCAGTTTCTTCTGCGACCTATTACTGCTGTAGTTGAACTGCCACACACACAAAGGCCGGCACCCTGCACTGACCCCATCTACTCGAATGTGGCTACAAAGCACAGGATGGTACTTCGAGTACCTGCTTGAAACCTCCCTTTATTATGGGGTATAAGGGACACATCTTACTATATTATAATTGTTTCAGCTAAACAACATAGTGATTCCATATTGGAACATGCTGTAAAGTGATTATCAGAACTAGCGTGGCTTACCTCCACATGGAATGCCCATTTTGACTTGCCATCTTCACTTCTCACTGAACATGCCAACACTGAATGCACCAGTCTGTGTTGATGACACTAATCCTTCAGGTGCTCGGTGTCCATTTCTTGACCCTCACTCTTTCTCCGATTTCATCATAAAGATCACAGGCACGCCCGTGGCGGCTCTCACTCAGTCCCATCAGGTAAGTGTATACAAAGTACTCACACACATCCTAACATGTCCAGCTGCTGCCAGTTCAGACATTTACACAAGCGTTTGCACCCCTTTCCCCTCTCTTCACATTTCTGACATCCAGTACCCCACCTCTGCAGCAGTTCCCATTTCTACTAAGGGGAAATGAATTCTCTGTTCACTAAACTCCTATCACATTTTGTTTATGTTCATGTATTATTGCATCTATCAGTTTGACACTTAAAAATTATATATTCAAGTATTGCTCTTCATCCAACCATAATTTGTGAGCTCTTGGAAAGCAGTAATCTCGTCATTCAGACTTCCTTCAAAGTCAGACCCACCACAGCGCTGTATACATAGTAAGTGCTTAAAAACCTGCACTCAATTAAAAGAAAATGAGATGGAATTTGCAAGAAGCCTTGGAGTATTAGTAAAATATTAAGAGAGCTATGTTCAAACATAATCTGATGGAAATTCCCTTTGAATAGCTGAAAGGCTTCAGACATATTGTTTAAGGAAACCCCAGCAGGATAAGAAAGAATCAAAGACCTGAAATGCAAATTCAATGTCTTGTTTTTTCCCAGTGGGAAAATTATTCAATGCTTACTTAGTTGATCTAGCATTGGCAAAGAATAACTTTTTTTTAGTTGTCCCTGTTACTGTGTTTTTAAAATGTTTTTACTTTTTATCTTAACAAATTTGGTCTGAGTTGAGGAATCCAAGTGAGACAAAGGCACACTACATTTAGGAGACAGATTTAGTGACTTAAGAGGTCAAAGAAAGACCTTGATACTGAGAATAAACATCAATTCATGCCTTTCAGCACCACTCCAGGATTTCAAATTAAATCAAACTTTTATGAAGATGTTTTGTGTGGACACGTGAAATTCTAAAGTTTTCTAGCTAGGTGCAATATCTAGAATTTAAATATTTTGATTCTGGTTTTTTTTATGTTGAAAGTTAACATCAACAATGTACTTTTCTGACTTTTTTTCACTTTCTATTTTAAAAACACCTATTTTTTTTAACTGTTACACTGTATTACTTTGAAGAGCCACGTTTTCATAATGTTGCTAGGAATTATCAAAGTATCTTTGGTTACAAATCACCCAAACCACTGAGTTTCTTACTTGTGCTCATCTTCAGTTTAGACCCAGGAAGCATGATTGTTTCATTAACAACCTTGTAGTAAATTGTGGTTTAAAACATCACAAATATGGACAGAGGGAGAGTTGTCAGAGAAAATGAAGAAGGGAAAGTGAGATGAGGGAAAGCAAGACGATTATTTTGAATACTCTTAATTCAGGGCAACTAGTTTATATTATTTACTAATCAAACTGATAATGGACAACCACGAAATCACAGCTATTACCATCTCAGCTAAAAACAATGAACTGACTTAGTTTTGTTTTTCCCAGTGACCTAAGTTCGTGAACCACACACACAGTGACAGCCCATGGCTACATCAACTTTGTCGAAACACTTGGGAAAGCTCACACTTGACAATGCACTTTCAGAGACAACATTGTATAGTCACCTCTTTTTTTCTTTGTGCCACACTTTTTTTAGTGGTAAATACAAACTGTGAGCAGCTGAGGTAAATTGTTCCACCCACTTAATTCTTATTTGACGTGTTTACAGTCAGGTAAACAGAGGCTGCTATGAAATGATTTTTGTATTTCTCCACAACATACCCTAGGAGGAGAGATAATTTTCTTAGTGTAAAACTCAGCCTTTATTCTGCCAGGCAAAGTAATTATGGAAGCAAAACAAATCCACATTGTCTAATTAGGTCATTAAACAGCATAAATGCGTCATGGAAGCTTTTCTCCTTGTCTAAGACATAAAGTGAGACAATGAAAACAGCCTGGTAATATAGAAAGGTTTACAATTTGTTTCTTTTCAAAAAATAATAGGTCCTTTCATCTTTCTATTTCCCAAAGACGAAGACAGTTAATTTAGAGACAAAATCTGTAATTAGTTCAGGGTTGACTCTGATTATATTTCAAAATATTTAACTGAAAACAGGAAGATGGAGAAAAGAAGAAAATACACAGAGAAATTATCAAAGGAAGTGAATAAAATCAAGAGAGTGGGTTGCTGATCAAAATGCATTTTGCAGCGACAAGATGAATATAAAATCTACATTCATATAAACACAGCCAATCTGGGATACCAGAAAGCTCTTGGGAGGAATATATTGGCATCTGCCTTTGGGATTTGAAACCAGACTTTAATTACAGCTAACTTAAATAAAAACAAATGGCATGATGATTTTGCTTCTTCCTTTCTCTACTTCCTATTATGTTTTGAGTTTTAGAAAACTCCTGGCTCAAAGTGTTGTGAAACAAAAAACAAAAAAGGAAAGAAAAATAAACTTACCTGTGATCCTCTTGGCCCTCGTTTCTGGTCCCATTCTGAGTGACCCATGAGCTGTAAGATAACATAATAATGGCAGTAAGTTAAATGATATTTAGATTACATGGTTAATATTTTTACTCTTCCCTTTAAAGAATGATAGGCTTTAATTGTAATGCATTAAATAGCCAGCATGAATAACTTAATATATGAAAGTAATAAAGTCCTGGTTGGCTGATAGTTTGACTGCTAGTTGCTCAGAAGACATTTTAATAGCACTGAACGGCAGCAAACATCTGTGAATGCATAGCTTTACTGTTCCTTGTCAGGAATATCACAGACAGATGCGAAACCACGTTAAGCTTTATTTACATATTCGCCAGCTTCTAGCTCATTAGGAAAATCAGCTACAGAAATCCACTAGAGGAGTTTCATCTACTGTCACGGATGATAACAGCAGAAGGTCAAAATATTTCAATGAATTTAATTCTGTTTTGAGAATGTCACATAAAGGTGAAGATTCTAAAGAGTAAAATTATGTAATATGAAATACATGCCCAAAGCCACAAAACATAGATTTTTATAAAAACAGAGACTACAAAATATGTCAAGTTATTCTCATAGTGGTAATAGTACTGAGCTACTCTGTTTACAAGGGATCTTTAATTATTGAAAATAACATTTAACTACAAGATTGTTGAGGAAAACCAAGATATTGATTGAGAGGAACAAACCATGCATCTGTCCAATACACTCACTCTACATGCAAACCCAAACTCACAAACAACTTACCATTTGTGAGCTACCATGACTACCAGAGATATTAGGTAAAGTATGTACGTGCATTAGCAGTTTTTCTCTATAATAGCAATGACTCCCTAGTAGGTATAATTTTAAAAATAACAACAACTTCATACAAGCAATGACAAATAATAAACCATTGATGAACACTATCAAGAAAAGTTTGTTGACCATACAATGCAAACAGAAACATTACTTATGGACACACCCTCCTCCTGGTTAAGAATGCATTCTAGGGCCTCCCCGGTGGCGCAGTGGGTTAAGCAACACACTATGAAGCAAACCGCAGCCACTGCAGCACGAGTTCGATCCCTGCCGCCGGCCAGGGAGGGGACCCACATGGTGCGGCAGACCTCTCCTGCTGTGCCCGCTGCTCCCCTCAGCAGTGATCTGCCTCAGCAGTGATGTGCCTGTTCTGCTCCCTGCTCTGTCTGTGGTGAATCCTCTCACCTGCCCCCCCCCCCACCTCTGGCCTGTACCCCAGTGCTTGTATGCATAAATAAATAAATCTTTGAAAAAAAAAAAGAGTGCATTCTAGCTCTTCTACTGATCATTTGATCCATGGGGAAGATGGCTGGGTGGGTGTGAAGAGGCTCAATGAAGCATGGTGGAGAATTACTGGGCTTTGGTGGTGGGTATGATGCAAAAACATCCATTAGTAGAAGTTTGAACTGATAAGCCTTTAAATAAATGAATAATGTAAACCAATTTTGTCTCCATAAAAATAATTTTTTCAAACCTAAAACATTTTCCAATAAAATCAACTATTGGAATTAAATAAAAGACTGAATTATGTATTATGTATAAGACTGAATTAAGTTATAAAGTGTTCAGTTCCACCCAAACAAATTCATAGTTTTAATCTCATTTTTAACCAGAAAATTGTATTTTTTAAGAAATTAAAAAACCAAAACTTAAATTTTAACTGAGAAATGAAGTAACAATCAAAAAAAATGAGAAAACTTGAAATCATCAAACACGCTATTAAAACATAAAAAACACATATATAGTGACTTAAAACTCAAAACATAAGGGAATGACATATAGTGACAGTTTTAATTAAGTTAGGTACCATGTAACAGCAAGATATGAAATAGAAGATATTGAGGATCAATGGGTATTCCATGAAAAGTCAACAAGTGAAAAAAAGAAATGGACCCTTGGAAAAACTAAGAGTTGAATCTTATAGTATACATGAATATAATTCTTGTTGGAGTAAAATACAATTTTTAAAGAGATGAAAATGTAAGGATGATATAAAATAAAATCCAGGGAAATATTTAAATGAACTTGTATTGTAAAAATATTTACAACTAAAACAACCACAGAAGATCTACTGGTCCAGCTACACAAAAAATTTAAATGTCTATGCAATGTTGCATTTGGCAAAATATCTGCGATAAACTCTAGGTAAATGATAATACCTTCAGCACAATGAAAATGCTACAAATTTGAAAGGAATATAACCAGGGCATATGACTGGGGAAGGAAAGACAATTCACAGAATAAACAACAAAAGTGAGTAGATTCATGGGAATGAAAATTTTAGTTAAAGAGCTTGAGTATAAATAATAAAAAGCTGCTGTAGCTTATTAAATTAGCAAATTGATAAAAAAAAGAGGTGAGGATATAAGGTGAGGATATAAGGGGATAAATAAGCTAGTGTGTGATTATGTGTGTGCATACACACATATAAAAACATAAGACACATATAATTTATGTATAAATTTACTACATATTATATACTCTTAGAAAATTGGTACCTTTGAGGCAGAAAATAAAAATACAATAATTACAGCATGTTAATCACTGTTAGGTGACAGAAAGGAAACTATCCAATAAGTTATAGTATAGAAAAGAATAGGGTTTAGCAATTAAAATTTGACTTTTGGGATCTTTTAAACAAAGCCATATAAGAAATACTCATGTTATACACCTGACACCAATGGGAATGGCCCTATTAAGAAAAAAAATGCAGTAACAAATGCTGGCAAGGATGTGGAGGAAAAAGAACATTCCTAAAATGCTGATGGGAATGCAAATTGATTCAACCACTATAGAGAGCTGTGTGGAGGATGCTCAAACTACAAAAAAATGAAGCTACTATATGACCCAGCAATTCCACTCCAAAGAATCTACCCAAAGGACATAAAAATATTAATTCAAAAGGGAACCTGTACTCCTATGTTTACTGCAGCACTATTTATAATAGCTAAGCTATGGAAACAACCTAAAAACTCAAAAACAGATGGCTGGATCAAGAAGAAGTGGTACATATACATGATAGAATACTATTCAGTAATCAAAAAAGAAAACTCATGCAATTTGCAGCAACATGAATGGAGCTGGAAGGGATTATGCTCAGTGAAAAGTCAGAAGGAAAAGGAAAAATACCGATTTCACTTATAGGAGGAATATAGAGAATCCAAATGAAGGATTGGGGGGAAAAAAAGGCAAAACTAGCAGGCAAATTATAAATCAGAGATATACAGCAGGGAAGGGAGAGGGATCAAAATGGGGACAAACACATCATCCATAGGGTGATGGATCATGGATGACTTGGTGGTGGAAATTTTATGGGGATTACAGCTGATAGGAGAAATCAAACATGTACAAAATGAACAATGATGTTTTATATATATATATAAAGAAATGCTCATGGTGTAATAGGTGAAAAATTTAACAAAAAATTTTTAAGTCACTCATTTTAAATAAGATATAGCCAACTGTAAATTTGAAATCATGGCAATGATTTAATTATAGGTTGTCTAGTTCAGAATTTTGGGTAAATAATCCTAGAAAATTATACTATAAATTGAATGGCTACATAATTCATAGTTTTTTGATGCCTCGTTTAAAAAAAATTCTGGATTTACTGGCATTGCACTTGGTAGTAAATAGTCATTAATCCTAATTTAAAGTTGATTATAAGGTTCACAAAAACTAATCAACTAATGAAATACACAATCTGATTTAGAAACATAAATTAAGAACATTCAATTAGTTGTTCACCAGAACTATCAAAAACAATTATTGACACATTTTAATCCCCTGTCATATTGCGGGCTGGAGAATATCTTTCATTCATGGTAATTTTATTTCATTCATTCATGGTAATTTTAAAGGGGTAATTAACTCCTTTGAGCTCTAGGCTGGAGGAGAATAGTTTTGTTTTGTTTTTTTTTAATTAGGAGAAGGCACTCCTTCTCTTTCCCCTTCAAATTTCTCTAAATCTCCTGAACATAATATTTCAGAAAAAGCTGACTCTTATGACTATTGCTTTCCTATAAACAATGAGATAGAAGAAGAAGAAATAAGAAAGTGGTCACGTCCCACAAAGGGAAATCTATACAACGAAAACTACTAGACACTGTTGAAAGATATAAGACAGAAAGCAGTGGGAAAATAGTCCCTACTCACAGTTTCCAAGAACAGACATTGTCAAAATGGCCATTTACCCAAAGCAACATACAGATTTAACACATTCACAATAAAAATATAAATGGCATGTCTCAAAGAACTGGAACAAACAATACTGAATTTCATATGGAATCATCAAAGACCCTGAACAGCAAAGGCAATCCTGACAAAAAAGAAAGAGAACAGAAGTATTACACTTCCAGACTTCAAACTGTATTATAAAGCCGTAATAATTAAAACAGCCTGGTACTGGAACAATTAAAACAGACACATAGAATAGAATGGGGAGTGCAGAAATATAAACACACATATATGGACAACCAATCTATTACACCAGAGTAAAAAATATACACTGAAATAAGAACAATATCTTCAATAAATGGTACTGGAAAAACTGGACAAAAGAATGCATACAAAAGAAAGTAGACAACTAGGCTAATGAGTTCAAACTGATAGGCTAATAGGATAATCCTGTGAACTCTACTGTACCCGAGCATCACAGCAAAAAGATCTAAATAAATCTTATAAACCCAAACTGTAATCCACAACACACTGAATTAATGGAGAATGTCTGACAATGATGGGCAGTTAGTTAAGAAGGTAACATTTCTCTAAGATGAGAAAAAAACAAAACAAAACACCCCAGTATGGAATTCAGTGCCCTTTGCCATTAATTAGCTTAAAGAGAAAGATTTTCAAACAACAGAAACATCCAAAATGAAGGCTCCTTTGGGCCATCACTTACTACAAAAGATACATTTATTAATTTATGAACCAGAACTTACAAAATAAATATCCAAAATTAACAATCTAAATCTGACTAATGAGGAAGATTCTAGATAAAGGAATTCTATTTGAATCTATTATTATACACTTATAAATTAATATCTTTATTAGGTTATATTTGAAGTCTGAGTTTGCCAAGCATGGACACATTTTAAAAATTATGTAAATTATTTACTTTAAATGATACCATTTTTACTTTTTCAGAATAATGTCAAGTTATAGAAATACACATGCTATGTGAAATATAAAAAGGAATCAACTCTGAAATGATAAGTCATTGGAATTTCTCTATTCAATAAGAAGAGAGTCAAAGGCAATCAACAGGATTCCCTCCCCCCCCACTTTGGACTTGAGAAAATTATACAAGAGCTTCACAATTAAAATTCTATTTTAAATTAAAATCATTAAAAACTGAGCATTATTTATTTCTGTGTTGAATACGTGTATATATATAGTGATTTCTATCATTTGATTTTAAATGCACAGAAAGGAGGGGAGCTGAGGAGGCTGCTTGGGTCCTTCTCTCCATGATGACAGCAGGGGGATGGGAAGGGGAGAACTGAGGACAAGCTCTGTATTTACAGATGATAAATGTGACTTTTGATCTATTTGCACATAGAATTTATTTTCCTGTCAAAAGAGCACCGTCCTTAGTTCATGAACTAAATGTTTTCAGTATCCTTAAAAAAAATCCATCATGTGATAAATTGCCTTAACTCATTTAATATTTCTGATTATTGAAATTAAAATGGGGCCTCCCAGGTGGCGCAGTGGGTTAAGCAACACACTAAGAAGCAAACCGCAGCCACTGCAGCGCAAGTTTGATCCCTGCTGCAGGCCAGGGAGGGGACCCACATGGCGCAGCAGACCTCTCCTGCTGTGCCCGCTGCTCCCCTCAGCAGTGTGCTTCTGTTGATCTGCCTGTTCTGCTCCCCGCTCTCTGTGGTGAATCCTCTCACCTCCCCACACCTCTGGCCTGTACCCCACTGTTTGAATGCATAAATAAAAAAATAAAAAAAAATCTTTAAAAAAAAAAAGAAATTAAAATGAAGCATTTGGTCACTGGTAAATATTTTTGCTAAAGCGGAACCATGACACCAAATGTTTTAGGAAGGATGGAGCACCTCCCTTGCTCCATTTTTTCAACTAACAAATACGATAAGTGGGGTCGGGGGAGGTCTGCAATAACAAGTATGAGAGGAGAGCATGCACATGAAACAAAGGAGTTTCAGAATTAAGTGCAACCTGATGTTGATGTTTACATCAGTGAGAAAGTCAAAACACCCTTGAATCAAACCAGCAGGATTTATGTTAAGTTGCAGATCACCAAAGGAGTCATTTGATATTATCACGAGCCTAGATAACAGAGATGGGTGATGGCAATGAATGAGGAACAGAAATAGAAGTTGTGGAGTATTTTTTTTTTTGCAATTGAATTCATCTAGACTAAACTTTCAAGATAAATGCACAGCAGCATGATATCCTAGCAAATCTGGGAAAAGAGACAGAAAGCTTATTAAGATGACATGATACTCTTTTCAGAGAAGGAATGCTCATAATTTTAAGATTAGTTATATAAATGTTCTAGAAACATAATAGAAAAAGAGGGAGGGAAGAAGAAAGGGAGGAAGAGAGGAAAGTGAAGAGGGAGACAGAGATTGATTGATTCAGACTAACACTAGAAAAAATGAATAAAACCCAGGAAATTCAAATATATTCTAGCCGATAAAATTTACATGACTGTTTAATTCAAGAAGAAAATGTTTTTCTCTTTTATCATCTATACAAAAATGTCCTCTTTGCTATTTAACTATGACTATTCCTCTAGGGAAGTACATTTTAATAAGCATCTTACCAGAAGTTTGGAAGTATATAGATCAACAAGGTTATGTCTATATATGACAAAGAGAATGTTTCCATGTGATGAAGAAATTCTCTTTAACACACAAAAATAGTACCCTTCTCCTTTCCATGTTTTTGATGATGAGGAGAGGCAAAAATGAAAACCCTTCAATTTATTCCTAAAAACCTAGTTTGTGTCCTTGAAAAGAAATACAATTCATTATATAAAGCATTCCTTGATACTAAGTCATTTTCATCCTTATGGAATAACTTCTTCTCTCTCTTTTATTTTTATTTTATTTCATTTTTTTATTAAAATATTTTAAAATTTACATATACTTGCCATTAATTGTAATCCCCATGTATTCCCCATAACCATCTCACCAGTGCACCATCACCTCA
>JAGFMF010011760.1:6514036-6557261 GCA_019455555.1 Galemys pyrenaicus | reverse complement strand
CATATGATCCAGCAATCCCACTCCTAGGAATAGACCCAAAAGACACAAATACACGGATTCAAAAGAATACCTGCACCCCTATGTTTATAGCAGCACTCTCTCTTTTATTTTTCATAATAAATTTCTATATCCCGGCCTTCAGCTAACAGTATGCTACACAGCACTCAGTTCCAAGGAAAACAAAACAGCTGCCAAACACCACATTTTAAAAGTTCACGGGAGAAGCAAGGAGAAGGCAGCATGGAAACACAACGCTTCTATCCAAGCAGAGATATTTTTAATAATGGCATGAGAAACAAGGACAATTGAAAGAATATTTTTGTAGGTAGAATACTTTCCTTTCTTGCTTATGTATTTTTCCTTATGCTATTTCTCTCCCCACCCCTGCGTTTTTTTTTTTTTTTTTGTTTCTTATGTACAAGTGTATGCCTCTTAGGTAATTTACCATCTCTATTATTTAAAGGATGTACGCTAGAAGATATCCATGACTAGACAGGAAGTATACTTGTTATTTGCATGTACTCAGAGACAAGAGATTTTATATAAGAAAAAGGTAATGATGGAGAGAAAGAGTCAGTATTATTATCCATCCTCATGTTACTCAAGAATAGCCTTCTTTTTCATTTGCTGGAATATATAAAGACATATAAAGATAGTATGGGGACTAGTACATAGATAGTATAACATACAAACTAAATATAATGCACATTTACAGATAATATGTAGCTTACAGGTGAGGATGTAATAGTGTAAATGTTACTGCACATTCATCTTTTCATTTAGTTCTCTGTCCATGAAGTATTGAGCAAATACCATGCTCCTATCATGGTTCAAGGAACTCTTCCAGGCACAAACTATATATCAGTGAACAAACTAAAATGCTCCTCTACTCTCCTGGCTCTGAGAATTGTGAAGGGAGAGAGAACACGAACAAATAGACCTGATACACCAGGCGATAGTAAAACTATAAAGACCATTAAAAACTGGATTTAAAAAAAAAAGAAAGGAGAATGAGTGAGTAAATGACAAGCCAGGTCTGGAAGCAGAGCTAATTTTATATAAATTTATCAGGGAAGTCATTTCTGAAAAAGTGACATTTTATCGGAGAGCTGTAAAAGGTGAGAGAGCCAGACAACCAGGTAGGTGGGAGGTGGGCATGCCAGGCAGAGGAAAGGGAAGATGGAAGGCCCCAAGATGAAAGCAAGAACAGGTCATTGAGGAGTAGCAGTGTTCTTAAGCTGATATTTTAAAAAGGGTTGACTCTTTAAACTCATAAGTATGTATTTGACATCTCTTCTGTTTCTCTGGTATGAAATGGACCAAAAGTTCACTGTTAGCTCCATGAATTAAAGTCCACAAAAATTATTCTCTAGAAAAATACAAATAACCAGAGGATCACCTTTTTCCTCAACCTTAATCATTAATCAATCTCATTCAATAAAACAAGAATTGATGGAGACTGTACTGTGCTTCACAGAGGCACCTAATATTTGTCACGTTATGTATCACAATGTTATTGTCCCCATAAACATGTGTTTCGTTTTCCAAGAGTCATAAAGTGTATAAATACAGGGACTGCCTTTTAATTGCATATTTGCTATGACAGATGTGGAATTTTCAACTGGAGAAGCAAATTAAAGCTCTTTTTTACCACTAAGGGAACATGCCAGGATTCTTCCCTTAACATACTAATTATTATTTTTTAAAGCATTTTAATTGTAGAAGTAATACATTAGTATAAAGATCCCTTTTAAGGAAAAATTCAAACAACACATTTAAAGTAAAAGTCTTCTTGATCCCTTCTCACTTGGCTTCTCTCAGTGGAGGTTGACCAAGGAATCCATCCATACTCTTTGTAAAATCTCTTTACTATTTATATTTTCTCTTCAGACTTGGCATGCTTCCACCCCACCCCTAGGTCGACCAGATGTCTAGGAAGATCTGTGACTGACCGCTCTGCCACCGTCTAGTCATTTTAAGGAACTTGCCCTTAAATTTTGATGTTCCTTTCCTTCACTCACTGTTACCAATGGAGCAGGAAGGCCAAACTACACTATCTTCTTCAGAAACCTGCAAGTCTGCATTTGGTTTGGACCTTAGGCCTAAGGCTTTAACAGAGTTCATTAGTTTCCAACACAGTAACCAGCCTGCAGACTTCTGCACTGGGTTTGGAAGGCCTAATATTGATGTTTCTGAAAAAGAATTGAATTTGCACACTGGGATGATTGCATCTAGTCTCCTACGGGTAAACCAAATAGGATAAGCAGCCTTGGTTTGTACCCATGGTCCCCTTCCATTCATCTACCCACCATGTACCACCACCATTCATCCCATGCCACATCCCCAAATCAGTCCCACTCTATCAGCATTGTATGTGATGGTGCTGTTACTGAAAAATTCTTGGGAAGGTGGGACATGGTTGCATAATACAGAATACCAAAAAAAGCCATGAGAATATCCATCTTGTATCTCCACAGATGGCACAAAACAGTAATTTTTTAAGTCATTTATCTAGAGCTCCAGACCTTTCCTCTTGGGTGGGTTAAGGGAAAGTGCCTTTTCAGTTGTTGGTCTCAGCCTTTCAGGCCTAGACATGCCTCTCCCAGAATGTCTTTTTAAAATTATTTCCAGAATAACTTCTCTACTCCCCATCTTGAGACTTCAAATTAGCAGAAAAAGGAAGATTCTTTTGAATTGACCCTCCTTAGAAAGCACTGAGAGCAGGTAAACAGCAAAATACTGAATAAGTGAAATTTAGGAATATTTTGCCTTTCACAGTTGGTGATAAAGACCTAAATTCCATCTACTTGGCAAAGAATAAATCCCTGATCTTGACTCAGCGTTCCAACCAGAGCCAGTATAAATTTTATAAACACTGGGGAATGATAAGACTTCACATAGAGAGAAAATCAAATATTCTGGAGGTTGAAATCCCAGCCTCCTGGCTTCGGGTTCTGTATCTATTTCTGAAAATGATGATGTTCCCACACTCTGGTTTAGAATGTTTTCATAACTCTATTTCTGTCTCTGTTATCACAATGACACTCATTACCCTAAACCTATATGTGGCCACTGATGCTACAAAGCTTCTTAATTTTTACTTAATCCATCTTGACTATCTAGATTACATGGAATTTTGTACTCTTACTACTGATTTCTCTTATTTTGGTATGAATAATGGTGCAATCACATCAGTCTTGGGCTTAAACAGTGTTTCCTTATGAGGTATTTTACAAAGAAATGACAATGAACTAAAATTAGCATGTGAAATTATGTATAATATGATGACTCCTTGTATAGTCCCAATAACATATTAGCATTGTTAATGATTGGGAAGGTTCTAAAGCCAAGGAAATGAATTCAACTCAATTTTTACAAAAGTATTTGTTCACAGAATACTTTGCTTCAAAAGAGATGAACAGTATTCCATGGAACAAGTTTTGAGAAAATTTTTAGTTTTCTAAATGCTTTTATTATATATAAATTTCTTTCATTATCCAAAATATAGAACATATTATTCCTATTTTATGGATATGGAAATAAACTAAGAAAGGTGAAATTACAACATCACTAGGCAGTTGTTAGACATGAATTAAAATCTAGTACTGCTGGCTACAAATCATGTATTCCTCTTCACTCCCCTCCCCCCAGTACTACTTACTTACAATAATAAATAATTATCAAGTTTAAACTAAATATCAGGTCCTGGGCAATGAAGTATATTGGTAAAGAAAAGAAAAAAAACATGGGATTTGATTTGTCCTCATGGTAATCATGATAGCAATAAATGAGACAGATTTACTCAGATTTATTTCTTTGGACTTCATTTTGTACTTCCTAAACTCTACCTCCTTTGACACCATGGATAAGTCAACCATATACATGTCGTTTTATTTCTGGGCTTTCAATTCAATTCCAATGCTCTTTGTGTCTGTTTTTGTTCCAGTACCATGCTGTTTTTATTATAATGGCTTTGTAGTATTGTTTGAATTCTGGGACTTTAATGCCTCCATTCTTGTCCCTTTTAGTAAAAAGAGCTTTTGCTATTTGAGATTTTTGTGGTTCCATATGAATTTCACAATATTTGTTCTATTTCTTTGAAGCATACATATCATTGAGATTTTTACTGGAGTTGCATTGAATTTGTAAATTGGTCTTGAAGGATGGCCATTTTGTATTTTTTTTTTTACGTATTTATATCTTTTACATCATTATGTATTCCCCATAAAATTCTCACCAGCAATTCACTCATGAACCATCACCATAGTCCCTTGTGCTCTTTTCTCCCATTTTGGTCCCTTTTCCTCCCCCTTCCTCCCAGAATATCTGATTTATGGTTCCCTGCTATTTTTTTTATTATTGTTATTTTTTTCCTGATATTTTATTTGGTTCTCCTATATTCCTCCTATATTTGAAACCATTCTTGAAGAATGGCCATTTTGATAATGTTAATTCTTCCGATCCATAAGCAGGGGACATCTGTCCATTTCTTTGTATCTTCTATTTCTTTTAACAGAGTTTTATAAGTTTCCTTGAATAGGTATTTTACCTCTTTTGTTAGTTTTATTCCAGATCAAAACAGGGGCGGGAAGAACACCACAGAATATGGTGATGGTTCATGGGTGACATAGTGGCAGGAGAACTATGGGGATTACAGTGATGTAGGAAAAAAGCAAAATGTAACAGACTAAGAGAAACATTTAATTTCCCTGATAATCCTATGGAAATTCCACAAATTACTTGTGTTAAAGTTTTGGCTATAAAATTATTCATTACTACCACCTCCTCACTCATTCATTCATACATTGTTTCAACTGGTATTTTTTTGTGCCTACAAGAGTAGATCTTCATGTGTAAATCTTCATGCATAGATCTTCATGTGTGAAATTAATAAATGTCAACACTGACTGTCCACAGACACCATAAGATCATAAGCATAGTGACTACATCTGAGGTCTTTAGATGCCAAATTAGTTCAAATCCCACCTCTGCTATTATATTCAGTCTTGTTCAACACAGTATCTTGGTTAATTTACCCTAATGTCCCTGTGCTTCAATTTCCATAACTCTAGAATTTAGATGATAGTAGCTAAATTGTGTAAGTTTAAGGAGTGTTAAATTCTCACAAGACAAAGAAGGTTTAGTATAACTGGTATGTAATAAGTGCAGATGAAATGTTAGCCATTATTTTCATAACTATTAATAATTTGTAGTATCATTTAGGCATTGCTGAATTCTAATTATTTGAGAAAAGTTTGTAAGTCTGATGATAAATCTGGTTACTTTCTATTACCCTAGAATGAGAGAAACCCATTTCTTGCTCATGCCAACACAAAATTAAAAAATTGATGAAATTCCTAAGTAAAATAAAATTTTATGCATCATTACTCAGAATAACATGGAACACGTGTATACAACCATTAGTCTCCTGGGTCTACCGAAACAGACTCAAATTTGTTTTCTGCGTAACAATTGGAAAATCCAAATTTTAACACTGCAATCTTCCCTTAGTAACATGAAGCATGCAGTAAGAGAACTGGCTTCATCTTCCTGAGGTAGAAAGAGAAGCCAAAGGTTGAAAGTCACAAATAAAGATACGAAAAGATCAACTGCAGAGAAAGCTACGACTCTGTTCAATATGAACAAACTTTCACCTCTAGTTGTGTATCACTTATAAGTTGGAAACACAATGAAATTTCCAATGCCAGGTGGTAGTTGGGACTGCAAAAACAAACAAGCAAAACTAAACAAAAAGGAACTCCATTTAAATGTTTCTAAAATGCTCTAAAAAGGCTTCCAATTCTGAGAGCAAGATATACGATGTTTTCTTGTGAAGTATTAACAAGATCAGGTAGCTCGACATTATTAATTCTATCAACTTTACTTCCCAAAGCCATATTGGAAATGACTGTCCATTTGTATTAAACTTCCTCTTATACTACACTTCTGCCATTTTGTATAGTTGAATATAAATCATTTAAAAGGGGGTCTCATTTATTGTTTGTAGCATTTCACCTGTTGTTTTAGACTGGATTATAGTTACCTTATATATTCAATATACAATGACTTATGAAAGGTCTCATTAAGACTATTTTACTCCCTAAACTATTAAAACTTAGTCAAACCCACTGGGGCAACTTCAAGAGATTAATCTATAATCTTTCTTTAGAAGAAAAACTCAGAATTCCAGGAAAAATAATGCAAGCCAGACATATTATTAAGCTCACTTGTGGCAAAAACTTTTATTTAACAAAATTCACGAGGTTTTGCATTTTAATAGCTTTAAGCTCTTTTTATGTCTTAATCAAACATTCTCGCATATTGCATGTGGCATAAATAACACACCATTTTAAACTGTCAAATTAAAATTAATGTGCTGAAAATGAACAAATTGCTTGATCCACAAATAGTTTGTGGACCTATAAAAATATAGCTATATCCCTACATAGCTCTCAAGCCATTATACACAACAATAAAACTAAATTAGAGGAATATCATCTTCATTCTTAGAAATGGGTTAAATCTTCATTCTTAGAAGTGGGTTTCAAAAATAAGCTATATAACATTTCACAACAAATTTCAATAATTTGCATGACTTAAAAATTGAACTTATTTTAAATCTTATTAATGACACAAAGTAATAAATTCAATTTTATAAAAATGTCTTCAATGTGGAAGTAACATTCCATTTTTTACTGTACATGGATTATATATCTATTTTAATTTTTTCTTTGCATATAATCAGTCCTATAAGAAATGCAAGAGACAAATCAGTGATTAATATTCACAATGAAAATATTGGCAACATTAATCAATTTTATATGGCTATTTATTTAAACTATATAAACTAAAACTAAGGCGCTCCACGATTCTTTTCAAACAAAAGGTCTACAGTTCGATATTTCCAAGATTAAAAATCTTGGAAGAAGTTGGTGAAACAACCAACTTCCTAATATACTTTTGATGTTAGTCTTATTTGATTCAAGGCTTAGCCGTATTTTTAATCGGTGCCAAAAAAAATGTCAGCAAAATGACAAAATTCCAACATTTTTCATGCTACTTCCTCAGCCTTACTTTGGGGGTGTGTTGAGGAAATGGTAGACTAAGTGGCAGAGAACAATATGTGCCAATCCCATTACATGTCCCTTGAGCTTTTTCTTTTTCTCCTCAACTTGGCATTGCCAAAATTAGTTTAGTTCCACTTTCTACGATTAGTAGTTTAAACAAAACATGTGTATTTTGTCCTTAGCTTATGGAGTGTTGTTGAAAGAAAATTTAGTGTAAGGCTTACAAATACTCTTTCAGCTCAAGTTCACAAGAAAGTATATTGATGCCCCTTAGCAGGACCTAGTCCCTCAATTACACTTTCTGCCTCCATCTTCCATTGGATATGCTCAGAGTAATGTCATAAGTTTGTTCACACCACAATCAGTATTCTTTTGCAGGAAAAAGAATTTTTCTCTGAAATTTATTCCATTTTGGGATATATTATGTGGATTGAGATTATGTGACAAGGGAAAAGAAGAGGGAGAGAAAGGGAAGAGTATAGTATGGTCTAAATTGTTTGTACTTTATTAACTGCTGTGGATAGAATTACAGGTGCAAACAGAATTACTATGTTCTTCTCTGTCTCTGTTAACTCAAATTCTAGAGCTGAGAAAGACATCTTTTTTTTTTTATTGAAATGACTAGTACATCGTTGGTAATAAAGGAAAGACAAAAAGAAGAAAAAGTGAATCTGGTGGGAAGAAAAAAGGAAGGAGATAGCTGGCAAACAAAGGCTGTAAAAAAAGGACTTCCTGACACCTAGAAGAGGAAGCCTGACTGCTGTGTCAGCTACCACCAGCTTGTCACTACGGGTCAGTGATGCACAGTGGGTGCCTCCATTATGTATGTTGTGTTTAAAGAGTCTTTATGACATTGTGTGAATTGAATCCAGAGTTAACATTCCTGAAATTGAATTTGCTATTTCACTTACTAGCTCCATTAATGAAAATAAGAAACTTGTTTACTTTTAGATGCAGTTTCCTTATGTTTCCTTTTCAAATTCTCAGACACTTTCTATGACTAACCATCCATCTATATCCATCCATCTGTCCATTGATCAACATCAACAAATATATAGTAAGCACCCACCCTGATTCAGGTTTGGAACCAAGTACAGGTGTTGAAGGGTAAATAAGAAGTCAATCTTACTTTAATCTTCTTCCATAATCCTGTACTTATTACAGTCTTAAATGATCTTCTCTATTATTGCGTATGGTCTAGCTCCCAGAAAGTGAATTTTTAGAGCAACAGAATCTTTGTTATTCTTATTTGCTATATGCATTGTGCCTGGCACAAGTTAAAGGACTCAAGAAATACTTGTTTAAAGACTAGATGGTTTGTCCAGGAGTAAAAATAAATAAGGGAAGTAACTAGTTACACATTTAAATAATGAGGGGGTTTGATTATAAAATCTATAGTATAAAAATACTTCCAGGTCTTCAATTCTATTCTGCTAAGTATTCTCTTGCTGTAATAAACCATCGTGCAAAATATACATTTGCTAAATTACAATATATGAAATGCTAGTGTTACATTAGTGTTAAATCTCTGTGGCTTCACTGCATGGGAATACAGACGCTCTGATGAGTTCTCAGCCCAGGGGTGCAAACAAGTGCTTTCCCCTTCATTCCTAGAACTTTCTACCTGCCACCCCATCTTAAGTAAGCAAAGAATGCTAGACATCCAAACCACATCCTATCTCCTCCTTCCTCACAGAACCCCAATTTTCATTGGATAGAAATGCGGCCAACTTAGGAACTACATTTCCTGACCTCCTGGTGCTTACAGATCAGGAAAACATAGACACGTCTCGCTGATGAGATTACAGTCATAAGTCATCATGTCACGTTGCCAAGGAAACTGTCCTAAACAATTGAGGTCAACTATTGAGGGAAAGCCAGTTTATAGCACTGGATCTCTGGTTTAAATCTCTACTAGTATATGTTTTCACATCATGCCCAGCACTCCACCAAGAAAACTTTTATTTAATTATTTTTTTATTTATATATATTTACATCAATTGTAATCCCCATGTATTCCCCATCACCATATCAACAGTGCACCATCACCTCAGTCCCCCATGCTCCCGTCTGCCCTCAACCCTCTCCCTCTTCCCTCCCCACCAAGTGTCCCCAATTTGTCCTTGTCTTTTCATTTTTGGTTTTTGTGTCTTTATTGTTATTATTATTATTGTTGTTCTTATTCCTTTCCTTGATCCTTATTTGGTTCCCTTATATTCCTCCTAGAGGAGGAACCATCTGGTATTTTTCTTTTGCTTCAAGAAAACTTTTAAAAAGGAAGACCTGGCTGGTTTGTCTCTTTCCCCTTTCTGTCTTTTCATTCTCATTGCCTGTAAGGAGTATAGGATTCTGGAGATGAAGTAAATCCATCTGATACAAAGGGACCACAAGAGAGAGATAATTGCCACTTTCCAACAACCTGAGGCATGAAAACGTCATCATGCATTCTACGAGAGTAGACGTGTTTGAACACAAACACATACGCATGTTCTTCCATAAGAAGAACAATAACAGGCAACCAATATACCAGGAAAGGCCTTAGAAATGGAAGAGAAACAGATCCACAGAGATTAACTGACTTTGGATTCACTCCAAAGCAAGACCATAACATTCTAACTATATAATTGGTATACAGAAGAAAAATTTATGTCATTAGCTTGATTCTCCTTATGTATATGACATATATCAAACTCAGCCCTATGAATTAAACACAGTAGAAATAAATTGGGTTCCCTTTGATGTTATTTATTTAAATCTTTAAAAAAAAAAAAAGGAACCTTTGAAAAAGTGGTCAAATGCCCAGAATGCAGAGAACCAGGCAAACTCAGTTTGGAGAATAAACTAAAATTATTTCTAAGGTATATTTTGTAGAGCCTGGTATTAAACTTTGCTTTAGGGGGGAAATCATTAAAACATATTTTGGAAATATTGGGCTACATACATTTTTAATATAGAGCTTTACATGGCCCTTAATGTTATAGCAACAGAGTGAAAAATAGAGTAAATTAGTTTCTCAATTTCTCAATACTCAACTATACTGAGAAACTGAACTGGTTTGTCATGGAATATCTTGTATATTATAGAGCCAAGCTAGAGAAACAATTCAAATACTAAGAATTTCAGAAAAGAAAACAATGCAAAAATAGGACTTCTTAATGAGTCTTGAAAATGAATATTAATCTGAAAAATCTATCATTTAAATAACTTGTCTGATTTGTTTTGAAAGTAGCTAACCACATCAATTACATCAAGGAAGTGAGAAGAAAACTCAAAGAAGAGGAGAAAATATTTGCAAACTCTAAATCTGATAAGACTTGTGTCTAGATTTTTTATATAGAGAATACACAACCCTTAGTAAAAAAAAAATTAATCCAGTTAGACAGTGGACAACAAACTGAATAGATATGTGGCTGGAGGCTACGCAAACAGACAGAAAGCGCCTGAAGAGCTCAGCTACTGGGGAAAGAGAAATGAGAACCACACTGAGAAAACACCAAACGCCCAACTGATTATCACAATATTTGGAGCCCCCAATCCTTAAAATGACAAGTCCTACTGAGGATGCAGAGAGATGAGAACCCTCAAACTTGCTAATAGAAATGCTATAGTACAGGAACTCAGAAACTGTTGGCCTTTTTAAAAACATTAAACATGGAGTTACCACATGACCTAGCAATTTCACTCCTAGGTACACACCCCAGAGAAAGAAAGTCTACATCCACATGAAAATTTGAAGTGGACAACCACAGTACCATTATTCCTGAAAGAAGCTGACAAGTGAAAACAGCCCAAATGTCCTGAAACATTCATTAATTACTCAGTGGTTAATAGATTTATGCAATTTTATCTGGCAATAGAAAGAAAGCACCGAAACCTATTAACAGCATACTGAACCTGCGCCACAGTCAGCTAAGTGAGGGAGCTCAATCATGAGAGGAAGCACAGAGCTCAATTCCTTTTCTAGAAAAAGTCCCAAATGGGCGAATCTTTGGAGTCAGAGGACAGATGAGTGGTTAACAGAGGTGCTGTACCTACAGAGAAGGAAGCAGGAACACAGAGCGATGGCCACGGCTGACACTATAGATTTTCCTTTGGGGATGTTTGAGAAAGCTCTGGGCTTCTATAATGAGTGCACAGCTCTGTGAACCTACAGAAAACCCAATAAGCTCTATATTTTAAATGGGTATGTTTTATGGCATTTGAATTGGTGGCTCAATAAAGCTGATTAAAAAAACAAGCACTCACATAATTCTATGCATTCCCACACCACACACTAAATAAGCTCCTTGAGGGGGAAAAAAAAAGAATTACACTCATTGTCCTACTTAAATTTGCGGTGAGCTTGAAAATCTTGTGGACTAGATCAGAGATTTAGAGTTAGCTTTATATGTGTAATATGTTTTAACCGTGTTAAACAGTAAATATAAGCTTGGTGGATTTCTAACAACAAGTGTTAACTATGTATATGGTGAACATTGTTCCTATTATTAGCTACTCTGGAATAATTTAGGAAAGTTTGTACTTACACTAGTTCTGTCTGTTGAATCTGAACCAAGGGGACTATGTAGATGTGCAATTAATTTCTATCCAGAGAATACACTAGTAAATAAATGAACTAAATAAAAATAAAATTTCCATTGCTTTATATTTTCTGCTTGCTACTTGTATCTCTAAGGTCAGTGTGTGGGGTGTGGGAGCACTGCTGGTGGGCAGGGTGTGAAAGTGTACACTTGTAGATGTCTGAACCTATAACCTCCGAAGGAGACCCAAAGATGTGAACCTACTTTACCTCAGTAAACATAATTTTGGGGAAAAAAGGTTTAAAGGTATAGATCTATTTAGCAACCAAGGAAAAAGATCAGTCATGTGCCTATGGGATATGAGTTATTTAAAAAGCTGAGTCCTTATTACAACTTCTAATATCAAATTAAAAAATAGAAATCTAAAGCCTAAAGCAAACAATTTAAAGGGCCCCTAGAATTAACCATGCAAATCTATTTGGTAACAGTGTCTCCGAGTACTCAACTAACTTCTTAGGTATTTTAAAAGTACTACTATAGTCGAAATAGTGGTATCCATTGCTGAGTCACACCCCACTTTCTTACGTCTTAATAATTCCCCTATAAGGCTACACTTCTCAGAGCTCAAGAAAGTAATCATGGTTCATTTCCCCTCCCCCCACGACGGAACACATTTTTACATTAAGGTTTACATCTAGGCTTGACTATGCAAGCAAACTTCAGGAACGGATTTCATTCACTGAGCTGAAGTTCCCAAGGAAAATTAGGTGCTACTTGTTGAACTCATCCCATGGTAATATTTTATTGTTTTTAAAGATTTATTTATTTATGCATACAAGAGCTGGGGGTACAGGCCAGAGTCGCAGGAGGTGCGAAGAGTCACCAGAGACAGAGTGGGGAGCAGAACAGGCAGATCTACTGAAATATACTGCTGAGGGGAGCAGCGGGCGACACAGGAGAGGTCTGCTGCACCATGTGGGTTCCCTCCCTAGCTGGGGATCGAACTCACGCTACTGTGCTGCAGATGCTTCACAGTGCAGTGCTCAACCTGCTGCATACCAGGAAGGCCCATGGTTATATTTTATGATAAAACAAACAAGAGCAAACATCACAGGGCTTCTTATCTGATGTAATGAATACAAGTGGGAGAAATCTACTTATAATGATGAACCTAGTCTTTAAAATACTGACTTTACTATGTAAATTGAATCATCTTTAATTTTCAGATTACTCCTCTTCACATTGAATCATCACTATTTTGCCATGGAAGGTGACATAACAAACGTCACAATTTGCTATGAACCATCCTGCAAGAATATGGGATACATGTTCATATAAGTGCTTTTTTTGTTTGTTTGCATCTATTGCATCTGTTGAGGTGAGTAGGACAAACATGGAAACGATGTTTGGAAGGTCAGAGAGGAGAGCTGTCTGGGTACCAAAACTATGTTTTGATAAGGGGAACCCTGTTGGTCTGCAGGAACTTTAAGCAGCCTAGTTTGGGGGGGTGACCTGTTGAGGGATCAGATCTCTGCATTATCACGAAGAAGAATAATTTTCTTGGCTGAACCCTGGTCTCTTTTCCTTCTACAGTCAATCGCTTTTTCCTTCTATAGTCTCTAACTGAGACTTACTGAAGGTTTTAACTAAGCACCGTTTGAACGTCCATTGAATAGCAGTGTTAGACATCAACACGCGGTCATTTTCTACAAAATGAATACAGCATTAGCCTAATTAATGTACACAAATAAAGGGCCTGGGGGAGGATTTCATGGATCCATGTTCCAGTGTTTAATTTGCTGAGCTTACCGAGGCAAACACATTTCTCTTTTTAATAAACTAATTAATTCTAACTTGATAAGAAGGAGGGGAGGTTAATAGGATTTTTCTATAATGCCAATTCTTAACAAAATGAGCTCCGCACTCATTAATAGTGATTTATGGACTTATAATCAATTCTTGAGAACTTCTATTTGAATGTTTTATATGGCGGTCATGTCAGATGGGTGACATGCGCGGTACACTTTGAGACCTACTGCTGTTCCCTGGAGAAGGCCGGCCCTTGGGATGGAGTGGGGTCTGGCTCAAATTGAACGGGCTCGAATTCCCTGACTCCTATGGATTGTGATCGATAGATTGTATAAGCTATGGTGTAAGTGTTCATGCTAAGTGAAAGAGAGATAAGTGCTTCTTTCAGATTTCATTGATCAGCTGTGACAAATGAAAGAAATGATTAAAGAACTTTTACTTCCTCCCACTTGATTCTTCAATTTTAATAAATGTAGTCTGAGCCTGGAATTGTTTGATTTCAGGAACTTATTATAAATTAAACAGTATGTGTACAAACATCGCTGAAAATGGCCCTACATAACAATTTGTTACATTGAAGCATTTACCTTCACAAGAAGAGAAACAGCTTAATTTCTAGTAGAAGCAGGTAGGAGGCAAGGGTCTGGAGGGTTAGGGCCCAGACTTCGCAGTCTTGCTAATGAATTCCCTGCAGGGCTATGACAGTAACACAAGGACAGATTAGTTTGCTAGAGCCACCGGAACAAAGTGTAACAATTTGAGTGACTCAGCACTACAGATATTTATTTTCTCACAGTTCTAAAGGCCTGAAGTCTGAAGCCAAGGTGTCCCCAGGACCTCCCTTTGCAGCCTTTAAGGGAAGACTCATTCCCTGCCTCTTCCTAGTTCTGGTGGGTTATCGGTAATTTTTGGCATTCCCGGCCTTCCAGATGTTTCATTTCAGTCCTCTTTCTTCACATGCTGTCATCCCTTTGTGTCCAAATTGCTCCTTGTCTAAGGACAGAGTCCTATGGGATGAGCTTCACCCTACTCACCTCGTAATAACGTCATTACTCCTTGAAGCTGTCATTTCCAAACGAGGTCACAAGGAAGCACTGGGGGTGAGGAGGTCAACATTCCCTCAGGTGGGGCATGGTCCGTGTACAGTTCAATCCACAGTGTGTGGGTCTTAGTTTTCTCAAGGCAGACTATGCAACAGGCTCTCAGTTATGTATGGATGAAGCAAGTTTCATCTTCTCAAAAAGTCACACCTGATGAGCTACATTGACAGCACCTGCTGAGTGCATGCTTCTCGTTGGGGGTGCGTTATACTTTCTAGAGAACCCTGGGGAGGGTCAACGGTGGATAGTGATTAGTCCCTCTGGTAGATTCAATTCTGAAGCAGCAGGCCCGACAGGAAAGTTCTGCTGCGCCATGTGGGTCAGCTCCCTGGCCAGGGATCGAACTCAGGTCACTGTGGTAGAAATGCTGAGACTTTACCCCTAGGCCACCATTCTAATATTTTTCAAGTGTTACTCAGAACAAGTCTATTTACAAACTGTTTCACCTGCTAAAAACATACACTGTTCCAACATGCTCCCTGGCAGGTCGGAAGCAGGAGACACTGTCTCCCTCCCTGCGGCAATCCCAGCCCACCTACCTCTGCTCCGATAGGGGCTCTGGGGAGGGTGTGAACGTCTCCTGCCCCAGGTGTCTCTGCGGCCAAACCGGGTGGTTACTAAAAATCCCATCCAGTACGGATAGTGAATAGCCCTTGCCCTCCCTGGTGGCGCAAGGGGTTGAGCATCGCACTGTGGGGCTTCCACAGCCACTGCAGCATGAATTCGATCCCCGGCCAGGGAGGGGACACACATGGCACAGCAGACTTCTCCTGTCTCGCAGGCTGCTCCCCTCAGCAGTGTATTTCAGTCAGTCTGCCTGTTCTGCTCCCCACTCTGTGTCTGGTGAATCCTCTCACACACCCTACCCCCTGCACCTCTGGTCTTTACCCCTGCATCTCTGGCCTGTACCCCAGCTCTTGTATACATAAATAAAAAAAATCTTAAAAAAAAACACATACTCACTAAACGACTAGAAATGGAGTAAAGCCAGAAGTTAATGGCCACATTAAGGATTTCGAACACTTTCAGAGCATCGAGGTTCCAACAAAGCCACAGTCAAAGGAGCAGCCTCTGCTTCCCCTCGCGAACCTGGGCGAGCCAGAGCAGGCGCCTGTCCAGGCCCGGGCCTGCACGCGGTCAAGGACCACCGCTCCTCGGGCTACCGCCCACCGCCGCCACCGACAGCTTCACCATGTGTTATTCAACACCAGCGGGCTCGCCCCATCACAAAGTCCCACCATGTTCGCCATGATGCCGGGAGCTGCGGCAGAGACTGACTACAACGAAAGCAATGGCAAAGCAAAGGCAGCAAATCCAAGCAAAGCAACGTGACCGTCCAGTCCCGGGTTGCAAATGTAGCGGTAGCGCTAGCCTGGTGACGAAAAGAACAATGGCCAAAGCAAACAAGTAGGCAGCTAGGCCCCTCGATGGGCTTGGTCGAGTCTCCCCAAGTCCCTGCCTCCCGCCTGCGTCTGGGCCTCCGAGAACCCGGCACTTGCAGGCGGGAAGGCAGTGCCTGACAAAGTCTGTGGTTTTATTTTTTCCTTTAAAGTTATACAGATACCCATAAAATGTCTGCATCTCCACTTCAGTCACCTGAACATATGAAATGATGGGGTTTAAACAGTAAAATAACAATATAGCACAGGGGGCAGGGCAGAGTCTGGCCCCTGGCATCAGGTATTATAAACAGCAAGGAGTGCCAGGGTAAACCTTTATTCAAGAGACTGGGTTCTTTGTCAGGCAATGCCTTTCTTCCAAAACATCCCCACTGCCATCTGTCTGCACCCAGCCAGCTGCAGATCTAATAAGAAAGTTCTTATTCATGTTGTATAATGTTTTACAGGTTTGCCACGGGGGTCACTCACTGTGAGTTCTTTACGTCAGAGTCAGCGTGCTAACAAACAGAGAGTGGCAAAACGCCAAGGAACGGGGCGGGGGCGGGGGTTACCGAGGAAAAAAGAAAGGAAACAGCACACGGAGCTCACAGTCTTGCTCTGTGTCTTGCACTCCTGGATTGCCACAGCACTGTTTTTATTATTACGGAAGGAAAAAAAAAAAAGGGAAAGGGAGTAACTGTTAGGTTGTAGAAACATTATCATCAAATATAATAGTAGAAATGTTTTAACTCTAGACGAACACATTTAGGGAAGGGAGACATTCGCCTATTCAGATATGAACAGCTATTTAATTTAACTTCAGCTTTTGGATTCAGCATGTTAAAAATACAAAGGAAAAAATGTTTCCTAATGGCCTTAAGACGTGAAGATCTTGGGGCCTCCCCGGTGGGCAGCCGGTTGAGCACTGCACTGGGAGGCATCCTCATCCATTGCAGCACGAGTTCGATCCCCGGGCAGGGAGGGGACCCACAGGGCGCAGCAGACCTCTCCTGCCCCGCCTGCTGCTGCCCTCAGCAACGTATTTCAATCAATCTGCCTGTTCTGCTCCCCACTCTGTCTCTAGTGAACCCTCTCACCCCCCACCTGTGAACCCTCTCACCTCCCCACTCTGTCTCTGGTGAACCCTCTCATCTCTGGCCTGTACCCTGGTTCTTGTATGCATGAATAAATCTTTAAAAAAATAAGCCATGAAGATCTTGTGTGTTGGGGTTGGGGCGGGGGGGGGGGGGACCATCATTCACTCCTCAGGATCTGGCCACATCATCAATTACAAATACCACATTGTAAGTCTNGGGGGGGGGGGGGGGGGGGACCATCATTCACTCCTCAGGATCTGGCCACATCATCAATTACAAATACCACATTGTAAGTCTACCTCATATTGCTATCAAATGAGAGTCAGCAAAGTTGAAAAATAAAATTTGTTTTAGACCCGCACGAGAATGTTTTCCAAAACAAAGTGAATGAGCTTTCCCTGAGCATGCACCACCCAGCTACGCCATGCCCAGTTAGAAACACACTAGGAAGACCCCAGGTCCTTCGGGGAGGCCCCACGTTGTGCCCACTGGGGACACACACCAGTTCAGAGGCACGTTACTTGTGCCTGCTTCGCTTTCTTTCTCCACTGTGACTTGCGTTAATGACCACACTGTTTTTTCCTTATCAAAGGTGACAGAAAAGTGGATTTTCAAGCAAATTTTTAGAGACTGGATATGGTTTAAAACTTAATCACAAGCAAATTAATTAAGGCTACAATGCAATGCTAATAAAAAGGAAGTATAACTCGAAACTTAAAATGTAGATTCTTTAAGCCAACAGTGTCTTTAGACTGACTAGCCATTAACTAGAGAACAGTCTCTCTAGGGAAAAATTAATTTCCTATTGGGAAAAATAGCACCAGTGAAATAGAAGATAAGAAATATCCAGGCCTCCCTGGTGGTGCAGCGGGTTGAGCACCACACTGTGAAGCATCCACCGCACAGCAGCGCAAGTTCGATCGCTGGCCAGGGAGTGACCTGCATGGCGCAGCAGATCTCTCCTGCCTCACCCGCTGCTCCCCTCAGCAGTTGATTTAAGAAAGAAAAAAAAAAGAAGAAAAAAAGAGAAATATCCAGTGCATAATAAAACGATTTTTCAGGAGGTGAGGGGTGTATCAATCACCAAGTGTGACACTCACATCACAGGGGAGACCTCAGACAAGAATCTTTGCATGAACTGAGAAAAGAGAAAATGGAAGAAAGACATTTTAAATGCCTTATTGCTGAATATTTTATTAGTGTTCAACTTCAAAAGCAAACCCTAGGGTAGGAAGGATTTTCTTTACTTGGAAAAATTATTATTGTTGTTGTTTTATCTTTCTTTGTATTTATTCAGAGAAAAAGCAAAAATCTCCATGTGGGAACAATTTCTTTGGCTCTTAGTACTGGTGAAGGAGTAATTTTCGGTAACTCACTGTCCAGTGTCAGAGTTTGCTTCTTGTGCCAGTTCTCCTCTTGTCTCTCAATCATTTTTCCTCCCACACTTTCAGGAGTGTTGGTTAGAAAACAGCAGAGTACAACCCCTCCAAAGAAAAAAATATTTTTCAAAGTCTATTAAATTTTAACATCACTCTTTGCTGCATTCAAACACAATCAATCAGCATTAATGTTACATAAGAGAATAGCAAAATCCTCTTCAGACTAAATCTTACATGACTAGGGCCTGGTATCCTATTTTGAAGTAATGTTACTGAGACTAAGGAGTGCTGGCTTTAAAAAAATCCCCATGTTGTTTCAAAGGGTTCCTAATCTATCATATCTCCACTGACCTTCTGAGATTCTGGAATGTTTATTTCTATGCTCAGTGGTTGGTATATGTGTGTATGTTTTATAATTCATTATTCTTATTGTTATGTTATATATATAAAATGAATATATATCAATAAAAGGGTATATAGATAATACCATATCTGTAACATAAATAGTCCTCTTAGTGAATGATACATTTCACAATTTAAAATTCAAATTAAGAAAAAAACAGCTATTATGCCAATTTTTTAATTTGGCCCTAAGGAACATCCTGACCTAATTTGAGATTTAAACAATGAACTTCTAGTGAACACTCACTGTGATCTTAGCCTTTGGTCACATTCTAATAGATACCTGAAGACCTCTCATTCTTCTAAGAAATAAATTCCAGCTGTGATTTCCTTAGTCAAAACCAAGGAATGTAGACAGAGGATCCTTAAAATACCATAAATTCTAGGATTCTAAGGGTCTAAATTGAGTCTCCACTGTTAAAACTAACCAGCATGGTTCCACACACTGTAAACCAAGAGTAGTAGAATTTGTTCAATCAGGAGTCCAGGCGAAGTTGTATTTCCCATGGTCCTTCAAGCTACCCCTTGGGGGTGAAAAGTGGTTATTCCACAAGTAAACAGCAGACCTAAGTTCAAGAATTGGTTGCCCACTAAAGAGGTCCAAAGCTTGGTCCTCCCTGATGGCACAAGGAATTAAGTTGTAGCACTGTGAAGCTATAGGCAGTCACTGCAGCACAAGTTCGATCCCCGGGCATGGAGGTGACCAACATGGCACAGCAGAACTCTCATCTTGCCTGCTGTTCCTCTCAGCAGAGTATTTCAGTCAGTCTCCTGTTCTGCTCCCCACTCTGCCTCTGGTGAATCCTCTCACACACCCCCCACTCTGCCTGTACCCCAGCTCTTGTATGCATGAATGAAAATAAAAACTAAAAAAGAAAAGGAGGTCCAAGACTTTAGGTACCACATTTAGTGTCTTTATCAATTTGATTCCTTACTCATCAGTGTAACAGTATAAAGATACAGACATATGAACTAATAACCTTAAATATATTGTGTATCTTCCATCTCCCTGGTGGGTGCAATTCAAATAATATCCTAGGGATTCCCTGGTGTCGCAAAGTAGGTTAAGCAATGCACTATGAAGCATCTGCAGCCTCTGCAGCCACTGTAGCACGAGTTCAAGCCCCAGCCAGGGAGGGACCCACATGGTGCAGTAGAAATCTCCTGCCTCGCCCGCTGCTCCCCTCAGCAGTGTATTTCAGTCGATCTGCCTGTTCTGTTCCCCACTCTGTCTCTGGTGAATCCTCTCACCCCCTGCACCTCTGGCCTGTACCCCAGTTCTTGTATGCATAAATAAATAAATCTTAAAAAGCAAGCAAATAAATAACATCCTAAATGAGCCCAGCAGAATGATGTGAATCTTTTTAAGTCAAAGAACTTTTCTTGGAGGTGAATCACATACTGATTATGTTCTTTCATAATTTAAATTTTGGAGCCATTTTTCACTTTAAGTGATGCACTCTCACAACATTGAGGGTATTTGTTTTTGGAGGAAATCCCAAGAATCATATGCCCAATTGGAACTTATCAATATCTTTGCTGCTTTGGTCAATGGCGGTGGACATTCAAATGAGCACATCAGAAAACATCAAGGTCTTGTAATCCAGTGCTGAATTAAAAGAACTCTTTTAAGAAGAAAGTTATGATGGTAACACGCCAACTGTCAGAGAGTACTAGACACTATTCTCTTAAAATCCAACAAAAGTTACTATTTTCTTTAGCTCGGCAGACCAAAAATTTTCCTGGTGAGCATCTAGGAACGGGAAAAAGAAAGAGGAGAACTGATGATGGCAATTGTGAGCAGAGGGAAAAGTACCCCCGCCCCCCTTCTGAGCAAAATTTTCTTCTCGGGTCTAACAAGTGCTGAAGCTTCAAGGACTTGGACAATCCAGTCAAGGTGTTGAGCGTGGGAGAGGAGGAGGATGCTATCACTTTAACATAACGACCCCAAAGTGAGCAGAGATAACACTACATTGCATCCATTAAGCATCTGTTAAGCAATTCATTAAGCAATTTGGTTAACCCCTCCAATTTGGGGATCTCCTAATTTATTCCTTGAAATCCCACTCATTGTAGGATGAATATTTTTTCAGCCCCAAGCTTCCTCCAATGCACATTCAGCCTCATGGGTGGCCAAAGGGCTTTGAAAGCCAATATTCCCCAATCAAATGTGTCCTTCTCAGCCCCAAACCTGCTTTCTCCAGTCCGTCTGCATTTGGTGGTTCCCTGTCTGCCATCAGATTCTGCCAGGCGGGCATCAGCTGTTTAGGCTACAACCACAGCCATCCTGGATGTGCTCTCCACATTTCGAATTCATTCAGCAGCAAATCCCAGAGTCCTCTACCTACAAATACATATCACAGTGGCAACCGCGTGTCAACTCTCTCAACCCACTGACCTAAGTCACTGCCCACGCTGCTTCCTCACCCTGGGTAAGATCCCAAGTCACACCCCGAGGTGCAGCTCCCAGCCTCAGTGTCCACTCCTGGCCTTCACACTCCTCTGCTCTCAGCATCTCCTTTTCAAGCTCTCACTCTCCCTGGGAAGGGAGACTGCACCTCTAGGGTTTCGGGTTCAGTGCGTGTGGGTGGACCTGGGGGAGTTGCACTCTGGACAATTCCCGATGATGGCTGCTACTCCTGGTGGGCCTGCCGTCCACACCAAGGAACAAACAGTGCCCTGCAGAGTGTGGGCTGGCACTGTGAGAGGGTGCATTTTTTATTAAGAACTTTATTCTGTTTAATGCACAAGTCTTACTTAAGTCTTGTTAAGGTCATTAACAAACAAAAAAACAGCAAAAGCAAGACACTTTTTCAAATTGGTGCCCTCCCAGCCACCCCAACTCAAGAACTCTGCGTGCTCTGTACCCAGTGGAATAATAAGACAAAGGACGAAAGGTCACGGCAGGCCGGGGAAAAGACCACCGTGGTGTCCCCTGCATGTGGCTTGGTACAACGGCTGAGACCAAGCATCACTGGTTGAACAAATGAATGAATAACTTGAGAATAAAGCTGCCTTAAGATAGTGAAAGTTTCCATGGGCATCAGCTTCTAAATAATGTATACCAAAACACGACGGAGAATGGGATACACATACCTCTTTTTAAAGTGGGCTCTTCATTTGGAAGGAAATCTGGGATGAGCAATTACTATGAAACACTTTGATACCCAAGACAATGCTACATGTTTAAAAGTCATGAATGAACAAGCACTTGATTTGTTTAAATGCGCTTTTCCCAGTGACTTGCTTAAAAATGTCTACTTTCATTGCTAACATCTCTGGCTTCCTAAGTCTTAAAAATGATTTCTCTGTTACCTCCTGACTCCTCTCCACTGACATAAATCCTTACCCTGAGCAGCCAGATCGTTCGGCAGTTCCTGGCTCCGAAGGATGCACACTAGCGACAAGGCCGTGTGCCCGGGGCTTCCCGTCAGGCAGCTGCTTTCTAGCCACCTGCAGTTAGTCGGCTGCACCGAGCCAAAAGGAAAGAGAAAAGCCCTAGAGACACCGCCAGGAGCTGGGCCAGGAATGCATTAGAAGCAGAAGCACAAGGAACATATCAAAGAAAAAGGAAAAGAACACGCACTGCACCTGGGACAAGTATGTTTTCACCCACGAGACGGCACAGGAGTCACGTTAGTCCAAGCACGAAGGAGGCTCGACCTGAGAGACAGGGAGGGGGCCACGCCAGGAGTCCAGGTCACCTCTCCTTTGACCTTGGATCATGAGCCCCCTTGGGCGCATGGGCCTCAAGTGCCAAGTACAAAGCAGAGAGCTCACTGCACAAAACACGCTGGAACCTCAGAACAACCCTGGCTCTGCACGCAGCTTGCCTGACGGTGACCCCACTCCTCCGCTGAGTGGGCACAGGGCTGGGAGCTGGTGGTGGGTGCCTTTGAGCACGCGAAGCTGCCAGGAAATCACAGGGCAGGCAGCTCACAAAGTCTAAAGCTGAATTCAGAACTCATCTTGCAACTGGGTCACATAACCATGGTCCGATTACTTTATGTTCTCACAAACACATCAGCACAAACCAGCGATCAAAAAATCCAGTACAACGAAAGCTTTCCCTGCCATGGTGAGATGCATAAAAAGCAATTATAATTACTTCTGACATGTCCACATGTGTCTGTGGATTGACTATTCCAGGTGAGTTTCTACTCCCATGTTGGCCACTAGCCAGCACCCCTTGGGGCAGAAATGAACCCCTTCCCAGCAACCCTGCATTCGGGAAATAACAGAGCCAGTTCTAATGGAAATGCAAGTCAAACAATTAGGCAAATCTGTAGTTGATTTTAGCTCCCAAATTTCTTTAGTAATCATGATGTCACTTTAAACATGAGCTTTAAACGTATGCCTCTAGGGCTTCACATTATTTACAGAAACAATTCCACTGTATTTACCACAGTCCAGCTGCTTTTGCTGAGCTCTGCCTCCTCTCTACCTCCCCAGTCACTTCTCTTTGCAACCTGTGTTTTGATGATGTTGTACTCCTGCTTGAATTTCTCCAGATGTGATGCAGATATCAGTGGCTGATATCAGTGGCTTAATACAATGCCTGGTATTTGGTACTGCAAAGACCTACATTCAAAGCTACTTGCTTGCATTGAATGACAATTTATCTTGAACAAGTTTCTTCAACTCTGAAGTCAACTGAGGACAAAGATACATACATACCTGGGAGAAGTACTGAGAGAACTGAAGGGAGATCATGTCTCTGAAGTTCTTAACCAAGTCCCGACTCACTTTTCTTTACTCAGCTCCTCTTTCAAAACCTATTTCAAAAGGCATTTCCCTGATGCCAGCTTCCCTACCTGTGCCCCCTCCATTTTGCCTCTTCTAGACAAAACTCACCTTTGCTTCCTTTGCATTCAAATGATAGCATGTATACACACCAATTACTGCAGCTTCTTTATCGTGATGCAAACTCATTTATTTCCTTCCCATAGTCATATTTCAGCAGACAGACAGAGGCATGTACTATATGTATTTCAGCCAGTCCATCTGTTCTGCTCCCCAATCTGTCTCTGGTGGGTCCTCTCACCACCCCCACCCCCCTGCACCTCTGGCCTGCACCCCAGCTCTTATCTGCACAAATAAATAAATCTAAAAAAACCCTTTATATTCTAAATATGTTACAAGGCACATACTCAATAATACAGAACCAGCCAATGAATACAGAGACAAAAGCGGACATTCATACGGCAGGTCTGTTAGCAGACTAACAGATTTTTTAAAAATCACTATCCTTCATTAGTCGCAGACATTTAAAACTGAAACAGGTATTACTTCTTTAACTGAACCAAGATTTCTCATGAACTGACTACCTGCCAGGTACTGTAGATATGAACATCAATTAGGCCTCATGCTCTCCGGCAGCAGGAGCTACTAAGCCTGTAGATGCAAAACCAGACCAGTAGGGGCGCCATTCTGAATTCAGTCACCCGATGTTTTATGGAACAAGACTCTCCCAAAACACTTTATACCATTCACTTGCCTCACAGGAAGGACTTCCAGTACAAAAGCAGAAAAAGGAACAATTACTCACTAATTAGGATACAGTCAAAGGATTGCTCCTAAGAAGTCTCCTTATGTTAGACCTACCAATGGCTTTCTACTCTCGCGAAGTCGAACCTCCACACTACAGTAATGAAAAGTGCCTATAACTCTGTTTCACAGCAACATAATGTGATATATTAGCTTTGCCACTATTCAAGTAATTAATTGAAATGAACAGAAATTAAACATCGTTAAAAATTCTAGGGATATATTTCACATGTTCAATGACCACATGTGAGTAGTAGCTTACAGATTTACTCATACAGACATTGAGCATTTTCATCATCACAGAAAATTCTATTGAACTGTGTTGTGTCCAGAGAATTAGGGTGAAAAATCTGTCTTTTAAATATCTGATTATACTTCTATGCTTACTTAAGCCATTATTTTTTTAAAGATTTTATTTATTTATGCACACAAGAGCTGGGGTAGAGGCCAGAGTCGCAGGAGGTGAGAGGATTCACCAGAGACAGAGTGGGGAGCAGAACAAGCATATTGACTGAAGTGCACTGCTTAGGGGAGCAGTGGGCGAGGCAGGAGAGGTCAGCTGTGCCATGTGGGTCCCCTCCCTGGCTAGGGATTGAACTCGAACTGAAGTGGCTGTTAAGCCCCACAGGGCAGTGCTCAACCCCTTGTGCCAACAGGGAGGCCCTATGTAAGCCATTATTAACTGAATTATTGACTGTTACCAAAAACAATTTGCTCACCATTATCCTCTAGTTGGAAAAGGGAAAAAAATGGTGGAAAATCTTCAGGTATGAAACATCTGTCCATCCTGGTTTTCACAAACATGGATACTCTTCAATTGAATATTATAAAGGGATTTATGAATGACACAACAGTTTACTTAATTAAAAAATAAGCAGTCCTATATGCACATTCTCTAAAGATTTAATTTTTTGAATTAGTTACTTTCTTTGGAAAAAGCAAAGTACTGAAAGGGATTATACTTTGTCTCCCAAATAGATCCTCCCCCCCCCATTTATATGTTCCTCTTATATATCTACCAAGACTTGGTATTGTAACAAGAGAATCAAAGTATTACACACCGGACACATGTTCTGAGGATATGCACCCAGATGCACAGTCTGGGCTCATCATTATCAGCAAAATTTTCTTGAGTGTATGTCAGATACTGTACCTGGTTCTTAACAGATCTTGTATCTTTAAATTTTTACAATAATCACTAAGACAGATATTATTGAAACCATATTTCCGAAACTCAGATGATGTCATATGCCTAAGTAACGAAGCTAGTAACACACTGAACTAATACCTAAAGCCAAGTTCCTCCCCAAATCCATATTCTATCCATTTGTTTCACCAGCTTTGCCACAAAACTGTCTTAAGTTTATAATTTATGTAAGTGAAGCTAACAATGGATATAACTGAAAATCTAAAATAATGGTAGTCCTGGAAATTGAGAGTCAGAATGCTTACATGGCTTCAGAAAGGATCAATGTGGTAAAAGCAGAACTGAGACCCAGAATCCTTGGATTTTAAGGCCCTGTCCTTTTAGAAAGAAGAAAATTGCCAGGGCATCCACTATCACAGTTAATGTCAACGATGCTTGACTTAAACACAGAATGAGGAATATAATTCGCATTGTGATATGTGCATTTCTTTAAACCAAAAACTTTAAGGAATCATAATCAATTAGAACTTTCAGGTATCATTTATAAAAGGCAACTATTCATCCCAGAGTACATTATTTTCCTAACTGTATCCATTAGTTTAGTAGTTAATGACAATCATTGATTTGGATATAAAAATATAACCAAAATATTTGTTACAATGAAATATTACTAATGTAATGAAATATTACTAACTTATGTATGCCCTGAATTTCTGATTTCCTCTTTGAAAATTTCTAATGGTTTCTAGAGATTTAAACCATGGTTTATATCTTCCATTTTATTCAATTCTAGATTTTTGAAGATACACTAAAAAGGAGAAAAGAATTTTAACAATGCGAATATATACATTAAATGACAAAATAGTAACAAAATATTCAAGAGATACACAATTATAAATTCAGGGTCAGCTATTCTAATGCAATGGAGCAGGTGACATATTGGTGAAGACTATCATACTGTAGAACGGCCTCTTAAAATAGTTTGACCAACTTGCTTACTGTCTTTTTTTATTTTGTTTTGAATTTTTTTGGATTTTATTTCAAGGAGCACAAGTAGCCCGTATACATTCTGGATAGGGTCTTGAGTTGTTTACAATGTTTTATTTTTAATGATTTTTTCTTTATTTATATATGCTTGACATCAGTTGTGATCCCCATGGATCTTCCACCACCATTTCACCACTTTTAATGGAAAAAAATTCTTAGTTGGAAATTAAGCTATAAAAGCAAATATGTCCAGGACACATAGTTCACAGTAAGACCAAAAGGATAGATTAGTTTTGGAAAAGAGGTTTTCATGAGGAAAAGAGAAGATAATGCATTAAGTTCTCCAGAAAGACAAACAAATGGACTCTGTAAGCGGATGGCGGGGGAAGTGGACAGTGAACTAGAAGCCCAGCACCCTGAAGACAGGCTTTGCCCCGTACCCGAGCCTCGGCTTTCCGCACCAATTCTTTGAAGGGCCTTGTTCTGAGTATCATGCTAAGGCTCTTGCCTAAAAGGAAGCAGCTGCGGACACAGACGTGGCCTTGCTTTGTTATCCAAACCCTCACTGGAAGAAGCAGGTTCCTAATGCTTTAATGGTGGCAGATTAGATATCTGGCCTGTTTGTTAGACATAATTGAATCTGCCTTTTGGGGAACAGCTTTTGATGATGCAAAATGTCACAAAGAGGCACAGTTTAAGATCTGGTGACAGAATGCACGTGTTAGTGAGTGAAAACAGCTGGTGATCGCTGAGGAAGACACGTGTTAACAAGGGGTGGTGGAAATTTATGTCTTGAATTGGAGACGCAATGCCTTATGTAACAAGGATGGCTTCTTCAAAGTGCAAAATCAGTGCCCCCATTTATGGATACTGGATGCTTAAAGAGAACAAATACTGGCGTAAACATGGATTTTGAAAAATCTAGACTATTTTTGGTATCGATTACTTGAAAGTATCCAGGTTTACAAAAGAACCAGAAAGCGGATGATCTCCTAGGGCTTTTGATGTGACAGAGATAGGAATCAACCCCAGACCAACTCCATAACCACCATATCTTAACTGCCTAATCTGTGCTGTGTCCCAGTTACTTTCTAAACTGCCAACTGCATTTTTTCCCACTCAACACAGTTGACCCTTGCATCCACTCAGTGGAAAATACTAAAAATGTATGTTGTCTTCCACATGATTTTCTTAATGACTTGTTTTCACCAGTTCACTTTACTGTAAGAAAGTGTATGATGCATGCAACAGCTATAATTCATGTAACTGTTTCTGGAACTGCTGATGTTATCAGAAGGTTTCCAAATCACAGCAGACCATTGAGGGATAAGTTTTGGGGAGATAAAAGTTGTATGTAGTTTTTCCACTGCATGCGGTGGGTGAGTGGGTGGTCACTGCCCCTAACTCCCGCAAGATTCAAGGGTTCATCATAAGAGGTGAGACTGTGGCAAGCATGAAGGAGCTCCTCTACCTAAGGACCGGAGCTCATTATACGTTTCAAACTCAGGAAATCACTGGAAGGTTTCACACAAAGGAGTGACATTTACCAACTTACATTCTGAAATTAGTCAGGTAACTCTGGTGTGCTGTGAACAGACACAAAGTAAGGAAGCAGAGAGAACTTCATTACTACAAAATTAGGGCCAGACATGATTTTCATCTGACTATAGTTCTAGCAGCAGGGCGGGAAGAAGGTCAGACCCTGGGTTATTCTGTAAGTAGAACACAGTGGACGTGCTGTAGCTTGCATGTGATGTCCAAGGGACTGAGAACCTTCAGGATGCCTGCGGGGTCCGTGACAGAGAGACCGGAAGACTGGGGTTGCGCTCAGATGCAGGGGCAACAGAAGGAGCCCGTTTGGAAAATTGGGAGTTTGAGATGGCTTTAGATATTCAAGCCAAAAGGTGAACAGTGGCAGCTGGTTAGATGAGTCTGGCGTTCAAGAGCGTAGCTTGAGTTATCAGTTTAGGAGTTGATAGCCTGGCTCTTATTTTCAAATTAAAAGAAAGGAAGGAAAGTACTCTTGGGTGCCTTCACATAGACCACGCATTTGACTATAAACTTTCACATTCCTTATGTCATCGAATTCTTACAAGTCCCCTGCTTTTCAGCCCAGGATATTTTATAGGCTAGTAAATTAAATTGAGAAAGTCTAAGCAACCCCCATAGGCTAACCAAGCCTCCTTACAGCCATGAATTTTGGAAGGGGCAGAATGTAGATGCATAAGGAGGTTTTCCCATTAGTTATATACCCTCTCAAAGGCCCAATACAAACAGAAATGCAGCTTATCATCTGGCTGTGACAAAGGGAGAGAGGAATAAAAAAAGGGAGGGGGAGTGCAGACCTGTACACAACTACCCCCAATATTATAATAAATGCTCTTAATGATGTGCGCTAAATATAAAATTGGGCTTTAAAAAGATTTATTTTTTAAAAAAGGGAAAATACACAAGATCTTTTAGGATTCCAATCAAAATGTTTAGTCTTTTATGGTATTGCTTCTTAAAAAAGTAAATTATCTTTTTAAAGAACACCCTCATTTTCACAAGTTGCCTTATTTTGATGTTAACGATGAGCCAAACTATGTACATATATTTGGGGTATTAAGCAATCTATTTATTTAAAGCAGAACATAAAAACAATGACTTACTCATTGGAGGCAACATTTTTCAGAGAAAAATAGTAAAATTCCTTCTCTCTGACCAGTCGCTAGGGTTCAAGTTTAATGTGTGTTATTTCCTCATGCTTTTCAAGTATATTCAGTTATTCATATATTCAGTATATTCAGTCTTTTCAATTAACTAGCTAAAGGTATCAGATACCATTTCTGAAGATTTTTAGGAGCAAATTACAAATTCTACTATCGTATTGTAAATTTAACTATAAAAATGCAAATTTTGAGAAAAAACAGACCAGAAAATGTCTTATTACACTCAACACTCTGACAATTACTTTGATAATAATTGTTTCCAAATTTTCCCAAGATAATTAATAAAAATATCTCCTGTGTTTATTATAATTAAATACTCAAAATTTCAAGTTGGAATATCATAACTTATATCTGTTTATGCCAGACAGATGCAGAAATACATTTATCCAAATTATCTAGAGATTGTATTTTTAAATTCTGTGCATATGCATATGCAAATATAGTATGCATATTATGATATACACAATACATAAATTTATAGTTGTGAATTTACAATACATCTTTCAAGAAAACAGTTTTAAATGTAAATATTCACATGGGTTATCATTTATAAGAAGGAGAGGATAACTCAGAGAACAAACATTGACTCAGCATTAGCATTCACAAAATAAACTTGTGGAGGACACATACTTATTTACCTGTTCTACACATATACACACATACACGGTCACACACATGTTCTACACATATTTACCTGTTCTACACATATACACACATACACGGACTTGTACCTACTAGAGATTTTTTTAAATAAAATAACATTGTTTATTACATTGATTCAGAGGTATGGGCTCACACCTCTTCACATGTATATTATCACACCATGTGCACTACTAAGACCCCCCCCCCCAGTCTTCCTATAGTGAGGACTCTAGAGGATCTTGTATGTACACTTTAAGTCTTAAAGAATACTTAAACAATAAGTAACCACTATTCTCTGAAATCCACTGGGAGAGCCTTAGTAGCCACTGAATGCAGTTTTTGTATGCACACTAACCAACGAACTTGATGCCTCCTACCTTCCTGTTCATCCAAAGAACTCCACTTGTCTTTGTTCTGTATTTGGCAGTCCTAGATAATGTCGAGTAGCAGAAGTTTCTGTTGCTTATGGCTATCAAAACCACTGTGCTGAAGATTCCTTAACTAAAAAATGTATTTATATTTTTGAGACATCAAAGTTTCCCATTTATGTAACAGAACTAGAGAACCACGGCATGATCAACGGACAATTGGATGCATGCTACTTTGCCAAAGGAAAAAAAGGCAAAACTGCTTTGTATAATTTATCAGAAAGTTTAATATTTGAAGCAGTAGGAAGTATTGGTTTCATAAACTGCTGAGTTCCTTCCAGTAAAGATTCACCATGGTCTATGTCTACATCAAAGTCAATAAAACACTTGAGTACAAAAGGGCACCCTCCCTTTTTCATGTGGCAACACTGGTTTACGACACTGCATGTGAGTCACAGGAAGGGGATCACACCTCTCCAGACCTCACCTTTTAATAAAGCCTAGAGAAATTCTAGAGAAAGCCCTACATTTTATAAAATACTTTTCATCGAGATTTTTGTTCTGGAGTTTGACTAACAGGTTCTCAGTCACCATTTGTATTTTATACCTTAACAAATGAAGCTCCATGACAAAATTGACTGACACAGACTTCCATAGTCAGCAGGAAAGGAGGCGTCTCATGGGCCCACTCACTTCCATGAAATTGGCCAGGCTCCACAAAGAATCCTGCATTTACTATACTTGCAACTCAACGAATAGGCCCTTCTTCTGAAGTTATAGAAAATAATGGCTGATGACACACCTGAATGAAATCAAAACCTAAAGGAACAGAACTCTTCATTCTGAGCTAAAGCTACAGATGGGGTGCTTCACCACTGGGGTATGCAGATGCAGGCCCCCAAAGATCTTCATGCATTAATCCCCAAAACCTGTGGATTTGCTAGCTTGCACTTGGCAAGAGGAATTGGGTGTTAGGAGTAAGGGCCTTTGGACTAGGTGATTACCTGATTAGTCCGGTAAGCCTGTTATAAACACAAGGGTCCTTATAAAAGGCAGGCAGAGGACCTAAGTTATTAGAAGATATGAAAATGTAAGAGATCAGGACAATGAGATGTGTAGACTCACTTTGCTTGCTTTGGTAGCTTTGAAAGTGAAGATCTAGGACCACAAGACAAGGAAAATGAGAACTTACAGAAGCTGGAAAAAAGCAAGAAAATGGACCCCACCCAGAGACTAGAGAAAGGAATGCAGCTGTGTCAACACCTTAACATTAGTACAGTAGGATCGTGTCACATAAGATCTAGAGAACTGTAAAATAATAAACTTGGATCAGTCCATGCCATTAAATGCTTGACACTTGACTTCAGCAGCAATATAAAATGTATGTACTTAGCGTTCAGAGACATGTTTTCTTATAAATGAAGTGGTATTTTAAAATTCATTCAAGAACTACTTACTGAACAGCTAAGACATGCCAGGCTCAAGGGCTTGGGGCTGAAAGAAGATCAAGATGAACTTTATAAAGTCCAGACTGAAATGCTTCCATACGTATGGACTGGCTCATAAATACATATTATTATGAGTGCCCCACTATTTGTCCACATGTAGAATGTCAACAAAGTACACGAGAAGGTTTTAGAAATCATCTTAAGTCAACTGTACAACAGAGGAAACTACAGTCTATTAGAGTTTTCACAAAGGTTGGCATGTACCTTCTCAAACCCAACTAGCACTGCCTTTTGCTTTAATAAAGTGGAAGCAACTTGACAGCTTTCTTTCAAGATTCTGAGATGAACAGTACCTATGTTTCAATTATGAATCAATCACCCACGCCGCAGACTGTCCAGAGAGAATTGACCACTGTAGCATTTATTTAACATTTTTTCCCACCAGAACAAACATTTTTAAGCTTAGAAAGTGCTGCATATTCTAATGGTAACTATACATTGTTATAGACTTCAGTACATTTGAAAAACCACAATTTAAAGATAGTGAAACTTAGGATGGTCTATCAGTTCCAAAGAATATCAACAAGGACATCTAAATTAGAAGCCAAAGTAAACAAAGCTATGAAACATGGACACTTATTTATTATCATGACCTCTTAAAATAGTCATTTGAAACACTTAATCTCTTTAGAATATTAAGTGTTCCACATCACCCTGGGCTCAAAAAATAGAAATTTAAATTAGGTGTGGTGTGGTAACATATCTCTGAAAAGGTACAACTTATACCTCTGAATCATACAGTGTTATAAATCAATGTTTCCTCAATTAAAAAAAATGGCCAGTATGTACCAGTATAATTCATCTGTGTCTAGAACATTATCCATGCCTTACCTTAGTTGTTTTCTGGAATTGTTTTCCTTAATTGTTTCCAGGAATTGAAACATTAAATGGATGAATATTTAATATCAATATTGTAACTAGTATAGTAACTAGACTTTGTACTGACATCACTCAGTTTTCCAAACTAGTATATCAACTTGGAAAATTTCTCATGTCACCTCTGGTACACTAGGGAACCCTGAACATAAAAAATTCAAGAAGAATAAAATAAAATAAAAAATTCAAAAAAAAATGTTGTAATATTAAACAAAGTAATTGACTAAATACATACATAATTTATCTGATCAAGACTAAATGACAGTAACAGACAAAGCAATTTCCTTCCTGCCAGATTCTGTGATACATTATTTCACTGGATCTTCACAGTAACACAAGGAGATACCTACCCTGCCCATTTACAGTTGAGATAAATGACAAAAGGATTAAGTATCTTTCACAGTGTCACATATTAAGTGGTCAGTTAGGATCTGAACTTTGACCAAAGCCAAGTCTACATCCTGAATGTCAGTTCTTAACTCTCTTATACTACTTCTTGTAGGCCGAAATGAATGTCATAGCATGAAGTACTGACCTGGGATCCTGGCCTTATTCAATCCCTCATTATACAACATAGGAAAAATCAATTAATCATTCTTAGGGTTAGTTTCCAATATACACATAAGAAATGTTAGATTAGATGATGAAGGCATGTTTTGATTCTATCCTTCATTCATTCTTTTATTCATGTAGTCCAGAGATATATTCTAAATGCCTTCTTTTTGCCAGGCTTGCTCTAGGACTAAGGACAGTGCCATGAACTAAGCATACCCAACTCATCTCAATGTAGGGAGGAAGATAGAGAACAAACACTTGGTTAAGGACTGTTTAGATAAATTGAGAAGTCAAGTCATAGGTATATTCTCAGGAAAGGGCTTTCTAAGAAGGACTGATTCCAGTGATTCCATCAAAGACTAACCATGCTGGATATTGTGCTGACTAGGTATTTTTTTCTGTATTATTGGTGGACTCACATACTTTTCTAAAAAAACAAAGTAATGAGTGATGAGCTGGATCCTTACTGTTTCTATACCCTTTTATCTATAAACTGAGTATCTATTACTTGGTAATAAAGGAAGTTATAATTCAGTAAAATGTACCAACTGGCAATAGTATTAGTCCTACAAAAATTATATCCTCAAATGATGTATCTATATATATATGAGAGGGACCTCCCTAGTGGCACAAGGGGTTAAGGCACAGCACTATAAAGCTATCTGCAGCCATTGTATGATGAGTTTGATCCTTGACCACGGAGCTAACCCACATGGTGCAGCAGACCTCTCCTGTCTCCTCACTGCTCCCCTCAGCAGTTGATCTACCTGCTCTACTCCCCAATCTGTCTCCGGTGACTCTTCTTACCCTCTTACCCACTGCATCTCTAGCCTATACCCCAGTTCTTGTATGTATATAAATATTTTTTTAAAAAAAGATATATATGAAAACAAACTTTAGTTTAATACTAAATTGTGAAGTACCATTTATAAATGCATCAACAATTATTTGTATTTCCTAGTTTTTCAAAGTTTATTTTATGCTAATTGGAAACTTGAATAAAAACAGTGTTTCTTGAAGTCAGAATAAGGGCTATATTGCTGTATAAGAGGAGGCCTGCATGAATTTAGGTGAATTAGCATAAAACAAGAAGGATGACAGCTCAAAGCAAGGAACTTGATTCATCAAAAGCGATAATGCAGGCATTTTTATTACCACTCTTTTCTCAAAACCTAATATCTGTTCTCAATTTTATTACCATAACATCAAACTAACTCGGGTTTTAAAGTAGTCTGGAATAATCACTGAGAATATTTAGATCACAACAAAATAGTTTCATTTTTAATGTAAGTTCTCTGTCTATATATAGAAAAATCTTTTGGTTTAATTTCCTAGGAAAATAAGAATTAGGAAATTTACCTCCTATAAATAATCTGAAATCACTTCTATTAAATAGAAAGTCTTAATTCACTTAAATAACAAAAAGTTGATGGAAAGTTGAAGGTTTAGGGAATAAATTTAAGTCTATTTAAAATTACAATATTGTTCATAGTTGGTTAAAATTCTAAATCATTTATTCCCTCATTCATTTAAGGATATTTACTTAGCACTTTCTAGGCAATAAACAAACCCTGACTTGGCACTACAAGGATTACAGACCGGTAGACACTTACCTTTATTTTAATTTTTTATAGATGTATTTATTTTTTAAAGATTTATTTATTTGTGCATACAAGAGATGGGGTACAGGCCAGAGGTATAGGGGGTGAGAGAATACACCAGTAGGGAACAGAACAGACAGATCAACCGAAACACACTGCTGAGGGGAGCAGCGGGCCAGGCAGGAGAGGTCTGCTGCGCCATGTGGGTCCCCTCCCTGGCCAGCAGCAGGGATCGAACTCGTGCTGCAGCGGCTGCGGTTTGCTTCATAGTGCGTTGCTTAACCCACTGCGCCACCAGGTAGGCCCAAAGATGTATTTATTTATGCATACAAGAGCTGGGGTGTAGGCCAGTGGTGTGAGGAGGAGGGTGAGAGGATTCACAGAGACAGAGTGGGAAGCAGAACAGGCGGACTGACTGAAACACACTGCTGAGGGGAGCAGCGGCATGGCCAGAGAGGTTTGCTGCGCCCTCCCTGTGTCTGTGGATAGCATCATAGTGCTGGGACTTAACCCCTTGCACCCCCAGAGAGGCCCAGACATTTACCTTTAAATAAAGAAAATACTCCCTTTTAACTGTCAAACTCCCTCTGGCAAATAGAGCAACTCCTTGCTGAGAAAACTGTAAGGATACAGTGTTAAGAAAGAAATTCCTATGCTTGAAGTAGGATCCCTTGCTACTAATTTATTTTCTCTTTCACATGGTATACTTAAATTCTCCATAGTAAAAGAATTAAAGCCATTTTCACCATAATCATGCTTCTTTTTTTTGAAAATTCAAGACATGAAGTCTTCCAAGTAAGATAAAATATATGCATATTTTAAAGACTGCACAGAAACCCATTTGATTAAAAACTTCATTTCATTTTTTTTCTGCTTAGTGAACTAGATGAAAGACAGTGCAGATAGACACAGAAAAAAATCTGTGAAGAAAAAAGATTTTTAGATCATACCAAAATAAAACAAGATTTGAGATCTAAATAAAAAAGAGGACCAAATTTAGATTATGAACCGTTTTTCAGTAATAAAGGCAGATTATTCATTTCAGAGTATAAAGAAAACTCAATTTATTCTTTAAAAATGCATAAAAATATTTATTATTCCAGTAGCAAAATATACTGCTATCGGTCAAAAAATAACAGGCAGTACAAATTCCAAATAAAGTAAAACACACTAATTACAATATTTTGCTAATTCCTCCATGCTTCTGTGTCCAAAGAACATGTTTACATGTTCCTCTATATATTGCATTCCATTTTGATTCAAATATGCTCAGAAAACAGGGCGACTCAGAGTACTTTGAACAAGGAAATCTGTGTAAACTCATCAGAGTGAAAAGAAATAATGGAAACCTATCAATATGTCAGGACACAGACTTTTGCAATAGAGGCTGAGCTGGTGTGGGTGGAAGCCGGGGCACAGGCTTCCATTCGAAGGCTGCTCCATGACTCACTTGGGAGAGTGAACTTGGCAAATGGCTTCATCTGGCTCAACTCAGTTCTCATTGTAAAATGAGAGTAATTTTAGTATTAAACAGGAAGGACTGTTGTGAGGATGAATGTAACATGGTCAAAATGAGTCACATCCACTGGTTATCACTAACTGTTGCCTAGCAATGATGGCCGAGAACGCACAGAAGTGCATTCTACAGTAGATAGGACACTGTAGAACGGTAAAGCTAAGAAAGTTGTCAAGGTCACTGAGTAGTATCAGCGCACCTCTCTCTTCATTTCCTGGGCCCATGCCTTGCTTGTGCCAAGAGTGACATTGAAGGGTATCCAGGCGCATGGAAGAGTCTCTTCTGGACCCTTTCCCTATTCCTCTATCATCTCCTTTTCCTGCAGCTATAGTTGCGTACTCTTCTCCTTGAGCCCAAAGACCTAATCCATAACAGACTGAAGCTCAAGTTCAGCACCGGGACCTCTTTTGTGTAATATAGCCAGGCAAATTAAAATCTAAACAGTACATTTCTTACGATCCTAAAGTCAGGCAATCGATTTTGCGCAAATTCCAACAACTGAATGTAGATACCTGATTGAAAAGAGAAAAAAATAAAATCTGCAAAAGGGCTGCAAAAGGATTTTGACCCATGAGGAGAGTCTGGAGAGCACAGAAGCCCCCAGGAGCTTGGGAAGCAGAATCACAAGGTCAGGCTTCTGAGATTGGTTTTGGGGGACAGGTGGAGTTCATTAGAGTAACCCAGAAGACCAACAGATTCTAACCAGCATAACTGTAAGCACCAAATATGCATTCCTCTGTGGCCAAGAGGCTCCATCTACACCACAAAAGACAGGTCTTTGGGATTCAAATGCCAATGCCAGAGGCTGGTGAGCTTGTACATCATCCATTCCTGTACTCCTCCACTGTGCCTGCAGCACCCCACACTGTGCCTGCAGCACCCCACACAACCCCACACACAGATGGCTCCATGTCAACAAGCTTTCCCATTGACTGTGCAGGCACAGAAGCAGCCCCCACTTCTGCCAAAGCGACAGGTCAGAACCCGACAGTGTTCTCAACCTTTGCTTATCTGTATTAGCAAAAGGTGTGCCAAAGAAAGGGAACTATGACGGGGTCTCCCTGGTGGTGCAGTGGGTTAAGCAACATATTATGAAGCAAAACCGCAGCCACTACAGGCCAGGGAGGGGACCCACAGGGCGTGGCAGAGCTCTCCTGTCTCCCCCGCTGCTCCCCTCAGCAGTGTATTTCTGTCCATTTCTGCCTATTTTCTTCCCCTTTCTGTCTCTGGTGGGTCCTCTCACCCCCCCCGCCCCCCAACACCTCTGGCCTGTACCCCTGTGCTTATATGCATAAATAAATGAATCTTTTTTTAAAAAAGGGAAACGAGTCAAATTAAAAGTATTATTTGAAGTCTGAAGACCTAATGAGGATTAAGATGAAATTCATTTTATTATGCAAAGTTCTTTTAGTACAGAAATCCAACAGACCAAAATTTTCATCTTGACAGCAAAATGCAGTGCTATGCTCTCATCTTTGTTTTAATGATCAGTTAAATGTGGTCCAGCAGTGCTGGTGGGAGTAGAACTTGGTAAACCTTTTGGGAAAGCAATTTGGTCAGATGTAAGGGACGCATAAAAGCAGTCATGTCATGGGGATGTTGTAATTTCACTTCTAGGAATATTTTGTAAAGAGACCTGCAACTTGAGATTTTTTTAATTCAGAGTTTCTTTTTGAATCTCATTATTATTTGTAATAAGAAACATCAGGAAACAACACAAAAACCTACCAAGGGAGTATGTTATGTCATAACCACACAACAAATCGGCACATGACCATTAAAAATGCTTTTGGACAAGGAAAAATAACCTTTGTAAAACAGACTGACATTTATAAAGGATGTTCACAATTAAATAAACAGTATGATCTCATGTATGCCAAATGTTCTCCATGTATAAAATAATGAAGAGATGGAAATTAAATCTTTGAGTTCTTCGATAATCATGTAGTTTTTGTTTATATTATGCTAACTTTCTAAGCATTGAGTTTGTAGTTACACATCTTAAAAATTCCAAATCTGATACTGAAATCATTGACAGTTTTGCTCGGGTGTTACGCTAAGTGCAAGGGATAAAGTTTCAAGGCAGAGACGTGGATGCGCAGAAATCAAGTGAAAAGGCAGCAGGAGAGGACAACAGCATCCCAAGAGGCCTCGGACGGACACTCTTCAGACAAGTAGACAAAAACAAGAGCACACGGAAATTCACGACATGGTCTCTTTTCTCCTATCCATATGCAAGAATTCTCAAATTGAATTATTTCAGACAGAAAGTCTGAGTGTGATGTAAATGCGATTGCAGATGTTTGTTGCTTTGCCACAATCTCATTTGAGCAAAATCACCAATTTGATGAAGCTGAGTGGTCCTGTATGAAGGCAGATTGCCATCAATGTCACCAAAACAAGTTTATAATTTGGTATTTTGAAACATGTTACTTTTTCCCCTATTCCTTTCAGTTTAATAAATACTAGGTAGAAACATTTTTTTTTTCACACTTGGTCAACTGAATTTTATAAAACTTATGCCATAGAAAGGGGAATATTTACTTCATAACACATCAGGTAAGGAGAAAAATGTTCTAGGATTCGGCTAAAACAAAATGTAAAAATCACGCACAGTCACATGATATACTAATACATTAAAAAATGGACACATTGGCATGAGATTTGCAGTGAGTCACCCATCACAGTGCTGCTCTCGCCTCTACAATGAAATCAAAGCTAAGAAACTGGCCTCTGAATTTGTTTACATAGCTACCAGTATTTTGATAAAATACACAAAATCTAAGTGCATGGAATGTTGTGGTGTCAAAAAATAATATTGAAAAAAACTGTCCTTCAACAAAGTTAAAGGTCATGGAAAAAAAAAAATCTCACAACCTTTTGTTTCTCTACAAAATTGAACGGGGTTAGGACCTGGGAAAATAACAGGCCCGAAGTACTTCCTGAACGAGTGTCCCAGTGTCAGCCACAGGCCTCCTCACCAAAGCAGCCTGGCTTTCACATAGACGACTCAGAGTAAGTAAGACTCAGAGTCAGTAAGACTCAGTTCTCTCAAGTCCCAAATTGGATGAAGTGTCACTACAGGGTTACGTCTAGCTGTAACACATGAGGAATTATCCAAATCTCCACCTAAACAGAGAAACTAAACTGTATCATGGTAAATCCACAAAATGGGATAGCCAGAGTTAATAAAAGTAGAATCTGTGTGAGTGTGTGAGAGAACAAGAGTAGGTGTTTTGTGTGTTTGTGTATATTTAAGTGTTCAGCATAGTTTTCTTTAAGTCTTTTTCCTTGCAACCTCTCCACAGTCCCTCCTCCCCATCCACACTGCCTCTTCTGCTCTGAAGAAACTAATTTCTACAAATTACAATTCCCGGATTCCCTAGCCCTGAATTCTGTTTGGGTTCGCCCAGGAGAGTGACCCTCCATGGACAGGGGAGAAGACAGGCAGCGGGTCTGGAATGTGGCCGCCTGTGCCGGCCTCCCCTCAGGCACACACTGCCCTGCTCTGGCCACTGAGGCTGCCATTCTCTACCTGTCTGAGGCTTCTGTTCAGTCTCTCCCTGGGTTTTATCACGGCTCCCTCCTGTGTGCCTTTCCAGCATGGAGTGGTAACAGCTTTTCCTTCTGGCTAGCCCAAGTCTCCCCACCATTTCATTATTTCCCTTAAAATGCCCACAGTGGAATCCCCCTTGTCAGTCTTCAGACAGCCTGTCAATGGGTCATCTAGGCCCACATGCAATCCCGGCTCATAGAGCACCAGCGTTTGGATGCAAATCTGGGGGTCTTGTTCTCCCATGTGTTTCGCCTCCTCACCATGCTGGTGTGTGTTTTAATAGTGAAGGATGAGTACAAAGTTATCCAGAGGAATTTTATCTGGAAAGTAGGATTGTAGGAGGGAAGTTAGTTTATTTTATATTGTAGGAGAGATTGCAGGAGGGAAGTTAGTTTATTTTATATTTTTCCACTAAAATGCAATAAAATATTGTATGTTAACCATTCGTGGCATCTGATATCACCTACCGCTACTGATGACTCCTTTAAAGAATTGGGTCTGCCTAGAATATAACCCCCTTAGGCCAGACCACTCACTTTGTAGTTAAAATTGTGTTCTGACTAGCAGACTTTCTTATAAAGGGTAGATAATCATTCTCTAACAATGAGCCCTAATGGCAAGCTGTACATTGAGCCTCTTCGACAGCAGCAACAAAAAAAAAAATCCTTGAACAGGAAAGAATCCCATTATCGTTATCCTGCTGCTGATCATGGCCAAAGAGACAGTAGATCCTAAACCTTCTGAAGGAATGAAAATCAAAAGAAACATTTAATATTACACTTTTAACACTGTCCTCCAGAGTTTAATAATGATGGGATTATTTACTTGCCTTGGGTGCAATATAGTAAGTTTGCTTCAAATTTCATCAAATCTGTATAATCAATCAATCAACGCGATATTTTGCAGGAATCTGCAAGTCACCCTCTTGTCACCCTCCTCACTAAGCATGCAATGCTCTCCAACCACATGACCCCTTTGCACGCCTCGACAACATCCCCACACTAAGTCGCCAAGACTCATGGTGAGTTCCCACAATATAATGGCCTCTAAGAAGAAAATGGAATTCAGCTTTAGCAATTTTAACTCCAAGTCAGATGCTTTGGAATGTTTTCTTTCCAAACAGTTAAGGATGATTGCTGTCACTCTTCTGACAGGAAAACAATGTCAATCGTTGCTTTGAAATGGTAATTAATGACAGGTAGGAATTCCTGATATCTACTAACTCAACCACTGTTTTATATTAGCACCTAACATCCCATGATCCAATTCCATTCATTGGAAAGAAATCATAAAAGATTAATCTTTCTCCTTTACTTCTTTCAATCATTCAGTCCTGCTCTATGTGAAATGTTAAATTTATTAATTGTGTATGCGGTATTTCCTCAAAGCTGAATCTAGATTACCAGATAGGGGAAAAAAAAAAAAAAAGCCAAAAGCAAAGCCGGGATTTCTCCACCTCTAGGTTACAGAAAGCCCCCTCCAGATGTCATTCAAATCCAACTGCCCTGCCAAGGACGTATTGATGGATGATGTCTGCCTGCAGTAAATATACCAGCCCCAAATCCTCCCCACTTCATGACATCAAGACGAGAAAATCCAGGCCATTCATTATTGGAGCGTAAATATTAATGATCAATGTCTCCAAGCCATAGCTGTTATCCTGGCCTAAGACCCATCTGTCATCAACATCTCAATCTGTGAACATTATTTTCAAGCTTATTTTTACTAGAATAAGCGTATGAAGTGCATAGGAGAGATCAGAATTAGAATTAACTATGCATTTTAAGCAAGTCCTAACCTTATGATCATAACTTTAATTCAGTTAAACAGTAATATAATTAGCAACAAAATTATATTAATATAATTTTCTTCCCTTTCCTCTATAGAAGTTGACTCTGCACTTTTTCATACAATCATAAGCAACAGACATAGGGCAAAACAAACGGCTAGTCTTATTTTCATAGCTACAATAGTTTAATTATACCCCAAATGGCAATTTTTGAATCAAACTGGTACTAAAGTTCTGGCACTACTTTTCATGCCCAACTCAAGACTGGCTTGTTTTGTTAGGAGCCAAATACCAAGCTCCTGGCTATGCCACTCTGACTACTCAGATCACAGACAGAGAGATCTTTGGTGGGCATTTTCTGCCTTCCCTCCTAGACAAAAACAAACTCATCCCTTCCCTTGCCCTTGTGTGCCAATGAAAACGAAATATGGAAATCTTAATAAAAGACAGAAATGTCCCAAAGGAAACAACAGTGAGTAAAAATCTATGCTTGAAGCAAACAGAAGTGATTTTATGTCTTTACAACCTGAATAGCCACATTCAGAAGCTTGGAGTGTGACAACTTAGAAGACGTCAAAGACATCTTTGACAATGACTACAGAATCTATTAGTTTCCAAGGAAGAAGTCATTCCTTCCTCAGCAAGTTTTAGTTGAAAATTGTCACTATAATACAAAATACCACCTTGATCCTGGAACATCACAAAAGAAGTCCCACTCCCTGGCAGTGACGTTTTGCATCCAGTCTTAAGTTCATTTTCCATCAAAAGCCCACGTATCAATCTCATCGGAACGACAAATGTTTGTAAAGGTGAGTGAAGACTAATGCAGGACAGATCTAGAATGAGCATATACTGAAGTGTTTAAGGGAAATGGTAGGGATTTGTCTCCTCTGGGGGTGACCAGCATTCTTGTATGCGTTTCCAGAAGGCAGCACAGGTTTCAATGAAGCAAGCAAAACTCCAGATTTCAGGACCAGAGGTGGACTCACCAGTGGGAGGGAGGGAGCATGAAATAGGATGAAGGTGACTGAGAGAGAAAAAAGTGAAGGAGTAATACAGCCCCCACTGCCCAGAGGAAAGGCAGGAGAGCGCAAGATAGGAGTGTTTCATTTTATATTTGTTTGCTTAAGTGTTTATTTACGTAGTTCAAGATGCTCCCTGGGAGCTACGTGGATAGTGATGATGTCAGGGGAAAGGAACACACATGGTTTGCTTTCAATTATACTGGTTTTAGGTGGAAAAACATAAAAACAATCCCAATTGGTGAAAATAAAGTGAATATGAACATAAACTGCATGGAACATTTGTGAAAGATTTTGAAATGGGCAACAAGACAAGAGAAAACGATGAGTGGGTGTCCCAACCAGCTTGCACACCCTGGTTTATCTCTGGCTTTCTCCATTGTCTTGGAGTCCCTTTGGCGAGCCTGAACGTCACAGAAAATGAATAGCAACACAAATGGCTATCCGAACACTCAGAGAAATAGACATGCACGCTGTACTTATAAAATAATGTGATTGATGCTGGCTCTGTCGGTACTGGTCAGCTTTGCATCTTTTAAAAATTCAATTTGGGCCTCCCCGGTGGCGCAGTGGGTTAAGCAACACACTATGAAGCAAACCGCAACCACTGCAGCACGAGTTCGATCCCTGCTGCCGGCCAGGGAGGG
>JAGFMF010011760.1:6403907-6513986 GCA_019455555.1 Galemys pyrenaicus | reverse complement strand
GCTCCCCTCAGCAGTGTACTTCTGTTGATCTGCCTGTTCTGCTCCCCGCTCTGTCTGTGGTGAATCCTTTCACCCCCCCACACCTCTGGCCTGTACCCCAGTGCTTGTATGCATAAATAAATAAATCTTTAAAAAAAAATTCAATTTATTCGTCCTTAGGTGGCTATAAATGCCTGATACCGGGGCTTCTCCTTCCAAGGCATTGTAACATCTTACGTATTGTAACATCCTTAATCATTTCAAATACTTGGAATGTATTTACTTTGTATTTATAGGAACTATGATTTACTTTTGAAAACAAATTAGCTGCTGTCTACTGGTAGGCATTAGCACACACCCTGAGAGAGAAATATGCACCCCTGTAAAATCGAAGGTTAACTTAGATTGTGGTTGGATGGCAAGTAGATTTTCCCATATACATTTTTTGGTACTTCTCAAAATTTAATAAAGCATGAATTGCTTCAATAATTAGAAAGATATTTTTAAAAATGAAAGTAAGCCTCTGATAGTCTCTACACTTATATCTAGCTCTCACACAAAAAATATGTTTTTAATATCTATGATTGCGTGACCCACTCAAAAGCAGCCAGTTTCTAAAGCATCACATTGATCATATTTTCATGTTTAAAACACAGGAAAAATAGACACTAGGAACTAAGAACTGCCAATCCCAACAAATTTCACTATAAACGTCAGGGCTATATATTTTAAAAAGCTTGACAGAAATGAGCTTAAAAATAAAAACTCAGACTTACATTATGGAAAAAAGGACTATACAGAGGATTTTATTTGCCAAATGATGACATACCAATAAAAACATAAGCAGCGGTATTGAAGGGTTAGCAAGGGGAGACCCTGAATTAAGTCAGTCAGGCCACCGACTCCTTGGTTGTTCAAAGCACTCACGTAAGTCTCTTAAATATTTTTGTGTCTTATTGCTAATCTAGAAAAAAATAAATGTTTATGTTCTATTATCTGTCCTATTGTTACAAAAGCACCTTTGTAAGGAGGGGGGTGCCATGTTCCACCAAACTATGGAAAGAACTGAGCAACCAGTTGAAGCCATAGAAGCTAAAGAACTTGGGAGGCTCCAGGACAGGTAGGAAAGACACGTGGCGAGAGGGCCCATTTCTTTCTCCGCTTGGGCCCTGCATTTGGGGGACATGAAAGGAAACACATGGCATAAAAACATGTAGAGACACTTGGAACAAACAGAGTGAGAGACATGAGGAAGTTGGCAATGGCAGCCTTTATCTTGATTTGTGCTTTGACTTTGTTCTTTTAATCACAGACTTCTATGGCCCCCTCTGCCCATTTCCTGTGGGTCTCCACCAGAAGGTGCCTTAGATTTGTGGCAAGCATTTGGGCCTCAGTGGTCTGCTTTGGGTCAACCCTGTTTGGCTGGGCACTTACCCAAAGGGGATGAGTAACTTTGGGAATTTAATTGGGAAACTATATCCTTTCTTCTCTCTCTATGCACAATTATTCCATTAAAGCTCTTTCATAGTGCTCTGTGCACACATATGGCTGACCTCTTTATAGCATGCAAGTTTGGGGGTGATGGGTACCCCCTTGGTCTGCACACTAATACGATCAGAAAAGCACACAGAGAGTACTAAAACTAGTACAGTGATAAGTAAAAACAAGGACAAACAAATGTACAAAGGAAAGTCACAGGCTCTACCGTCAGCAAGAGGTGAGTCCTTGTCATTCGCCGGATTTCATAAAATACCAATATCAGCACAGAGATGACAGAAAATAGGTTAAACCCATTATGTACGACTATGAAATTTCAGACCTTTTTCTACTAAATATATCAATAAACTTGAATGGACTTTTTATGTTCCTCTGAGCACTCAGAATAATATGTGTTCTGAAAACCTAATACAAATTAATCACAACGGGGCAAATCATTTGTTATGGGTTGAATTGTGTCTCTGCCCAAAGATCTTGAAGTTCTAACCCCAGTGCTTGTGAACCTGACCTTATTTGGAAATGAGGTCTTTGCAGATGACCAATTTTAGATGAGATCATTAGGGTGGGCCCTAATCCAATGTGTCTGTGTCCTTATAAAAAAGGGGAAATTTGGACTTAGACAGACCATGTGCCAAGGGAAGATGAAGTGAAGACACAGTGCATCGACAAGGTGAGGGCTGCCCGACACCATCACCAGAAGCTGGACAGACAGGCCTGGTCCCTTCCTCACAGCCTTCACAGGGCCCAACCGGCTGCAGGCACCTTGTCTCAGGTGCCATCTTCCAACACGGAGACGAGACAGTTCTGTTGTGGCATTTTGTTGTAGCAACAGAATTGAAATTTCATTGCCTAATTTCACATACTACTTTGTTGTTTGTTAAAAAATAAATTAACTGTGCTTTTCTTACTGAGGTGACTTTGGCTTAAATGATTTGGGGGACACGATTTTGGGGACTAGGTCCACACTACTTCAGATGTGTGTCACCCCAGCCACCCACCACCAAAGCACCCAGAATTCTCCATCAGAGTCCACTGAGCCCTCCTAAATATTAAGTATATAAATAATAACTGACACTTCTCAAGATTTGTGACTTATTCCTTTTCTCCCAAATACACACACACATACACACACACACACACCAAGAAGAGCAAAGAGGAAAAAATAAAGACATCTTTGAAGGGAGTACAAGAATCTTTGAATACAAATTATAACTGGCTGCTCTGGGCATTGTAGATCAATTATTATTGGTGAATGATGTGCCACTACGCCAACTGTCTCACATTTTACTACCATCATTTTCAATATTAAGAACATTTCAAAGCTTATTTTATATTTTAAAAAAAAGTGGGACAATGGAATCAAGAACAAAACATTAAAGACAAAGCAAAAGTTTACATAAAATTCAAATCAAAAGCTTTCTGAAATATTTACTACCCAGAGCTCATTGTCTATTAATAGGCTAATGTTCAAGTGAGAAAGAATACACTGAATAATACAGAAGAACCTCTTCCTTGCAGGAACAAAGGAAGCTAAAATCATATTTTCAAACTATAAATAAAAGTTTCAATGATTTGTGGAAGAAACAGAGCTCTCTCTCCCTCAGTTTATTATGGGTGGATTATTTTTAGTTTTTGCTGTTTTAATGACAAATAAAATATTCAAAAATATATTAAAATGAGAAGAGACTCTGTTAGTACTAAGGCATCTTCTCTGCCATTATCAAGAAGCATAAGGCAACTTTATAGATAAAAATATCTTAAAGAGATTAAAAAGTCTCAAGGCTATAGCAGTATCTAGTTCACTATTAATTTTAGGCCTGGGAAATAATTCAATAACTAAGAGAGAGAATAGGATTTGGGGTGAGGGGGATATAAATTTATATTTATAATTTAATTTTGTCTGCATTGCCTACTATATTAAAAGGTTAAGGAGAACCTAGATAACACTTAGTAGGACAACTGTCTCCTTTCAAAGGAGACCTTCAACTACACCTGAGAAAAGTAAGCAGATATTGTAAAAATTTTTTAAATAAATAAAATTAAATTTAAAATGTAAAATAAAGGAGACCTTTGAAAATATTTGTGTAGCTTCAAAAATATCTTATAGCTAAACTATAAGTCAGTGGGTATGTGGCGACAGGAAACCTAGAAGGTTTCATTCAGCAGAATGTACATGCAGAGTTCTCTAGGAAAGAGTAACATGAAGGAGAATGAAAAGCGCTATATATTTTTTAAATCAAGTATTTAATTTCCATACATCTACATTTATAGTATGTTTATTTGGAGAATGAAAGGCTGTGAGAAGTAAGTGATATTGAAACTGTGATAAATATTAGTTGCTGTAACATTAATGCTTACATTTACCTCTATGTGGTCCCTGGGTTTATATAAATAATGAATTGCAAGGCATGCAGAGGATGATTTCCCCATAACTAAAGCAGAAAACGGATTTTCAAATGCTGTAAGGTAGGCGAGGACATGTGTTTTTACATTTTAATTTAATCAAGCACATCAAGAGACAAGCTCTGAATGAATTGAAAAGACAAAGTTCTAATTCAAGCAACAAATTCATGATACTGAACTAATCTCACAGCAAATAACATTTAAAATCAACATCTGTCCTCTTTTCTTCATTTTCAGGTCATTTGCCAGAATGTGCTCCTAGCTGATAATGTTTTAGCAATTTTGAGATGAAGACAAATAATCTGGGCATCAAATCTTTGTAAATATGATCTGAAAAGAAAGCTATGAAAATCTGGGCTATAAAGATAGAAAATACCATTGTCCTGCTTTAAAAAAAAAAGCACGTGGAAACTTTTATTTGCCTAAATCCTACCTCATATCATACTTTAACTTTCTAGGAAAAAGAAATCAGGCCTTTCCCTTCCACAGAAACATGAAACATTGCTTTTGAAAGACTGGAAGTAAAGGGACTGAAAATTAAGCAATTGTTGCCAATTAAATCTGCAGTACAGCTGCACCCATTTAAAAAGAGCAGCTGTTGAAGAAATAAAAGTACATTCTTTGCATCAAACTACAAAACATTAAAAACCATAGTGACATTTGATTAAGTGGGTATTTATTAGCGACAGCTCCATATGGTTTTTACATAGATTCTTTCACGTAAACCCCAGTATCTCCTCGTACATTGCAAGCTGAGAAATGCTTACTTCTGAAACCCTCAAGGCTCTCAGCTTCAGTTTAGCCCCTGAAGAAGCATGTATGGCAGTCAGATCAGCTCAGGTGGGGATGGCCAGGCTCGAACAGATTGCATTTTCAACTCTGTGCTAGACTGTGTTCTTCATTTAAAACTCAGTGTTCTTGGGCCTCTCCTGGTAGTGCAAGTGGTTGAGCACCTCACTGTGGGGCTTTTGTAGCCACTATGGTGTGAGTTCAATCCCTGGCCAGGGAATGGACCCACACGGCACAGCAGACCTCTTCTGTCTCACCCACTGCTCCCCTCAGCAGTGTATTTCAGTTGATCTGCCTGTTCTGCTCCCCACTTGGTCTCTCTGGTGAATCCTCTCACATCCCACAACTCTGGTCTGTACCCCAGTTCTTGTATGCATAAATGAAATAAATCTTAAACCAAACAAACAAAAGTTTACATGCAAAGGGATAGTTTCTCTCTACCTTGCCCTTCTTGTCAGTTCTTCTGGAACAAAAAGACTCTTGTTTCTATCTTTGTTGGGAACATTCTTCTACATCAGGTTCTTTAAGGTAGAGGAAAAAGTATATACATTTGTACTGCAAACTATTACTCACTGAGGGTTAAGCAACGCACTATGAAGCAGACCGCAGCCACTGCACCATGAGTTCGATCCCTGCTGCCGGCCAGGGCGGGGACCCACATGGTGCAGCAGACCTCTCCTGCTGTGCCCGCTGCTCCCCTCAGCAGTGTACTTCCATTGATCTNCCTGTTCTGCTCCCCGCTCTCTGTGGTGAATCCTCTCACCCCCCCACACCTCTGGCCTGTACCCCAGTGCTTGTATGCATAAATAAATAAATCTTTAAAAAAAAAAAACTATTACTCACTGAAATCACACACTATTTTTCCTTTTCCAGTTCAAGGGTCAATTATGCAGAACTAAGAGCAAAAATAATAAGGAGAAAGAGTGTAGAGTTTTCCATACTTGGCATGAAAAATCATCTGGGAAACCTGTTAAAAATATTTGTTTACCAAGTCACTTCCCTGAGGTTCTGAATCAATTGTTTAAGCCAAGAATCTGGATGGAGGTTAGTGGATCTGAGAAGAGATGGTGAGGATCATCACTGTGGTTCATTTTTAATGTGCTTAAAAAAGATACAAATTAAGATTAAAATGTTTCTAGTATTTATTGTCTTCACTGTGTTTCTTTATATGCAACTCACAAAGACAGGGTCCTGTGGTGTCCCAGATTGATTTGGACTTAGATCTCCTAGGTACAGGTGAGTCTTCCTAGGCATTGGGGACCAGGGTCAGTAGCCAGGCAAGGAAAAGTCAGTCAATGCAGCTTAATCATCTAAAGCAGAGAAACACTTAGACAAATTAAATGTACATGTAATAAATATCTCATTTTATTTATTTTTTAAAAGATTTTTTATTTATGCCTAGAAGAGCTGGGGTATAGGCCAGAGGCACGAGGGGTGAGAGAATCCACCAGAGACAGAGCGGGGAGTAGAACAGGCAGATCTACTGAAACATACTGCTGAGGGGAGCAGTGTGCGAGGCAGGAGAGCTCCACTGTGCCGTGTGGGCCCCCTCCCTGGCCAGGGATCGAACTCACACCATAGTGGCTACAGAAGCCCCACAGTGAGGTGCTCGACCTCTTGCGCCAACAGGGAGGCCCATTAATATCTCATTTTAACTTGAAATATTCAGTTACCAGTGGAAGGGCAAGACCCCGCAAGTCAGAGTCCTACTAATCCACCTTTCAAAAGGAAGATCTCAACATCTATAATGTAGCAAGGTTATTTAATCTTTATAGTTCTCCCAACGTTTCACAATACTAACACAATTCTAACTTAAGGTCTATGTCATATTCACTAGGTCTTCATTGGTCTTACAAGTAAAACCATTCATTTTCATAAAAGTAGCACTGTTTTTGGCTTACGTCTAAACTGAGTATATTGTTAAATTATGTGATTATAGAGGCGGAGTGTCAGTGGGAATAAACAAGATGGATGGACATCAATCTGCAGGTTTTAACAGAGACTGCTAGGTTAGGTATGAAGGGGGAGGAGTTTCTCTGATACCGTTTCATTCCTGGAATGGGTACTGCCTCCCTTCACTTCAGTGCTAGTTTCGCTTGGTTGGTTTTGTTCAGTTAGCTCCTCCCCAGCACTATCTTGTGACAACACGGTTGAAAAAGTTGCTCGCAAATACCCTTCTCTTTATTGCCCTCCTATGGCTTTTGAGCCCAGTGGCCTAGCTTCTGGACAAATCACTGTTTAAACAGCAAAAAGTAAATGGAAGTCATGTGATCTAGAGCAAATTATCAGAGGAGTAAAACTTCATTCCTGTCGGGGGAAGCCAGAGGCTGCAAGAGCCATCAGCAACAATCAAGGACAGAAAGGCGTGTTACCCCGAGACCCTTGCGAGACTTGCAAACAAGTCACACTAACAGGAGCTGCACGCCGCTCCTAGGATCGAGGCCTACGCTCTTTCACTCTGGGAGAAGATTATAAGGAAACAAAAAGTTGTTAGAGAATAGTAGTGCCTAGCTACATGCAGGTGGGCTCGGCACACAAGTATGCGACCTTGTACTTCTGGGCTACGCTTCTTGCAGCAAGTAACACGTGCTTGTTAACTGTTCTCATGCTCGATAAAAGGCCATGGAGAGGCTGGGAAGGTTTCTGCTTGCCTAGGAGGGCAGCAGCCCTCCATCTCCTTGCTTCGACATTCTGTCTGCAGGTCTCGTCCCTGCGTCACCAAACATACAGAGTTACAGCAACACATTCCATGACATGAAAATGGTGCATAGACCAAATTAAGTTTGTTCCTACAGACTTGAAATTAATCACGGTTTTTTTTAAATAGTATCTTTAATTTTGCAAATGTTCTACCTTATTTCTTTGAGAAATAGCTCTTGTAGGCAACACAACGGATCCTGTTAAGTTATATAACTCCTAGTAATATGGCGGCTTACCTATAATCAGAATAAATTTTATTTTTATAGATTGTCTTTTTAATTTTAATTTACTATATTATGGTAGAGGTTGTTAACACTTTAACACTCTATATGACTTAGGGGTATAGTTTCACACCTGTTCAGATGTATGTTACCAAACCATGCCCACCACCAAAGCCACAATTACCCTCCATTGGGTCCCCTCAGCCCTCTTAACACAAACCTTCTCCTCCAATAGCCTCAGTTCTGCCTGCAGCCAGATCTCAGAATACATTTTCAATCCTGTATGCTGTACTATGTGACTGGTAAAGAAATTAAGGACATAACTGTAATATAAATAAGAAAGTGTTCCATTGCTTTGATAAAGCGTTTCACCTTGTGATATTCTACCATTAACCATACCATTTCATTCAGTGATACTAAGTGCCAAATCATTCTCATTGCTTGGCCATTGACACATCTCCAGGAAGACACAAACTTCACATATTTTCTTGAAAACACTGGGGAAATCTGATTCACAACTGTCAAAAAGTAAGAGCAAGAAGGTCATGGAGAGCTCATCCTCACTGCCATCCAGATAGCCAAGAGAAAAAAATATCCTCACTACTCAGTTTTATCAACAGTGTTGAAAGTTCTCAGGTAATGATTAATGAAAGCGTCACAAATTCAGCCTTTCAGCAATTCAGGGACTTCACTTAGACAGTCTGCCCTCTTGGTTTGCCCACTGATCTACCACCCTTTCTCTTGGTTATAGTAGCATAGTCCATTTAAAATCAATTTAAGGTTTTAGAATGCAATGACTACCCATTAACTTGTAAAAAGACTTCACATAATGGTGAGACTCTCCCAGGCAACTCCAGCTGCAGGAATCTAGGACCCAAGCGTCCTTGGCATAATTTGAATATCTTTCAAGCCATGGTTTTTGCCCTGTTGGCCCCAGGGAAGCATGTTATATATGTGCTCATGCTTGGTCATAAGCTTGAAGGTCAAAGATTTAGAAATTTGATGAGCAACCAAAATATTGTTCTGCAGATTCCTTTTTCTTCACTTCCTTTAACCTCCCAACCTGGGGTAATTTTTCAATTCTGATTCTCAATATCAGAGATATAAACTGTGTCACGTATATACCACAGGGGAATGAACTGGAAGGAATTTAGGTAAAAAGATAGAGCAACATTGACACTGATGAAGAAGGAGACATGGATAAATGGTCACTTGGTGACAGTATAATCACATTATACCCATAATAGCACAGTTCATTGGTAACACATTGAAAGGGACATTTTAGGGCATATTGCATTGGACCTATCATGAAAAGAAAAAATGATTTATTCAGTGTTTTTCAACTTCTATTAATGGTGTTGGCTATCTTTTAAGAGAATGACTAAAAGCTTTTTAAGGGGGAAGAATATTTAGAAGTAATAGATACCATAGTTCAGCTGTTATGCCTGAGAAATATTATAACACTATCTCATTGTCATTTTTCTAAGTAAAACAGATAAGGCGTCTGTCTGACCATGAGGAATTGTGGGTGTTAATATATGTTGAAAATGTCACAAGTAAATATTTTCAAATTACTGCTAGCTCTTTTATTGAGATAATTAGGGAAATGCTGAGAAAATTCAGAAAGCTGTAAGACTTTTCAGCTATCCAAAAGTCTAGGCAAAAAAAGCCAAATTTAGGCAAATATGCCAAAATGTTGACCAGGAAATGATTTAGGAGTCATAGTGAGAGAAGGGGATTTTTTTACATTGGTGTTAACAATATGGAAATACAGTTCATAAATTACTGGCATTTTCTTGGTACTTAAAAGAATTCCTAATATATCATTATCCCAGTGACATTTTTTTCTGATTACAAAGAAGAAATGTCAAATCATATTTCAAAATAGGTAGCATATTTGAGTGAAAAGAATTATTTGCTGGAAATACATATAGTTGTAACAAACATTTATATAATTACACTTATAGTTTTTAATTTTGTGGAATGCAGTGGATATTTATTGAACTCATGTGTCCAGCAGTGTGTGATGCACTGAAAAGACTAAAATAAAATGTCACCTGGGCTTCACTGAAGGTAGTATGTGTACCAGGAAGAGTGACAGGCTCAGGATACGGGCTTATTAATTATGTGATATAAACACTGTGTTTCCTGATGCCAGACCTGACGGAGGTGAATACAATGCCATGGCCACCCAGCATGTTTGTGTTTGATCATATCCTCTTTGGAATCACTGTTCTTCCCACCGGGGCTCCCCTATTTATTCCATGTGGACAAGCTGCCGAGAAAAGAGAACATTCTTAGTCTGAAGTTCACTTTAAAATCAAAATTTACATGAAGAACAGTTCCTGGAGGTAATTATTCCTCCCTCACACTCATAATGATGAACATTGCTATTATTGAGAGACTGTCTGCAAAGAGCGTGAGTCACAGGCAGAACCTTAAAGCCTGACACATTTTATTTATTTGTTTTTAGTTAATTATTTGAGAAACAAGTACTTCCGAGATTTTGAGGAGCCAAATTTGTGGCTTCTGGCAGAAGATTAAATCTGGAGGAACTGCTTACTCTGGTGACAAAGGAGAAAGGCAAGCTGTGGGAGCAGATGAGTCATGGAGAGGACATTTCAAGCTCCAGTTGCAGTTGTTAGAGAGGAAGATGGGGTATCTAAGATGCTTTGCAAAAAGGATTCAGCTGATATTTAAGGGCTGAACCACCTAGGCAGATACATTCAGTGATGGAGTAGAAGAGTTCAATCCAAGAATCTCCCTTTTCTACATCATGCTGTGCTTTACATCGCAAATATTTAAAATGAATTTAAATAGACAATTCTTTCACTCCCTTTAAAACTGTCTCACATATTGAGTTACATATAGAAAGAAACATAATTCTGCACAGGTTCTCTAAGTCATGACATGGACCTGATTGTAAGGTGGGGCAGGCTTGGGAATGACTGAATACACTCTCCCTCTTTAAGAGACAAAACGACCTGTGGGCCTATTCTTGACAAAACATCAAAAAAAAAAAAAACTCAACAGAGTAAATAGCATCCCTTCAGGCAGGATTAAAGTCACATAACCCTATTTGACACCTTAATGGCCATGTTCAAGGAATACTGCACAAAGATCACAATGTGATGGAGTGGGGGTTGTCTACCTATGCTAAATTTCCAGGCCATATTGACAGAAGATGAGGCCATTTCTCTGTGCTCTGTTTTCTTACTCATTACCAACATTGACCCTGTTACACTACAGAAATGATCATTCAGTTGTCACTTCATTGCCAATGGCAGAAAGGAATACAGGGTCTTCAGCAATTATATTCTTAGTAATTTTCTATGTAGAGTGTAAAAAGTCTTGACAATTTTAGCCCATAGATTCAAAACAATTAGATGGAATTTGCCAAGGGTTGTAATTTTGTTGACACATATTTTTGCTCCCTGGGGAAGGCCTTTTCATCTAAACCCCAAAGCACTGGTTTGATTCCTGTGGAGGCAGGCATATGTTCAAGAGACTCATAGTGTATCCTTCTGGGATAATTTCCATCACATGGGATGACTCTTCTTCAATGTCAACTGGATTTCCCTGTCTAAGATGGAGCAGGGCAGGCAATGAATCAAGGCAGACTAGTGACATGAAACCTGCCTTAAAGTTCCCATCTTTGAAGCAGAAATATCAATGAGTTACTCATTAGATTTAATCAGATTTCTTTGGATGCTCTTGAAATTATTATATACGCTCTTTTTATGAGTCAATCGGAGAAGAGTCAATGTTCACTTCTTAGATCACAACATCCCCTAAATGCATCCACCAAAGTCTCAAATATAAAATCAAATATATTCCAGCACAAATACATACTGGTCTCCCTTTCACCACCTAACACAGAAAATACCACCTTATTGGTGTTTCACAGTCTAAGGACATAATAGTTTTAAGTTTGTGACATTAATATTTTGCTTGTCAATAATAGCAGCACTGAACTTGTATTTTTCCCCTAAATATTGTTGCAATCATCAAACTCAAAGGCAGAAGGGAAAAGTCTTTTATATTAAGAAAACACAATAAGTCATATATACAAGTGATCAAATGCAAGAGATAGAAGAAAATGCAAGTAAAAAATTTTCAAGAGATTAAAACAAAGAGGTAGAAGAAAAAACACAATTTAAAACTGTAACTCCTAGCACGAACTAAAACACAGAGTGAAGCATTTGCTCTATTCTTGTGTTTATGACTTCCTGGCTCTGACTCACGCCACTCATGTTCTACTTGCAGGCTTATCTAGCACCAGGCTCTTGCACTCCTCATCAGTGAGTCCAAGAACATCTGCTTTTTGATTTCCCTTTTTATTTGCCGTAGATCCCGAGTCTTCTGTCCAGTTAAATTCTAACTGGTTTCCAGATACACAAACCAAAGGCATTTCCTTTGTTCGTTATCTACCAAGTGTGCTCAAAGTTAATCATTTAATTAGGCAAAGAGGTTACAAAAGGACTTGGCCTCATTTTTCTCACCCTTCACTTAGACTTTGTCTCAAAACAAAACATGGAAAAACAAGTGTGAGCTCTCTAGGGATGCTCAGCTCAGTATTTGGACATTTTACTGACTTCATTGTGGGAGAAAGGAGAAGAGCATAGGAATTTTAATAGATATATGCTCTATATAAGTATCTAGTGCATATTTTCCTTACACTTAGTAGAAGCAGTAGACTAAGGGAAAAATTTCCACAATTTTATCATTTTAAGTAACATGAGGTTAGTTACTCATTCCTGATCAACAGTGGTTTAAACAGACAACTTTATTGGCCAGTAAAGACACAATAATCACAGCACCCTTACATTTCCTCCTAAGCACATTTTAAGGAGCAGAGTATAATTTTGGTGCTGTGGGAAGCTCAATAATGGCCCCCAAAGACATTCACAACCTAACTGCGGAACCCGTGTATATTATCTATATGGCAAGAGGGATTTTGTACATGAGATTAAATTAAATATAATGATATGGTAAGAAAATCTTGGAATATCTGCACAGTCTCAAATGTTATAAATGGGAAACAGTGGGACATCTAAGAACAACAGAGCTGGAAGCAGGTGGGAATACAATACACTAAGCTATTGGATTTGAAGATGGAGGAAGAGGCTAAGATCCAAGGAATGCAAGAATGCAACTTCTGCAGTCACAAGACACTTACAGACCTACATTAAAATATGCAAATAAATTCTGTTATCAAAGTCAACTAAAGAGAAGGAACAGTCAAGAAAACATTAAGAAAAAATACAATGTATATAGTTACAAAAGAATGTATTAAAAGTATATGAAGAATTTTTATGAAATAAGAAGTAGACAAGCCACTAACAACAAAGTAGGCAAAACAACCAAAGGGCATTTCATGAATGAATCCTGAATATTTTAGAGGCCCAACCCCACTACTGATCACGAACCACAATAAATTTCATTTTACACCCATCACGCTTGTTGGAATGTAGATATAGAACAGATACAACCTATTAGGGAGACTATTGTTGTTTTCACTCTGAAGGGTGGTTTGGTTCTATCGCAGAGAACTCAATGAGCACAAACTACTGAGCTGGCGGATCACCCCCAGGTGTGAACCCTGAAGAAAGACTGCACAAGTGAACCAGAAGCAACATACAACTTTATACAGACCACTCGTCCATATGACAATATTGAGCACAATCAGTTCAAACAGATTGCCTTCCCAGCAACCAAGTCTTATACCACACCATCAGGAATAGCCTGATGAGCACCAGTTAGGGAATGGACCTCACAGAGCCCTGTTGTCCCCTAAAGGGAAGGACCTTTACAACAGGCAATCTGGGATTTTTGTCTACAGTGACTCCCTTGCAGCTATCAAAAGTCTTTTATTTCACAGCTCCTTACAGTGCCTCTATCTGCTAAATCAAAGGCTGCTTCATACAAATTAACCATTGCACAAACATACTCTTAATTTTTTATAATGTGCCTGTGCTTATCTTTAAACAAATCCAAAGTCTACTAATCAGACAAAAGATAAATTGTGTGAGTACTTTCCTACACTGAATTAATATAGACTGGGAAAATGAATGAGCTAAATCTCAAATATTGTTGGATGGAAAAAGAGGTCACAGAGTAATACACACAGTATGATTCCAATATTATAAGGTCCAATGAAAAAAACTACACATTATATTTGGAGGACAGGATAGGCGTAGAGCTCCCGGGGATTCTGTTAGTAGCGGGAATGTTCCCTCTTTAAGCTGAATAGTAGAACATGGGTCCTTTTTATTTTGCAAAAGGCACATATAACATAAAACTCACATACATAATATTCACAATTTGATGTTTTTATCTATAAAAATTCAATGCTCCAACTCACCAGAGGTATTTAAAGCAAAACAGACACCACTTCTAAGCTTTACCTCCTGTTTGAATTTTTCATTATCGATTGTTGAAAAAGGTAAAGATTTTGCCACATAACTACCATTAAGATCATGCACACAAAGCTTGAGCCTCACTTAAAATGTTAATTGAAATGCATTTAGAAGGTTTACCAAGTTGGCAAATAATCATCTTAACTTAAAATGAAAGTCTATATATATTCTTTACTATCTCTAGATATTAAGCTGCTTATGTTCCCAAATATTTTACCCTTTAATCCCAGCCAAATATAAAAATTCCCCAAAACAAGATTAAGCTACACATTCCAACATCTGAAAAATTTCAGAGAAAACCCTGATAAGATTTAAACTTTAAACTGTTCTTTATTTTTTTCCCCCAAGATACAGTCTCTAGCTACTTACTGTTTTCCTGAGACATAATTCTTCAGATGAGTTGCAGCTGTGAAAATGTGGTCACTTAGATTAATAAAACCCCTGAGACATAACTAGGTTCACAGAGATTTAACAACTGAAGAGCATAGGATTTTATATCTAAGCGCAGGCTTTAGGAGAAACACCATACTCGCTGGTGAAAAACTGAAAGCTTTGTCTCTAAGATCAAGTACAAGACAAAGATGTCCACGCCTATTCAACACAGTATTGGAAGCTAGAGCAATCAGGAAAAAGAGATTCAAAGGAATTCAAACTGGGAATGGAGGAAAATTATCACTCTTTATAGATGACATGCTAATACACATAGGAAACTCTTAAGACCACTAAAAAATTAATTGAAGCAGTAAGTCAGAACAGGAAAGTAAAATAAACAGGTAACCAAGTCAATATGTTGCTTTCTTATGTGCAAACAATGAGCTAGAAGAGAAGGAAATTAAGAAAACAATCCCATTTACAGTCTCCCTTAGGAGAAAAACAAAGTAAACCCTCTCTGCAAGTTTCCAGAATGTCCTGCTAACTGGGGTTTACAGTGGAAGTGAGGGGAGGAGCTGAAATCACAGGACATTATAAAAGCTAATCCTCCCAAAAACTGACTCAAAGATGCCAACTATCAGACTGCAGGGATTTTTGACGGAAAACCCTGACAGAAACGTGAGAGAAACACACAGTGATGACAGAGTTTATTAATGACATTCTGAAAAACTATATGCACCTACCAGCTGAGGTTCCCTTCTTGGTTTTGTTTTCTCACCCAGTTTCCCAGGAAATAAATACACAGGTTCCTGAGCCCTAGTTCTCATCTACTGAATCAGACCCTCTGGGTTGGTGCCCAGGAATCACCTAGAGCATGCTGGCATATTTTCAAGTCTGAGCCCGTACAAGGGCTAGAGGCCTCCAGCAGGCAGCTGTCTGTATCTTTCAGTGTTAGACTAGACCAGTGTTCATCGCATGTAGAGGGCTGTGGATTGTCCAGGTCCCTTGTGATACCTCAATACTGCACCAGTAAAAACATGTTCTAAAAGTCACCTTCTCCCTTCCCTCCCCACTGCCAGAAAATAGTGGGCAGGTTGATAAAAGAGTCAAAAGTATTTTTTGAATGAGACGACCAACAAAATAGCCTTAAGAGGTACATGCATCATAAATCGACTATGATTTTGGTGTAAAATAAAAAATTTATTACTCCTTTGAAATATGCAGCTTTAAATAAATTATAACAATATGCCCGACATCTATTTTTTTTAAAAAATTATGATTCTGGAATGTTATGTACTGAAGAGCTGGAGGCAACAGAAAAAAAAAAAAGATGTTTTTCTGAAACTGAGCTGTAGTTCGGCAAGTCATAGCAATGCTGCTGTAAGGTGCAGAAAGGAAATAGAGGGAAGAGAGGAGGGTAAAATTCTAGTTCTAAAAATGTGGACAGAGGGAGTAGAGACACAGAGAAAAGGGGATTAATTTAGCTCAGTGCTTCTTCCTGGCAAAATGACCTGGGGAGGAGCCTTGCAGAAGTCCTGTTTGGAAGCCACGGGGAGAGTTTAACATTCTGGCAGGGCTGAAGACTGCTTGCAAACAAATTAAAAATTTGGAGTGTTCTCTACCCTAAACATACACTACAAAATCCGATGGAGAGAGTGAAGAGTTAAAATGCCAAGCTATCTCCAGATCTGTTCAATGAAATTCCACGATGAAGTCTGGGAATCAGCACACTAGCCAGGCCAGGCTGCCGTCCAAAATCCCACAGACTAGGGGCCTACAACAACAGAGTTCCACACCTGGCGGTTCTGGAGACTGGAAATCCATCCCACCTCCCCACTTTCTGAGATACAGCCTCAGGATCCTTATCGCAGCATCCAACTTAAGTGGAAACACCACTCAAGATGAAACCTGTTTTCCAACCCCACTCTAGAAACTCCTATGCCATGAAATCCACCAACAAACTAATTTCTTCCATCAGATAAGCTTTGGTAGATTTAAGAAAATAGGACTACCCAAAATTCTAATAAAAATAAATGGTGAACAAAATAGATATGGCTTGTGCAAGTCAGGAAAACCAAGGTGAGTTTTGTTAGCACATGTGGTGGGGACAGAGCAAATCAGAAAAGAAAGTGAAACTTTTTTCTAGCTTTCTTAAGATGTAATTGACATACGATGTTATGTAACTTAGAGATGTGCAACACATTGATTTGATCCACTTACATATGGCAAAAATGATCACTACAAGTGTCAGTTAATACCTCCAGCAGCCCACATAACTAGCTATTTTTTTTTCATGAGGAGAACATTAAAGATCTACTCTCTTAGCATTAGGCCAATATATAAGATGGCATCATTAATGACATTATCAGAGACCCAAAACTTACTCACTTGACACTGCAGTTTATTGCCTTCGATTGTCATCTCCCTGCTTCTCCCACCACCCAGTCTCTGGTAAACACCACTGTATTCTCCTTTTTTATGATTCTGACTGTTTCAGATTTCATACATAAAGGAGATCATACAATGATGGTCTTTCCCCATCTGAATTATTTCATGTAACATCATAAGGTCTTCAGGGTCCATCTACGTTGTGGGCAATGGCAGGATTTCCTTCTTTTCAAGGCTGATTCCCATTATGTATCTATTCATCTCACGTCTTCCTTACCCAGGGTCGTTTTTAAATGTTCACCATAGCGAATAATGCTGCACTGAAGGTGGGAGTGGAGGTATGGAGGTACTACTTCAAGATCCTGATGTCACTTCCTTTGAGTGTATACCCAGAAGTGGGACTACTGAATCATACGCTGGTTCTGTTTTTAGTTTTTTAAGGACCCGCATCTTGTTTTCCACAGTAGTTGCATCAGTTTATCTTCCTGCCAACAGCACAGGAGGGTTTTTTCCCTCCAACTCCAAGGAATGTGTGTTATCATCTTTTTGATAACAGTCATTCTAGCAGGTGATATCTCATTTCAACTTTGATTTGCATTTCCCTGATGATCAGTGATGCTGAGCATATTTTCATGTATCTGTTGGCCATTGGTATGTCTTCCAGGGAAAATATCTGTGCAGTCTTCATATCTGCTCATTTTCATTGCATTATCTGGCATTTACTATAGAACTATAGGAATTCCTTATATAGTTTGGATGTTAACCCTCTATATGATGTCTATGACTTGCAAATATCTTCTTTCATTCTGAAGGTTGTGTTTTCATTTTAGTGGTGGCTTCTTAGCTGTGTAGACTTTTTTTGCTTGATATAGTCATACTTATTCATTTTGCTTTTGTACCTCATGTTTTTGGTGTTACGATACCAGAGGAAGAGATTAGACTTAAGATATAATTTCCGAGAAGAGGTGGCGACAAAACCAATTTACGAAAGAAGACACAACTTTTGAAAGCCTGGCAGAGACCATGACTCAGAATCCCCTGAAAGCTGATAGAACAGCAATTCTACCCTAGGAATACCTATTTTATCTGCTGATATTTTCCACAATGACCTTTAACCTCAGAATTTCAGCATTATTTGACATTATAGCACCGGTAAGCTGTGTTAAATAAATAGTTTACTGTTATTCCTTCTTATATAATACAGGATTTCCTTAATGGAAGGAAAGTATTTCTTCTCATCAAGTATTTCCTTTCAGATGTCATCAAAAATACACACTGTGCCTAAAAATATTATGCTTCCCTAGACATTATTCAGTATGCAATCTCTTTAAAAGACATATAAAAGCATCTGTGTGCACTGGGAGGAAATTTTAGGTGTTTTCAAACTGAAACAGCTTCTAAAGAATTATCACCAAGAATACAGTATCACAACTCACTTATCAAACTCAGAGTCAATACATGTGTGGGTTGCACAAGTCGCTGCAGATGAGCATTTTAGGGAAGAGCCTGAGAAGACAATGTGAAAGGCTGTCTTGGGGGATGGCAGAGCATGGGGAGAGGCCAGAAACAGAGCCCATTACACCGGCAGGTGGGAGGCGCTCAGGGGGGCTAGGCTGTGGGTGTGGGGACACAAACTCACAGCGAGGACTGTGGTTGAAAGGGCAGGGAAAATGAATGGATTTTGGCTATGCCTCCCAGGTAACCAGAAGAATTCTGATTTGGGGGATAAGAAGGAAAGCCTGAAAGTATCAGTGCATTAAACTCCCATTGTTTTAAAGAATGGCTTGTAAGTCTTTCAGGGTAAAACATGCACAAATATATCTCAGACTATCCCCTCCCAATAAAGAAAGTAATAATGAGAATGGTATGGCGTGCTTTTTGCATTCTCATACTTTAATGATGAAGGATTTTCAAGGTTCCCACTAAGGGGTTCTGAAATGTACAGAAGCGCCTGTGACCTTGGACGTCAACCCCTGTTTCAGGGGACATGGGAGGTTCCGATAATCAGACTAGGTTAACAATACTTAGCAACAAGACGGCAGCCTCCATGGTGCAATATAGGCTTGTGAGTTGCCCCGGCCCCAGGGTCATTTTACAAAGTTAACAACTCCTGCCAGAAAAGAGACCTGAGGCTTTGAGAGGCACTGATTGCTCCCCACATCCTTTGTGGGCGAAATCCTACAAAATCCAATGACAGTGGTTGCAGACCCACCACGAACATGACATGAACAAACCCTTCTTCTTAAGTGCTCACTTCTAATCCTCTCCACAGCAATGTTACAGCCCCAACCACAGCAACAGAGAAATAACTGCAGCTGGAGCGCACGCCTACGACGTTAGCAGACCTGCCTGTGATGTGATTCCACTTGCTTCCACAACTCCACGAAACTATCCAAAGAAGAACTGCTAGGTTTCTGAAGCTGTGCTAGGAAACTCACCACTATCATTTTCTTTCATCTTCATCATCAACTTTATGGATGATAAAAGTAAGAGTCAGAGAAACTGAGCAGTTTGACCAACACTACAGGGTGGTACCTAGCTCATCAGCTGCCTGTTCAACTTCCAGACAAGAGACTGGAGAGAAAAGGGAACAGAAACAAACGTGAAGTGTTAAACTGAAAGAAAGCAAGATTCTGAGACAGCGTAGACAAGCATAAAAGAGAATACTCAGAAATCAAACGCAAGAGGGACCATAACTAGCATAATGACTTTGTGGACAGAGCAATCCTAGTAGAAATAGATTGCTATTTTCAAATCTAAACAGTGCAGTTTACTCTTTTGAGCTTAAGGACAAAATCATGAAGTTGGCAGAACAAGGCAGATTTGTTACTAGATAGGTGACTGTCGCAAGAAATACTCTTACCCCTTGACCAACATTCCACTGGTTGACTGGTTCAGACACTCCTCTCAGAGTGGATGTCCCAAGCATGCCTAAGGAATAAAGTCCAAAGTCTAATAAGAGATGTCTGCTGTAATGTCCATGTATTTAAGAGTGTCATATATCTAACGTAAATCAAAAGGGTATTTGAAAAGATGTTCTCTTTTATGTAATCAAGAGTAAAAACTAATTTTCAGAACACCTAATGCTGAGACCTCTACAGCCATGGGGTAGGGCTGGCTGTCTCTGTCTGCTGACAGGGCTGAGTTCCACTATCTTTTTATTTTAGAATTAAAGATTCCCAGCTAGACAAATAAGAGGCATCATCACTGATCTCCTTCCTATTATCTCCCTCCTTAAAGAATCTCTTCCACATGCTTCCCATGTTTATAATCGGTCATTTTACCCAAATCACCAGCTACTCAGTCAATCAGAATTTTAAACCAATCAGAATTTTAAACCAATCAGAATTTGAAATCAATCAGTAACTTAGAGTTTATGTTCAGAACTCTCCTCTTTACCACAATCAGATAAAAACTGAATGTGCATATTAAACAAGGGACGCCCCTGGCCATGTGAAAACAAAGCAGTCTCCAAGAATAATGAAATTTGGGCTTGGGCTTATTTCTACAAATTTTGAGCTCACCTCTGGAGTTGACAGTTTATGTCTTGTCCCCAAGACAGAGTACGGGATATGCATACCTAAGCTCACGTTCTAGCACTGACACTGAAGACTGGTGATGGGGAAAGGCAGGTCCTATTAAGAAGAACTGGGCCAGGAGGTGATGGTGAAGGCGGAGGAAGAGGACGAATCATTTTATTTTAAGATGGACACATCATCTGCCCCACACAAAGTTACATTCAGGTAATTATACTTATTAATAAATTGATATTCAGAGATTTCTCTAGAACATCAACTCCATAAAAATCGAGCTAGAAACATAAAAATAGATGAAAGGACCTCTTACTATGGGACATTTTAACATCATGGACTAGCCATAAGCTAGTCTTAAAATAATTTCTTTAAAGCGACACTGAAAATTTAGAAAGCACTCAAGTTCTAACATGCCCCCGCCATGCACACACAGATGGCCCTGCTGTCATCTAACCTCAACAAGGCCCTGGGGGCAACGGCTCACGGACTGCACTTTGTCATCTCTTACTGTTTCCTCTTACTGGCACTCCTGAGAATGTTGCTTCCATTCAGCAGGAATTCTTCATTGTAACAGCTTTGGGGACGGATTCGCTTTTAACAATTTAAATGTCTAAAACACTCATACAGCATGAATAATCACATTCACAGGCATGTCCTGTGCCAGGCTTCCAGAAGTCTGGCTGTGAGGGGTCGGAGCGAGAGCAATTTTTGTGTTGTAAGAAAGACACAGCTCAGTTTAAGGGACAAAGCATGGGGCTCAGGACTCCAGTGACTATCGCTATACATCTCCAGGGAACGTGCTTTCCAAGAGGCAGAAGAGAGGAAAATAAATGGACCACCGGGTTGGGTTTTCACCTGCTGACTTAGTTCGACAGCTCTTCACACTCAGCAATGGCTGCTACAGACGCCCATCTAAACACAACTTCTTCCGAATCCAAAATCGCAAAAAGGGAGATGGAAAAGGAGTAATCCTTTAGGTACACAAATGCATTTTTTATAATACTCTCTTCCCTTGCAACATTCCCTTAGATCTAAGGAGTAGGAACCTCTGTCTTATCAACTTGCTCCCTTTTATCAACATCTAGAACTTTTAACGTTTGTATTTTCTATTTTATTCAGGGCCTGCTCCATTTTTAAAATTATAAAGCAAAGTACTTAACAGGTGTAACGTTCTGGAACAGTAAGTGCTTAGCTTGGGGAGCTGGTATAAAGAGGATCATCCCAGAGCTGCAAGCACCTGCGATGTGGCAACTTCATGTAAACTAACACCAAGACCAACCTGTTCCTGGGATACTGCAGAAATGTAAAGTGACAAACTAAAGAAGAAATTATGTAGCTCAGCTTCCAATGTCCCTGGCTTTTATCCTCAGAAATGAAAGTTTGATGGACTAAGAAAAACACTCAGAATTTTTACAAATGATGAAACATCAAATTTCTAAAACAAAACTTTGTATCATGAATGTAAAAGCACAGTCCACAGTTACACACAACGGGCCTATTTGTTATGGTCCAAGTGGCCATTTCATCTTAGGGTTCTTTCATATGCTCATGTTACTCACTGCTTTTTAATTCCTGATACTGACAGTTTCTTGTGGTTCACAGTCTGGTGAGAGTGGTGTTTCTGCCACGCCTTAGGTTCCTCTGTAATATAAGGTCTGAGTCAGGTGGAACTGGACAACTCTGGATAAGCCATTCAAAGACTAGAGCCTATTAACACATAAGAAACAGATGCTGTGCCCACATGTCTCACCTCATTCAACATCACACAAGCCATTTAAAGACCTACAGTCAGTCTTCAAGGAGGAAGAAAACTCACAAACATACACTATCTAGCTGTGCACTTTGTGCAAACACACAGGCTGTGGAAGCAATGATGATTCATCCCATGGGAAGACATCTTGCCTTCATAAACCTCCAGAGTACAATCTGCCATGGTCCTCTCTTGGCCTGCAGAACCTCACCGTCACACTAGAGAAGGGCAGATGGGAAAAGTTAGCTGATGATGAACTCAATATCATAAAGACTTACAAAGAAAAACCTGAAAAAGTGCTTCAGGCATTGTTTGCCAGTTGGCAACGGACCTTACTAGGTGACTATACTGTTTCCTAAGTACATTGCAATCCCCATTTTGAAGCGGTTTGTGTATCTACTAAACGTGTGGATCTACTTAAATACTCTTTAAAATATCACAAGCCTTCATCAATGAATGCATTAACATAACGCTGAAAAGGCAAATAAAATTTCTCATCATGTCAATATAATACAGCATATGCTTCTAGGAGATAATCACTCCAAACACAGCGCCATCTAGTGACAAACACAGAGCCATGATTAGGTCATCAAATCACCAATGGACAATCGTCTAAACAAAGAGGGAACAAATTTAAAATACCACACTTCTTAGGAAAAAAAAATTAAGTGAAAAACCTAGTTCTAAAAATGCATATTCTCTCTAGCAGCATGATCTACCATTTGTAGAAATCAAATAAGACAAAAATAAGTATACACTACCAAGCACACCCTGGAAGGAATTATGCCTGAAAATTTGCAGTATCCAAATCTGAGGAGTGGGATTAAGCATGATGTTTTGTTCCCTTATTTTCCGTGCTTTCCTCCATGAATAAGTACTACTTGTATAATTAGAAAGTATATTTCAAAATACTGTGGGTGAGACTGAAGCAAATATACAAAGTACATGGAAGACCAAAGTTATACTGTACCAGATACATGATATTCCCATCTCCTAATTGTACATCTTTGTAGAAGAGTTTTTTTTTTTTTGGAATATAAATGAGATACTATATTTATCATAGACTAAGATGAGTCTTCTACTAGGAATAACTGACAATGAGCTTAGATATAATGCCGAGTTGGGAGCATCAGATAGTACAAACAATATTTCTATGAATTTTAAAAATACATACAAATTAATTATAAGTATAGACAATACCACATGTAGCACAAGGCTATAGGAAAGATAGCTATTTCCATTTTTTAGATGACAAAGGGGAGTTTCTGAGACATCAGCCAAAAATTTCAGTTTTGTCTGAAGAAGCTGAGAAATCTTCTGATTCCTAACATATTGCTCTTCATACAACAATAATTTTGATTTCTTGAACTTAAATTACTTAAACTATTTTCACATTTATTCTCGAAAGTTTCAACTAGAGGCAACAGCATTTCTTTTTATTCCTATTTTCAGATGGATGTAGGCAGCGAACTACATAGCTAAGAAAACTCTCTAGACTCAGAGTATAGACTTTATTCTCCTAAAGTGCTTTGATATTTTACAAGAGCTCTTTAAGACAATGAATAATGAATTGCAAGAAAACCAAAGAAAATGTTTAACTAAAGCAAACTGAGAAAATAGGGAAGCTTGGCATATTGAAAATGATAGCATTTGAAAGTATCAAAACAAATCGAGCTAAAATGAACAACTAATCAAAAAATTAAAATGATACACAAGACAACCCTGAAGAGGACACGATTCTGAAAAGAGAAAGAATTCTAACATCAATAGTCACAAACAACCAAATAGGAATTTAATTTCAGCTCTTCCTAATATTTGAAATTGATTTTGAAACGACAGGTTTAAGTTCTTGTTAACAGTAATATTTTCAGTATTGTCTATCTAAACTTACACATTACAGGAGAAATCCAGGAAGGACGAACCCGCAGCTGGTGGTGATGGAGGTCATGGAGCTACATGTCTCTTATGTCTCCACCCAAAGTGGAGAGACAGACAACGGTGAAATGGCAAAAGTACTTACCACTTTTCCTGACTTTAGCATTCTTACTGCTATTATAATAGCTATTTTTAAAGTCTTCTCATACAATATACACTTCATGTATTATACTATCACTAAATAACAATAACTCAAGTGGGGAAAAAATGAGGCACTATAAACTCCTAAATTAACATGTTGATACCTATCCATATCTGTTCATTTAGTGAACCAATTAGTCCAAATTTATTAAAATGTACTACAAGATTGTCTCAAGAGGAATGGTAGTTTTAAAAAAAAAATCAATATTCAGGGCTTCCCTGGTGGTGCAAGGGGTTAAGATACAGCACTATGATGAAGCTATCCTCAGCCACTGCAGCAGCAGTTCGATCACCAGCCAGGGAGCTGATCCACATGGCTCAGCAGACCTCTCCTGTCTTCTCCCTGCTCCCCTCAGCAGTGTGATTCAATTGCTCTGCCTGTTCTGCTCCCCACTCGTCTCTGGTGAATCCTCTCACCCCAAACACACACCTCTGGCCTGTAACCCAGTTCTTGTATGCATAAATAATAAAATTAACCTTTAAAGCAAAAACTTTTTTAAAAAGATACATTTTTTTTCTTTATCCACTACCAAAAAGAAAATAGATTAAAAGGGATACCAGTTTTCAAAAATCTGTGGTACTTCAAAAACACCTTCAAAATGGCTATTCTCGCTCAAAGCATTCTTGGTGGATTTTGCACCTTCGACGCCCTTCTGCAGGACGCGCTGCCTGCACGGGGAGAGCCTGGTGCCTGGAGCAGAGTACCTGCTCTGTTGCTTTAACCGCGTCTTAACGGCGAAACGCTGCCACAAGTCCACTTCACAGGACTGCTGAGACTCTTATATAAATTACCTATGCTTAGAAAGCAGTGTCCTCGGGAACACCAAAATGCTCCCCATACAGATGCCTGGTGTAGCCTTCCCAGACAAAGGAAATAAGCTTTTGGATATTTGGGTAGTGGAGGAAAGCCGTGGGGTGGCAGGAGACAATCCAGTTGGTCGGGCCACCTCAGAACCAGCTGGACAGTGGGCCGGTCCCTGCTGGCACCCTGAGTGACCCAGTGCCCGTGAGAAGCGGAGCAGTCCCCCTTTGCTATCTTCGACCCACTGAGTGGACTGTCCCCCTTTAAGGCCACGGTTCTAAAACATGCTGCTATTCAGAAGCACCCCAACTGCTGTGGGATGGTAGCCTGCAGATTCTGACTCGGGATGGGTAGGCCCCAGGACATGTACTTCTGGTAACAAGCACACCCCAGTTCTGTGTTAGCGACCTGGTGTGCTGAGTGCGGAAGGTGAGGAAACAGCCTCTTTCTCATTTTATTTTAAAGATTTATTTATTTATGCATACAAGAACTGGGGTACAGGCCCGAAGTGTGGAGGGTGAGAAGATTCACCAGAGACAGAGTGGGGAACAGAACAGGCAGATTAACCAAAACACACTGCTGAGGGGAGCAGCGGGCGGGTGAGGCAGGAGAGGTCTGCTGCGCCAAGTGGGTCCCCTCCCTGGCCAGCAGCAGGGATTGAACTCATGCTGCAATGGCTGCGGTCTGCTTCATAGTGTGTTGCTTAACCCACTGCGCCACCAGGGAGGCCCCCTCTCTCTTGTTTTTAATGGCTTGTCCTCCATCTATTCTTTTTTTTCTAAATAGCAACTTGAGCTTACTCAGAATCATAAATTATAACTAGCAAATATTTACTGTAAAAATTTGAGAAATACAAGGATACCTTTAGCGGGGAACACAGTTACCACTCGTCCCTCCATTTGACAAGCACGTCCTTGACCAATATAACTGCAGGCATTTAGGGACATGGCATCCCCCGCACACTCATTTTCAAGAGCCCGCCCCTCTCCCCTTCTTAAGGTTTACCTAGGCGTTTCCCAGCTGCTCGTGAACCCCTGTACACAGCACATGGCTGTATGGTACGGAGGGAGACGTAGTGAAGGCTCAAAGGCTGTGGCCATGCAAGAGGTGGACAGCACCTGACTTGCACCGTGTCTTCTTGCTGCACCAACTGTACATCTTAGAACAGCAGCTGCTCGGTCCTGCAGACCAGGACAGCAAAGCTGGGGGCTGACCAGGGAACCCCCGATGCGCATGAATGAGAGCTGGTGAAATGAATGAATGTGTTTCATTCCAGTTCCAAGTTTCTCAGAGTTGGTGAAAATGCCTTCCAGATTCAGGCAGTAGGTTGTACGTGAATCACAGTTTTCTGCACACTTTTCTTCCTGTTTTCCCAGGGTACATTTTCAGCAAAGAGCAACAGTCAGCAGATGCCATTTCTAACCTGTAACCCAGTTCACTTTCACACCTGTATCAGAAGGCTCCCCCAACACTCTATATTCATCCCAGGTAGGTTTCTGGAAGTTAATATTTATATAGCTCTAAGAAACTCAAGCTAAAGGACCATCCCTGCAAACTGGAAAGGGTAACAGCCCATTTAATACCACAGGAGGGCGGTTAGGAAACATGAACAGCCTTCACACAAAGCAACAGCTCTTCAGATTTGTGACAGCACAGCTAGCCTGCGTATAAGCAATAAATCCATCCATGTGAAGACAAGCATATACAGACAGACGAACACATAGTAGCAGACTGAAGCACGCCCATCCCTGCAATTAAGAAGAAGCAAGTATCTGGAAGTATTTTGGAAGAGAAAGATGTCAAAGATCACATCTGCTAGTTAGGACCTAATGGAATCGCCAAAATCATCATGAAATCTAACTCTGTAAAGAAAGAACATTGTGAAAACTTGTAAAGAAGACAGCTCATAATGCAGCAGTTTTAGGGAAATGAGAATAACTTCCCTAAGTGGTAATCCATCTGACATGTCTCTCAGTTTAATCAGGGCATAGTTGAGTTTTCTTTTCAAAATTTACGGCATTGCCATAAACAAGCTATGACAAAATGAATTACATTGCAAGTTATTTTTTAACAGAAATAACAATTCCGATAAGAAAATGTCGTAACTTCTAACCTTCCCAAAGTGGATTAACCCTTATCATAAATAGAGACCTTGTTATCTTTTCTATCAGTTGAGTTGAGAGTTTATGACACCCGTATTCTATCCTGGATCTACCACTTAGATATTATAGAGGACAATATCATGTAATAATTTCCACATAAAACATGTATAATCACATTTCACACATGGATAAGCATAAACTAAGGTTTATATATATTCACATTTATGGCTATATATTCACACACAAACTCACATACATAACCCTGACTCTCAAAAGCTTCTACCCATAAATGAAATATGATAATACTATTGAGAGTTGTAAATAAAACTAGGATACCAACATAAAGCTTAGTTCTAAGTATAGAATTAATTGAAACAAAAGGAATACATCAAAATGTTCCCTGCTTAGAATGAAAAAAAGAATAGAATCTTTTTAATTTTCGTGCTTCCCATTTTAGGTGGGAATGCCTTCTCAATCCTTCTTCAAAATTTACTCGAGACTTTATCTGTGTTGAATTTTCAGTTCTGGCTTTTGTGGGAAATAGACATAGCCCTGAGTGAAGTGATTGATGGGTCTCATACAAAGAGATTAACATAAGGCTAACAGACAAAAGCAGCATGGGGGTGGTGGGAGCTGTTATTCTTAGAATGGTTCTCTGCTGGAAAACTCATCCAAATGCACAAATATGTCCTTTGCTTGATTCTGGTGAGCAAATCCATGGTCTTGGTTTTCTTTTTTAAAGATTAAGTGCTACTCCATAAAGAAACCTGAAAACTACAAAAGATTACTAAAAGCTTGCTTTAATACTGAAATAATGAAAACATGAGCGATGCAAAGTGTGGCTTCTCTACCCACAGACACACATATACCTTCCAGTAGCGTTGGGGGAGGGATTCATTATCAGTATTATCAAGAGTATTATTCTGAGTTTATATTGTTTCCAATGGCACCAACTTTGATCCATCACTGATATTAGTTTAGTGTCATAGTTTGGGTTATCTGGAATCATACCACACAGAGGTGCATGCTTTCAACACATACTGGAAATACATTTTCCTATGGAGTCAACTTTCCAGTCTAAACCTTATGGTTCAAATGTGGACTATTCATATACTCTTTCTCTTTGGAGATGTGAAATATTATATAAACAAAGAAACTGCCAGAGAAGATACTATCACATTTGTTGTTTCAGAATCCTACCTGCTTCTGTATTTTAGTAAAGTTACATAACTTGCGAGTGTCACTTGGCAAATGTATTTGGAGCAGACACAGTAAAGATCTCCATCCTCTCTGCTGAGATGTACGGTCTTTCTCTGTTAACCGGAAGAGTGTAGCTACAGGAATAATAGCCCACAGTTTGTCAAGATGAAGCTGACAAACTGCTTAGAAAATTAAAGTTTAGTAACCCATAATGGTTACTCTTTTCCTTCATGAATTCTTATTCAGAAGAAAAATACCATCATCTATGGTCAGGTGCCCATGTCATTATAGAAAATGTTTTATATGGGTAGAAATTGATGGAGTCTTGGATATTTCCTGAGAGCTATAGCTCATCCACTGCTCAAGTAGATTCAGGAGGTGCTATCTGAATAGACTGCTTGATTTCCTAACACTTTCCACATCTTAAAATATTTCTCTGCCCCTTATGCCACAAGAGAAAAAGAAACAGGAGAGCAATGATTAATCAGATGTTTGCCTCTGTTTATAATTAGAAAGCTTACAGGTTTAGCATAACCAGCGCTAACAGGGCATACTGAAACACAGTTTACCATATCTTTGGAATGCTGCGTGCTACAAGAAGGCCGTTCATGCATTCTTTCATCTTCATTTATTCAGCAAGCATCTTCATTTATTTATCTATGAAGCTAAACCAATTATAAATTTACAACTTGTAAGTAACTTGCCTTGCCTACCGTGTGCCAAGAACTCTGTTAAAGCATTGTTCTTAACAATGAGTAACACAAGCAAAGTCTTCCCCTTACTTAATTTGCATTAAATTTGGAGCAGAGAATTAATAATTAACATATACCCATTTATAATATGGACAATACAGCAAAATGCAGTCAGATGAAGATAAAGAAACAAGAGCCATTGAGCAGGAATTGCACGTTGGGGTCAGACCCTATTGATGAAGAAATCTTGAGCAGAGGTTCAAGGAAATGAAAGACTAAGCCAGGTAGATAGTGAGAGGAAGAACATCCTAGGCAGAGGATGAATAAATGCAAAAACCCTTAAGCAAGGACATGCTCAGCTGGTTCAAACAAGACCCATGAGCTGATGTGATCAGAGGAGTAATGGGGAGTATGAGAAGATGAGGTCAAGGAGGTGACAGGTGGACAGGTCAGAGCTGACTTCATTAGTTGTGCTGGGAACTTAATCCTGAATGTAAGGTGAAGCAATCACAAGCTTGCAGAGAAATGCCATGATCTGACTCGCCATGCCAAGGACTGGTTCGGTGGCTGAGTGTAATAAACCACGAAGAGGCAAGTGGAGAGGTGGGAAATCTTCTAGAAGGCTACTCAAGGATGTAGGCAAGAGGTGATCGTGACTGAGACCAGGACAGTAACTGCATGAGTGTTAAGTGCTCTGGCTTGATTTGAAGTAGGGAGAACAGCTATGCAGAGAGATCAAATGTGGGATAGGAGAGGGAAATTGCTGAGAAGAGTCAGTCTAAAATATGTGTCCTGAGCCACCAGCAAAGTGTGATCAGATCATCAGTGGGTCAGTGATGTGATTTTCGGAATAGGATCCCCATTTACACTCAAAACCAGAACAAGGGCATGTAACACTTGATAGGCTTTCCTCTTTAACCGAGAAATTTTACTTTCTAATTTACTTTGCTTAGCTTTTAGATACAGAAGGAATCATGATTCCTTCTGCCTATTGTTTTTGCTGTCTCTACATTTTTTATCTTAGCAAAGCTAAGAGTCAGACACACACACACACACACACACACCAATTTGATCCAGATATACAGATATAGACTTACTTGTCTACCTTGTCATCCCAAAGAGCAAATTACAAACCTGGGAGATAAGCCATAAACCTGCCACCCAGCTTCCATAAGGATAACTTTAAATTCCTTGCACCAAATGAATCAAATCAGTGCTACAGGCATGCATCAAGTAAGAGTAACAAGGCCTGTCTTCTGATGGTGCCTGAAAATGAGAATGTCAACTCTGAAGCTTTCTCAAGACAGCATGGAGGGGGTCTCCCTGGTGGCGCAGTGGGTTGAGCGCCACACTGTGAAGTAGCCGCAGCACAGCAGCATGAGTTCAATCCCCAACCAGGGAGGGGACCCACATGGCGCAGCAGACCTCTCCTGCCTTGCCCGCTGCTCCCCTCAGCAGTGTGTTTCAGTAGATCCACCTTTTCTGCTCCCCGCTCTGTCTCTGGTAAATCCTCTCAGCTCCCTCGTCTCTGGCCTGTATCACAGCTCTTGTATGTAAATAAAAAACCAAAACAAAACCAGCATGGAGGACGCAGGCTGCCCACAGCGCCGGGAGCAGAAGGGCTGCATCTTCAGAGGTGAGTGTGTGCGCCTCCCTCCATGTAGCTGCTGAAGGGACCCAGGTAAGCTGGGGCAAGCTGCCCGGGGAGTGTGAGTGGTACAGGTGGTCACTGGGTCAGTCACGGGTCTGGCATGTTTCCTTCCCTCCTGTTTGCTGTTCATCATTATGTCGGCAATCAATTAAAGCCGAACGATACTGGCCCATAAGAAAGAGCTGGGTATTCCACTGCTCTGTCAGTATTCCTCCAGATGTGGTCTGGGGATCAGGAGAGAAATGATGCACCGCAACAAAAGGTGGATCAGACTTCCAGTTAAAAAATTATTTTGAATCCATTATACTAACAGGTGTTCACAGACTATGCTCGATACACTAATGGAGGCACCAAGAATTTGTGATGGACAAGAAAGAGCCCATTCTTGGCTCTTCCCACTCAGCCTCCGGCAACCATCACCACTCTGCGTGGCAACCAGCATGCTAAGTGAGAGGGGAGCCCTGACACTCAGCCTGAGCGTGGGGAGGTGGGAAGCATCGCAAGAGGAATAACCTCTGACTAAAATTCCAGGACGGTGCATGTGAACCAGGACCCAGAGGAGAGTCTCGAGACTCAAGGAAGTGAGGACCATGCAACTAAAAGAAACTCAGTATGCGTGTCCGCAGTCGCCAAGATGAAGGGGCGAAACACAAATAGTTCAACAGTTGGGTGTGTGTTGGGTCCAACTACAAAGGTGTACAGCGCAAACATTCCTAAATAAGGACGGACTCTGGCCACTTCCAAAAGTCCAACAGGCTAGCCTTGTACTGAGAAAATCCTTCTCAACATCCGGAGCCATATAATGAAGTGGGATTAAGGAGAGGGCAATACATGCCCTTTCACTTGGCTATCAGTCGACTATTCTAATAAATCATTGATCCTTTTGTCCATAAAACTGTTCAAGCCTCCAGGGGAGTCAGAGATCACGGAACAACATTCACAGGACTTGGTAACACGCCGACATCAGAAATTTCCCAGGCTATGAGTTTGAACCCTGTTCTTAAATACTTCATATTTTACAGCTCCTCTATCCTCTACAGTCTTTCTGAAGTGATCAAGGTTTACTTCCAAATGCTAGGAGTTTTGCTGGTATTTTGGAGGGATGAAAAGGGAAGAACTGGAATTACACAATTATAAACGTTGTCAAATCAACACATCTTTCTGCAGGGAACTGAGCTTTTCACTTATTTTCATCCTTCACACTCTGACTCAAGGTAAGTTAAAATCTGCTTCCTTCCTGCCTTGAATGTGGTCTCAAAGTAGGTAAAGTTCTCCTGCACCCAAGTTGGCACTCAATCTTTGGTGGGCACCAGTTTCCTGTTAGGTTACACGTCTTACCCTCTTCTTAGTTGATCAGTAAAATCCTGCCCACATTTTCCCTCTGAATGCACAGAATGAGTCACCAAACTAAGGGCATGTGGCTGGGCTAGGGCAATGTCAGGCTCCACCCCATGCTTTGAAGAAGTTGCGTCACGCCACTCCAACAAGCTGTCACAAGTGATCCAGAAGGTTCGCTGTGGTGTGTTCCCTGGTCCCTCTGTGACCTTTAATCATACCTCTTACACCTATTTCCGCTTCCCTCTCAGCCTCCACAGGTGAGGCTGCATGCTCACCTGTGCGATCCATCCCTGCCATTTCCCGCAGGCATCCACAGGGCTCGCTTTCCTGCCCTTTCTCGGCTCTCCTCTCCAGCCTACTCAGAATCATACATATGCTCTTAGCAGCTTATCTGTAACACCTAGCCTGCTGGATTTTCCAATCTAGCACTAAGCCCGCTCAATCACCGGAGATACCATCTATCTGAATGGAATCCACAGTGCACAGATTTCTCGCCTGTGCATTGGCCTGATGTGGGCATTCACTACACATTGTCAGAGAGGGAAGGAATTCCCTTGAAAGTCTTGACAGAGCAAGAAGAGAACCGGGGCCAGCGTCAGTGTCCAGGGCGGTGCCCGTGCCTGCTCGTCACCAGCCTCTCTGCCCGTCAACCCCGATGGGAGATGTGAGATGCGAGATGCGCTCTGGCAACTGCCCTCTGGGGAGGGGAGGCTGGAGAGCGCAGCAAAGTGCAAAGGCTGCAGGAGAGCAGAGAATCTGACCTAGCCGCTCCCGGCAGCACGCAGTAATAAATGACTCTGCAAGCATGTTTGGGTTTATTTCACTGGGGAGGAAAGAAGACTAGGGGAGGAAAGAAGACAAAGGTGAAGGCAGGGGTCAGTCCCAGCAGGAGAGGTGGTCTCCTGCAACACGCAGAAAATGCCAAGTCCTTCTGCCCCAAAGGGGAGGTGGGGTGCAGGGGGAACTCTCGGATAAGGCTATTTTTAAGCCCTTTGGTAAGCGGCTATTTTCCCTGTGATGTTCCTGACCCGCCCGGTGTCCCGTTGCCAGCACGGCCGTCTGGCTGCTATCAAAGGCGCTGCTGGGAGGTGAGAGGCAGGGGTCATACACTCATCTCACATGCTGCTACTGCTGCTGAGATTTTTCAAAAGCTTTGTGACCTAGAAAGGAGATGTACGGGATGAATGATGCACAGACTGCAGAGAGCAGAGGGCGTCATCAGGCTATTTATACCTCCAGGAAGGAAAAAATGAGTCCAGGGCAAAGACTCGATACTCCAAGGAGAGGGTCTGCAGAATTCATCTCAAAGAATCAGTAAGTGCCACCGCGAGGGAGGCCAGGATGCCACCTGCAAGAGATCAAAGCTGAGGCCGTGTTGCCCTTTATCTGGATCTGCTCAAAGTTCTATGGGCTTTTTCAGAATCTCTGCTTGCCCCTGGACTGTCACACCGCCGTGGAAAGCATCCTGAGCTGAGATAAAGATGCTGCCACCCACATCTGTAGAACTGGTTCGCTCCACCTGTGCACACATACTCTGTAATCTGCTCGCCTCTGGGTGTTGTTTTTCAGGCTGAAGAAAGTTTTTGGAAAAGTCTTACTGTACTTGTGTGACTGAACCTGAACAGGGGGAAAATGAGAAGATTTGCACAGTATGGTGGAGAAATTTTCTTCCCGAAGTAGGCAGTTTGTCTTAAGTTGTGAAATATTTTCAGGACAAAGTACACAAGCGCAGCTGCTAACACTTATTCCTGCATCACTGGAGATGGCAGCACCAGGCTTTACCTCTGCACTTGCAGTTGCTTCCAACGTAAGCAAGAGAACGTGGGGCCAAGGCAAAGGACGCTGGGAAACTTACCCATTTTATTTTTTCATCCATTTACATGTGCAATTTCCACCAGCTTGCTATGCTCTAGAAATTTTCAGGCAACATGCTGAGGGTATGAAGTGTCTTTGAAGACTGGGCTCCTTTGTAGAACATAAACTGAGTTCTTGCAATATCCCCAAGGTCCACATGTAAACGCTTTGTGTCTATTACTACCCAAATATTCTCAATGGCAATTTAAGAACACAAGCCTGTTGTGGCTACTACACAACCCTGGTTGTGAAGAGATACCACATACTGGAAGTTTGCAATAAAGAACCTATATTAAGTAATATAGGTTATAATTTCAAAGCCTTTTAAATTTGAAAAATAGGGGCCTCCCTGTTGGCGCAAGGAGTTAAGCACTGTACTGGGAAGCATCTGGAGCCACTGGAACATGAATTTGATCCCCGGCCAGGGAGGGGACCCACCTGGCACAGAAGACCTCTTCTGTTGTGTCCGCTGCTCTCCTCAGCAGTGTATTTCTGTCCATCTGCCTGTTCTGCTCCCCATGGTGTCTCTGGTGAATCCTCTCACTCCCCACACCTCTGACCTGTACCCCAGCTCTTGTATGCATAAATAAATAAATCTTTAAAAATAAATAAATATGGAAAATAGTGCTGACAGTTAAATTCCTTTTTGATACAGACTACAAATAAATATGAAGGAAAAAGTTAACAAGTGGCTTGATAGTTAACAACGAACAAGAATTGGAGAGGGGGGTGGGGATGCAGGGATGAGAAAGGCGCCTCTAGGAGAGACTCTAAGAAAAGGAGTGGAAGGAGAAGACAGGAGATCTCAGAGCACAGAGAGCTCCAAAGGAAGGCAGACTTTGCAGGGACTCCTATGAGCCAAAGGAGCAGGAAACTCATGCTATGGACTGGGCCTGAGACCGCAGCAGGTGCACGCACCCTCGCATCTGCCCCTGAAGACAGGAGTGGATGGGAAGAGGTGACAGCGAGGAGGCACAAATTGTAGCCAGGGCACAGAAAACGCCCCCTGCTCAAAGACATCCCCTGCGCACCCTTAGCTTTCAGGATGGAACTAACAACCCTCCAACACTGGGAGTGGAGGTTAATGGGCAAGGCCCTAGTCTCTGGCTTCAAGTTCAAGTCTGCCACCAAGGCATTGGATCATGGCGCCTTTATCCATCAACACCTGCTTCTTGCACTCACCGTGACATTTTCATTATGATAATATGTAAAATGCTCACTTTGTAAAATAGATGGCTCTCCACAAGGGTAAATTAGCCAATCAAGTATATTTCAGGAGTCATCGAATAAATAAATAAGCCGTGATTCCCACAAAGCCACATTGTCCCCATTCTTCTACGAAGGATAGTGCGCTGAACCTAGCTCCTAGCTCGGCCGCCACCTATTCAAATTCCTCTCACCTCTCATAATCCAAAACAGGTGCTTTCTACTCCATGAAGACTCTTCTGAACATGGTTCACCTCCCAGAAAATAATCTCTTCCAACGCTGAACTAGCAACTATTCTCCAAGGGTTTCATGCTACTTATTGTATCAATTTTACACTGGCTTAATTTTTCTGTTATATTTTTATTCTCCCTTAGCAAGTATTTCTTATTGATCTACATACTTATCCTTATCTAGTTATAATGTGTTGAACTTATTGACCCTTGGTGTTGAATAATTTAAGGAATTAGATCCAATTGTGACAAAACTGGAATAAATTTATTAGTGTATGTAACTGTTTTATTCACAAAGTTCAGAACAATGGTTATTTCACAAAAGTAATCATTTTCTCCTTCCTTTTATCTACCAATAATCGGAGATTAGATAGGTTTCCTGAATGCACTAAAGAGTGTGGCTGGCTGATGATAAATCCTAAAAAAAATTTACAGTCTCTCTTTGAAAACCTCTGGCTCCAGTATTCCAGGGGCAGAAAAGTAAGAAAGCTAATCTTTTTCAACTCACCAGATAGCTTTCTCCCTCCCCACCCCCAGCCCTAAAGATGTCACCAGCAGATGGAGATGCGCCGAGACAACTGGTCATCGAATGCCACAAGTCCCGGGCAACAAGTAAACCTATAGTTCCCTGAGCCCCTTTGACTCTGTGGGGCGAGCAATCATTTGTGGTGTGCTGGGTTTGTGGTAAGACCGCCCACTCGTTTGGTCATTGCAACCCCAAGGACAAGGAGTCCACCCAGGACTCTGGTTAAGTAGCTGAGATGAAATCCCTGGAAGCCGAAGCGAGCGCCCCTGCTCACTACCCCGTGGCAGCTTTTCTGAAGCAGACTTTGACCTTTTCCTCCACCCTGTGGACTCCATACTGGAACCAGCTCCCAACAATCTGGACGATACAGGAATGATCCCCCAATTTGTTTCCATTGTAAATGACCTGGAGAGGCAAGTCTTTCAAGGATGATACTTGCCAGTTAAAATACCCCTTGCAAAACAGAAACTGAAAAGGATCACTTCGGTTTTCGCATCTCAGGACCCAACTCCTCACACAGGTTTCCTCTCATCCGTTGGACCAAGTCCAACCAGATTTCTTTGCATCTTATGCTATTCTCTAATTTGAAATGTATTATTTTTATCGAGGGTCCAGCTAAAAACAATCAGAAACAAGCAAAAAAAAAATTGATTCTGAAAATGTATCCAAATAGGTGGAGAAATGACAATGTATGTTTAATTCATTCAACCAAAAAGCATTGTCACACAGCAAAGCCCTAGTCCACAGTGTCAGCTGTCTGTTCCTAGTTTCTCCAGACCGACTTATGCAACATCCTGGTGTTTAAACCTATCCTGTCATGGAAACTCTGTCTTCAGGGTGGGGGCAGGGAGGATGTCCCATTTTCTTTTTAAAGATGTAATTCAAAACAGATAGTTAAACAATACAATAAACTTCTTAGACTTTGCAAACACTGAATTATGCATTGCAAAACTACAAGGTAAAGAGAAAAATAGGCATTTGGAAGTAAAAACTTAGCAGACTAGCAGACGCCCCTTTTGCCCACAGCATTTACAATATTGTAAGATCAAAATATTTTGTCTAAGCCTTCAATGGCACTCGATGATCTAAGTATTTTCAAATGTAGAAGACATACAACCGGTGAAGAGTTTTATTTGGTGTTCTACAAAGGTTACTGTAGAGATTTACTGATTATCAAGGGATGATGAAAATAAATTTTTCCTTTCATAAGTGTAAAGAATCAATATTTTGGGTGGATATAATACAACTTACCTCATGTTCTTCCTTTTTCTGTGTTGACTAGAAGGCAAATAATATAAAAAGACAAAATTAATATTGAATGTTATACTTAAACATGAGGGGGGAAATCCAAAAAATTCTGTCTAATTAAAATAAATTCTTATCTCTCCAAAAACTAAATCTTATTGCTTTCAACCCCTTCCTTCCAAAACTACCTGGACACGTGAGAATTTTAAAGTCCTATTGTCATTTTATGAGCAATCCTAGAAAAGCTGTATTTTGAGATGAAGTGAAATTTCATCTCACTCACTTTGGAAGCAGACTTCCAGGCAGAACCTATTAAGTGACAAGAGACTCCAAGAAACCAAGGGCCCGTGGTACCAAGCAGTGACCACACTAGGAGGAAGACACGCCTCTCGGGCTGCCGGCGGTACTGGAGACACGCTAACTCAGACGGCCGCATGGCTCAGGTCCCACGTAAGGGAGACATTGCGACAGAAAGTGAAATGACTCTGCATTCCTACATGACGGGGCATGTGTGGATGCACACCAGACCCGTCCACGCTGGATTTCACAGTGCTTATCAGATGAATGGCTTTTGCACCGGACTCTTTCATATCCCTAAAGCATGAAAAGGAGTGTCAGCATCTGAAAATAATTACTTCTGTGTATTCACATAACCTTGGAATGCTGAAAAATGTATTTGGCTTAAGATACAGCCTAACAGCCACACAGCTCTGCCTCAGCATTATAGACAGCAGACTTCTTGAAGGGGATTACTCTGTGGTTGAAGCCTTAGCAGAAAGTTTGCAAAGCTGGTTGTGCTGAAGATATGGCGAAACTCTAGGAGGCTGAACACCTGTGGATAGTTAAGAGCTTCCTTAAAAGCAAAATGGGGTAACGCGGTAAACTCTGGAGAAAGTGGAACTAATTCTTTTGAGCACCATTCTCCATATCTAAGAACACCAGGCCTTTTTTACGAGATAGAATCAGCTGTATGAGGAGGCATGAGAAATCTCATTCCAAAATTGTATTTTTATTGATGTAATGTTGGTCAGCAGCACTGTATGTGATTCAGGGGTGCAGGTTCACACTCCTCAGATGTATGTGACCACACCACTCCTGCCGACAAAGCATCTGGAGTCCTCCACCCTAATCGACGGGGCATCCCCACACTTCGGTTCCCAAGTCCCACCCTCGCCCTCTGGTAACCTCAATTCTGCAATCAAATTTATAAGCTCAAGAGAAGTCTTAATGCTAACAATGGCCTTTCATGTGTCTGCTCTCGAAAGAGAAGTATAATGAAGAATTACCTACTTTGACTGGTAGTCTTACTAGGAAAAACAATCCTTTTTCTTTCCATAAAAAGAGGGCTAGCTAAAAGTGGTGGTGGGTGTGGGAAAGTAGTTTTAACAGAAGTAACATGGCGCCAGCCCTTCACAGAGTTCACGTCAATCTTTCAGCTGTAGGCTCAAGAAGACAGTCACTGAAATGAAATATAAGTGGTATGAGTGGCACAGGTCCCCACTCCAGGTCTGGCACCAATAATATCACGAGCATACCCCAAGGAACCCCTGGGATATTTGCTGAACAAGTAAATAAAAAGTGAGTTATGCCCAACACTAGTTCCCAAATGGGGGCCATATCAAAATTACACTAACTTACCGAAAAGCACCATACTAAGGGGCAAGTGAGTTCGGTTTCCTTTAAATCTAAACCTGTTTAAGACTGGAAGGGTTAATTTACAACTATTTAGAAAATGTTTGGGTTTCAGATACATGAGCTGGAGAAGTTGTTCCTAGTTTCAAATATTCATGTCACTTTTATTGAGAATTAAAGCCTCTCTGGTCTCAGCCAACATCATTCTCCCTCTCTTCCCCCATAAAATACCTGGAGCTGCTGAGAACGCTGCCTTGTGGGACTTAACTTGAGCAGCATAACTCAAGACTTACTATCCTCTGTAAGCCAAGGTGACTAGAAGCCAGAAGACTAGAGATGAAATCATGCATACCTCCTGATAAGTTCCCAGTTCCTCTGATAAATAGTTCCCTCCTTAATCCCAGACACTATAACTGTCAGTCATTTTGGGTCTGTTATTCCAATAGGAAAAGTCTGACTTGAACACCATAAAAGTCTTGGGAAAAAAACATTTCTGAATGCTGGTGGGCTCAGGGGACTGATAATGCAGTATGAACCTTTCACCCCTAAAAATGATTCCTTGGGAACAGAAAGCAGCATGTTTTTTTTTCAGGCTAGCCCTCCTGCACCCCCATCTTCCCAGGTGGTGCCGAATCATCCAGCAGCTGTGGGCTCCCCTGTGTCTCAAGCCCCTAGGGGGCTTTCTATGACCAGGTCATCTTGGAAATCTGTCGACTCCAGCAACCAACAAAGGAAAGCAGCCATCACCTGGGAGTTGGTACAGATGCAGAGACCCGACTGGGGCCTGAGATCTGCATTGTCTGCAGCTCCAGTGAGGCGGTGCTGAAGACCCAGCATCCTCACTCCAAGCATGAAGGATCTACTTCTCATTACTTTGGAAGTTCATTTGAGGGGAGCACAAATATCCCTCTCCTTCTCCCTCTCTAATAATCTCCATATTACCCTTTTAATGCAATGCCAGAAAACTAAAAAAAGGGGGAGGGCAGGGTGGAGAGAAAGCCCATTTTTCCCTTTTTACTTGTTTTTCCAGATCCAAAACTCTTTTATACTGAGAGTGGTGACACTACACTTGCTGTCTCCAGCTGGCCACTTCTAGCTTTGAACCTAAGTCACAATATAGAGGCACCTGTACATTTCTCCTGTGATCCTTACAATAGCTACAAACTGCAGAGCAGAGGTGATTGCTATTTCAGAAAAGGAGCATGCAGATAGGCCAGGTTAAGCAATGGAGTTAACGCAAGCAACGAGTAACTGCGAGTCTGATCAGGCAACCATAGTCCCATTTTGTGAGTCTACCCCTTTAGCATCCATCCATCTCCCAGTTAAGAGTCTGCCCACTGCAAACTGCCTTTCACATATCTGTCTTTCATAATCTCCTAGACAAGTTTTGATATTGTTATAGTATTGTTTTCACAGTTGTACAAAAAACAAACAAAAGGAGTATGGCTTGTTTGAGGTCACCACTTCCAAAAATGCTCATCCTAAATGATTTTTTTTCTTTAATGTGGAAGAGAAGACTAAATCCTGCTGGTTGTATATCACAGAGAAGAAAAAATGAGGATTTCAAGACAGAACCTTACCTGAGATGCAGAAAAGGAAAATATTATTTCACTATTCCAGTCCTGCTTTAAAAATCAACAAAGATGAAGTATTTTTGTGATATTTTGAAGGACTATCCAGATTACACATAATTTTTAACAATGTGGGAAATTTATAAGCCCTGCCTCAGAAACACTGCATCTCAGAAGAACAATTTCAAATTGAATGAGAACGAAGTTTAGAGTGAGAAAATAATTCATCACCCAATTTCTCTTCAAGTCATTCCTACTCTACATCGCCCAGGGTAGAAAGCAACCTCAGGACCATGTAGGAATTTCATGTAAGCGTGCACTTTCGGCACCATCCAGCCAAGAAAAAGTTCAGTATCGGTGAGTAAATGGTGAGTTTCAAGACAAAGATGTGACAGAGAAGACTAAACTTTCTGTAGATAAATATCTTCCCAGTAGCACTTCTCGTGACCTTATGAGAATTACACTTTGTTTTATTTTATTTCTACCCTATTCTTATATCCTGAGAGTAAAAAAATTGTGCAGTATTAATAAGAAGTTTACATAATTAGATTTTGCATTTATTAAAAACCAAATTACAGGCTATATAATTGGGAAATAAACCAAGAGGTAGGCTGACAGTGTTAAATGTTTGTCGAAATCCTCAAATTATTTTTTGAGTCATTCTGCATAGAGAATCAAGTAGAACCAGGAAGAATAACACACATCACCACAGCTGACCTAATTTCCAAGACTATACCCTACTGTGTATCTTATATATTGCAACTTTTTCTCCTTACTCCAGAATGGATTCTTGCCTCTGAACAGGAGGAATACCAAAATCTGGTTTCTCTAAAGGGCAAGATTTCCTGTTACTCCATTATCTCCCTGCCACCACCCTATTCCTTCTTAATAGAATTCAATTTGTTGAGTCATCTCCTCTTTCAGGTACCCCAGTGTCTCTGGTCTGCTGTGTTCCACTGAAGGTCAGTTTGGTCACAGGGGGATCTCACTGGCCTTCTCAGGGACTAGTTCAGAGAAGGTCATACAGGCTAATAACATTTAACAGATTTGGGGAGGGGGGGCAGAGAGGATTGCTGCTGCACAAAGTCTTCATCACATCAAGACTAGGTATGAGACCCAGCAGCGTGCACCACAGAATGACAAAATCAAAAGAATTCCAAGGAAAACAGAGCCAGAACTCTAGGATGAAGGCAACCTTGAGATCTCCAGACTTCCATTTTCACACAGGGTGTCTTTGCTGTTATCATACATATCACAGTCAGCTGGGCTTCCTGCTTGCTGTACACAAAAGCTTACTACTAAAAGACATGTTTTCGTTAGGTAATAACCACGTACCTCAGTTTCACACACAATTGTGAGGAGCCCACAGCACTGCCCCAAGCTGAATGTTGCTTTTGGAAGATAACATGGATTCTTAAAACTATATGGTTCAGAAAGTAGGTTAAGTGGAATGAAGAATTAACCCTATGAATTGTTATGATTGCATGATATGGAAAAGGAAAAGAAAATAATAATAGAAGATTTTCCCTTTTTTCTTTAAGAAATTTCCCAACCTGTCATATAATCCTAGAAACAATGAAAATTTAATTAGCTTAGAGTGTACATTTTCATTTTTGATCATAGGAAAAGAGTACCTAAGTATCTAATGAGCTAGGGAACTGGATGGATCCATTTCTGTGCCACTCTAGGCAAATTATGTAACTACCATCGGTCTTAGCTCAGTCATCTGTAAATAAAACAACTTTTCTAGTTCAGATAGTTCCTCACCCGTGTGCATTATCCCTGCTTTCTGTGGAAAATCTGTGAAGAAAAATAAACGCTACTCCCAGGGAACAGGCATGGTGACAGTGCTTACAGACTGACTGTCATTCCTACTGCCAGCCACACTCGCTCGTCTGTCTGAAAACCTTGCTTTTTATCAAAAAGAAAAGAATGAGCCTTACAGTAGCTGCACGCGTTCCTGAATTAATGTATAAAATGAGCACAATTTCTTTCAAGTGATTTATAGGCCACTGAAATGATCAGACACGTAGCTGATCTTTGACTTCACGAGTTTATTTTATTGTTCAGCTGAATTTCAAAAACCTGCATATAAACGATGAGCATGGAAAATGTAAACGTGTTATAATGGCGTGCGTGTCAACAGCAGCGACGCTTTTTAGCTCACCTGCCACTGGCGTCCACTGGACACAGATCACACAACTAACCCACCTGGCTTCCCTAATCCTCGTGGCACTGCAAATGTCCCCACCTCAAGCATAAAGAAACAGTCTCAGAAAAGCGAAGGAAATTGCTTTAAAATCATAGAGCTAACAAAATATTTGATCGCTACCACTATGCACATAATAAACAGCACCCCCACCCTCTGAAATGATGAAAAGTCTTTTCTGCCCACATGAACCTACGTGATAGAACGTTTCTTTCAGTGAACAACAATAAAAAATCATCTTCTGGGAGGAGGAGTTTTCAGAAATCATAACAAATAAGGCCATGTGCTGGGCACTCATTAGGGTTCCTATGGACCATTACTGTCCATCTGAGGAGCCAGGCTCAGTCATACAGTGAACCTCCCAGTGCATCTCCTTCTAGGTACCTGATTTTCAAAACATTTGAAGTCGACCCAGTTGTTTCAGAAGAATTCTAAAATGGCAAACAACCATGTACCCTTTATATTAGGGGGTAGTAATAGGGATAAGGAGGGGCGCTGGTATTTCCTTCCACAAACAAGAAGACCTGGGACAGCATCCCTACTCTCTGAGAATGAGAATAGGGTAGATGTTTAACAACGTCTTCCAGCAAACCCAGAATGTCAGTTGTGGCAATAACTACAGTGCAGAAATTGTGACTTGCTGGAGCCAGAGGTGAGCCCACTGCAGTCCCGGAAAACAATGTGGATTTAAGGCAGTTTTCCCATCAATGGTGTCCTTCTCCTCAAACCATCAATGGAAAAAGGCCTTAAATGATGCCACCACCACAGCAAAATTCTTTCAAGTTCAGTGAAACTGGGTTTATATATGTTAAAAGTAGGGAAATGGAGGCGTCCAGAAATTTTTAGACTAAAGTGGCAACTTTCTCAGGAGTAGTCAGCCCATTTTACTTTATCATTTTGCAGAGATTCCATTTGGGAGAGTGCTTTCCCGTTCCTCTCCTGTCATCAAAAAATGCACCCTGGCCCCAAAACAAAGAATGGAAAATTGGGGTCATTTATTTCCCAATGAAATGGACAGTTTTCCTGTAGACAAAGAAAAAAATTGCTAAGATACAAAAGTTCATTTAAGGTCTGGTGCTTATCAAGACCTGGGGGATTAGACCAGGTTGTTAATATTAGCCAAAACTTCCTTGACTAAAAAATTATCTTCCTAGAGGATAAAGCTTGTGAGTTTTGCTCCACAAGCCACAAGGATTTCCTTACTCCCTGGAGGAGGTACCTCTGTTGACCAAGCCTATTCATGTGCTAAGTTAAAAATATTATAAAAGATAATATGTATTATTAGGTATACACACTTTGTGAGAACTCTGATGTATTAAGAGAGACAGCAGAAAACACTGAACATAAAAGAACCTTCTCAATCTAACATTTAAATTTTACTAAGAAAAGTTTCTAATTGTATTCTCTTCAGTCACTAATTATTGAATAAACATGTTCTTCTAAATTTTCAGCAACAGCACCCTCTTGTACTTTATAGTTTGAAAACAGCCTTTGAGATATTTGGCCCAAGGTAATACACTCATGAAATTGTATCAGTGTAGGGTTTACCTTCAGCCTGTTGCCCCAATATCAGGACAATGAGATCTAAAAATGAAATGGACATGCATGTTCACTTGTTTATCTGTTCCTCTGAAGACACTTTGCTCTTACCATAAAGAAGGAGTAAAAGCAGCCATGAAAAGTTGCTTGGCAGTTAACCACACTAACCTAAACTGTTTTATCTTTAGACAGACATGGAAATTTCCAAGAGTGTAATATCTGCCATGCCCATTAGAGGGAGCTACAGGTAACATTCATTCATGACATGTATACAGATGAGTCACTGACAGAAAATGCAAGTGACCCAAGAGTATTAATGGAGGGTATGGAATGCTGCAGGCAACTGGGACGTTGACGCCACAAAACACACAGAGATCCCCATCTCCTTGCAGGGTCAAAAGTCACATACACCCCATAATCTTTAGGAGACCTTAGATATGGGAAAGCTGCGTGATTCCCAGGACTCAGAATACCTGGATACACACCAGGAGCTTCCAGGGGCCTTCTATACTGTTGAAAGTATGCAGGACCATATGGCCAAGTGCATGGCCTTTATGTTCGTTGCATAGGAGAAACCCAGAGGGGTGTGAGAATGTGAAACAGGAGGAACTGAAATCTTAAATTACAGGAATGATCCATATTCTCCTATTAAATAAGTAGTTCATCCATGTGAAATGTTTAAACATCTAAAGAACAAATTTTTTAAAACTTAAAAATCTTATTTTGACTTTCCATATTTAAAATGATTTAACCCTATTTCGAACTTGTAATTAGACCTTGTGTGAAATATTAAATATCTCATGTCTATAGGCAAAAGAGCATCTTTCTAAACATTACGTAAGCTTTTCACCTTAGGATAAAAATCAGATTCTTGGAATTGTCCAAAAAGTTTTTAAAAAGTTTCAAAATCAGTCACATTATTGCTTCTAATGATTTAGTAATCTTTAGTTTTCTATTTCTTTGATTTTCATGAAGGTGAAAGTTTCCCCACTTGAAAATCAATAGCTGCAGGACCAAAGAATTGTGTAAGGAATTCTGAATATCTTATACATGCAGGCTCAAATCATATCATCATTTTAAGAGAACTTTAACAAAAGACTTAAAATAGTGAGATGATTTAAAGAATCATTTCCCTTTGCCCTTTCAGAATTTGCTATGTCATTTTTTTAAAACATTTATCTTGCATCATACACTGTGCTGGGTGACTTACAAACTGTATCTCTGATTCACCAAAAGAATGCAATATGGACATTATGACTATTTCACATTTTCTAGAGGAATAAATCAGGGCTCTGGGAGTTTATATGGCTTGCCCAAGACCACAATTCTAATCGTAGAGCCAGGATTCCGTCCATCTCTGTTTCAATCCAAAGCCACGTGAAAAGCCCCACTTAGGACATGCTACCATTGTGCCACTTGTCACACGAGCATAAAAACTTAGCATAACCCTTGGGCATTTCAGTCACTGAATTCAAATCCAAGGTACCAAGAATAGCACTATGTCTTTCTCCAGGCTCTCAAAGTTTTGTAGATAGACTTTTTATGGCTGAAAATAGTAGGCTGCCAAGCTACTTTATTACTGCCTGCTGGGGATGATCACCTGCTTTCCAGGACAAAGCACTACATGCCAGTCCTAGAAAAGCTGGGCGCTGAGCATGACCCGGCCACCAATGATCTGTATGATCTGGAGCAAGTCTCCCAATTATTCTATGACGAACATCTCTGATTCGCAAATGACATCTATAATCACCCTCTCGATGTGTGCAGCTGTGTTTATGATTCAGCTAGCAAGCTTAACACTTCACACAGTTGCATTTCTCAGAAGCCACAATTAGATAGTGAACATGCATTCCTATATTAGTATGATTTGTTACTGCAGGGCTAACAGAATTGAAAAATGTTGGAGGTTTTCTTTGTGATGATGTGAATGAGGTAAAAGATGTAGAATTCAGGGGATAATTTTGAAAAATGCCACCAAGGGCAAAATTTATAGAAAGCAATTCATCTTCCATTAGACAGGAAAATTCCAACCCTAGATTTATACTTGATTATATTTTCAAACCACAGGCAATAGATGGTTTTTCAAAGTGCAGGGTCAATACTAGTTGGCCGCAGTGACAGCTGATTCGATTCCCTTCTGTTAAGGGCAAATACTTCAGGGTAAAAAGTCAAAAGGATTATTTTGACTTCAAAAAATCTAAATGCATATTCCTTCCCAAAGTTCGGATATTACAGTATACTTTGAGAGACAATGAAGCAGTGTGCCCATAAAATATACATTATATATATGTGTGTGTGTGTATACATTTTAAAAGTCTTGTTTAAGGGGTGACATCACCTTCACGGAGCTCCTATTATGACGTTTACTGCTCCCTTGAAATGCTTTTGTACAAATATGTTTACTTGAGAAAGGAACACTCACAAACAGTTAAATACCATATCCTACAAGTCATGGAAAAAAGAGTTTAACTACAGTTCACATAAAACTGAGACCTCAAAGAAAGGTTATTTTGAAAATGTACACAAATAAATTTTAAAAACATTTGGGGACATTGTGAAGTTCAAGTCTATAACCATAAGGCAGATGTGGGTATTTGGGCCAGGATAACAAAATTATCTCAAGATGCCGGGTTAACAAAAATAATAGTGTCTATGGTATGTAGAAAATAGATTTGATGCTTCACCCTCTGAACCAAATGATGAAGATAGTTTAAAAAAAAAAAAACACCAATGATGACAACCACAGAAAAGTAAATACACTCATTCCACTAGCCAAATTTCAATCTATCAACTTTCTCTTTTACAATATCTCCCTCTCAGGGAGTTTTGCATGTAATAGGTGCTCAGTGAGGTGTCATTTTGGGAGGTACCTAGCTGCTTATTTAAAAGGAGCCCATTATAGTTTACTTAGATTAGTTTTCCCATTCTATGGAGTTATTTGGCTGAAAATTGCTCTTGGCTTAGAAAAGTGCCTCACAAACACAGATGTTACAACACAGTACTTGCACTCAACAATCTTACACTCAGATGTTCTTCATCTCAGTAGACACATAACTCTAGCCTTTCAGATTTGTAGCCATTGGACAAATTGGAGTAAGTTTCAGTAAAATGTGAAGAAGAAAAAAAGACATGTGAATTCAAGCTCACATATACTATTTTTCTGACGTAGATTGATCAAAGGAAAATTAAGCAAAAGCTTAATCATAATTGAAAAAATTACCTAATGATATGGTTATTTATACCAACTAAAATCATTCCCCTCAAAGGTCCTAATGGAGAATTCATATGGCAGACTTATAAAGGGCAGGAAAGGGAAATGTTCTTCACTTCAATGCTCTTTAGCGTCAACCTATTCCACAAATCTCAGTTACAATATCTGCTTAATAACTTTCCCATTTTACAAATGATATATGTTAATACAAGTTTTTAAAGAAAAGTATTTCACCATCTGTCCTCTCTGATCAATTACTTTTGAAGTAGAGAAACAATGGAGACAATTTATATTCTGAACCCTTGAATATAATAATCTCACTACTGATACCTATAATTTAAATATATATATATATATATATAAAGATTGGAAATAACCAGCATTCAAAGAGGAGACGGTTTGATTTGTAATATTTCTTCACAATTTAATAGCTCACAACAGGAAGCAAATTCCATGTGAAAGGCAAGGTTTAGAAAGTTCATAACTAAGCCCTAGTAATTCAGACTTTAGGAGAAAAATAGATACAACAAAAACCACATACATAGCTGTAGAAATAATCTCTAAAATGTATCCTCCACTTCGGTTTCAAGAGTGAGAAGTTACTTATTTGAATTGTTTAGTAAGATTACCTTGTATTCTGGATTATAATGAAGTTATGTTCTCTAACACTGCAAAGGAAAATAATAATTTCTTTTGAAATGTAGGTAACTCTTATTTACATTTAAATTATTTTATTCTATGTGGAGATAAATTATATGGCTAAACTTATTAAATAAAAAATTTAAGTATCTGTCTTTCAAGAGGAAATTTGAAATTACTAAGTATAATACAATGCTTTACAAGGAAATTATAACAAATTGACAAAATTGTATAAAATAATGTCATCTGGAACTGGATAATATTAATACTTACTGTATTATTAGTATAGACCAATAGGAAATTATTTTGAAAAGACGAGCTTAAAGGCATTCTAATCTAGCACACACCTAACAATACGAAGAGCATATATTTGGAGACAAAAGAATGAAATAACAAAAGCGAAACATACCTATAAAATATAAACTAAGCGGGCCTCCCTGGAGGTGTAAGGGGTTAAGATGCAGTACTATGAAGCATCCGCAGTCGCTACAGCACAAGTTCGATTCTGGCCAGGGAGCTGACCCACATGGCGCAGCAGACCTCTCTTGCCTCTCCCACTGCTCCCCTGTGTTTCAGTCCATCTGCCTGTTCTGCTCCCTGCTCTGTCTCTGGTGAATCCTCTCACCACCATCCCCCCATGCCTCTGGCCTGTACCCCAGCTCTTGTATGCATAAATAAAGAAATCTTAAAAAATATACATAAACTAAGCTCCTAAGGCTACACCATAATTATTTTCTTTTTCCCATAAGGCACTTACATTTTACTCAAATCTTAAATAAAACTAATGAACGGAAGATACGAAATTTAAATAAGAAAGTAATAGAGATGTATGCTGTAAAAAGATTAATAGGGACATAAAAAATTCTGGATAAAGCTACAGAAGCAGAACAGACCAAATGGAAGGTGGAGTCAGTGAGCTGAGATGGTAATGCACAAAGAATCTGGGTGGAAGAAGAAAAAGAAATACAAAGGAAAACAATGAAAAGACACTTGAATTATCGGACACCGTAAGGAAAGGCAATATAAGGATAACAGGATCCCAGAAGGGAAAGAGAGAGAACAGAGAATATATTCTAAGAAATGATAGGGGGAAAATGTCTCAAATCTGGAGAAAGAATGAAATAAAGAAGCCAATGGAGCTAAAAGAACACCTTGTTACCAATATGTAGTGAGATTTACACCAAGACATGTGGCAGTGAAAATTTCAAACGGAATCTTTAAAGTAGTGACACAAACCTCAAATACTGGCAATACATAAAATTCAAAAGAACACAAAATTTCCATGTTTCTTATAGCCACCCACTCTAGAAATTAGAGATAGGAAATACAGTTTTTCTCTGATCAGATCCCAATACCATAAAACACTCAATTACCCTTTTATCAAATTATTTTGGTTGACTTAAACAGCAAGAATTCTTAATGACCTCTAACATAATCAGAAGAATTTCTGAAGTTTGAGATAGTACCTTATCACTCAGTGTTCCTTGATCAAACCTTAAATGGGATTTCAAAGCCAGCCTGAACAAAAGTGAACTGATTATATAAACTTTTTGCTTGTTTCATTATGGGAAGTAGCCACTAGATTCATGAAGTCTAATCTTAACCATCTATGCAATTATACAGCAACATTAAAAATCTTAATGAACTTTCCTCATTTTGTCACTGCCTAAGTCCAGTGAGGATACACATACATAAATTTTATTTTAGTGGAAGTGAATAAGCAAATATAATTTGCAGTTACAGATAGAGTTCTTACAGTATTCCTGCAAGATCCAGCACCAGTCCCCAATAATTAAGGAGAACATCAAATTATTGGACACTGCACTTGGCATAAAGTCCCCCCCCCTTTAATATTGAATTAAAATGTACATGTGACTTTCATTATGTTGGTGCTACTTTTGCTTTCTAGGCAATACACAAGTGTGTCCGTGTTTTGTTTTGTTTTGTTTTAAATGGCAACCTTTTAAATAATGGGACACAGGTGTTTGAATTTCAGATTGTCTTCTCTTCTAGGGGCTACGTGGTCCCATGTCTCTGTTTTCTACGTGATTTCCAGACTTCTGGTGTTCCAGTTTGTCAGTCTTTCCTCAAATGATGATGCCTTGGACAGAACACAGTATTCTGACTGCGATCCGGTCAGTGTTAAGTACATCAAAGATACTACTTCCCATGATGTGGACTCTCTACTTCTATTTATATTGCTGAAGAAATTCTTAAGGCTTTTCTTTTTCTTTTAAGCAGCTGCATCATACTCTTGGCTCACATTAAATTTGTAGTCAAGTAAAACCTCCAGATGTTTTTCACAAACTGAAAGTTTTCATATTCAGTTCTCGTTTGGAGCCAACAGCCACTTACCCTGGTAACAGGCAGAGAATTCAGATGTGTGGCTGCCTGAGAGAAGAATAAATAGCTGGGGCAGTTTATTTTGTTACAAGGTCTCTTCTATTTGCCATTCTGCCTTAAAATTCATCACCCAAATTAAGAATGTTGCCTTTGGGGGAATCTTCAATATTCAAATACATACTTATGTATGTTCCTACTTATATCTGATGTGCGTTAGTTGCTACCTTTAAGATATTAACTCATTTAATGTCGATAACTCTATAAAATCAGTACCATTACTCCACACACTCAGCAAATGAAGAAACAGAAGTATAGACAATTTAACCAATTTACCCCAAATCTCAAAACCAGTGAGAGCAGAGTAAGGATTCATACCCTGAATGTCTAGAATCAGATTAGAACTGAATTACTGCACCACTTTGCAACCCTAAATAGATGCTTTGAAAAATTGGCGCTGAGACGAACATTTGGGAAAAAAAAGAAATAATGTGACAGCATTATCATATTCCTATATTTGTCTTAGACCCACTAAGGGCAACAGATACATAGAACCATGAAAAGAAACACAGAAATAGGTCATAGACATTCTGAGACATTCCGTAACTTAATTCCACAATGGGACGGTCATTTCTAGGGCTATTGAAAGGGTTACATAAACGAGTATCTGTAAAACACTTAGAATAACGTCTAGACTAATCTAAGGGTTGGCTCTACTTAAGCATCAATTTTGAAACTGACTTCATTCCTACAAAGAAGCATACACATGAAACACTTAAACACTACAAAGTTCCTTAGTGCTGGAGAAAGCAAACTTTGAGTTGAATTGCAATGAATCTTTATTTTAAGAGGTGACATGCTCTCTTAATTGTAGCCAAGAAGCAGGGTGAGAACTGGTACAGGCAGACTGTCAGTAACTGCATGATGAACCCAAATCAAGCAATTTCTTTAGCGCTTCATCTTCTAGTTGGAAGAACCCCCGCTGGCTTTCTGTCTCTCACCAATTTGTCTGGGGAAGGGAAGATAAAAGGACTCCAGAAGCCACGCATTACCACCAGACATTACTGGTCCCCTAAGCCAGTCCCGAAGCCTGCCTTGAAAGAGGACTCTTAAGTGATATTTTTGGCAAACCTCATGTGTCCCTGTTAATCCAAGGTCATGTGAAACATTTTCTTTTGTTAGTTCTTTCAGGTGAGTGGGGCAGACTGTGGTTTTTGCCTAAGACTCTACAGTAGTCAAACGGGCAGCAAGCAGCCTCTGATTACTAGAATTTCCTGCACATCCTAAGTCATCTTGGGGCTTTGTGGTTGCTGGCTGTGGAAGGAGAAAGAGCAGCGTAGGAAGCCCAGGATGGAGGGCATGCAGGATGGAATTCTACCATCATTACATCATGCTCTACCGCTTTGAGATGGCTGTTGCACTGTTTTTTAAATTCTACCCATCCCTAATATTTAGCAAGGTTTACCACTGGCTGTTTGGTTGCCTCTACACTGAGAGTGGTGGAAACTTGCCTATTTTTTCTATACTTTTCTAATCGAAAGATAGCAGCCTGGCATGCATGCCTAGCAGTTCCAATGTAAGTCATCTATAAGGCAGTTGTAAACATTTTTCCACACCAGTTCCCAAAGAGTTTCTGTTTTGCATGAGTAGGAGCACTTCACTGTCGATTCACCTGTGAATTCATGTTAATAATTTGCAATGAGGGGATTTTTAAAATAAAAATAAATTCATGAGCATATGTTCAAATTCTTGCTTATGAAGTCAGCAATTCACAGATGCTCGACATCAATATGTACATATTCAACTATTTTCCTACTGAATGGAAACATATGATTCTACCTAAGCTAGGAACTAAAAGGGGCTAGAAGGGGGGGAAAGATAGGAAATATGAGAGGTGTACAGAAGTAAATGATTCCCACCTCCCCAATATAAAAGGGACAAGATGCTGTGTTCCACCTTAGGTCACCTTCAGGTGACATTAATCTTTCATTTCTCATTCCTCCCCTTCCCCCTTCTAACAATGAAGAATTGACCCCCTCATCCTATAAACATTCATAAACATTCCAGAATACAGCAATAACTGATATGATTAATATATTAAGACTTTCAAGCAAAAAATAAACACTAGAACTTTTACTTAGGTAATACCTATTTTTTTTTCTTAAATCTATACTTATCATTGTGCTAAAAATTGCAAAAATCCTGTACTATTTACTTCTACTTTCTCACCAACTTCTACCTCCCCAGAAAGACTGCTACTTTCTCCTCCTGACATACATAAAGTGACTCCATTTACACCTAGTTAGTTCTCACTCAGTTGTGAAGATCAGTGCTATCTGCTCTTTCTACATCTCCAGCATAGAAATGAGCAAAATCCCACCTTCCACCCCTAATTACCACCCCCAGCCTTACCTTGGGATGTGCTGGGGCAGAAATGCTAATGAGCTCAGCCAGCTGGCCCTGCATGCCAACAGGGGCCCAGAGAGGCTGGAGGGCTGTCTCTGGCTACACCGGAATCTCACTCAGAAGAGGAGACACCGTAATGAAGGCAACACAGGGAAGACGAAAACAACGCAGCCCCAAAACACAGACCAGTCACCAGCAGTGCTAAAACCTGACGCACTAGAGTCCACTTAGCCTTTATAATTATTTCTAAACCAGAATTAATGATTCCAAACGTCTGTTTTTGAAGGAACACCTTTGTTTGTGCAGGTGCATGAGGCTGTTTCTGTCTGCCACAGAAAAACAAGTTGAAGGCATTATGAAAAGTGTGCCCTTAAAAGAAACACTTTAATCTTAGCTTTGAACCATTTCAGGATCAAAATCTCAAGAAAAAAGTCGGTCAGGACAGATGGGATTGCATGAGTGCATATATCTGATAACTGTCTATATCTACTGGTGAGGGATTATAGGGCTGTAATATGTAATTGCCATTATTTTTTTTAACTTTCATATCTATGACAACACAAGGATTTATAGGATTCTCGTTTAAAAGTGTCTTTCCTCTGTATATGTTTGCACACTTTACTAAAATATTTTCAAACATGTAAAAATCCATTTTGGCAAATTAAAGGTCACAAATTTTAAGACTTGAATATATGGAACACAGTAGTATAATTTGGTACCATATAAAATCAAACATAACTCAAATCTGCATAGGTTTCACTGACTACATATTCCAGTCCTTTCTAGTGTTCCAAGTCTAATTATAATGCAACTAGACTTTCATAGTATTATCATAGCATAACAAATTAAAAAGGTATCATTAATGCAAAGTTATGTTCGCCAAAAGACTACAATAGGCATGCTATATTATGAGAATAAAAACTATAAGACAATACATTTTTAAAGGTAAACACCAGTAATATTAAATCATATTTCAAAAGTCTACAGTAGTTGAACTAAATAAATTTTACAGTTACAAGAATTGTCTCTAATTCTTAAAGAAATTTGTTAGTACCTCAGATTACTTTTAAATTTACATGTTCCTAAATACATAACAATATTTAAATATTTGCCTTACACTTATGGGCACTCAACAAAATTTGCCTGATTTTATATTCTTAGAGAGAGGAAAAGATAATATTATAAATGGAACATTCTAGTATTCACCCAAGTCTAGATCAAACAACTGCCACATCCTTTTGTATAGTTTTTAGAAGATGACCTTGGGAGAAAAACAATCTTTACTACGATTTGTGGGTTTATTTATAACAAAGAATATCTTGTACAACATGACTTGGTATGTATTATTATGGGTGTCTGCAGTGATAACATGCAATTGAACATAATATTAACTAAATTCAGTGTACTTGAGTTATATTAGAATTCCTTTTTCTTATACCTCTTCTAGGGACAAAAAAAAGAGGCTCTTCAGGAGATAGGTTGTTATTTTAATACCCCAGAGAGCAAGTTAGTCCTACCCTAAAATTTATAATTAAACATGATAGCTCTGTCTAAAAATACCATCGAGTTAAGATTTTTTTATTCTTGTTAATGGTAAATGTGTATTATCATATTAGTAAAATGTCATCTTTTAGGTGGGAAAGGAAAATACAGCTACAACACAGTCTGAACCTAATTATCCTACACTGGCTATTCTCAGAGCATAGATTTTCCAAATAATCATCCACACTTGACTTTATGTTGCTCATTACCAATCTATGTTTTTAGGACTTCAAAGGGCAGTTATTCCAAGGAGTGAAAAGCTAGACAGACATGAAATCTGAATGCCACTCTCAGGAACACGCAGTCCTCTGGCTAAGCCTCAAAACCAAACCTCATTCCACCTCTCCCACTTCCTGTTAACAGCAAAGGTTAGGAACAGATTCTGTTCCCAAGTAAAAAAGTCAGTACATCTTTTTTTTTTAATTATTATTAAAAAAAAGCTCTGGACAGTGCCCACAGGTACAAGTGTTTTATGCTCTCTGCTTATTCTACACCAAACTTATAAACCCTTAAGGCAGATGACTATGTAATTGCTAAATTCTACAAATTAAATATACTGCAAGTCAAGTCACAAACCTCTTAGCCAACAGAACAGTCTCATAGTCTTGATCTGTTAGCTGGTGTGAACACAGTTTAAATCTGATAAAGAAAAGTTTGAAAATATTGATTAAGCTGATCATCAAAGTTAGAGTGACTACTCATATAAAATGTTTCCAGAGTAGCAAAACAAACAAAAATATGTATGCAAAGATACATGGCAGAAAAATCAAATGCTAAAAAAGAAAAACTAAAAAATACACAAATACTTGTGCCTAAAAATCAATGCCATGATTTTTTGTGGTAAGTAATCTGATATTTGGATAATTTCTGGACTACTGGAGTATAGAAGTTTATCGTTGTGACTATTCTATTTATCAACACTAGATGGTTGTAACATTTCAATATCCTCTCCTTTGTCCCCACCAAGCTGTTTTTCTATTTATATTTAACAATGTCCATGATGAGAGAAAGCCACCCCTAGTTCTACTGCTTGGGACAGTACTGAATAAATCTGCCACTCACACACCTGTCGCTCCTGTATTCCCAATAAAGTACAGTCCAAATGCCTGTCAGACTTAGGACACATGCAGGAATAAAGGGCAACACATTCATCCTTTTTATTGCCTTATGGCTTATCTGGAGTCTGATAGCAAATGCAATGACTAAAGCTTAACCCCTATGTATCCAGAGGTTTGTATTTCTAGAGGCAAACCAGATGTGCATCCAGTGTGGGGAGATCGTTCTCTGGATCTCTGCTCTATGCAACAATGAAGACCAAGACTAAAAAATTAATTACAATAAATTAAAAATCAAAATCAACAGACAACTATAAATCTGAGACATTCCCTAGGAGAGGAGGAGAGAGAAGGAACAAAATGGGTGGAAAGAGCACAAGGGATTTTGGTGATGGTGCACAGGTAAATTGGCGATGGGATTTTCACAGGGACGAGAAATATACACTGAACAAAAATGAAAAATAATGTTTTATATATATATAAAATGAAAACTAAGACTTGCGTTCCTATCTATATAGAGCTCTTGGAAACTCATGTCTCTGAGTCTTCCCCTTGGGTCTCCCAAGTAAAATTGCCTCAATGCTCCCCAATTTTACAGTGAAAGTTCCTGACCTGACATGTATTCTGGGCCATGATTCCAGCTCTTTGTAATTATTAGTTGAGTTTGTACGTTGTGTGGATGCTAGTTTATTCAGGATTGTCTCTATCCTATATCATGCCAACCTTGGCATAAGGCTCGACTGTCTCACATGATAAAAATTATATGAAACTTACAAGAAAGCACACTTAAAATTATGACTGAGTTTGGAGGATGAGGCTGTGGGGTATTTATAGGTAAAAATTCCATTGCAATTTACCACCACCATTTGTACACTGTATTCTCTTCTTCCCTTACTCTTCTTCAAATTGCCAAAATTTCAAAGTATTCTTTTACATATGTATTTTCTCTTCCTCTCAAGTCCTTTCTCCATCTGATGCCCAAGTCTTTTGTTTCTCCATACTCACAACAAAATTTAAATATTTTTTCATACTTTTTTCTAAGAGAATTTTGGTAACACAGTTGTAAATCAGTAAAATATCCCTCATCTAAATTAATATAATAAAGTGTTAAATATACAAATACCTATATATTTAATATAAAAATGAAATGTAGGGGAAGAAATGATAAAATTAAATCAAAATACATAAAGCAACACATCTGGATTATTTCTTAAAATCAAACCTGGCAGTTTTGAAAAGTCTACTTGTTCTTGAATAATAGTTTTACTCACTATATGTCAGAAAGGAACAAAAAACAAAGTTGACTTCAGTGAACAACTCTTCCCCTGAACTGCAACCCAAAGAAGCTATCACTATGCACTTTAAAAATCACCGCTCTAGGATATTTTAAAAGAAATGGTCTTCCAATATTAAAGGCTATGAACATTTTTTAAAAAATACAGAGGACTTAGTTTCTGTATCCCATAACCCTGTGTGGAAGTGCACCTGAAAAAAAAATTCAGTAGTACAAACAAGAGTTTATAAAAACATTTATTTCAGTATTATCTATGGAAAAAACCTGGAGATATTCAAGAAGTCCAACAAGAGAGAATGCTTAAATATGACACCCCCATGCACAGAATATTAGAAGTACACATGATAAAAAAGGTGCAAAGTAGCATAGATTTGAAGTCTTCAGACCCTTTCTGTTATTAAAAAATGGCTATAAAATGGCAATCAAGCAAAAATACCAAAAACAAATCAATATATACTGTCATCCTAATTATGTAAACTAAAAGAGCATTGAAAAACAGTGAGATGGCAGACAAAATACCATGCATCATTATTTTCACTCTTTGTTCTCTATTTCAGAAAAGATTTAACTTAATGACTCTTTTTAAAACGCAACTACATTACATGACATTTAAACAAGATGTCTAAGGAAGGTGGATAGCTGGAAAGAAAAAAAATGCCAAGGAGCAGCAGGGATGAAGCTGGCTCATGGAAGTTTACCACCAAGGTTGGTGTCTGGGATGCAGTAAAGCTACGTCAGCCTCCACTTGCAGGTATGTGGTAGGCCTTGGAACAAAAAGATTTCACCTTTACTGAGTGTTCAGTAGGTTCTAGACTTTCCCCTTTTTTTTTTTAAGATTTATTTATTTATGCATACAAGAACTGGGGTACAGGCCAGAGTTGTGGGAGGTGAGAGGGAGGATTCACCAGAGACAGAGTGGGGGAGCAGAACAGGCAGACTTACTGAAACACACTGCTGAGGGGAGCAGCGGGAGAGGCAGAAGAGGTCTGCTGAGCCATGTGGGTCCCCTCCCTGGAGAGGGATCGAACTCGCACAGCTGTGTTGCGGATGCTTCACAGTGTGGGGCTCAACCTGCTGCACCACCAGGGAGGCCCAGGTTCCAGGCTTTTCAGCAATTTAAATGTATAATCTCACATAATCCTCCCAACACAGAAGGGCACAAGGGCATTATCATCATCTTCGTTTTATAGACAGAGAAACTGAGAGTTTAAGTAGCTTGAAGTAACTCAATTACTAGTGCGAGGCCATTTGATCAGTTGTGCCCAAAGGGCTGACCTCACAGGTAGGCTCCGGAGACTTAGTTCACCACCCTACATTCCTTACGTGTGAAGATGAGAATACCGCTACGAAAAGAAACAGCCATAGGGGTCAGGCAGCCTGGAATTCAAGTCCAGACTCTTCTGCCTACTAGCTTTCTATAATTTCAGTAACAAAAACTGATGTAACTACTTGATACCTTCATTGCAAGCAGTGACACGTGCAAGATACAAAGTGGACTTTAACTCATTCATCGCAATAACAAAGTTAAGAGACCATGTAGGAAATGGTCTAGAACATACAGTAAATTCTCTATGGAGAGCAGGTTTTATCCTATGTTTTTCATGTTAGTTGCTGTTTAAATCTTTATTGTTCTTTTTATAACCCATGCGACATTAAGTGCATACTTCCAGACCTGCAATAGGGCAATCACAATGATTTAATTGCCTAAATGAGCCAAAGACCATTTCGAAGCAGTTGTGGCTGGAATTGGGTAGATGAACTCAGAAATTTCTTCCTGACCTCTCTTCAAGTTTAAACAACCTTTGCCAGACAAAAAAAAGGTCCATGCTCCCAGCACGGAGAACATACAGAATCTTCATTTATGAATTGCTACCATAGAAAATTAAAAATAAGGTAAATTTTACCTCTCAAAATGATGGTTATACTATAATTTGGTAAAAACATCTTAAATATATCATTATCTGAAGATATAATTTGTGGTTTACTAAACAGCTTTTAAATCAGCCAATTAAAAAATTTAAATTATATCATTATAATATCAGACTTAAAATGTCCTTTGCTCATAATAGTACTTTTGTAGCCTGCCAATTTACTTTTATGAAAAGTAACTTGGTTCTAAAATTGAAAGACTGCCACATAAATGTCATATAAATAACTTCTAGCTAATGGCATCAAGTAAAGAGGAGAGGTTAAAGTAAACATATTTATTCACAAATGAAATGTATCGATGTCCACATTAGAGAAAATTCTAGTTACAAGAACGAAGTTTCACATCTTGTATACATATTAAATACACATTAGTTAAGGTTTTCACCATCATCATTTGTAAAATTTGCATTTCTGTTTTAAATTAAAACAATCAAATTTATTCCCTAAAGAGGATATATTTGTAAGGAAAGAAATCACTATAGCTCAACCTTATGTACCATGAATATAAAATTAAGAGGTTATTTGTGTGAATTTCAATTATTTTATAGCTATTCAAACTATCTACCCATATGGAGGGCTCTTTCTAAATAAAAATGACTCAGCAAAGCCCACATTTTCATGCCTACATGTGAATGACCTACTTGAACAAAGAACTTTTCCATAATCTAAAGAAATTTTCCAGAGCATTTAAAGTTAGAAAAAAAGTATCACCTGATTTTTTTCATATTTTCTTGATGGTTTTAAGAAGGAATGAAGGCATTCGACAAAGCCTAAAACAGATGCAACTAAAATGCAGACACATATAGAATTAAGTTGTTTTATATAGTGTATACAAATGTACTCCTAATTCGGGAGGAAAACCTATAACTTTAGAAAACGTTATTTATTCTACTATTCTTGCTGCATAGTGACTGTATAATAAATGTTTCTTGAAATTTTGATTCTGACTTTATTATTTTTTAAAGATTTATTTATTTATGCATACAAGCACTGGGGCACAGGCTAGAGGTGTGGGGGGGGGGTGAGAGGATTCATCACAGAGAGTGGGGAGCAGAACAGGCAGATCAACACAAGTACACTGCTGAGGGGAGCAGCGGGCACAGCAAGAGAGGTCTGCCGCACCATGTGGGTCCCATCCCCGGCCAGCAGCAGGGATCGAACTCATGCTGCAGTGGCTGCAGTTTGCTTCATAGTGCGTTGCTTAACCCACTGCGCCACCAGGGAGGCCCTCTGACTTTATTTTAAACAGTGAACATTTAGTCATATAGACACACTCTCACATGAAGGTGGGTTGTCTGCCTTTCTCTTAAATTTATGAATGGTGCTTTAAACTCATTATTTCATATATTGATTCAATCATTATTATTCCATGTACACTTAAATGTATGAAATAGCAACTCTGACCAAGGACAATAAAGACAACTCTGAAGATAGCAACTTAACTTAGCTGTCAATTACTCTGCATAGAAAAAAAAAACAAGCAATAATCTATTTTATTTAATTTTTCTAAATAAAATTTAGCGGGCCTCCCTGGTGGCGCAGTGGGTTAAGCAATGCACTATGAAGCCACTGCAGCACGAGTTCAATCCCTGCTGCCAGCCAGGAAGGGGACCCACATGGCGTAGCAGACCTCTCCTGCCTCGCAGTGTGTTATGTCAGTCTGCCTGTTCTGCTCCCCACTCTGTCTCTGGCGAATCCTCTCACCTCCTGCGTCTCTGGCCTGTACCCCAGCTCTTGTATGCATAAATAAATAAATCTTAAAAAAAAATAAAATAAAATTTAGGCCGCTTACTATTACTTAAATTCTATTATTTATTATTCTTAAATTTAATGGTGTTGATGTTCACAACTGATAAATTTAGTCTTTTTTTTTAAGATGTATTTATTCATGCATACAAGAGCTGGGGTACAGGCCAGAATTGCGGAAGGTTGAGAAGGTTCACCAGAGACAGAGTAGGGAGCAGAACAGACAGACTGACTGAAATACACTGGTGAAAGGAGCAGCAGGGAAGTCAGGAGAGGTCTTCCCCTGACTGGGGATCGAACTCGTGCTGTTGAGCCGTGGATGTTTCACAGTGCGGTGTTCAACCCACTGTGCCATCAGGGAGGCCCAATTTAGTCAGTTTTTAAGCCACTCATTCCTTCTATGTCCACTCATGACTTCCCATCCATTAATACATCAACTTGAGAAATGTCCCTACAACTGAAGTTCATACATTATTATAGGAATCACTGAGTTGGGGGTACATACCTGAAAACTAGCAAACTTGGTTTTATATTTTGTAATGAAACCATAATAGGGTCCATCATACATTGATTGGTTACAAATCAAGCAAAACGAATCCTTTGTAATCAGTTTCAAAAGGTGGGTAGCTACTACTTCATTTTTTTACATCAGGAGATTAAAACCCATAGACACTGAATAACACACCCACGGTCATGAGTCTGAACATATCTGAGTTTGGACAAAACCCCAGTTCTGTCTAAAATCCCCAAATCTAATATCCCATGAGCTTTACTCTCTCTGAATTTGTAGAACCTAAGAGCAATCTGTCAACCTGTTATCATGGAATGAGGAACAAAATAATGAGGCTGAAGGTTTAGTCAGAATGAATTGGATCTCACAAAATGATCACCTTGTTCTGGAATAAAATAAGCATAATCATCCCAATGGGAAACCTGATGAATTGTATTTTGGCCATAACGACAATTCAGACACATGTTTTATCTGTCAAGCTAAGGATCAATGCCAAAAGACAGCCAAAAAAGGAGCGTGGGAAATCCTGTGGGTTGGGGTAAGGGTTAGGGAAACAGCTGCTACGGGCATGATACAACCAAAGAAAAAAATAGCAAGAGCCAAGTTAGCAAGAGTTAGAACAGAACCATATCTACACTCTGTGGCTGAATTAGGAGGCCTCTGAATAAAAAATATCTGGGAGGGTTAAGAAAATATGCTATTAACCTTACTGGCAATCCTGTAAGGATTAATCTTTAGGAACAAGAAGTATGAGTATTTTGTAGCAGAATTTTATTATGTTTGACATCCTTTTATATCTAATAATGGTCTATTTGCTCATGAGACTCAATTTTAAAAAAAATCAACTTTTTGCTCTTACAAATATCAATTACTGCCCTCAGTTCAAACCAGGGCAAAAAATAAATAAGTAACTACTAAAAATAATAACAACATAATTTCATTTCTTCTATGTGCAAATATGTGTATGTGATGCAGAAGAAATACTGTAAGTCAGTCAGTCTCTAAAAAGTTCATAGTGTCAGAAATCTGCATGTTGCAGTCATTTGGCAAATATTTTCTATTTTTGGCCAAGCACTATGAGTCTCTGGATTCAATGAACACTTACGAAAATACTTAAAAAAAGAGAAGTTTCTCCCCTCCACCCACCCATAATCTACAGTCTAGTTAGAGAGACCAGTAAGAATTATAAAAGGAAACCAACTCATGATATTCTATACACACAGAAGTCCTTTGGGGGACAGACAGGTAAAATAACCTAGAGCAATACCCAGAGAATCATTTTGATAATTTTTTGTAAGTAGGGACAGAATATATATTTCAACAAATATGATCATCTGAGAGATGTCTTCAGTACAGCCACCAAAGCACATTAAGTATAAATGTAAGGAAAGGTGTTTTTACCTCACCAACTTTATAATTCATTGCAGACAAAACTCCAGTTAGAGGGTGAACTGGGCTGAAAAGAAAGGTAAGTATAGGCGACTTTCTATGGCACAACTTAAAGCACTGATCATAGGACCTCATTCGGCTCATTTCTATCTGATGATTCCAGGTTGGATGACATCCTATAACGATATTTCCAGCAACACAATTTAAATCCACAGTTGTCTGCATGAAATGCACTCCTTCGCTCTTGCTAGAAAGTCATGGTCTGAGAGCATTCTTCTCTTCAGACTCCCAAGAAATTATATCTACTTACATGGTCTTACCGGTCTCATGACAGAGGTATTTTCAAAGTTTATATCCACAGCCCAGTCTTTGTGCCTCATGTTCAGCTTAAAGTCCAGTTATTTTCTGAATCTCACAAAGCATAATTCCTTTCCTATTCCCCCCTATAGTTATCAGTAGCCTATATCCCTTTGATCATATTCATGAATTTATAATTACTTAGTATATTTCTACTAGACTATGAAATATACAAGGACACGACTCATCATTTTATTCCTACCACACACGTGGATTGGTGTTTCAATACACTGTCATTGAACTGAGTAGTTCAATATCTACTTTATGCCACATTTGAGGTATGATCTAATACATCTACACCTTATACACTGAATCCCTCACTCAAAGCACACCATTAGACTTGGGAGACCTTCTGTGCTATAACTTATGGGAAAGCACTGGGTCTCATAAGACCTCGTTTTGCTCATCTTTATTTCAACTAGTATGCTATTCACAGAAAAAATAGACATTTAGGTTAAATGGAAAAGTCCCATCTATCCGAGTTGGAAGAAAGGGATGCATAAGAGTCATCCTTCCTACTCAACATTTACCTTGAGTGCAAATTTCATAAAAGGACAAGGAAAGTTAAGGAAGACAGCAGTTCAAGACAAATGAAAGCAAGAGGACTAAATAGTATTCCTGATACAAAACTCTACATTTGAGCCCTGTAGGAGGCTCAGAATTTAAATGCTAGCCAGCAGTCTGTCCTACTCCAACATTAGAGTACTCAGGTAGGTTCAATTTGGTTTTTATTTACCCCTTTGTGGATATAAATCTAATACAGTGACCCAGAAATGGAGGCACCAGTGAATCTCATTGTGGATTGATGCTGGGCTAAACATGGTTTAATTCAGATAAGATGCTTGTATGCTTCTCAGGAGGAAAAGGAACACTAATGATTTTCTTAAATGATGTCAAACTTAAAAGCACTTGCAAGTCAATTAAGAGTGGGTGGTTTTGAAACAATAGCATCATGAAAAGCTTTTATGGCAAGTCTATAATTTATCCTATTATTGTAGTATTAACACAAAATACCACTAACACAACAAACATTTCTTGCTTATTTAATGTACATTTATTTGCACAATGTTTGTTAATGCAAGCTACAAAACCACATGCCTAAGTTTTCAAGAAACTGACATCTAGTCAGCCAGGTATAAGCAATGCAATGCAATCTCTGTGACAGTGACTGAGGCTACACTGTAATTCAGTGGGTCATTTTTATAGGGTTATAGCAGTTGTGGTTTTTCAGGAACACAGGATGTGTGAAATTTGGAAAACTGAAAATCTCAGGTGATAAGAATGAAAGGCAAAAATGGATTTTGAGGAGAAAGGGAAATGACTCTCTGATAGGAATGAAGGCCCTGGTTTAACCATGATGGCTCAGAAACTAAAGTACCAGGGAGTGAGACAATTAAAAGGATAAAGAACAGAGAAATTAAGTGATGAGATGGAGCAATCCCAGGCGAGGGAGTGCATTGTCTTAACAAGGGGGCTTCTCCAGGCCTCCCCACATCAGTCAGGCTCGGTGGGGCTTTGAAAGATGACTCCATGACCCATGATGGCTCCAAGCAGGGGGAAGTCACAGAAGGCTGCTGAAACATGGCATCAGTAACTCAAGTAGTTACACGAAAAGTAAAAGTTTACAGCCGTGGTTGCCAAAGAGCAACTAAAGAAGGAAGAAGGAACATTCACAGAACACTGCCAACATAAGAAACGCCACTGAGTCATGCCACAAGGAAAAGACAGAGAATCTCTGACTCCACCTCTAAGGCACTGTGAAGGGTCCCATCGTGACACAGAAAGCAGAATGGTGACTCCCAAGCACTGGGCTGGGGTAGGGGTGTGAGTGCTGAGTGGGTGCTGAGGTTCAGCTTTCAAGAGAAGAGTTGTAGAGGTGGGATGGGAGTGCTGGTTGCCCAGCATGGTAAACACACCAAACTGTATGTTTAAATGTTTAAAAATGGCTAAAAAGGTAATTTTATGATATGTATATTATTCCACCACCATTGAAAGTAATGACTGAAAAAAGGAATATGGAAATTTCATGTCAGAAAAGGGTTAAGGACTGAAGGACAAATGAATTCCAAATTGCTCTTAGATCACTAGCTGAAAACTGAAATAAAGTAAGAGGATTCTGCCTGATGGGGAAGAGGAGTAGCAATTGTCAAATGTGTCTGATAGAACATCTACATGGCAATGTTTCATAGGCCGCTGGAGACACCAGATAAGGGTTCGGTGAACAGAACAGGAAATAGGCTGGTTTTTATTTTAGTGTCACCAGTTTTGGGGGGCAGCAGAGCTCATCATCATGCTCATTTAGTGTTACCAATTTCCATGCTAAATTCTGAGCCCTAGAATTAACATGGGTATTTTAAACATAGAACTGTATTTCAGTATTTTTCACATTGGGTATCTCTGAATGGAGGTAGTCTCATAACAAACCATATTTTATGAGGGAATACAGCAGTCACAATAACAGAAACTGGCTGTATCTAGTTTAGGGCAGGGTTATTCATGGAGGGTGGGGCAGAAACACAGTGAAGACTCAGAGAAGTAGTGAGCCCTCTCTCTTTGCCCCACTTCCTCGATCTGCTTTCTCCTCTTTGCCTCACTTCCTCGATCTGCTTTCTCCTTTCTGCAGATTGGTTTTCTCTTCCATTCCTTAGCTCTACAGCCTTTGCATTTTGGAAAAGACTCACTTACCTCGTCCTACTCCCCACGTCAAATGTCTGCTCACCTTGGATCCCGTCAAGTAACAAGAGTCCTGCCAAACCAGCGGACTCCAGAGTATGGCTATCATGAGTACAGGCCAAACACCCAGTTTTGAGTGAACCTCTCTCCTCAAGGAAGAGAAAGATATTTAACAGATACGAAGACCAGCTGAGATGGGCACACAAAGGACAGTGGAATTAAAGAGAGGAGAAGACAGGTGAGCCCTGAAACGTATAAGACAGTCATCTTTCACTATTCAAATTTAACACAACAACAGAACATAATTATTAATGAAAACTCAGTTACGGACCATGTTTTCACTCAACAACCATCCTACTGCAATGTTTTATTAAATGCTTTATATACGAGGCAATCTATTTATATTATCATTCAACAAACCTTCCAAAATGGGATTTACATTTTTATTTAATAGGTGGAAGATCAAAGCTAAGAAATATCTCAAATAGCTAACCAAGAGGCAAACCACAATTTGCATTACTGTCCACTTGGATTCAAAGTTCTTGTCTTTCCTTCCCCAGCTACATCAAATGTAAGTGATGAAAACATTCATTTATGCAATTTGATGTGACTTAAGGGAAGCAGTATGATGTTTTGATATATGGACACACGGAAATGATTACGATAGTCAAACTAATAGACTTATCTGTCACTTCACAGAGGTACCATTTTTTCACTTTTCTTTGTAATATGCCCCTTACTTTGTATTGCTTTTAAAGTGCAGTGTTCTCTTTCATTCAAAGTTTTCAAGTGGTAGATAAATATTTTCACAGAAATATCATAGAAATAATACTGTGTTGAGTAGAAGACATTACTTACCTCTCTGATGATTTCCAACTGTAACATTTAATAATAAATTTGCCATTTTGTATCCAGTGACTTCATTTTGAAACATTCAGTGTAACAAAGATAAAAATACTTTTCTCAACTATTAGAGGTTTTGTGACTGATTTTTTTTCTTTAGCTTTTTGAGATTTTTTTAAATTGATTTATTTTTACAATGCTTGCTTTCTTTCCTAGGTGTAGTCCCCATAGCATTTCCACCACCAATTCACCCGTGCACCGTCACCACAGCCTCTAGTGCTCGTCCCATGCCAGCCTTGATTCCACTCCCAATAATTTAAAAAAAGACAATGTTTTCCATCCATAGTATTAAAATTGTTGGTGACATTTTTTTAAGGAAAAAAGATCTGGTTTATCTTTAAATAAAAAGACTAGTAATAACAGAATCAAATCTGAAAAACACCATTTCTGGGCAGAGTTGCAGAAGTGATCTCACTTGCTCAAGCTGCTAAAATAGAACATTTTAGAAGTATATAGTGTTCAAAGTAGAATGTTTCTTATGCTGTCAAGTTTTTTCTTATCACTGACTTACAAACACAACCTTCAATCCCTCAAATGATTCTAGTAAAAATTATTTTCAAGCTCTAGATTTCAGATGCATCTGTCCAAAAACTAGAGAAGGAGGAGGAATTCAGGAAGAGGTGGGTGATACGTTGTGCCAGCCCCCAGCTGGACTTCAAGGGATGAGGTTGGATTGTTTCAGTCTAATGTTCAACGGATTGGCAGAGTCCAATGTTATGAAACACGTTTCATTTTTAGGACAAGAAAAGGGAGGAAGGAAAGTAAAAGAAAGGAAAAGTTTTAAGCCACTCTTAGAGTTTCAAGCGTCTTCATTCTCAACAAATTCATTATTCCACATTGGGAAACTACAGCAGAAATAACATATGTGTGTATAATTAATATTTTCACAGATTTGTAAAATTTTAATGGCATTTAGAAAAGTCTTTTGAAAGACTTGAGAGAAGTATTTAATGAAATGAAAATTATGATAAGAGAAAGAATGGCAATAAATTATATAATCATTCAGGATTATATATTTTCCTTTAAACTCAGTTGTATAGAACAAAAACATGGACTATTGGTGAGGAAAAATCTGAATTGGGAAAAAATAAGAACAGATGTTACATTAAAATTATTATTTATAATCAATTTAATCTTTGAAATAAGAAGGAATAATGACCCTCATGAAAGAACTCTTTAATGAAAACTGTGCAAATTAAAGCCTACTTGAATCAATTTTTCATAAAGAAAAACTCTATAGCTAATAACGAATGAATCTGTAGAGTCAAACAACAATATAAAAATCCAGGTAACACAACGCCATAAAGAATATGAGTTTTTAAAAAAATGATATCAATTTTCATTTAAGATAAATAAGTTATATATCAACATTTTATAGCGTCAGATAGACGTTTAAATTTTTAACTTCATCCATATACTTTCATAGGTCTTTAAAATATCCAGTCATATATGTAACTTTCCTAAAAAAAGCTTTATTTTAAAGAAAATGTAATTTACCAGAGCTTAGCATAAGGAGTTTGAAATGATAAAATCCCACCAAAAATACAAATAATTTTATATATACTAGTTGCAATTGTTCATATAGTTACTGAGGCTATAGATAGGAGACACATGAAAGCCAGCCACAAGTAATTTTAAAACAACTATCATAAGTTTGCAAAAGTTAACTTGAAACTCTAAATTTAAGTTCTCCAAGGCCAACTAAACATATAATTTCAAGCAATAGAATCTTTGAACTATAAGGACCTGGGGAGTGCTGGTCTACCTTCTTGTATTTATCTAGTCAGAGAAACTGAGTCAATACAACCAGCAACCCCTGGGAAGCTTGGTATACAACAGAGGCTACATTTTGCTAGATTCAGACTTGCTGTTTTTATAGACCAAGATTATCTTCATTAAGACATATCAAACAGATTTTATCTCCTGCCATTACGACCTTTCTAAAAGTTCAGCCATTCAACTGGTATACAATACTTTGTTTTAAAAAAATAAAAGTTTTTCATGAATATCTATCCTGTCCCCAAATATGCCCTCACATAGGAAACAAAGTAATATTAAATGTCTGTTATCTGGTGGCATTCTGGTAGATGCTATAAGGAAACTACCCTAAAATTAAGTAATTACCTTAGGAGGTATGAATCATCATCCCCACTACAAAGATGAAGAAAAGAGCTCAGAGGTGCTAAGTAACTTTCTCTAAGTCACACCACTGGAAATCACAATCTTCCCTGACCCCAAAACTGCTGTTCCCCTGCAACTCCTGACTCCAACAAGACAGAGAAGTCCCTGGAGACAGGATGTCTATGATGAGGCCAAGGGGATAAAACCACATGACATGGGAGGAAAAAGCTCGATGGTGAGTTGCTAGGAGGAATAACTCATGTAAATGAAAATAAGTTGTCCAGGTTCTGAATGTTCGTGAAATTAAAGGTCTGATAAAAGGGCATGAAAGGTTGCACAGGTTTCTAGGAAGCTCAGAAATTAGGTCATCCCAAGAAGAACAAAGGTGAGAAGGAATCTGGAGCATTCACAGGAAATGAGGTGAGGCCCTCAGTGTAAAAAGGAGGCTATCCCAAGACACTCAGAAAAGTCTGGATAATCCTTAGAAGCTGACCTTCATGAGACACACATCACAAAGATGGCGAGAAAGTGCCTTCGAACTAGGAAGCTTGGATTTTCCTTCCTCTGGCCCATTCTATATTTTCCACTATCTGTGTTACTTCTATTGTTTCACAGCAAATTCAAAGATTTACACCGAAAGGTTGATATGTTCATTCTCTGTATAAAATAGCTTGTTAGAAGAGTTACTGGACAAAGATATTACAAGTACTATTTACTACAAGCATTATTTTCTGTATTTATGTTGTAGCCAGTGAATCAATAAAAATCACTTAATGAGTATCTATCATGTATATAGTACTTTGTAATTCTGAGCTCAATGAACTTGCAATATTACATTTCTAACTTGAAAATTAACAAAGTAGTTCCACCCTTTTCTATACCCTCAATTCTATGGCTTTCTACATGAAAACGATTTTATTAATTCCAGGCCCCAATTAGTTTTAAGCAGGATACAACTCCAAATTTATAATGAAGTTACTTTTGCCAAAATTGAACTCAGTAAGTGAGGAATATAAATAATATTTCCCCACTGAAATAGTTACAAACCTAATGAATGTATTAAATGAAGCAAAAGTCTTTACTAGAATGTCAGTATTTTAAGAAAATAACACAGATTCCCATTAATATGGCCTGTGATTTCCCTATTTTAGTTTTTCTCAAAATTTTAACACTAGAAAGCACAAAAGTTACTTTACATACTTCTGTTCTTTATTTTAGGAATTTAGTCAAATGATGTCACTCGAGATATGCAAACTCACCTGCCAAAATAAGAGAAATTCCAGGAAAAGCCTTTGAAAGGAAATCATTCATTAGGAAGTTCAAGTAGAAAGCTGAAGATTGAACTTTGACTATTAAGTTTCAGAGTTGGAAAATTAAAATAAAAATTAGAGTGCCTATACCATGAGTGCAGTCTCTCACCACCTCTCTCTCTTTCTCTAAATAGCTATATATATAACTATGTATATGTGACTTTACATGTAGACATGTAACTATTATGAACATATGCTCATATAGCTACATATTTATGTACTATATAATTGAGATTAAGTTTCTACTGCCCCAGAAAAATCTAAAAAAAAAGTATGATTAATAAACTTTTACTTTCATGTCTTTAATTAAAACTCAGATTGAATATAGTACTAAAATAAAAATGACAAATCATCTTTTCTTTTTCTTTTTTTTGAAAAAGATTTATTTTTATTTATTTATGCATACAAGAACTGGGGTCTAGGCCAGAGGTGGGATTGGTGAGAGGATTCACCAGGGACAGAGTGGGGAGCAGAGCAAATGGAGCTGCACTGCTGAGGGGAGCAGTGGGGAGACAGGAGAGGTCTGTTGTACCATGTGGGTCAGCTCCCTGCCCAGGGATCGAACTCACACTGCAGTGGCTGGTGATAGCTTGATAGAGCTGACTTTAACCCACATGCCACCAGGGAGGCCCCCTCATTTTTTTTCTTGTAACAAAAACAAAATGAAGGTCACCATCCTTCTGAATCTCTTTTCTCATAGAATTATCATGTGAGCATTTTGATAATCTGTCCTCATTTCTTTGAAGCAATTCACCAAATCTTCTCTTTCAAACAGATGTCAATCTAGTTGTAATGGAGAAAATGCCCCAAAGTGGGTAATATAATTGTGTCCACAAATCTAACATGGTCTTAGGCGGAAAAGGTTTGCGTCACCCTCAGGTCTCCACATCGAGCCCCAGACTCCCACTGTGAATAAACAGGACTATTAACAAGCACGAAGGAACGCTCCCTGCAAACTTACAGTTCTTCCAAGCAGCAGATTCAAAGATACCTGCTAACCATCTGGACAGCTAACTAGCAGGGAGGAAATAAGTGCTCAAGGAGGCACATGAAATCATCTAGAAGCATGGAAGATGGAATCATTCAATGTAAGAAAACACCTCCAAAAATTTTTATGGCCTCTGAGGCTACTATTGTACTGCTGTATTTAAAAATAATTCAAGTTGATAATGAAGACCATCAGATAGCAAGAAAAAATAATCAAAGGCAATATGCACTAAGTATACACCCACACACGGAGAAAATGAAATAAATAAATCTGGTTACCAATTAGCAGCTTCCCCTGAGAAAAAGTAAGGCATTACTACACAATGAGTAGGAGGGACTTCTTATTTCTCTATTCCTGTATAACTTTCTTTCAATAAATAATTTTCATAAATCTGCAAAACCTTTATTTACTTTTCTGAGTTTTACATATAATCTTTACTGGTATCCAAGTTTATGTTTTTCCAAAAACATGCATTGACCCAGCAAACCACCTCATAAGATATTTAACTGATAGCTCAAGGTTATGATTATATCAACCTAACCCCAAATCTCTGAAGAATGACGTTCTTACCATTCGGATACCACCATCAGAAAGTAATTAATTTTTGACATGCTGTAGAAATAAGGGGAAAAAGTACTTCCATTCAAAAAAAGAAAAAGGCCTTAATGGTCTCAATTTTTAGTACATCCATCATGGAAATCAAATTTTTTTGGGATAAATTCAGATCAATAAAATATTTTTTGAAATCATCACACGTACATATTTTTAAATATGTATTTATTTTTGCATAGGAGAAGTGGGGTATAGGCCAGAGCTGCGGGGGGGGGGAGGGGTGAAAGGATTCACCAGAGACAGAGAGGGGAGCAGAACAGGCACATTTATTGAAATACACTGCTGAGAGGAGCAGCGGGCCAGATGGAGAGGTCTGCTGCGCCATGGGTGGGTTACCTGCCCTGCTGGGGATTGACTCAGGCACGATGGTGATAGTGTGACAGTGCTGAGACTTAACTCTAGGCTATCGGAGAGGTCCGAAATCCTCCTATTTACCAATACCAATGTCTGGGTCCCACCTCAGACCATCACAGCAGAATCTTGGGGAGTGCAACTTGGTGATTTTATCTACAATTCCTGAAGATGAGTCCAAGTAGGACTTAAAAATTACCAGCAACACAAGTGCATTCAGAAACCCTGAACTCAGTGCCTGGAGCTCCTTTCCGCTGCATACTATGTAACTGCTTATAACCTGGAGTTCCCTCCTGCCACTTCTCACCAGAATTACCTACAAAAATTCAGACATTTCCTGACCCACTCTATCAACTTCCAAATGCCACCCATAAAGCACAGAGAATCCCTAAATTCTACACTATTGTCAGATTTAAGGAGAAAATATAACTTAAGATACTCTTTAGCTATCTAAGCACTCCCCACATGTACTTATAATAAGGTCTCGCTTGCTCACAGACCGATATTGCCTGCTCTGCCTGGTCCTGGCTGTGAGGTGCAGGAGGGGCGTACTCAAGTATACACAGACCTCCATCCCCCCTTATAAATTGTGCCCATCCCAGGAAGTCACTTAAGTGTCCTAGGAACAAACAGTGCTGTGAGATGTAGAGGAGGAGTAAAAACTTCAACTGGGATGATCAGAAATTGTACCATGAAGCAGGGAGAAGATGGGCAAATTTCCCACTTAAACTGGTGGGAGATCAAAATGGAGCTGGGCCTGAGAGGCAGGACCAACAATTTGGTAACAGAAATAGGGAGACTCAAAGGAAACACACGGGTCTAACAGCAGAGGAGGAGGGGAATCCCCAATCAAAATCTGATCATTTTATTTGAAAACCAGCCAAGAACAACTTCATCAAAGGGTTGGCATGATTTTTACATTATTCCCCACACTGCTGTCAAGATGTAGCTTCTGCGTGGGGAGAAGCTCTGCAGCAGGACAGGGGAGGGGCTGGCATTCAGCAAGCTGGGGCAGGAGGCGACCATAGTATGTCCCTGGCCAGAAACTGGGATCAGAAAACTCAAAAGTGCTTTCCCTTCTGTCTGATTCCATCCTGAACAGAATTCAGCCTCCCTAGGGATGAGTCCATTGGAAATCATAGTCTGAACAAAAGCACAGCTGAAAGTGACTTTCAGAACATTACAGTTACAAATGGTTTGCCAAGTATGGTAAACCATCCCTCCAAAGGTCTTGCATATGGAATCCTGATTTAATGGGTGAAAAAAGTAACTTATTAGCTGCCTTGTTGAAAACAAGTAAAAAGCAAAGCGCCAAACGCTTTTGAAACAGATGTCGTATTTATGTCCACACTTTCTTTTGTGAAGAGAGGTTACTTTTCTTCTTTAGTAGTTGCAGCCAGTCATACCATAGTCTGAATTATAATAATGTGAATCGTGTACCACATAATCAGTCAGTAATAAAATTTCAATTAACCCAAAAAGTGGCGATGCTGAGAAAGTCTCATGCATGCCTTTCATTTTCTTCATTTAATCTTTCTCCTTTCCATAAAGAAGTGATGGATTAGACTCAGTTTTGGAAAAGTGCCCTAGCTAAATAAGTGCAGCTAAGTCATCCACATTGCCATAGTGCCTTCGTCAGTCTGGTGGTATGATATAAAATCTTTACATTACTGTCATTTGTAAAGTGATATAAAAATCTCATTTGTTGACTCACATTTAAAACTATTCATTGTGCCTCCCTGGTGGCACAATGCGGTAAGCAACACACTATGAAGCAAACTGCAGCCACTGCGGCACGAGTTCGATCCCTGCTACAGGCCGGGGAGATGACCCACATGGTGCAGCAGACCTCTCCTGCCTCGCCCGTTGCTCCCCTCTGTGGTGTATTTCAGTAGATCTGCCTGTTCTGTTCCCCATTCTATCTCTGGTGAATCCTCGCACCCCTGAATCTCCGGTCTATCCCCCAGTGCTTAATAAATATGCTTAAATAAATAAATCTTAAAAAAAATTTTTTAAACGAAACCATGAAAGCCCCAAAGTGGGAGCAACCCACATGTTTATCAATGGCTAATCAAAATGTAAAGCATGAAAGTGGTGAAACATTACCAGCATTACCAGCATTAGAGAAGAAGGAAATTTTGACATATACCATAACATGTACGAACACTGAAGAAATAAACCAGTCAAAACAGAAGAACTGCCATATGACTCTACTTGTATAAGATACTGAGAGTAGGGAAGTTGACAAGGTTGGTCACCAAGAACTGGGGGAGGTGGGATTGGGAGTTTTTATTTAGTGGGGACAGAATTTCATTTGGAAAAGATAAAAAAGTTCTGGAGACAGATGGCGGGAAGGGTGGTCCTGCATTGTTAATATATTTAATGCCATTCATATGTTTAGTTATAAACATTTAAAACGGTAACCTTTAAAATTATGTACAGGTTACCATAATTTAAAAAAGCTCTCATCCAGCACTGACACTGCTTAGAGATACTGGAGTTCTAGAAAAGAATGAAGAACAAGTTTTGGTTCAAGAATAATACATACCGGGCCTCCCATATCGGTGGCGCAGTGGGTTAAGCAACACACTATGAAGCCAACCGTAGTCACTGCAGCACCAGTTTGATCCCTGCCGCAGGCCAGGGAGGGGACCCACATGGCACAGCACACCTCTCCTGCCTCGCCCACTGCTCCCCTCAGCAGTGTGTTTCAGCCCATCTGCCTGTTCTGCTCCCCACTGTATCTGGTGAATCCTCTCACCGCCCCCCCCTCCACACCTCTGGCCTGTACCCCAGTGCTTGTATGCATAAATAAATAAATATTTTTTTAAAAAAAGAATAATACATACCATCAGTGATCAACCAATTTGACCACAGGTTTATTTTCATTCATTTCATTCAGGCAACAAAGAGTCATTTTTCTCATATAGACTAGAATGAAGCCAGTAAAATAAAGCACTTTTAGCAGGCCACGTCATTTTAGGGAATGCACAGACACCAAGGCTTTAATTTCACAGGGATGAGAAATACGCATGTACACAAATGAAAAATAATGTAAAATATATGTAAAATTTAAAAATTAAATAAAAAACAATAAAATGAGTTCTTTAGTTGGAACTCTTCTGTTTCTATGAAAACATTAGGGTGTTTTGTTTTTCAATAACTCAGAGGTCTTTAAAAACAGTATTAGCAAGACTGTCAGGAGAAAAGTTTTAGAGAGGTTGAGGAATCAAGTGATGACATAAAGTGATGTCTAATTTGAAGAGCTGTCTAAATTGAGAAGATTCACGTAAAGTAGCGCATTACTATCATACTATCACTCAGAGCAAAGCCAAAGAAAATAAGAGTAAAACTTTTGCCAGTGGGGCTTGCTATTTCTCCTCCCAGCACCCGCCCCTCTCCATCAGCTGGACTCCAGGACATTTACTTCCCTTCCCCAGGCACCTTAGTAATTACTCATTTAAAGGACATTCAGACTTTCTGCTCTGATCATAAAATGTTAGGCCGAATTGGATAGAGACTGCTAGCACTCCTGAAAAAAAATGCACATTCTGGTGGAAAGACAAATAAGTAAGTTTCTATAGAATGTATTAAAGGATCAACTGAAGTTCAGTAAGTATTCATAATTACCACATGCTTAATCAATACTATCATGAATGACCTTTTCTTAACTTGCTTCTTTTCCAGAATTCTTGTAATCAGCTGTGTTGGCATTTAGCAAAAGGGGTTGATTCTCCTTTTACGAGAATCACTTTCATAATTATGAATTAATGACTGTAGCTTACAGGCCATCTTTAAAATAAATACCCACACGTAACTTCATAGTTAAAACTGAAAAGAAAATTTTAATTTTGTTCTATGTATAAAGAGCATTTGGGAAATATAAAGTATCATTCAATTATACTAACTGATAAGTCACTGTTGTATAGTCATGAGAAAGAACTCGCCCTTCAGTCATATTGTAAATAAAATTTCCGGTACCAGCAAGGTACAGAGCCTTTCTTGAAATGTGTCCAATTTCCTAATCCAGCCCAATGGGCAAAATACATAACATCACATTGATACACACATCACAGTGCCTTGAGTATGACATTGAGTATGTGCATAACTCTAAACTGTGATTTACTCATAGAATGCATGGAGACTTTAATCTCACTGTGTCTCAGCTACAACATGGCACTGATGGTATGAACCTCAGAGTTAGACTAATAAGGATTAAATGCATTCATCACTAAGAAGTTCTTAGAATTCAGCCAGACTTAGAGTAAGCGATACACTTGGGTTGATCACAGTTATTATTATTATTAGCATCATAATCATCTCACTCAATTCCTACCAGATTTCCACGGGGTAGTTTTATAAAAACATGTTTTATGTAACAAAACCTAAGCTCTCAAAGATTAGGCATTATAATTTACCCAAAGCCACGCAGAGCAGGCAGAACAGACAAATTCCATGGCAGAACAGGGATTTAACTAATTCTAGGCTTCCGACCACTTTATAGTAGTCAATATTCCCCTTAAAATTTGGCAAGCAGACCAGATCACAATGTTACAAATGCAGGATGATTCTGGGAACTTCATTCCCCAAAACCAAGTCTAGGAAGACAAGAGCTAAGAGACAGTGAGTGGCCCGAACTTGCTGCCATCTGACCCGTGGTATATGATCTTGATTTAAATAAGAATTACATAATGGTCCAAACTTCTCATCAGGAAATTATACAATTATTTCCAAAACTAAACTTATAGGAACTGAACATTTTCTCTCGTAAAAACCAATGTTTTCTTTGTTTTTTGCCCACTGCTTAAATCTACACATACATTGAAATTTATACCCAGTCATCCCGATGATTATCTATGCCTCTCAGTTTTTGACAACTGGAACATTTAATAAATATGCTTTCTATGTTTATATTCAAGTTGTTAGTAGCCTGCTGAAGAGGATCCAGCCAAGCAAAGTGTCCTGACTTTGGAGACTCAAGTTATAAACTTTCCTCTCCTCTCTTCACGCACCGCCCAGCACATTTTCACTGGCATCAGCAATAACCCCACAGCCAACAGAGGAGATAGAGGCATCAGTAGAGCCATTTTATCATGCCAGCAAAATTTTCAAGGGTCTCCAAGCTAACTCCTGTTTAGAAAGGTGACTAAGGAAAGAAACCAACTAATGAACTAGCAAAAATGATAACTACAAATTAGAAAAACAATGTCTTAAGAAGGACCACATTTTTCAACATTTGTACTGGGAAATTACAAGGGTTTTACTAATGCTGCATGACAAAAATATAGGTGTATTGAAAAAGAATTTAAACGAAACAAAAACGTAAAATTTTTTTGAATCCCTTTTTCTTTTTAACAAAGCCCACTGGTAATTTCAGCTGATAATTGGCATTTTTAAAGTTAGCTTCCCATTTTGAATAATACACTCTTATCTTCCAGGCTATGAAATACTCTTTATTTTGTCAGATATATATTTGTGTTTATATCTACCTATTTATATCTAGATATATTAGATATCTTTATCTATATCTACATTTCTAAATCAGGTATCTCTAGCTATCCATCTATCTATCTATCTAGCTAAGGCTATAGACAGGTCACATCTATATGTATTTACAGACTACATTTACTCTTTAAATTGTAGAAAAATACTTATGATCTGTCCTTAAGATTTTACGATCTTATCAAGCAAGACCAAAAGGTACAATATATTATCCACATTTTATAAGTGAATATGTTCAGCCTCAGAGAGAGAGTTTTCATTTCACCCAAGGTCAGATGGCTAATAAGGGGATGGAGTACAGATAGGAAGTTTAGTTAGATAGGAAACCATGTACGTAATCACTGATCTGTACTTAACCCCTCCACCCAGAGATCACGCTATCACCACCCACACTGAGAGTAAGAAAACACTCAATTTCCGTTCTTCAACTACCATCCTATGGGGTGGTAGTAAGACAAAAGCTTAAGTCTACGGCTACTCTCAATCTTGGAACTACGGACATTTCAGGTCAGTGAATTCTTTGCTTTGGAGACTGTCCAGTGCTTTGTAGGATGGTAGTGGCCTTCTGGCCTCTGCCACCACATGCACCTGGTCACACACCTCAAGTCCCCAAGCCAAAGTATCTTCAGCCTTTGCCAAATATCCACTGGAGCCAAAATTAGCCCCAGTTGACAATAAAAACAACACTGTTTAAAACTTTGGAAACAGGGCCTCCCTGGTGGTGCAAGGGATTAGGCACCGCACCGTGGGGCTTCTGCAGCCACGGTGATGTGAGTTCGATCCCCAGCCAGAGAGATGACCTACATGGTGCAGCAGACCTCTCCTGCCTCACCCACTGCTCCCTTCTGTAGTGTATTTCAGTAGATCTGTCTGTTCTTCTCCCCGCTCTCTCTCTGTTGAATCTCTCATCCCCTGCCAGCCCACGCCCCACCCCGTGCCTCTGGCGCATACCCCAGCTCTTGTATGCACAAATAAATATTTTAAAAATATAAAATAAAAAACTTTGGAAATACAGAAGAGCTAACTCAAGATTTGCTGTGTTTTTAGTTTTTTTTTTTAAAAAAAAGTTTATTTATTTATGTATACAAGAACTGGGGTACAGGCCAGAGGCGTGGGAGGTGAGAGGATTCACCAGAAACAAAATGGGGAACAGAGCAGGCAGATCGGCCTAAATACACTGCTGAAGGGAGCAGTGGGAGAAACAGGAGCGGTCTCCTGCTCCATGTGGGTCCCCTCCCTGGCCGGGGATCGAGCTTGCACTGCTGTGCTACAGATGCTTCCCAGTGTGGGGCTCAACCTGCTGCTCTGCCAGGGAGGCCCTGTTTTTGGTTTTTTTTTTTTTTAACTTACTTGTTAAAATCATATTTTCTTCAAAGGAGATTACAACTATAGAATTTGGTACTTCTGAAAGCACATGTAGAGTTCTAAAGAATGACAATGCCTTTCCCATAGCCCAGTAACCATACAAATCAATATTTTTAACTATATTCGATAAAAACCTTTCAGGTACAACTCCCAGTTTCTCAGTCCATTTCATTCCGATGCCAAATAAAGTGAACCTTCATTTGTTGCCCGAAGTGCCACAAAGAGGTTTCTTATTTATCCCAACTCATGAAAAAGTAATTCATAGCGTCTTTAAAGCAGAAATATTTTTTTTACAACATTTGGTGTTCTAGCTACTCTTGACCCCATTTTTAAAAAATGATTTTCCTGTAAGTTCCAGGCATGAACTCATAAACTATAGAAAATAAATAATGAAGCATAACTTTATGAGGAAAAAATATGAAATAGTCTGCCATTCAAGGTTAGAAAACCAGTAATTAGAGTCAAAAGTGAAATCCAAATGACCTGTAAAAATTGAGGCAAATATTGCCTCTTGCAAGAATAGTTCACTGCTGTCCAAGGAAACTCCTGAAAAGGCCCTTCCTCTAAGCTGTCTTTATTTATATCTCTCCTTGCAGGGACTTGGTACAGAAAGCCAAATGCTCACTTGAGCCAGCAATTAGGTGTCTACCCTGCTTGGACAAAGTTTCGACTAAGCTGATTTGCAAGCTTTATTTTTCTCCTTTCACCATACCCAGTGGAAGGTCACACATGAGTACCGTCGCTCACGATAACCTAGACTTTGGAAGAGAGGTTTTCCCTCAGAGCATCAACAGCTGGTTAGTGGCTGAAAGAGTCTACCAGTAGATAGTCACCTTTGTAGGTGACAAAAGCATCTTGTCACTGATCTCAAGTGCCCAGGAGGAAGAAGAGGGACAGTGCTGTCTTGTGTCACCCAGGATTCCAAGTAGTTGCCCTGCATGTATTTTCATTGCATAACTCATTGGCTGGGAAGCAATTTTGCCATCAAAGAGTAAAGAATCATTCCTTCTAGGTCAGGGTCTCCTTTCCGAATTATACTCAGTGAAACAAGTCAGAAGGCAAGAGAAAAAGATCGGATGGCTTCACTATTAGGAGGAATATGAAAGAACAACAACAACAATAAAGAATAAGCTCAAGGAATTGAGCAATTATAACCAAAAGTAAACAAAACAAACAAAAAAAAAACTTAATAAGACCCAAAAGCTGGGATAAACCAAAGGGACCATGGGGGGGGGAGGGGAAGGGGGGAGGGCAAAGACAGGGAAGAGGCCAGAGGGTGCACAAGGGACTAAGGTGATGGTGCACGGGTGAAATGGTGGTGGGTACTCCCTGGGAACTACAAATGATGTCAAATATAACTAATTAAAAAAAAAAGAGTAAAGAATCAAAAAGAAAAGAGGGGCACTGAGAACATCACAGAATATGGAAAATGAATAACTAAATTAAAAAGATAAAAGTAAAAAATATCCAAATACAAATTATCTCTCAAAAACATGAAATACAAAATAATGGAATACATTTAAAACTGTGTAGATGCTTAATGTGAATCAGATAGCAAAAAATATAAAACACTGAATTAGGTCTGAAAGTGTGTATAGATGCATGGAAGCATTGCACGGAGAATTGATTTTCTTTCATGGATTATACCAAAGCACTTTTCTTCTTTTGTTCTTTCATAATATCAGACATCATTCTCTAATTTTTGGTTGTCAAGTTTACCAGAAATGTGATATCAGAGCTCAAGGCAGATCATATGCATGCTACGATATTAGAAAATGATCAGGGGCCTCCCTGGTGGTGCAGTGAGTTAAGCAACACACTATGAAGCAAACTGCAGCCACTGCAGCATGAGTTCAATCCCTGCTGCCAGCCATGGAGGGGACCCACATGGTGCAGCAGACCTCTCCTGCTGTGCCCGCTGCTCCCCTCAGCAGTATACTTCCATTGATCTGCCTGTTCTGCTCCCTGCTCTGTCTGTGGTGAATCCTCTCACCACCCCCATATCTCTGGCCTGTACCCCAGTGCTTGTATGCATAAATAAATAAATCTTTAAAAAAAGAAAAAGAAAATGATCACATGTAAGTTAGTGAATTTGGTCTCCTAGTCTGTCAATGGAGAAATGAAACCAAACTGATACCAATTCTTTTTATAAAGGCAAAATTGTCTTATGACCCATTTCTTAATAGTTGAAAATGTGTGATGTGAAGATTTTTAAGGCAAAACTAGTTGCCACCATTGACAATATTTCTGAGAGCATCCACATATCAATCCTCAAGTCTTTACCAGCTGCATTTTAGAAGGACATGGGGCAAGGGCAAATTATAAATTTGCCAGATAGCTTTCATATTTATTAAGTGTCATGTACAAAACTATGGGCAAATATTCTGTTGCCTTATTTATCCTTTTCTTATTTATGGTTCTCTGCCAAGAAAATCTCAGGGTACAGATTTCTGCTGTGTGCAAGGTCCACTGTTACTGAGGAAAGAGGGGATAGATGAAACAACTGCAATTCCCTAAAACTTAACCAAATTTCACATCATGGTATTTTTTCACCCTCTTTTCACTATTTATCTGTACTAATCACCAGAAAATATTTCCTACTACAGGAACCTTGGCTACCTTCCAGCTGTCACCTGAATCAGACAGAGCAGAAGGTCCAAAGTACTAAAGAACTGTCCAGATAGATAGAGCTTAGAATTAACTCAGGTGAAGGTCTTGAAAGTTTTATCTGACCAAAAATTAAAGATAAGTTTCATTTTACTGAGTACAAAAAAAAAGTATAGAAAATGAAACTGGAATGTGAGTCTCTATTAAGGGTTTGTTGTGTAGATTGGTGGTTTGTAAATAGGTATGTGACAGAATTATACAAATCCCTCTACACTTATACATGTTTTGATATAGTTTAGTTATGAAGTTGGTGCTTAAATAAATGCATGTGGAGAAAATTGTCTATAAATTATTTTATTATAAAGGAGGTGACAGTCACACTCTGTTTTGTTCCAATTAAACCACTTCTAAACTACTGCACCAGGATCTGGAATTCTCATATGACAGTGATTTCCAAAAAGAAAGAAGGTCTGAGTGAGTGAGGGGGAGGAGGAAAAGATGCTGAAATGGGTGGGAAGGACACTCTGTTCCTCCTCGTTGTGGTTAATCAAAAACTTAACGTGGACCACTTTTGGAGATATTTGGCTCTCCTGTTAATTTCCCAAGTCTATGACACAATAGTGATGCTTTCTAGGGAAAGGAGCGCATACATAAAAAGAAAAAAAAGTATATTTCAATAATACCTATAAATTATTTTTTAAACTAATTAATTTGAAAGTCCTCCAAAAGACCAACATGGATACATAGAAACAAAAAACAAGTTTAGAAGAGTACCAAGAATGAAAAGCATCCCAATGGAACTCCATCTGATAATTTTCCAAGGTTAACTGCTCTGGACTTCCTAGCTTGATAAAATAAATCTTTAACTAGCCACATGTCCCAGAATTCATGTGGTCAATGACAAGAATCTAACCCATGTACTTTGAAAATGTGACTAGGAGTTATGACAATCTGTCACCCCAGGAACTGCCAGCTGCAACCCCAATGATCCCAGTCTCCTTCTTGATAAAATTCAGCACTAAGAGCGTAGATTTGCCCACCCTCTAAGATTAGGGCCTTATTTATACATTTTTATTAGGAAAAGGGGAAAGCAAGAGAGGCACCTGCATAGTCACAGGTGGCAGGAGAGCAGCTAGGACTCTATTTAAAACCTAATCTTAAATAGGAGGATATTCTTATATTGATAAAGGTGGCCAAAGTCCACAGTCTTTCTGTGTTTGCAGTTACAGACAGGGCACAAGAGGCTTCTGATCTTGAAAAAAAAAAAAAAAAAAAGCAAGTATAAACACAGCGAGCAGAAGTTACACTGATGGTCCAATGCTTTCTGCAAACAAATGGAGAACAACAACATCACACCAGTAAGGTCACGTGAGAGTGCGGAAGTGGCACCTGTTGACTCTTTCCAAATCCAACAAACAGCATCATCCCTCCACACCCGGAACCTCCAACAAACAAAAACTGATCATCAGACGCTTTTCTCAAAAACCAGATTCCCAGTTCACTGTCGGGACTTTTCAGATACTGTTTTTGTTGTGTGTTTACTGATTTGCTGATTGTTCCCACACTGTATAATTCCGAGAGCACAACTTCACCCCAAGCATGTGCAGTGCCTCACTCCCCAGAGCTCCAGACCTGTATCCAGTCCTCTTCCTCCTGTCCCTCCTCCCTAACCCCACCTCTCCTCCTCCCCTCTGAAGTTACCACTGTGTTTTTACAGAGTCAAGAATCATTTCTGTTGTCTGTGTTCACACCTCCTGCCAGTCACTGACTAATCCTGCACACCGCAGCACTTCCTTTCTCCTGAAGTCATCTTTCCTTTTCACCCCTACAATGTAACCTACTTTCAATGCCTCCATAGGAACTTTCTTTTAAACAGTTTCATGTGTCCAACTGGCCCTCCCTCTGATCCACAACTATTCAAATTATGTTTTAACTTGACATCGCTCTGCTTAAAAATGCTCTTAATAATTTCCGGTGCACACAAGATAATATTCATATCCCTCAGCCTGATCTTAAGACACTCTGTTCCTCATTTCCCATCCTCCAGCCTTCGCTACCATATCTTCAAAATTCCCCATCACAGATCCTAGGTTATCTGCTCCACAGGTCATTTCCAGAATCCACACCTGGCATCCTGTTCTTTTCCCTTTCCCTCCTGCCCTCCAGACCTCAAGCCCACAGGGAAAAATACAGCAAAACATTCTTTTAAAGGTATGTTCTTATTTTTTAACTTTTAGATAAATCCTCTACACTGTACCAAAGTTGCTTACTATTGACATCACCACATGAAACAGTCAATTATAAATGAAAGAGGAGCAGACAGAATTTTACGAAAAATGCTAGTCAAGAGGGTGATGGTATCTGAGCATTAGCTTTAGCTGTGACCTTTCCGGAGGGCAAAGTTCTCCTGACTTTCTGTATCTCAAAGTGTTTATCACTGCATGCTGTCATCATTCAGTAATGAAGTGTCTTGAAGCTGGCAGAGAGTAAGGGCAGTTCATTTTACACCCTCCCCCAACAATCCCACGCTCATCGGCCTGTTGTAGGCATCCTTCAGATTCTGGAATGAAAAACATGGACAGTGTATGCTTTCCAAGGGGGATTCCCACAGTCCAAGATCTCCAGGTCAGTCGGGACTAGGCATTAACCATGCCAAAGGTGACGTTCCCACTAAGAACAAGAAGCGTGTGCCAATAAGTCCTGGCACTCTGGTCGTCCTTACGGTTAATTCCCTAGTGTACATTAAAAACCTGACATTCTGACTGATGAACTCCAGTTTCATTATTGGAGAGCCTCAGTAATGGATAATCCCTCTTCTATGGAAAAAGTGTACATCTCACCTACACGGCTGGGAACTGGAGCCTAGCCAGATGCAACCACCTGCCTGCACCTCCAGGCTCCCAGCACGCATGCATGCACAATGCACGTGCGCGCACGCACGCGCACACACACCCGCATTGCACAGAGATGCCTACCAGTCTCTGTGTCCTAACTCAACTACCTCAAAAGAAAACTAGTTAACGTTCATTTGCTGACTTTTTTGGACAGAACATTAAAGAGAGGGTGGAATGCTTACTTTTTTTTTCTTTTTAATTGAGGTTAACATTGCTTTCCATACTGCATGTGATTCAGAGGCACTGGATCCCATCTTCTCAGTTAAGGAACACCCCCTCCACATTTAATCTTCAATCTCTAATCCCATAATTCTACAAAGATTTTTTTTGGGGGGGGGGAATAGGGAGTTCAGGTATATTCAGTTTTGTAGTTACTCATGAAACCGGTTTAGTATCCTCAAATTTATTCTCATGTGAATTTATAATTAGTTAAATGAGAAAGTATGTTAGTAATCCTACATGTGGAATTAATGTGTAAAATGTTGTATACACACTGCTTCCTAGCCAGCTTCATTAACTTAAGCATTGCAAATGGAAATATACAAAGTTCTTAAGTCTGATGCAGGAAAAGAAAAGAAAAAGCAACAAAATCCTGACGGCAAAAACTGAACAGTATGTAACCCAGAGCATAACTCAGATACAGAAAAAGCAAATTCAGAAAAAAATTCATAATATTCTGAATTTAAGTCATGGATAATATTTTAAAATATAAAACAAAAAAACTTAGATTTTATCAATTGTGCACCAAAAAATAAGAAATGATACTGTATATTTATAAAGTACCTGGTATGTAGATTCTTTCCGGCAATTTTTTTTTTTTTAATATTCATTACCTTGAAAAACAATCTTGGAGCTGATTTTTATTTGTAACCTCACTGGCCCTATTATCAGTGAAGTAGGTTCAAAACTCTCTTCACACATGATTTATAAAGAACTTTCTCTCCTTTAGAGAACATTATTTACTTTCATATCCATCTTAACAGACCTTAGTCATGGCATTACAATCCTTTTACCACTAAAATAGGCCCAAAAGCCTCTGTTAAAATGGAAGCATGCTTCAGGATGTGTGTATATATTTTAGCACATGTATATAGATATTTTTCATAAAACTGTACTTTCAGGTAAAGTTACAGAAAATGTGTCTGAGCCAATCTAGCTTCAGGGACCCATTTCAGAGAACTGGATGACTTCTAATCTTTAAAAAAAAAAAAAAAAAAAAATTTATTTATTTATTTATTTATTTATGCATATAAGAGCTGGGGTACAGGCCAAAATCTCGGGAGGTGAGAGGGTTCACCAGAGACAGAGTGGGGAGCAGAACAGGCAGATCTACTGAGATACCTTGCTGAGGGGAGCAGTGGGCAAAACAGGAGAGGTCTGCTGTGCCATGTGGGTCCCCTCCCTAGCCAGGGATCGAACTCTCGCTGCTGTGCTGTGGATGCTTCCCAGGGCAGTGCTCAACCCATTATGCCACTACGGAGGCCCAAGACTTCTAATCTTTTAAGAAAGAAACTTCAGTTTGTCCATCCCTCTGAGTAAGGGATCAAGAATGCAAAAGGATTTTATTTTTGAGAGTTTTACTCACTTTAACAGCACATCAGCATCACAAGATACCTGAGATTTATTACCACGTATCTTATGTCCCAAAACTACGGCCCATAAGCCCTGAAAATGCAAATGATTATTTCTTTATCAAGTTTTACATGTGTTTGATTATAAAACCTGTGCAGGCTTAAAAATGTACAGATTGCAGAACAGAAAATTATCAGACATCACACAAACTTCCCCAGGACAAATGTAAGCCAGCGTTGACAGCTTGCTTTGCTATTCTTGGTCTAGTTATAGACGTATCCTCAATTTTGTCTCTGGATTTCCCTCTTCATTCATCAAAGTACTTTCCCATGTGATTAAAAATGCTTCATTTCACATGTTTCAAAGTTCCTTATCTTTGTGGCGCCCAACAGTATGTAAAATATTACATAATCAGATATTAACTGCAGCATGGAATTAGCAAACTCTGAAAACTTACAGGCCAATCAAGCTATTGTAATTTAAATATTTATACAGTGCCAATCACTGCAGTGCTCTGCAGGAGGACAAGAGCTGAGCTGGTAAGAAAACAAAACAGAAGCACTACTTCTGTAGAGGCTTTGGGGTTTACTGACAAAAGGCCACCAGGTAAAAAAAAAAAATGCGATTTATTAGGTGATGCAAAGACTGACTTTTCCTTGAATAGTCTACTATTTTTGCTATACTAGACCTTAAGATTTTAGTGCCTAAGCTACAAATACATCTGTTGAAGGAGAGCAGAAGACTTAGATTTATTAAAAATTTATTTTTAATTATAAAAATACTTACAATAAAACTTCAACACCAACTTTTATCATATCAAATATTAAAGTACCCTTATAATTAATACTTTGAAAAATTGGAAATACTTCATTAGAATTTGTGTCAAGGGAGAGCTGATGTTTTCCTAAAAATCAAAACCAAAATGTGTACCTCTTTTGGAAGGCTAAAAAATTAGAAGGAAAAAAAAAACAAAACAAAAGTCAGCTCAAGCAAGATATAAATATATATATGTATATATTAAATATATATATTTAAAAGCAAGATATATAATATATATTTTATATATTATATATAAAAACAAAGCTCAACTCAAACAAGATATATATATGTTATATATATTTTAAAACAAGATATATGTGTGTGTTGTATGTGTGTGTATATGTATGTGTATATAAATTCATGTAAGATTAGAATCACAAATAAAATACATTAAAGGAATTCATTCCCTACCAACAAAATATCAATATTAATGGCACTACTTCAATATGTATTTACAATCTGCCCACCACACGGTAACTTCCCAAAGTCCCGATAACTAGACACAGAGCAGAAAGGCAAGCTGTCAAAGGTGGCTTAATATCTTCCAATTATAGCAAAACCAAACCACTAGGAATAAAATATTTACGGTGATAAAGACACAACTAGTTAACCTTCCTATCCTCAAATGAAAATATAGTCAAAAGATTTTCTTCTAAATCTCTCAAATTCAGAAATGACATGTTTATGAGAAGATATTTCAATTATCTCAAAATAGAAATTGATTTTATCAATTGTCTCAACATGTGGTTTATTTTTTTCAATTAGAAATAATATTCAGATGTAGAAAATAACAGTCAAAGAGATCTCAAACTCTGAAAGCTCTCAGTCATGGGCACCTTTCTCAAAATGTATACATGAAGTCATTGGACATCCAAAGCAAAAGGAAACTGGTTTCCTTAAAAGAAAATACTGTACTCCTAGCTATCTAAAGGCAAAATAGCCTGCCTAAGATACACAAAAAAAGGTGACTCTGATTTACCTGGACTCTGAAGTTATGCTACCAAACTTGTAGACAATTCCACATAATTGGACTAGCATGACAGATGAATGACATTTTACATAAGCTAATTTGGTGGATGGGGAAGGGAGGGAGAGAGAGAAGAAGAAAGAGTGAGAAAGGAAAAATAAAAACACAAGTCAAACAGAAAAAAAAAGCTAATTCCACAAAGTCATCACCAGAAGCAACTGACTCAAAATCTATACTGTAATTGAGCCCAATTAAAAAATAAAACAGGGAAACAGTAGTTTACACTAGAATTTTCAGGAAATACAGCAGCTGAGGAGAACCTCTTACAAGGATATAAACAGCGAGACAGGAAGGACACCTGCACTTTGTAGAGAGTGACAGCAATCATCTTGTAGTTGATGCTTTCCAGTTAATTTATTAGTTGAATGTGAAAAAAGAACTTGATTTTCTATTTTCCTAAAAAAAATACCCTAATTTCAGAGGATCTTCTGAAGTTTATACTGATCTTGTTGGTGGCTTTGCTTATTTTCAGTTGGGAGTGAGCTAAAAATAAATATCTAGGACTCATGCTGAACACGGGGTTTCCTTCCAGTAAGAACCCAGGGAAATTCAGTCCCTTATCTGACACATGCATGAGAATATTTTTTAGAGTAATAAAAATAGGAGCATCGTATTTGAAATGTAAGTTCATATGCCTGTGAATACACAATTTCTTCTCCATAAGGAAGTTTACTTAAGTTGGCTTAATCACTAGCTCAATCTCAGGAGACTGGGGAGATAAATATTTCTGATTAGAAGTCATCTCTCTCTTTTCCATGCATTTATCCTGCCTGCTAGCCAGTATCTACAATTAGCAAGGCACTGGGCCAGAAGTTTCCAAGGAATTATTTACAGCTGACACAAGGCAGCTAAAAGGCCTGATTCCTCTTGTAATGAAAACTGATAGGATCTGGATGTCTTTTAGTGACTGAAACTAGAAAGTCAATTTCCAAGGTAGTTCAGGCCACTCAATAGGTTCTCTCTTTTCCCAGGTTTTCTGAGAGACTATTGCTGAGTCAGGACTTCAAATACCAACTCCCCTACAAGGGGGGATTTCACATCTCAAGAACAAACACCACCTCCTGGGCAGCATTTCTTAAGTGGATCTGTTCACTTGATCCTCTAAATACTTCGTTTAAAAATAAGAATAATTTCCTTTACTCACGTTCATACTAATTTAAAAATGTCGACTTGACATGGGCTGCCACAAAATGAAACATTGCCCCCAAATATTATTTCTATGACTTCAAATTTCCATTAGGTTTATTTAAGTGGATTATACCTGGAAAGGAGGAAACCTTGGCCACGGACATAGCATAAATATTCAGTTATTTAAACTTACTTTAGAAGATGGAAAATTTTAATTAAAATCCTATTAAATCAAAACCACAAGCTTCTTGTATAAAAATTATTTCAATATTCTGAAAAGGTAATGTGGGGTGTGGGGGATAGAAAGGCATTCCTTAAATTTTAAACACACTTTGAGGGAGAAGAATCTCTTGTTAAAAATACAAATATTGTGGGAAAAGAACACTGGTCTCCCCTCCCCAAATTTTACAAGATCAACCTCTTCATTAATTTATGCAATTTCAAAATTAGCCAGGTCAAGCGACTAATATTACTCAAATACAAGTTCTTTGAAGTCACAGTTATGACTACAATGGCATTTTATTCTGCTACAGTTTGACCAGGTCCACTTCCTTGCAATGAGCCAGGGGAACAATACCTCATTTAGCCAAATGTAGCTCTTTATATATCAAGATCCTATTGCCTTCTGCTCTTTAAGAGACGGAGGACCCCCTGTAATATCTAAAAAAAAAATTCGATATCTCACTATTGTAAATCTACCTTTAAAAAAGGAAGTTTAAAAATCAAAAGATACTATCAATACCACACACACCCACATATAAGCATAATAAACATTAATAAAGGCATTTTGTAAGAGTCATTCTACCTATGTATGTAAGGGAAATTCCATGTATAAAAACAAATTTTTTCATTATTCTCAGTGTAACCTTGGAATTGGGCTGATAGTAAATTAATGAATTCGTGGAGTTTGGAGAGCGAAGGTGACATTTCAGTTGCTGCCTTTTTCATCTGTAGATTATTCCGAGTTCTCCCTGTAGTCTGAAAATGTGCAAAGCCACCCCATGTCATTTCCTAGTTTGGAAACTCCACACCATTAAAATCTCCAGTCCTCTCTGCACACAAAATAGAACTATGTTCATTTTGTGTTTAGGAAAGTGGTATTTACAGAAGCAGCAGTGAGAAGTCATCAGCCCTTTGAAGATGCTATTATAATTTTCAACCATTAAAGTTACTAGCAGTTTTGTCACTCTGGTTTCCTAAGTAACAAAGATAACAGCCCACACTATAAACGTAAGCACTTTCATTTCTAAAGAGGCATTAGAAAACCGCAGACCAATCATGAGTTCAGATACACATAAGCAATCCCCTTTTATGCCCCAATACCAATCAAACTCTGAAAGATAAACTCATCATTAACTGGAAATCTTGATACTGTGCTGTACATCAGGTTAACTTACAGGTTCTTTATGAAGGATGCTATTAAACTCCCTTTCCAATTAAAATAATCACATTTTAAAATATGTGTCATAATATGAAATGAAGGAAAAGAGAAAAACAGACTTGTCGATGATTAGGGGAACTGGTGGTACAAAAATGAGCTATCGAGATGACATAAAATTTGAACAAGTGCACTATCATTAACACCACATACATTTTCCATTCTCACTGAAGAGGCGACAAGAACATTCCTAAGAATTTCATCTCTTCCACAATGTGAGGTTGTGCTGTCTCTGTCGGAGCGTCACCATGTGTGACTCCTGACTCTGAAATGTGCTCGCAACAAACTGGTATGGGCTGGCGTGTAAAACTACCTTTTTCATTTTGACTTCATGGTGACATGATATAATGAGTTCAGTGAACCATGGATTTCACCTGTTTCTTTGACCTTTTTAGGTGGATACTAGAAAACATAAAATTATATATATGGCTTGTGTTCTATTTCTATTGGACAGTGCTTATCTATGTCTAGAGGACTGTTTTCATCAAAGCCACTGGGTGACACTGTTTCTCTACTGAAATGATACAACCGAAGCAATTTCCTGGCAAAGGAAAAAGTCTCACACCCACAGGCTTGCACACATGTACATATGTGTGCACACACATGACATAATATGTTCCTTATAACTACCTATATCTTTAGGATGAAAGAACGAGAATATACTTAAGAAAATTTATGAGCCTCCCTGGTAGCCTCAGGGTTAAGTTTTAGCACTCTCCCTGCCACGGCCTGAGTTCAAATCCCAGCCAGGGAGCTGACCCACATGGCACAGCAGACCTCTTATCCTGCCCACTGCTCCCCTCAACAGTGTATTTCAATGGATCTGCCAGTTCTGCTCCCCACTCTGTCTCTGGTGAATCCTCTCATCCCACATCTCTGGCCTACACCCCAGTTCTTCTGCACATAAATAAATAAAATCTTTACAAAAACCTTTCATTACTATCTTAGGACTACCTATACATAAAAATTTCAAAAATCACTCAGATACCTCAAAATAAATGACAGCTCTAATCAAATAGTAGAAGTGGTTTACTTTGTGATTCCCCCCCCCCAAATAATTACCTTCTAAATGTCAAGTTCTTTATGGCCTTCTTTAATATTCCATCTTATTTACTTACATCTTAATGGATTCCTACGGAAACTGTAAAGTAATTTAGGTGAGCAAAAACAGCCAGCTATTTCAACTAACAAAGCAATACTTTACCGATATGCATATTAGTTTTTACCTTGAGGTTCGACATCCTGAAATTTAAAAATCAATTTATTTGAAAACTAAAATGAAAACAGAAATCAAGACAGACGTTACCATCACATACTCTTTATGGATGAGGTAAAGACTCCACAAAGTTAGACTTTGCAATTGCAACTGCCATTTGATTATGAATCCTGAATGCCAGAGGCTGCTCGGTGCTATTTGCTGACCAGAAGATTCAAGCTAAGGATTCAAAAGAGATTTGCATTATCTGTACATTCAGTGGGACTTACTTAATGTAATTATGAAGGTATAAAGTCACAGATAAAACCTAGGCTTAAAATGACCAGCCCGTTTCCTTCCCCACTTTGCTCCCCAGAAGCATATTCAAGCCCAAGAGAAAATTAGGTTAAGAATCACTATTTTGTTTCAGTTACGTCTGAGCTTATTCTCCCTCAGTTTCCTTCTCTCTAAAACAAAATTAAACCTACTCTCCCAACTACAGCCTGCATGGAATTAAGGATCTTCAGATTTGTTCCAACAAGTTATATATAACTATAAACTACTCAAGAGAGAAAAACAAATAGGCATCATCCTGTATTGTATGATGTTTAACATGTCCTAAATGTTAGCATACTTTTATTCTATTTACTTTATTACAGAAATTTTATGTTATTTCAGATTATACCATAAGTGTATAATAAATGGAACTGTATGAAAATCAGTGCAGTGCAGAGATTGCTCAAGAAAAAAATTAAAAGTATAAATTTCACACAATTCAGATATCTACTTCTGGATAAGTACCCAACAAATACAAAACAACTAATTCAAAGAGATCTATACCATGTTTATTAGTACCCTATCAACAATAGCCAAGAACAGGAAACAATCTAAGAGCTCATCAAAAGATGATTAGATGAAGATGTCACATATACACACACATACATGATGGAATAGTATACAGCTATTGAAAAGATGGGGCCAACCATTTGCAACAACAATGAACCTGGAGACTATTATATGTAGTGAAATAAGTCAGATAGAGAAATAGAAACCTCACATGATTTCACTAATATGTGGTAGAGAAAACAAACACAAAGTAAAACAAAAATAAACTTGTAGACTATAAAAAATAAAGAATTAAAGATTTGTCATCTGAAAAATGTCTTCCTAATAGGTGTACTAACCTCAGTTAACTTCAACAATAAAGTTATTCTTGCTCACTTATGAAAAAAGCCAAAAAGTAATTTCCATCTCAAAGAAAAAAAATCTGCCTTCAAAATGTGAAGCTGTTCAAAGCATTTATACTTACCCATTATTTGTTGAGGACCACCTGAAAATCTGTGACATTGTGAACACCCCCCCCAATAAATATTCTAAAATAAACAGGTCAAGTTTTATATGAATATTTAGAGAAGAAATGAATGACCCTAGGTCTAAACATAAAACAAGCTCTAAGCTATTTCATGCATTACCTAATGCATGCATAAAAGGTGCTGAAATGACATTTGCTAGCTTAACTATCTAAAGACCTTTATGGAGCACATTAACCCAGGTAGCATTGTCCTTTAAGATAGCAGCATACATTTACATGCACATATGGCCAGTTAATATTTTTGACAAGTATGATTTTCCTCTGAACTACTAATCATGCACATCTTGAAGAATTCCCCACATCCCCCAGAAATTAAACTTGTGTATTTATGGTGACAGTTAACAACAGGGTAGCCTTATGGGAGTGAGACCCACCTTTTAAAATGCTACTACCAAGAGTTAATGGGGATGGGGATGTGTTTATGGGTAATGATTAAAAGGGTTTAAATTTCTATGCCAAGGAAACAACATTCATTTGACTATTAACATGGCACATCTTTAGGACCAACAGTATGGAAATTTCTGAAACTTCTAAGGCTCATTCTGATGGGAATTCTGAGTTTCATTGAAAGCATGAAAGTGGGAAATAAACATAAACTGAGTTTTCAATGTAATATACTAGGGGATATTTTTAGAAGATGCAATTATAAATATCACACAGAACAGAAGAGGGTAGAGGAAGACTCCTTGAATGAGGATACACATAGTTAAGTAAACGGTTCTCCATTAAAATGCAGGGTCTTGCATAATTTCACAGCTAAATAAAATTGCCCAAAACAAAAGTGCAGGTCAGCTTGTCTAAATCCCTTCTCTTCGGACACCACACAGCTGCACTGATCACCTACCTCCATCCATGAGCCTACATGTCAAACAGCAACGTTTTCTGAAAAATACAACTTCCAGACTAGTCCCAAGTAAACTCATTCACTCCACAGACTAAAGAACGCAAGTTTTCAATGGCATCTGCACAGACCGTATCAAATGACAATCTTAAAATATAATATATAGGCCTATTTATAGTTTTAAGGTTCATAAACATCCTACTCCAACATGATAAGTGAGAACTGAGCTCACGAAAAAGTGAAATTAAATTCAGTAATGCCTTTATTCAACGAGCATCCTGAAGAGATTATTGTCGGAGCTGTATTTCCTAAGAGAACACAACCGATTCACACAAATGTCACTGCAGATATAATGAATGTTTTTGCATGCCAGTGTCACTCACCCTTGCCTGCCTGAACCCCCTCCCCCAGGCTTTTCAAAATGTATTTCATACACAGACTCACTGTTCTGGTTGTTTATTTAATTAACATGACAGCCCGGCATACACAGCATTTCTTTCAGTTCTACAGTTTTTACTTTTTACACTTTTGACTCAATACAGAAAGAGTAAAATTACTGTTTGACTCCTTCCAACCTCTGTAAATTTATATAGATTCACTGACTATTTCTGTCAGTTAAAACATTTTTTTAGTATGCTTTAAATATCTGTATTCACCAAGTAAAATCCCAATTTTATCCCCACACACAAAAAAATTCTTTTCCCTCACCTTTCCCAAGGGATAAGAAAATTATGTTTTTCCTTTTTAGTGTTTTCAGAAGTTGACAGTAATTAATTTTAATTCTGTCACCAAGTCATAAATAATCAATATTGCTCTCTGTATCACCATCAGCTGAGGCACACTACTGAAATGTGACAGAAGTGACAATTTCATTAAAAACCTATGACTGTTGCTGTAATTTATTCAACTTAAGAAATATGTTAAGCTGAATGTTTTTAGGTGCTTACAGGGCAATGTGTTCTGTATTTTCAGAAGAAATACCTCTGTATTTCATATTTGTACTAGAAATGCAAGTCGCTAATACTTTCTACCCAAGACGGACCAAGGCCTGACATATGCCCACCATAGAAAAACCACACCTACTTCTATAGTTTTTATTTTTGCCATTGTTTACTTGAAAATATTTTTCTTCTATCAGTGATAACAAATTGATTCTACTTTTGATAACCAACCATCAGATTCCATTATAATCCTATTGAAAAAACTCACTACTTTTGCTAACAATGCTTAGCTAAGATTTTGGGAAATACTAGTGGGAAAAAAACTTTGATTTTCAATTATACAATATGAAAACTATAGCTTTACATTTCTGATTGACATTGTTTCCTTCACAAAAAGCGATGCCATTAAGTGGTACAAATGCATGAATGGGGAGAGACATGTGCCTTGTGTTATATTATGCAAACCATAGGCAAACATATTCATTTACTTTTAATATGTAACTAAAGTAAAATGACACTAGTGAGGCATCTTTCAAAAGTGAATGTGTATGGGGAACACAGTAATCAGAGGACCAGACAGTTGTGTCCTTTGATGTAGAAAGAAACTAAATACAATCCCCAGATGGTAAAAATAAGTAAATAAAATAATTAAAACTTTATGTTGAAAAATAGCATGCATTAATCACAAAATATCTAGCAATTCAAGAAATGCTAGGTACCTTGGTATAGAGAGTGGTAACTTGAGAGAGACAACCCTGATTTCACATGAAAACAACCACTTAAACAGGACACACAGACCTTAGTGGAAACATCTGCCTTCTCAACACCAAAAAAGTACAGTATGATACACACCGATCCACAGAATCATCCTCTTCTGGGCCAGGAGGACTAAACTAAAAGCCACACCAATGCTGCGAAGTTGGTGGTGGACATCGAGGAGAAACGTTTCTTTGTTTCCCATCGTGCCCTGAGTCTGGCAAGTACTGTGCCTGAAAACACACCTGATGGCCTTCGCTGGAGACTTCATCGTCTGCTCCACAAAGCTGAGAGCCTGTGGACTATTTAATCTGTAGACCCAACTGCAGTTCTGAAAGGAAGGAAGGGAGGAAGAATGGGATGGAAACCAGTGGTTTGTCTTAGGAGAATTCTCCCATGTACTCTCTTTGACCTGACAGAATTCAGTCATTGCAGAGGAGTTTCTAAGTAGCCACTGTCACTCACACAGGAAGGAGAGGCTGCAACTCTCTCACCTTTAAACCTCAGGAGGAGCAAAGTCCAAATAAATTCTCAAGCGGCGTCTTCCAGACTCTCTTGTTTTATGTCTTTGTGCCTCTATTTAAAATGTACGTACATGTGGTCTGAGTATTGTCTTGAGAGAGGACATTCTTATACCAAAGAAGCCCTCGGTAGGAAGCAGGCGGGAGAGTGTTACATACATACTTTATAGTTATTTTGACTCTTGACTTCATAAAGTATGCAGATGACAGCGGTATACTTTGCACCCTTAATCAGAAGTTTGTTTCCTTGTGATAAAACAGATAAGGCATTTACTACATAGCTCCTGAACTTTTCACACAGTTAGGCTAACGTATGAGATATTGCTCTATGTTATAAATACTCTTCCATGTTAGTTCCCACCCACCCCCATATTTATGCTCAGAACAACTTTTAATGGGTCATATATAAACACCAATCTTTGGGAACACGTACACACTCACCCATGTCCTCATTAAAACTCCAAGTATCTAAACTTCTGCTAAAGGTAACTTTGTTTTTCCATCAACCCTATGACAAAGTCTCTTACTTTTAGAATATTCTTTACGAACATAACCTTAAAAAAAAGTAACCAAAGAAAATGAACAAAAGATGTTACAAACATGTATTTTCAACAGTATTGATGGGCAAAAAAAAAAAAAAAGTTTAAATATTCAGTTATTTTCTTTTAAGTTTGCCAATTAACAATTTAAACCAGAGAAAATCAATAAAAACCTAAGGCTTAATTAACACTACTGGCTAGTTTATCTAAGCACCTTATCTTAAATCCACCTTTAACTCCTTAACATTTAAGTGTTGATAGGAATTTCAGAAGCTAAATGATATTAATTTGAAACCGAGCTATTAATGATTAGATCACAGATTGTCTTTAGAAATTATGGTTCAGTTTTATAATGATCACATTATTTCCCTATAACGTGTGTACTAAAATATCAGTAATATATTCTGATAAAAGACATTGTCTCCTATAACTGTGAAAAGAAATTAAAAGGTGTCTCTCCCTAATTGGTTTACTCTTAAATAGATCATTTGGTAGATATTTGGAAATCAGTCAGTGGCCTGTTTTTAACTACACTCTTAGAGTAAGCTTAAACCCAAGAAATGTTTGCTTTATCTCAAAGAACAGCTAAATAAATATATTTGTTTTAAAATAAACAGTGGCAATGATGCTGTCATCCATTCTGTTAAATAATGTCAAACAATCACATTCTGTGTAATCAACTCCATTTCTGAAACAAAGTAGCCGCCCACACCATATGGTCACTGCCATTTCTTAGAAATACCTAAATGATTACCCACAGAATAATCTTAAAAATACCTTAGGATGCCTTCTCACTCTCTAATGTGGTCCCACAAAGCACTAACTCTCTAATGTTAGTACCACAAAGAGGCAGAAATGTCAATGGGAAAAGTGTAAATTTCCACTTGCTGTATATAAGCAGCTCTCCACCCCACCCTACCCCAAGGTAGGGCTGCTTGGAGTAAGAGCTAAAGGCTTAGGTGGGTCTTTTCAGACACAGTTCCTATTTTAAATTTGGGATTTGTTCTCTGATAACCTTTATAGGAACTCTATACCATACTCTTAAAATGCGAGGAGCTTCCTCCCCAAATTCACTGAACTTTTATGTAGGTAGGCCAACTTCCTAAGAACTCATGATTCTTGATTCCTTTCTGAAAGAGTTCCATCACTAGCAATCTTAATAATACCCTCCCAGATTAATACTTCCTGTATAACATGGCTAAATTCATTTGAATTTCTAAGCCACTTCAGCACGCATATGCAAGAAAACTTACTTTGAGTTGACACCTCATGATTTTGACACATTCAATGTCCTCAGACACACTGTTCTCCAAAGTGAAGTTTAAGATTTATGACACAAAGCATTTAGCATGGAAGGCCCTGTGCGCCCAGTTACCTCCAAAACAAACGGGGTTCTTCGAGTAAAACTTAGCTGCAAAACCAAAAAGGGTGTACAATACCTCATCTCCAACCTTGACACCTTCTACTGACTTCCTTAAACGTTCAGTTGTCACTTTAAGTGACATATCATAGAAACAAACCTAGTGCAATTCACGAGTTTCAAATTCTGCTAAAATAACTAGTCCGACATTTCTGCTGGGGGCGGGGGGGGGGGGAGCAGGAGAACACTGGGAAGTGCAGGGGAGCCACATGCCAGGTGTAGCAGTTCTGAGTAAGTGGGCTCAGCTGCGGAAGACCCTCCAGCGTGCCATCTGGCTCGGTTACTTGCGTTCGTTGTTCAGGTCATATAATAGTGGGTGAGGGGGTGAACAACGCTCCAGTTTTTGAGAGTCTGGACGCACACGCAGCCACTTCTCTGGTCTATGTCCCAGCGCTCGGGCTCCCTCCACTTTCGCGCCCATCCCCAGAGTTCCGAGGTCTCCCCGCAGTCGGCGAGCAGCCGCGGGTGCTTACCTGCTCCCTCGGTATGCAGGGCAGGGAGGTCCTCCGGTGGGACTTGCTGCCACAGCCGGACATCTCGGCGGACACCACGGAGCTGGACCGCCTCCTCCGCTTCAACACCGGGGTCTCCTCCTTGGTCCCAGCAATCAGTCGGGACCCGAAATGCTCCCTCGGAGCCGCCCCCGCGGACTGCGGCAAGATTTGCTCCGCGTACCTGGCCAGGAGGATCCCCAGCACGCCGGCCAAGTAAGCCAGGTACGGTCTCCAGGCGACCTTGAACCTCTCCAAGGAAATGAGGGACACGGTCCTGACCGCGCTAGTCAAGGCGATCATGAGGACGCCCAGCCTCAGCCTCAGCACCAGCCATGTCGCGGCGGCCAGGCAGCTGAGCACCACCCCCGCGGCGGGGAGCGAGAGTAAGTGATCCTCCCCGACGCCCAGCCCAATCTGCACGAGCGCTTCCCCCCCGCAGCAGGCGGCCAGCAGCGCGACGGCCAGCGGCAGGCGCACCCCGGCGCGCAGGAGGTACAAGCCCATCCAGAAGAAGGCACACAGCAGACTGAAGAGCAGCGCGGAGGGCTGCAGCCAGGGGCCGAGCGGCGCGCCGCCCCCGGGAGCACCTCCCCGAGGCCTGGGGAAGACGCCCCCTTCTGCTCCCGGGGCCGCTTCCTCCTCCTCCTCCGCCGCGGCCGCCTCTTTGGGCTGCTCCAGCTCGCAGCCGACCTCCCCGCGGACCAGCCGCGCCAGCAGCGCCAGCAGCAAGGACAGGGAGCCCGCGCACAGCGCCGAGGAAAGTTTCCGGGAGCGCCGGAGCGGCCGCAGCACCAGGTCTCCCCAGCAGCCGCGGCGGCCCGACACCCGCAGCCACGCGGGGCCCGCGCTGCGGGGACCGTCCAGCGCCGCGGGGGCTCGACTCGGGCCGCCCGGGCCCGGCTGCTGTGCCCCCGGGGCGGCCTCCCGGGGCACTGCCATGGTGTGTCCGCCTCACCGAGCACCCAGGCCCTCCCGACGCCCCCACATGCGCACACACGCGCGGTCTGCCCGAGCCCCCCACCCCCGGAATCCGTCCTTGTCCTCACGGGCCCACGAGCCACAGAAAGTTTCAGCTTTCGCACAACTCCTGGGGAGTACTAGATGCTCCGGAGAGGCGCCTTCCAGTTAAGAGCTAGCACAGGCACAGCGCTCAGCCTGCCTTCTTTTCTCTGTGGAAAGCTTTACAGAGTTCTCTGCTCTACCCCACCCCCAATTCATATCCTCCGGGGCTCTTCCTACTTCGGGATTTTAAAGAGTGTCCAGGGTGTACGACGCGCGGGAGCTGCACACGCCCGCGGAGCTGAGAGCGGAGCCGAGAGCGCAGGGCCAACTCCAGGCCATCCCGGGCGCAGTGGGCGCAGCGCTGGGGTGCGCCGGGCCGCAGCGGATGGAGGTCCCCCTTCTCTTCCTTCCTGCAGCGCTTTCTCTATCACTCTTTCTTTCTCCTCGGCGGATTCTCCCCGGCACGGCCCCTGGATGCGAACCGCCATTCCCTGGGGCCGAAAGCAAAGCCTCCCCAGCGTCTGTCGCTCCAGTTCATGGCAAAGGTTGGGAAAAAATGGAAACGGGACTAAGAAATAACCAAGAAGTTGCTAAGTCCCGTCGGAGAGAAACACAGTCCGAGAGACGAGTGGTTGCCGCCAGAGAAGGGAGGAGGGAGAGGGAGCGAGCTGGAAGGGAGGGTGGAGGAAAGGGAGGGTAAGAAGGGAGAATGAGATTTGATCCTTTTTACCCCCTTCTTTTTGGTGCAAGGTTGGTGGTGTGCAATTTTGCAAGAGGGGAGGGAGTGGAGACGACGGGCTAAAACGATATTAAAAGCAGGCCACTGGAGTGATCCACAATTCCCCTCGCTTGCTTGCTTTAAGGCAACTCCCTAGAAAAGCCTGCCCAGCCGAGCTCGCGTCCACTTCCCCGGAGGCGGCGCTGCTCTCTCTGCTCCAGCACTCCTTCCCCCGCTGAGTGCTGAGTGGCGAGCAGCCGGCCAACGCGCTGGAAGGAGAAAGGCTCCTGAGGCTGGTGGGTAGCCCCCCCAACCTAGCTCGCCACAGCGGGGGGTGTCAGGGTCTGGGGCCCACCGCCAGGGTTGAGCACCCTAGGACCCTGGAAGAAAATAGTGCTTGGCTAGTTGGAAGGCCAGGGGAACCAACGTGCTAGCTACTGTCTTTTAAAATCTACAGGCGCTTCTCCAGCAACTCCCAGATGCTGTAGATTCTCAAGTCCGTTGGTGATATTAGTGGGCCTACTGCACGTGGCAATCTCATGCTTTGGCTTGCCCCTGCTAAAGCCTGTTTCCCTTTCCTGTTGGTCCAAATGATGGACTATCTCAAGTTACTTAGATCCTAAGTGCTTTGTTAGGATGGAGGGAGGCACTCACAGCAAAGCACATCCACTAAACATACCCGTGTGTATGAGTATTGCCCAACAATTGTAGGGGGTGGAAATGGAAATGACATGGGCATTAATGACTGTGGCCTTTAACAGATTCACAAAGTAAGGAAAACAAACAGTCTATCAAAAAGCCACAGAAAGCAATCTCCAGGGTGTGTGAGGTCAGGTGGGTTACCACCAGGAAAAGCCTTGGAGCACTGTGGGGGGGTACATGGCACCTTGTCCCTATGAAAGCTTATGAGAAAAACATACAGGCCCCTACTTCGAAATCCATTCACAGGGTACACAGTCCATGTGCGTGAGTAATGTCATAGCTGAGAAACCGGAGGGAAAATGTAAAGCTGTTTTGGCAGCCTGTGAAAAATCATTCAGTATCTGCTCAATGGGCTTTAAAAAAAATCTCCACCAGGTTCTCCAGGATCTGTTTCTGTTTTACACTTAGAACAAGAATGTGATAGGCCTTTCTTGTTCATTTTTAAGTCACCTAACCCACTGTGTGCCACACTAATAACACTAATAATCCAATTCTGTCTTAATTATCTTGACATTCCACGTTAAAGTGTGTTTATAGCCCAAAGTATTTGGATAATTGGTTCAGTATGTCACTGCATTTTGCGTGTAGAGATAGAGCCATATAAAGAAAAGCCATAAGGAGACGCTTGAGCTCAAAGTAGTTCACAGGCACAGGGGACAAGATGGCTTAAGCCTTACACTTAGGTGCATGGGAAAGAGCCTGCCCTAGCTGAGCAGGTGATGAGATGAGATGATGATATAAATGGATGTGAAGTGCAGTGACAGGTCCTGCTTCTCTCCATCGATGTCCAGAGCTGTGTCACCACATGGAGGACAAGCTGGGCAGACAGTCAATGGCAGCGGGCACCATCTGTTTAATAATTAAGGAAACTGGAGCAGCAGTGCCTTTGCCAAAGACAAATGAGCCTCCTAGCATGCACACCTACTTTCTTGAGTTTCTTTTTTAGACATATGAATCATACACCAGAGCCTCCCTCCCTGGGACACTTCCGATGAAAGTTCTTGATTAGAAAATCATGTTAATATCCATTGGCATCAAAAATAGCATACCAGAATGAAAAACTATAAAAACCTGGGCAGATTTCAAGGCTAGCAAGAAAGGTATAGTGAGGGGAATTTTAGACTGTCAGTTTCAATGGAATATATATTTTTTTTGTTTTTTTTTTTGTTTTTTTTTCAAAGATCCATTTATTTATGCATACAAGCACTGGGGTACAGGCCAGAGGTGTGGGGGGAGGGTGGTGAGAGGATTCACCACAGAGAGCAGGGAGCAGAACAGGCAGATCAACGGAAGTACACTGCTGAGGAGAGCAGCGGGCAAGGCAGGAGAGGTCCGCCGCGCCATGTGGGTCCCCTCCCTGGCAGGCAGCAGGGATCGAACTCGTGCTGCAGTGGCTGCGGTTTGCTTCATGGTGCGTTGCTTAACCCACTGCGCCACCAGGGAGGCCCTCAATGGAATATTTTAATGTCTTATATCCCCTTGCTTGGTTCTGTAGAAAAAAATAATATATTGTCATAAAAGCAGAGCTAAAAGAGATGGGCAATAGACATTAAAAAAAGAAACAGAAAATAAGGAAAGAATAACCTTTTTAACAGCAGCAAAACAAAAATACTATGTCCATATGTGAAAGAATGGTGTCGTTGAAGCATTCACTGGTGGCACAGAGGGAATGTCCTGGCATCTGCATTTCTCTCCATTTGCAACAAAAATCTCAAGCAGGTTATTTGTGCCCCCAAAAGGAAAGAAGATAGATTCCATCTACACTATTCCCCCATGACCACCCAGAACTAAAACCACAAAATTGTTCATATTCGAAAGAAGCAACAGCATCATGTCAACTAAAAGAAGTGACTAACATCATACAATTGGTGTGTGAGGGTTAGGTAGTAACGAAAATGAGTCCCAATCCATAGAGTGGACAATGAACAATCACAGAACTAAAAGGTCACTTCCTAGCTAGTAATGTGCCCTGATGAAGAAAGTGACAACACAGCCAAAGGATAAGGAAATGTGGTGAGAAAAATAGTGGATTAAAAAAAAAAAATGCTGGGCCTCCCTGGTGGTGCAGTGAGTTAAGCAACACACTATGAAGCAAACTGCAGCCACTGCACCATGAGTTCAATCCCTGCTGCCGGCCAGGGAGGAGACCCACATGGTGAGGCAGACCTCTCCTGCTGTGCCCACTGCTCCCCTCAGCAGTGTACTTCTGTTGATCTGCCTGTTCTGCTCCCTGCTCTGTCTGTGTTGAATCCTCCCACCCCCGCCACCCCCACACCTCTGGCCTGTACCCCAGTGCTTGTGTGCATAAATAAATAAATCTTTAAAAAAAATACTGCTGTTGCTAATTTTTTTGATATGTGACATTCTCACTGGTGTGAGGTGGTATCTCATAGTCGTTTTGATTTGCATTTCTCTGATTACAAGAGAAGTTGAGCATTTTTTCATGTGCCTGTTGGCCATTTGCATTTCCTCTTTGGAGAAATGTCTTTTTTAGCTCTTCTGCCCATTTTTTGACTGTATTGTTTACTTTGTTTTTGTTTAGTCTGGTCAGATCTTTGTGGATCTTTGTGATAAGTCCCTTGTCAGTAGAGTTGTGAACAAAGATTTTCTCTCAGTTGGTGGGGTGTCGCTTTGTTTTGGTTAGTGTGTCTTTTGCTGTACAGAAGCTTTTAAGTTTGATGTAGTCCTAGCTGTTTATCTTTTCCTTCACTATCTTTGCTTTGGGTGCTATGTCTTTAAAGATGCTACTGAGGTTCATGTCATGTAGAGTTTTGCCTACTTTTTATTCTATATATTTTATGTTTTCAGGTCTTATATCTAATTCCTTAATCCATTTTGAGTTGGTTTTTGTGCATGGTGAAAGGCAGTATTCTAGTTTCATTCTTTTGCATGTAGTAGTCCAGTTTGCCCAGCACCATTTATTGAACAGGTTGTCTTTATTCCACTGTGTATTCTTTGCTCCTTTGTCAAAGATTAGGTGGTCATAAGCCTGTGGGTTTATTTCTAGGTCTTCTATTCAGTTGCATTGGTCTGTGTGTCTGTTTTTGTTCCAATACCATGTCGTTTTTATTATTGTGGCTTTGTAGTGTAGTTTGAAGTCTGGACGTGTGATACCTCCATTCCCCTTTTTTTTAGTCAGAAGAGCTTTGGCTATAAGGAAACCAAATAAGCGACCAAGGAAAAGAGTAATAACAATAACAATAATAATAAAGCACAACAAAAACAAAAAGACAAGGACAAATCAGGGATGCTTTGTGGGGCAGGGGAGGGAATGGGTTAAGAGCAAGAAGAGTACAAGGGACTGAGGTGATGGTGCACTGGTGAAATGGTGGTGGGGAACCCATGGGGACCACAATTGATGTCAAATATCTATAAATAAAGGAAAAAAATACCAAAAAAAATACTGCCTAGACAATGAAAATCTAAATGCAAATTTGATTTATAAAGCTCTCCACTTTATACAAAAATAAACCACCTAGCAATGTGTTTTTATTAGTCTTTGGTGAAGAACATCTAGAAATGAACCCCGCTGCCTATCATTTGCACTTTGTTACATACAGTTGTGCTTAAGGGAATTATGTTAAATTCAAAAAGTTTACACTAAAATATAATCTGTCTTCTTTTCATCATCCCTCATAAAATAACCAAAGACCTATCATCATCCCAGACCAAGAGAATTATAATAACTTTCTAGCTGGTCTTGCCTTCCTATCATTTATTTTCTAAATAGCAGCCAGAAATAATAGTTTTAGTTTTTAATATTAAATCATTTTTGTTGAGGTAATGTCAGTTTACAAAACTGTATATAAGATCAGACCTTTTTACATATCACTACGCCATACCCACCACCAAAGCACCAATAATAGAGCGACAGTTTTAAAGGTAAATCCGATAGTGTTAAGTACTTGCTTAAAATCATCCAGAGGCTTGCCACTGAGCTTACAGAACACAAAGTTCTCGTGGCCACCTATAAGAACCTTCCTGATCTCTCCAAGCTACTCTATGCCCTCATCTATTCCTGCTCTCCTACTTCCTGGGTATAGCACTGGAATGCTCAAGGATGGAAATATGCTTTGCCTTGTCAAATATGGTAGCCACCAGTCACATGTGGTTGTTTAGAATTGAAACTGATGAATTGAATTCTATATTTTAATAGTTTAAATGTGACCAGCCCCATCACATGGGGAGAGCATCTCTTGCCTTCAAACCATCATTCTGTTCTTCAGTCAATCGAAACCTTGTTCAGCTTATCTGTCTACAGCTCTTTGCATGGCTGGCTCCTTCTGCTCCATCAGTTCTCACATTGAATATGGCTTTCTTAGAAAGACTCTCCCCCTACAACCTTATCAAAAGGACTTGGGACTCTGTGCACACAGTCATTTTGTCACTATCGCTCTATAGTTTGTTTAGATTTGTAGCATGAATCAATTCACAGAATGGGGTGTTTCACTTACCAGTCCTTTTGTTTATTGTCTGTGTCCACAATAATGTCGCCTGTAGACAGGGGAACACATGTGGCATTGTCTTGTTTGCTGTGTACTGGCAATGCTGCATTGTGGCAGAAGCTCAACACACACTTCTGGAATAAATTTTGATGAATGAGTGAATAAATGTTGTCAATGGAGAAAGGATGACCAAATAGATGGGAAATGGGGTCAAATTTCCATTTATGAAATAAATAAGTTATGGGGTTGTCCTGTACGGCATGATGATTGTAGTTATTGATGCTATATTACACATTTGAATATTGCTAAGAGAGAAGATGTCAAAAGTTCTCATCACAATAGAAAACTTTTTGTATCTATATATGATGATGGATGTTAACTTGTGACGGTGATCATTTTGCAATACATATAAATATCAAATTATGTTACATATTTGAAATTAAAATGTTATTGATCAATTATATTTCCATTAAAACTCTTTACAAAAATGTATTACCTCATAAAGGTCTGAGATCAAGATCATCTCAACATAGGTTCACCTTGCTCCTGTTTTTGTATCCTCTAAACCTTGCATAGAAGATTCTGTTGCCCAGAATGGACTTCTAGACAAAATCTCCCAAGCAGCACTTACTACAGAATGTTGCTTCAGAAAGCGCTATACAAATAACTGATGTATAAGAGAGGTACTAATTAAAGTGTCAAAACGTTTATTACATCTGTAATCCATAGCAGTTTTCTTGTAGGCACAGAGGAAGAGCAGTTTCTACAAACATTTGTACCAAATCATGAAAAAATCCAGATTTGGGAGGTATCTGAATAGAAAATGATTGACCAAAATCATCATAACTCACATCATGATTAATGTCCTCGTTTCCAACTATGCCAACTAACACTAGTTCAGGGGCCTAATTTAAGTAAAATTAATCAACATTTTGTTAAGATAGGTCTTACTAATACCTATCGTACAGCAAGTCTCAAGGAACAGATGCAGAAGAGCTGCTTTTTGGATGTATTATCCTTCGACGGAGTGCTGTCCCTCTAATATCCAAAGACATCCCTGCCCCTAGTTTTACTGACATATAATTGGCACACAGCACTGTATAAGCTGCACAATATGATGATTTACATATATTGTGAATAATTACCACAATAAGTTTAGTTAATATCTATCACCTCAGTTAGATACAGAAATTCCTTGTGATGAGAACTCTTGGGGCCTACTATGCTAACAACTTTTAAATATATCAAGTGTCTCATCAGTAATAACTATTATCCTCATGTTCCTTACATCCCCAGTATTTATTTTACAAGTGGACATTTATACTTTTTGACCACCTTCTTGCAACCCCCCTATCCCTTGCCCTCTCCTTTTAAGCAACACATGTCTGGTCTCTTTTTCTGTTACTTCGGTTGTGGGGTGTTACTTTTTGTTTTGTATTTGAGTTCCACATGTGAATAAGGTCCCACAGTATTTGTCTTTCTCTGTTTGGTTTATTTCACTTAATAAAATGCCCGCCTGGTCAATCCATATTGTCACAAGTGGCAGAATTCCCTTCTCTTCAATGACTGATAATACTCTATGTATGGACCAAACATCTTTAATCAGTACCTCAGTTCTTTCCATGTCTTGGCCATTGTAAATGAGGCTAGTATGAGCATGGGGTGGGGGGAGGGGGGTGCAGCTATCTCTTCAATTCAGTGTTTTCAATTTCTTTGGGTATATACCCAGAAGTGGAGTTGCTGGATTATTCAGCAGTTCTATTTTCAATTATTTCAGCACTCTCCATACTGTTCTCGTAGTGGCTGCACCAACTGACATTCCTACCAACAGTGCATGGAGAATCCCCTTTTCTCCATGTCCTCACCATCATTTGTCATTCTTGTCTAGTTCATGATAGCCACCAGAACCATTCGAATCAGAAAGTGATTCAAAGAGTTCAAGTAACACCTGGGATACACAAGTATGAGCTAGCATAAAAACGGTGAAAATACATGACGTGTGAAGTGGTTACTTCTGCTGCTGACAAGGCACCAGACTGTTGACAGTACAAACCACCAGGACAAGTCAGTGCTCCTTCCGTGCCCTCTAGCCCCAGGAGTTCTGAGGAGCTGGCAATCCTCCCTGTCTCTCTTCGGCATTGCTAATGACTGGCTCCACCTTCTCTGAACAAATTGTTAAGGAAATCAGAGTGCTCTAGGCAAGGGACCTCCCAACCTTGCTCACACTTCTGTGGAGCAGTACAGAAAATGACAATATTTTGTTGGCATATGGGCTATAAAGGGACAAAGCTTTTTTTTTGCGGACAAAGACTTCAGGTACATGACCTGAGATTTTAATCCTAGGCCTTCTAATCAGTGGCACTTTAGCTGGGAGCTTTAGAAACACCTTTTATTTGACTCTAATAAAATATAGACTTCTTCTGAAGGCTGTTAAAATAAATGAATCCCACAATGTTAGTAGCCTGCTGACAACCATATTGACAGTTATTTGTACTTCTTTCCAGTCACGTTCCCATAAATTCCCTCATTTGGTCTGCAACACAAATACATGATTTCAATCTAGTCTTAAAATTTGGAATGAGACTCACAAAACAGACACTGTCAAGGCCATGTTCTCCATTACCCATTTATCTTAGTTGATATCAATAAGTCAACAGTGAATAAAGTAATAAAGTAAGTCTCTCCTCTGAACCTCCAATTACTGTAACACTTAAAAACTGAATTATTGAGCATTAATATACATACACATTTTGCTAATTTCCCAAATACTGATAAATTGGCTTTTGTGTGTGAAATCAAAATTCTTTTCTGATAACTGTCCTATGTAAAATATATATCAAAAGGGGATGTTCAGTATAAAGACTTATGCTTTCCTTTCTAGAATTCTTTGCACCCTCCATGTCTCAATCCCAGCGGACAGGCTATTAAAGACAAAGAAAATCATGGGCCAGGAGAGCAAGGCACAGAGGACTAAAGTCAAACAAAAGACCTGAGAACAATGCATTATGCTAATAGCAAAAAATACTATAAACAGTATGATAAGAGCTCTAAAATTTCTTATATTACTATTTTAAAGACTTTTATTAAAATATATTATTCTGCTTCTCTGCTTTAGCATGAACAGCCTGACAAGTTTAACTAAATATTCAAAATCTTGTAGTGTCTCTGGATGTGAGGGCGATCTGGCTGCGACATCTGTCACCCGATTGATCACCAGGGTTGATTCGGCTGATCTGGCTGGCTGGGCGGGTGTCCCCTTCCTCCCTCACCACTCCATGTGTGTCCCTCCCGAAGCTGCGCGCTCGGTCGAAGAGGACGGCCTTCCCCGAATAGAGACGGACCAGCCTTCGGTCGAGGGTATAGAGTAGCTGCGCTCCCCTGCTAGAACCTCCAAACAAGCTCAAAATCTTGTAGTGTCTCAGACCATTCATTATGAATACCAATTTCCAGTGGCTACTCAGAAGTAGATGGTGGTGAAAGGGTAGGATCTATCCTGAATGTGAACTGATTTCTGTTCAATAATAATTAATTTCAAATAATCCTAATCTCAAGATATAAGAAATACAAATCATTAGCAAAAGCCTGAGAATAACATTTACTCTTGTCTTATTCGTTAAACCCATTTGCTTCCATTTAAAACCAAAACAAAATTTCTTTTACTGGGGCTCTGGACAGAGCCATATAATAATAGCATAAGAAAATGGTTTTATAACAAATGCTGGCAAGGATGTGGAGAAAAAGGTACCCTAGTACACTGCTGGTGGGAAGGCAAGTTAATCCAACCACTGTGGAAGGCCGTATGGAGGTTCCTCAGTCTGCTAGGGATGGAACTAACATATGATCCAGCAATCCCACTCCTAGGGATCCACCCAAAGGATACAAAACACTGATCCAAAAGAGCACCTGTACCCCTATGTTTATTGCAGCACTATTTATAATTGGTAAGACCTGGAAAACAACCCAAAGGCCCAAAAGTAGAGGACTGGATCAAGAAGATGTGGTACATATACACAATGGAATACTATTCAGCAATCAAAAATGATAAACTAGAGCCATTTATAGAAACATGGATGGAGCTAGAAGGAATTATACTCAGTGAAACAAGTCAGAAGGCAAGAGAAAAATATCAGATGGCTTCACTTTTGGGAGGAATGTGAAAGAGCAACAACTACAACAACAAAAAAAAGAAGAGTAAGCTCAAGGAAATGGGCAATTGCAACCAAAAACAAACAACAACAACAAAAAACTCAACAAGACCAAGAGGTCAATGATAAACTAAAGGGACTATGGGGTGGGGAGGGGGCAAAGATGGGGATGAGGGTAGAAGGAGCACAAGGGACTGAGGTGATGGCACACAGGTGAAATGGTAGGGGGAACTCCCTGGGGAATACAAATGATGTCAAATATAATTAAATAAATATAATTTAAAAGAAAATTGTTTTCAATCAAATATTTTGTTTTTGAGGCAAAGGGTAAGCAAAGAACATCAAATATGGGAGGAGCTGACAGGAAGCACCAGTAGCAGCACAACCATACTTACTATAGTATACGAAGAATGCCTCTTTACCAAAGGAGCACTCCAATGACTATTTTCTAAAGAGGAATGAATTTCACTAAAATGTAAAAGAAATATGTTATTGTGTGAAAATAAATTACTTCCACAGGAGTGGAAGAAAGAAAATACCACCTGTGTCAAGTCAACTCCTGATAAATTGCCTAAGACGGGGCTCTTTCAGGTTTCAGAGCAAACCCCTCATTCTACGGGTGCCACAGGCTTGCCAGTGATTTGGAGACGTCAGGCCTTAGGGATGATTTGTGTTTTCAATCAATATTTACAGAGAAAACTTTGAGTGTTAATTGAGAGAAAAATAATGTAATTACAGTTGATTTTTTTGACATTCCAATACCACTGAATTTTAAAGTTAATTTTCACTTTACACTCAGCAGTTATAATAGTACCCAAGCTACCACTTCTATGCATGTGATAGTAGGATGTCAGGACATATGTACCGGTGTGTGTACATGTGTATGTATATGACTGTAACATCTTTGGTCTATAAATTTAATCTCACTATACAAAACCTAGCAGTTTCTAAAGGTTAATAAGTGTTTTGAGCTTCCTTATCATTTTGGAGGAAACTATAATCAGCAGTTGAATTAAGCAATTGATAGAAGGGAAGATAAAAAGAATACAGATGATTTATTAATTGAAAATCTACTGCTCTTTTCCTTTACAATCAGGAGAAAGCTTACTTAAAAAAGAATCAAGTTATGAAGTGGAATTAAAACTCACTCCTAAAAAAGAATAAATTATACAATTCTGAAGAAAATCCCAATACAATTTCTAGATTGTGCTTTGTAACTTTTTTTTTTTAAGATTTATTTATTTATGCATACAAGCACTGGGGTACAGGCCAGAGGTGTGGGGGTGGTGAGAGGATTCACCACAGAGAGCAGGGAGCAGAACAGGCAGATCAAC
>JAGFMF010011760.1:6379684-6403858 GCA_019455555.1 Galemys pyrenaicus | reverse complement strand
GCGCCATGTGGGTCCCTCCCTGGCTGGCAGCAGGGATCGAACTCGTGCTGCAGTGGCTGCGGTTTGCTTCATAGTGTGTTGCTTAACCCACTGCGCCACCAGGGAGGCCTGTGCTTTGTAACTTTTAAAGTAATTTTATATTTATCATCGTAATAAACCTTCACAATGTACATGTTGTCAATGAAGTTTATATTATCATGTCTGTTTACACAAAAGGAAACTGAGATCCAGAGACTAAGGTTTGCTCAAACTCATAAAACAGCAAAGAAGACAGAACCCAATGCTCTAGATTCTTGATTCGATGTGTTATTATTAATTAATATAATATATATCCCCCAATATAATCTGAATCTAAGAGAATTTAGTGATCATTATCTGCCTCTGACCTAATCAAAATTCTTACAGCTTGAAAATTTCCAAAGATGGGAAACCCCATACTTTTAAATTTAATTTTATTTTAAGTTTATATGTATATGTATATTGTATATTTATAAATATTTCATAATATATAAATGTATTATATATATTTATGTTTATATTATACATGAATTATACATAAATACATAATGTATAGATGAGAAAGAGAAAAATATATACAAAAAAAGATTTAAAAATTGTTTACAAAACAGTATGTAATTTAGAGATGTAAGTTCACAATCTCCTCAGGTGTTTGCTACTTCGCCACATCCATCACCAAACCACCCATAATGGTCTGGGACCCTCCCAACTTTGCTCCCCCACCTCCCACCACAATCTAGTAGCCCCAACTGTTCAGTCAGATTTCTGGGGTTAATTTGGTTTAGTTTTGTCTGCTCCTATGTTTTGTTTCTTTATATTCCACAAGTGACTTCATCTGATATTTCTCTTTCTCCTGACTTATTTCACTAAAAGTATGGAACAGTTGAGCAGGGGTCATGCTCATCTTCTCTGTTGTTCCAATTTTAGTATATGTACTGCCAGAGTGGACACAACTTTTTAAAATTTGTGATAAAATCCATATACCATGCAATTTACCCCCTAAAGCAGGCAGGGAGAGTGGGCTACATGAAGGTATGGAAACTCCGTGCTCTTCCACCACACCTTGCCCTGAGCATCTCCTCCATCTGCTTGTTCTTATGTCATATCCTTTTATAATAAACCAGTGAATATTTAAGTACAATGTTTCTCTGAGCAATGTGCGCTGCTTTAGCAAGTGAATTGAACCTGAGGAGGGGGCCATGACAACCACCAGTTGATCAGAAATACAACTAGCAATTTAGGCTTGCAAGTGGCACCGCAAGTTGAAGAGTGGTGGTGAAGGGAACCTCCGATCTGTAGCTGGTCAGCTGGAAGCAAAGGTAACTCATGTGCCCTTGCACCTGACCGCGGCACTTGGGAGCCTGAGCCTGTGGAACCTGCACTCCTCCTGGAACAGCTCTGAGTTAGTGGAATTCTTGGACACCTTACTGATGGCTTAGCATTGCTTGTTTGTGCTGGGAAACTCTACCATCATCCACACTGCAATGAGAATCAGGAACCCTTTTCAGCAATGAAAAGGAACAACTAGAGATACACCAACTGTCCAGGGAACGCTGAGTGATGAAACAAGCCCGCAACGTCATATATTATATGATCCCATTTAGATAAATACTTTATATTAAAAAAATGCTAGAAATGAACAGATCAGTGGTTGGCAGAAGTGAGGGAGGGTTTGAGAGGGAAGGAAGAGTGTGTAACTATAAAGGGCACTTGGAAGGCCCCTGAGGTACTAAAACTGTAAGTTAGCTTGACCAAGTAAGCAGTTTTCTTCTTGTGATAGTGTACTACAGTTTTTCAAGTTGTTACCTTTGTGGGGGACTGGGTAAAACATACATAGATCACCTCGCTGAGTTCTCACAACTGCATGAGAATCTACATTACTAAATCAAGCATATTTTGCATTATGTCTGATGTTACTAAAAGGGAATCACTATTACTTCTTTCCATGCTTGGGTATGTCATTAAAAAGATTACTGGCTTTCTCTGTATTCTTCCTACCAGAGAATTCTTTTGATGTTGTTGAATCTGTTTTGAAATGATTGCTACAGATCATAAAAAGCATATGGTACTACAGATGTGTCACTAAAAAATAGAAAGTGTGGTATTTTAGTCTTCGGGATATTATAATGCAGTTTGTCCTCAAAACAATAGAGAATTGGCATCTTTGCTTGCCAGGATGACTTATGAACACTGCTCACTACAGAATATGAGAAAGGGTGGGTGATGAGTAGCATCCTAGCTGGATGAAGAGAGCAGAAGCACAGACATGTAGGTGCCTCATGTAGGAAGTCCCAACTCAGGTCTGTTGATGACATGGTTCAGGAATGATGCATCTTGCATCTTTAAGTAAATGCAACTAAAGAGTATTAGCATTTGACTAGCCATCCTCTGCTATTCCTGTTTTCAGTGGTATTTATATCTGTACCAAGTCTAGGGCTATTCATTATACTGTCTCTTAAATCCTTGCCTCTCCCAAAGCATTAGTTCCAAAGGGGTAATCTCATTTACACCTAGGGAGAGTCTAGTTGGCTTCAACACAATAACCATATTGTAAGGATATAGCAAAGGGGCCCTCATGCAGCAATTAAAAAATAGTTACCTGTAGAAAAGACTTAGTACAACAGGTAACTATCATTTACTACTGAAGACTTAAATACCAGAAGGCTAATGCTAAAATTGTTTTTTTACTTCCCTCTCCGCCCCCACTCACAAGGAGCTCAGAAAAGAAGACCTCACCTGTGCTTCTTGGTATGGTCACTACATCATGTTCAGTGGCTGAGCCAGGTGCCATGTTTATTCATCTGAGTTGTTCTCAGCCTAAAAACTGTGAGGCATTTTTTTCATTCTGCTGGAACCCGCAGAGCTATGGTAACTTTCCACAGAAATGGCAAATTACATACAGAGCTTAGGCTCAATGATTTCCTTTAACCAAAATCTAGAAATGGGCATTTTGAGCTCAATAAGAATAGTAAGTGATGCGTGGAAGAAAGTTCTTCCATTCCAGACAAGTGGTGACTAAATAAATGCTGAAATATGCACATTTTCTCTGATTATCAATCTCCTCTCTTTGCCCCAATCATTATTTTGTTGATTTTATTTTTCTTTGTTTTCTTTTCTAAGAACCTTGTTCATTTACTATTAAGAATGAATTGGGCATTCCGGCTCTGATTTTTGTGATGATAATGAATACATTATGTGTAGTTATGGGTAACATATAAGTAAGAGTTCGATGAAGCTAAAACCAGTCAAAGTTTTCTGATTATTCTAAGTTAAAACAATTATTATCACCCACTATGTAGCTTATTCTATTTGCTATCCCAAATGTCAGTTATTCAAGAGATTGAACAAAAGGCCACTGAAAAAACTCAAAAATCAAATCATTTCATTACTGTATGTAACTACTAGAGTTTCCTCAAAACTGAATCCTTACATAAACCTACTAACCAAGGAATTTCCTCTCTCATCTATAAATGCATTTATATTCAATAAAAAATTGACTCCAACAGGTGTTTTATTTGATACTACTTAAAGTAAGAATTCAGGATAAAATTTTAAATCAGTCTGTCTGAATTTTCTCTCACAAAAATGTTAATCAACCCCCCAAATTTTCCATGGGTCATCTTTTTTCAAGACCGTGCTAAGAAGCCGACATTGCCACCCAACTGGAACGAGATTGTAGAGCACGAGGATACATCCTTCACCTTATAAAAATGCCCTGGAATATTTAATGAGCAGAAGTGGTCAGGGCCCGAGCCTCCCATCTCACCAACAGATGCCTGTCCCGCAGCAGCCTGCTCATCGCCAGGCGGGGAACAGGCTGGGACTTGGCCTGGACCTCCTTGGGATGGAAGAGGGCCACCTACTGAATCACACCACCACATCCGGCGGCCTCTTCGTCCAAGGCCTCCTGGGCCACCCCTGCTGAACGCCCAAGGTCTGAGGAGCTCACAGCTTTAGAGTCGTTTACTACAAATTTGAAATTTCCAGTCTCTGGTTTTCATGCTACATTTCAAGATCAACATCCTTGTTAGTTGTAGTGTATTTTTTTACTTTAAAATTTTATAAGCCCTTTTCCACAGAAAAATCCAAAGTGGGCTACTGAACTTCATTACCACACAAGCAGAAATCCTCACAGCACCTCTATGACGAAGGTGTTAAATGAAACAGGGGAAGAGCTAGAGAGAGAGAAGAGAGCATCTCCACTTACAAAAGCCCAATCATTAATAATTAATGAATGAAAAGACATCTTAAATCCTGTGGTTACTTGGGGTAATTGGCGTATATTTTCTCAGCTGCCGCTAAATTAAAATGGTAATAATTTAACCAATATATTTGAGCTGATGGCTAAAATAAGTTCCCTCTTGCACCCAAGCAGTGGAACTAAGTGGGATCAGAACAGACTCGTCTCTGTTACCACTTGATTCTGGAGAACACGCCTTGTGTTCTGCGACTGAGGAGTTCCAAGCTGCTCACATTACCTCTGCCTTCCTCTGTCCTCACTGAAGATGTCCTGAAAGCTGGGAGGACACAGCCGCTATTTGTTTTATTTCCTTACCTCTGTCTTCAGGCTTTCTTTATAGAAAACCCTTCACTGACCAAATGGACAAGATGAAAGGGAGGGTAAAGCAGGGCACATTTTGCATGCTAACAGCAAGAGTCGAGCTTTTGGCTAAAGGGATGTAACATGAACGTGTCTAGCTCATGGTACCACGCAGGGTTCACTGCCTAGCCTGTCATGCCGCCTCCCATGAAGAATACTTTGTGGTGTCAGGCAAGCAGGCCCATCAGTCGCCCTCCTTGTCGCCTCGGCTGTCCAGCGCTGACACCCTACCGGCTGTTCTCTGCCGGGACCTGTGCTGACTGCCCTGTGTGGGCGGAAGAGCTGGCCCGAAGGAGTACTGGAAGGACCCCAGACCCTGAGGGGGTGCTGGGACAGGTCCTCCAGTCCGAGTCGTGTCAGGGTTTCCCCACATCTTTGCTCCCTGGCCACCTGGGCGTCTCACTGTGCGCAGGCAGAGAAGCGGGCCCACTTGGACAGTAAGAAGAGAGGCGGTGGTTCTGCACATTGGGAGCAGAGAGGAGCACAGGTGAAGTCCAGCCTCCCCCGTGCACACGTTTCCAGCCCAGAGGTGATGCATGCAGATCTGGGCAACTGGGATCGGAGCCCTCACTGTTCAGGTCCGTGTGACCCCACCAGCAAGCAGCTTAGGGCAGCAGGAACGCTGGCTGGGGGTGGGGCGTATAAAAGAGGATTGAAAAAATGTTTATGTGGGAGGAGGAGAAGGGGAGAGACCAAGCAGAGGGGGTTGCCAGCTACCCATTTGTCACAGGGGAACTCATTTCAAGCTGGGGCGGGGGACACCAGGGGTGGGTGCTGCAGACCTCATGAGTGCCCCATGCACCAGCACCTGCTTGCCTTATAAATGCCACAGCCTCTTTTTGCCAACACTGTGACCCTATCTGGGCCTTTTTGTCAGCCACAGGTCTAAGCTCAATTCACTTGAGAAGTGGCAGAACTGCAAGTAGTAACCCTCAGGCAACAACAGGCATAGAAGATCCCTACTTAGGCTTTTTTTTGGGACACAGAAGAACTGGGGTGTAGGCCATGGGTGCAGGGGGTGAGAGGATTCACCAGAGACACAGTAGGGAGCAGAACAGGTTGATTTATTCACATGCACTGCCAAGGAGAACTGCAAGGGAGGCACACATAGGTTAGCTCCCTGGCTGGGGATTGAACTCAGGCCATGGTGATGATAGTGCTGAGACTTAACTCCTGGGCCTTGACATAACCCCTTGACATAGCCCCCTACTCAGTCTTTACAGTTCAGGTGAGACAGTTGAGAGACAAGGTCCACCCTTTCTCAGAAGTTTCTAAGAGGCTGGGTTTCTATTGTCCAAGATAAACTGCTTTGAATGGTAGTCTCACATAACCACGTCTCTACAAGTGCGTCCTGAGGATTAATGTCCAAATCAACTTTTGCCCTCAACTCTTTGTTTTAGGGTCTATTTCTTGAGAATCCTAGCCAGAACAATTACCTTTACTTGACTTTTCTTATTGTGAATAAAAGAAAATTCATAGCTAATATAAGTCACCCACCTGGATAATTTAAAAATCTGTAAAATTTCCATGTTTTAACATAAAGGATGGGGGATCCTGAAATGAAAAGTGGAAGCTCCGTGCGATTCACAGCCCCACATCTGGTTCTAGATCCAAAGGAAATGAACTCATTATTGCAAAACGGTATCTGTCCCCCCCATGTGATTGCAGCTTATGCACAAAAATCAAAGCAAGGAAACCATCTAAATATCTACCAATGGATAAACGGACAGAGAGATGATGTGTATAATGGAAAATGACTCTGACTTAAAGAAAAAGCAATGTTGTCCCTTGTGCAGCATAGGATGAACCTGAGGAGAACATGCCAAGGAAAATAAGCCTGACAGAGAAAGACAAGCCCTGCATGGTGTCCATTATATGTGGGATTTTAAGAAAATTGAATTTGAACTCATGGAAACAGAGCAGAAAAGTAGTTGTCTAAGGCTGGGTGGGGTAAGTAGAGAGAGGCTAGCCCAAGTGTACAAACCTAAACTTCTAAGATCTAGAAGGTTGAGGAGCTAGAGTAAAGCGTGGTGACCACAGTCGATGGCACTGTGCTGCATCGTTGAAACCGAAATGTTTACACCCCAAAAAGCGGGGGAGGTGTTAATTTGTGTTAATTAAGATGGGGGGGTCCTTTCACAATGTGTGTGTGTGCATATATGTATATCTATATCAAATCACATTGTATACTTTTTAAAAATTAAAAACAGGTTCTTTATTGTTTACAAGGTTCTTTCTGAGTTGTAAAAATTCAAACTTGGCTGCCCAGGTCAGAAAGAAAGCAAGAGGACACTTTTGTTCTTGTAGTTGTAGTATACTCTAAGTAGCCTACAATTTGTCAATTGTACCTTAGTAAAGCTGAAAAATGTAAAAAGGGAAAAGAAGAAAAAAATGTATGACAAGTGAATATGTATTTAATATGTAAATTATTGGCTCCAGAAAAAGACAAAGTGAAATATGATCTAAATGCCAACGGACATGAATCCCAAGAGAGAGAAACACAGACTGACACAGGTATGGTTACTAGCTGCTTAAAAACCACACAAAGTTTGCTGAAATGGAAGAGAACTTGGTCACGACACAAAGCAAGGATAATCCTTCCTGAATATACATGACAGTTTCAGTTAACCTGGAATAAAAAGGGGAAAGGGAATTTTAATATTCCTTTAGTGTCAAGGGAACCAAGCAGATTCAAATGGCAGCCACCACTGGCGCCAACCTCTTGTTTTCTGTCTGAGCACGAGGCCGTGAGCAGCTGTATGATCGAGTGGGAGTCTGCTCTGGCCTCCCAAGAGCCCACACTGCCTGATCTGTGCCTCCCTCCTAAATCATTTAGAGATGTCATGCTGGGTACCTGACGTAGGCTGTGGTAAGGGTACTAACCGTGGAAACCTGTCAATGCTACAAGTCAGTTTCCTTCCTCCAAAGTGCCAGCTGCTAAACATCTATCAGCACACCATTGGCTCTTAGGCTTGCTAACCTGGTGTAAGGGACAGGGCTGTATTTTTCAATAGCTGAATCATCTTCCTGTGAAGAAGAGAGTAGAAGGGACTGGGTTTCCAATTTTAAAAGCATTTTGGCAAAATGGTGACCTCTACCTCTCTGGCACTATGCAAGACTGAAAGTTCATGCTGGTCGGATGACGTTTGAATGTGGGCTGGGTCATACTGGGAAGAATTAGTGGGACAGAAAGGAACAAAATAAAGGCATACAACTAGTCTGGGGCAGCCCCCAGGAAAATGGTGCCAGTTCTTTGGCAAAAGGAGACTCTAAGAGACTAAATCAAACAGTTAAAAATGTGCCCTAGTAGGAAAAGGAAGAACTGTCTGTGCCATGTTACCTATTCTCGAGAATGGTTTTCTCTTTTTCACTTTATTTCACTGAAACTGAAACGTAGGTGAGGTTATTTCATAATGTGGGTGATGTCACAAGGGGAGCATCAACCCATAAAGATGTGCAAGCACTGTAACATCTTCTGCCACCCCCTCTGTCTTCCTGGTCTAGCAGACAAGAGAGCAAAGTCACCTGCACAGAGGAGGTTCCACCCTGTAGCCAGCGCAGGAATCTGCAATCCAGTGTTTTCACATTCAGTGTTGCCCAAGAAGCTGGAGAGAGATTTAACAATGGGTGTTCCACCTTTGCATCTCCAAAACATATTGTTTAGAAAAGCAGAGACTAGGGTCTCCCTGGTGGCCTAAGGGTTAAATCTCAACACTATTACCACATTGGGTTTGATCCCCGGCCAGGGAGCTGACCCACACAGTGCAGCAGACCTCCCTTGTCTCACCTGCTGCTCCCCTCAGCAGTGTATTTTAGTAAATCTGACTGCTCCACTCCCCAACTCTGTCTCTGGTGAATGCTCTCGCCTCTGGCCTAAACCCCAGTTCTTCTAAACATAAATAATTTTTTTTTAATGAAGAGATTAAATTCTTCAGTACCTTCCTCTAGCATCAGCATGTCTTCAGTTCAGGACAATTTAGACTAGAAACGCCTCTGTCAAGAATAATTAGATTCTTAACATCAATGATTTACTGTTCCTACCTATATAAATTCAAACTTGTGTTCATTAGAATAGCATTCGCAGAGGGAAATCTGTAACTACTTTCCAGATTGAAATCCTCACTTTGACTATCTAATTCTTTATATAACTATCAGTGAGACTTTATTTCCAGTTGACAGATATGACAGAGTGACAAGGACAGTTAAGGAATACGGAGCAAGAGGTCATTAGATATGGTAGCAGCTATGATGGTTGCTAGAAACACGTTTTTATTATGGTATTATTTTGCCCTGTCTTCTTTGATTGTAGTACCCTGTCTATGTGAGTCCCCAGAGAGAGGTGACTTAGGAAAATCAGATTGTAAGTACAAACTTAAGAGCTGTCTTTTGTCCCTTCATGCTCACTACCAATATATCATGTCTTTATGGTCTCCCCCTGCCTAGAATCTACTTCTGGAGAAAAAAATTGTACAAAATATTATAGTGACTACTTAAAATTTTAAGGTTGAACATCTAAATGTGTAAATTGTAAACACTTCAAAGAAGAAAGAATAAAACTAAATATTCAGAGTCCTGTCATAGAAGCCATTTCTTTTTCTGAAAAATGACATGGCTTAAAATAGATGAGCTTTCCTTAAGACATACAAAAATATCCAGAGTATATTAAGAAATGTTTATCTAAATAACAGCAATGGTAGTTTTAGTCAGTTTAACTCTGTGCTAAAATAAGTAAAGAACTATGGATTATTAAAGAGAATTCACTTCAAAATGATGGGAGCTTTTCTAACAAGCTGGAGATAAAGCATTATCTAATTATCTAATCCCAAATTCTGAATTCACCAAATACCACTAAAGCTTTATTTTTAATCATATTTCTCTCATCCCAATTCAAGCCTTTTTAGGAAAGACCTTTTAAATATTCCAGGAGAAAAGAACAATTCTTCACCTGAGTGTTTACTTCTTTCTTCTTGGACCATGGCCTGAATTTGGTTTGGGAAAAAGACACAGTTCAGATTTTTCCACAGGCCTTCTTGACCTCCACGAGTTGCCTTGCTATAAACCAAGCCCCTGCAGCTTTCTAGCCTGGTGAAGCTGGGAAAGCCATAAATATTTTTGGCAAAGCAAACCCTAAAATAAGACAAGGTTTTTTATTTCCAGATCACATAACATCGGTCAAAGTGGCATACAGAGGCAAACAGTTAAAACATGTTTTTAAGGCAAATATGTGATGATATAGAAATATTTCTCCTCTAATTCAGCGATCTATGTCAACGATCTAGTTGAAGTTTAAGAACTCCTGGCTCTGTAGGCAACGGCCTTACAGATCTTAGGGCTGATCTACCACTAGTCTCAATAAGACAATACCATTCTCAGAACCCAGCCCTTAGGGTGAGAGGCTACTTCTCCCTGACATGTGGCTTTCAAGTTTTAGTGCATCTCAAAGAACACTGGAGGACTTGGTTGGGTCTCAGGTGTTAGGTTTCTCATATGCTAACTAGGTTGAAAGATGGGCCTGAATTTTTGTATTGCTACCAAATTCACTGGTGCCACTGATTTTGCTGGCTCCTGGATTACACTTTGAGAGCTGTTGGACTTCACCGCTACCCTTTAGAAAAAGGAGAATCTCAAGATCCATCAATACTGCAATGTTGACAGCTGACCCTTGAAAGATCGGGGTTTGAACAAAGATGGTCCATTTCTATGCATATTTTTTCCAGTTAAATATAATTGACCCTCCATATCCACATGTTCAGAATTAACCAACTTTGTTGAACTTGAAGATAGCGAGGGCCCACTATAAGCATTTGTGGGTTTGGGTATAAAAGAGGGTGTCATAAAACCAGTCCCCCAAGAATGCCCTGGGACAATAGTAGCTACGTTTTTTAAGAGTCAAAGGGGTAAGGGTTGGTTCCCCTAGCCAAGTCGTTCCAGGGTCAACTGTGCATGCGCTAAACCCACTAAAACCCACTAAAGCAAATAGTTACTTATTTGGTAGTAATCATTTGTGCCACCAAGTTCAGAAATGGATAGTTTATGTGGCAAAGTAAGGAACAGGTCATATTCCCAGCATGCATGCTCCCTCTTCGCGGGTTTCACTACCATTCCCTGATTTTCCTGAATTGCAAACAACCACAACTAAAAATGAGTTTGCCTTGAGCACATTTGGTTCTTTGTGATAGCTTTTTCTTAAAGCGGTCGCATATTCTTAGCTCTTCTATTGGGCTTGTGTACATATAGCACCATCCAGATTCTTAAATGTCATATTATTTCACACAAGAGACAAAGAAACCTAAGGTGATAAATGGAAACATAATTTATATTTTGAATGGATGTGGGCAGTGAGGACCCTGGACTGTTCTGGTTTCCCCAAGCCCCTCTGCCCTCTGCCTTTCCCATGAGAGGCTTCCAGACCTTGGCCATCTGCTGACCCCTTTCAGTGAGACTGGCTCACATCCCAACAATCAGCATTGCCCTGGCCACATGCTTGCATTTTGACCAATGGCACACGGGCAGAAGTAATCCATATTGATCATGGGGTCCATCAATATCCACTTTCTGCCATCAAGCTGGCATTTCCGAGTAGAGGCTGCCACTCACCTGGTTCTAGAATTAAGAAGATACAGAGCAGAGCCCCCAACATCTATGGGAAAGGAACCTCTCTTTTTCCGAGCCCCTGAGATTTGGAGTTTATTTGATGTGGCATGCTAACTCAACACAAAGACAGCATGAACAAGTACAAGTAAAATAAGAGAGACACTTTAATGACCTCCTTTATTACTTCTCCATTTCCATGGAAAAAATCAGAAAGATGGATGGAATTTACAGTCTCATTTGCAACTGATAAATGCAAGCTCCCGAGAGGTTAAATGATTTCTCTAACATTGTGCGCTAAATAAATGGACTATTACTATTTTTCAGAAAATGGAAGAGAAATAACAATAACTGAGCTCCCTGTTCAGGCGATATGTTGGTTCATGAGGTTCACTAAAGTATAACAAAAGGCTTCAGAGACCAGTTAGAATTCTAAAATTAATCTATGCTGAAAACTGGCTGCCTCAAACTTAAAACCGATTTTGCTTAACCAGCTAGAATGTTCATCAGACAATGAGTGTGAGAAATGAGCCAGAGGGATGCAGTGAGGCGTCCAGCAACTTGTATGCAGCTCCTCTAACCGTGGATGAGCCAGGTGAAAATGAAATATTTAAATCATATAACTAACTCCCCTCCATCTACTTTTCTGTCCACCAACATAATTTCTGTCACTTGTACCTCCATTTTCAGCTTCTTTAGGAGAAAAGATCATGCCTGTTAGGCTAAGTTGAGTAGTTTAATCGCCTTTTTCATCATAATAGGATTGCTTTTTATTGTTTCCTAGCATCTTTCTTACTTTCTAATAACACACAGCTCTTCCTCTGGGAAATAGCTAATTCCTCCTGTTAGTTGCACAGTAAAGGTAGGGTTGGTATCACCTTTCACTTCAGTACTGATGGACATGAGTCAGCACGTGCTACCTCCTTGACCTGGTGACTGGCTTGGAGGGGTACATGGCCCTGTGGGGACCCTGACAAGCACAGAGCAGCTGAGAAAGACGGCTCTCCCACCCATAGTCGCAAGGTCTGGAGCCCTCGGGTTTACTCCAGAACAGACCCAGGCTCTGAATCCAGCGTGCAGCCAGAAGTCAATCCAGACAGAAAATGAGCTAATTGTGATGCTGTGTGAGCCTCCACACGGAGTCTGTGAAGCCTCCAAAGTGTTTCAGTTACTTAAATCAACAAATTCCCTTTGTGCTTAAGCCTTTGTGTATCAGAGGGTTTTATGACTAACAGTTCTAAGCTACGACACAACAAATTAACAAAATTGGCATTTTCAGCCCCTTATGAACTTAAGAAAATGCCAAATCTGGGTGACTGACAGGAATATTTTGGCTGGGACATCCAAGTCTGAGCCTCTCTAAAATGACCAAGGATAAGTCACCGGCGAGGCTTGTTAACAACCAACTGTTATCCTCTTTAATCACAAGGTTGTCGAGCATCCAACTTCACCCTTTTTCTTTTAAATCTACAAATGACTGGGGTAATTTCATTATATTTTATGTTAAGGGTGAGCTCAGTGGAGGAAAATCCCATATTTAAGATGCATGGCTCCGTATACAGATCAGCGGGCCCTTCGCAGGCTGCCCTGTTGACAGGTGTCAGCGTCTTTTCTGGAAAGGATGCTGTCCTGGTACCTTCAGCAGGGGTTAGAATCGTGCTTGCAAGGTCCTGGGTTCATATTCCTGTCCTTAATGCTATCTGGAAGGTTTCCTGACTGCAAAGTTCTAAAAGAAACAATGGTGGCATTATAGCTTCCTTACATGAAGGATGAATATACACAACCAGCTAGAAATAATACTGAGCAGAGTTTGGAAATTTTTCCCCCCAATTCTATATTATTAGCTCAGTAAGATGGTGAAATGGGTCTGTTTAGTTGGTCAAATAAATGAACTTTCCTCATCTGTTGTCAGTTTGTCATCACTAGTTCTTTGTACTGGAATAACTGCTTCTTTGTATCAAATTCCTGGTTACTAAGGGTAGAAAACAGAGTTTCCAGCGACAGTGACTTTTCAGATTTTAATACAGAGTCTTCACCAACGGTATACAGTCCAATATGCAGGCTGTTTCGCTCCTGGCTGTCAGCTAACTGGCTACTGCTAGTATTAATTATACCAGGACTGGCTTCTGTCTCTATTTGAGCAGCTCAGCCACTTTGTGTTTTCTCTGAGTACTCTTTGCTGCCTTTGTGTTCTGCCAGAACTGAAGCAGTCGCAAGGAGGGGGTGTAAATTCTACCACTTTTGGCTGGAAGAATAAATTCCAGCATAGGTCCAAGTTGAAAACGAATCCCCCACTAGGCAAAAGCACAGACTCCACTACGCTTCCTGTGTATGCCATTAAAAACCCCTTTGGTCACAGCAGCCTGAAGTTTTATAGTGGGGCCATTTCATGTTTAATCACATGTTCTATACCAGACACCATGGGAAAGAAAAAAGCAAGAGATCATGCTTCCCACATGGAGAAGCGCAAACCCTAACATGCATGGGAGACAAGACTGGTACGCACGCAGACAACACCCACACCTCTTGACACTGATACAGCACCACACACACACACGTCTATTTGTATATACAACACTCTATATATACATACATATATGTCTATAGAATGTATGTGTGTGTATATATATACATCTAGACACATAAATATATGAGACTAATCGTTTATTGATGAGATGACAGCAAGGTAATTTTAGTTAGAAAAGACTTCAAGGAGCAAGCTAAACTTGAATGGTGCTTTGGAGGCCAGTCTGGACTTGAACCATTATGCGAAGCTGGGCTGGCCAAGAAAGATTCCTTGAGTTGAGTACAGATATCAACATCATTTAAAAAACCTGATCCAATAATCGCCTGTCATAATGGAGGCCACATGTGTTCACCCCAAATTCTCTCCCTTTAATTGCTTACTCAGCCCTGTAAGGCTCCAGCCTGTATCTTTTTGACATTTATTTGGTGATAATCAAACAAATTTCTAATGTTGCCTTTGTCCACATCTAACTGAACAGTGGCATATATTTTAAATGTGTCCATGTGTGAAAAATCACTGGTTTCTTTTTCAAAGTTTCAAAGACTAATCCATGTGTAAGAGTCATCAACTAGGCAATTCTATCAGTTTTCTAACTGTACCCATAAGGGTGCAGTTTTCTTGGTTTATTAAAGGATCTGTTTGTTAGAAGCCTTTATTATAAATCCAGTCATTCTGTAAATATTTCTCTAATGCTTTTAAAATAAATAAGACCTAAACTTTGCCTTTAAGCACCAATAAAACGTGGAATGCATCAAAGCAAGGACTCAAAATAAGACCGAGCGAGGGTATGAGTCCTACTGTTCAAAGGCAACGGAAAACGATGCAGGAAAGTACAACATTTATGTCAAGTCTATCTGACCGCAGCCTTAGATCATGTTTGAAAAAAAATTTCCAGCCAGTTGCCACTGATATTTTGGAATGTGTTCCCTTACTTCATTTGTTCCTTAGACTTATTTATAAATCTTTTCTGCATCATACAGGGCCCTTGTAAAAGTGAGGCTATCTCGAGGGTCTGCTTTATGGGAGTACAAATGAAACACACACTTTATTTACATACAAGTATTCCATTTGTAAGTTCAAAAAGTTTGTACTTCATGATTTTAACATGACAGTCTGATGTTATTTGATCAAATGCCTTTATCAAAACAGCATGGTGAGAGGGGTTAAGGGTGAACTTGCTACTCACTGAACCAAGAAATGACTAATTATTCATCACGCTGAGGGAAATCTCCCCAAATCCATAATAGTAATGCATTTTACCAACCTAATACTGATTTCTGCATCAGCCTCTTCCTTCTTTCTCATGATGCAAAATTGCAAATGAGTCATCTTAGGGTGATTCCTTTGAGAATTATTTTTTCTCAGTAAGTGTAACGGCCAAGCACAGTCTTATGCTTTTTTAGTTCACAAAGTTTTTAACTAAGATACTCTTACTGAATAAACTACTTTTTATTGACTCTAATGGAAGACATTTGTTTTTTAAAAACATTTTCAGAAAACATCTGGTGAGTTATGTCTGCATCTAATAGAATAGTAGTATAATAGTATTAATAGTAGTATAATAGTATTATTATACTAGTAGTATAGTAGTATTATAATATTATAATGGTAGTATAATAGTATTAATAACATTAATTTAATTAATAATAATATAAAGTTGGAAACAAGTCAAAGCAAATTTAACAATGTTTTTTTAATTTCCTTCCACAGTTACTGGTATAAAGAGAATTTCTAACAATCAGTTAATCAGAGATTACTTTTAGCAAACTAAAATACTAGCTTTGGGTATTGATTAGCACTCACCACAGTTCATCATAATCTGTGATATTCTGAAACAGAACAAGTGCTTGAGCAAAATTTTTTAAGTTCAGAATGGTGGGTCATTTATTGCTGATAAGTACAATCAATTGTGTAATAGACCTCAACACACATCAGGGCCACAGAAAACATATGCAGTAAAGTTACTTGAGGGGCCCACTCTTTTCAAAGTTTCTTTTGATGCAGAGCCAACATGTCTCCTTTACAGTCGGTACATACTGGTTACCAGATTCTTACCAAAATACGCTAAAAACACTACTTAATGACAGTTGCTGGCAAATTGCTGTGTTTATGTAAATCATTACCAAATGAAATACATTACAGATTTTCTGTAATAATGGACTATTGGGCACTGATCCATATAGGTATACCTTAAAAGGTGGGGGTATAACAAAGGGAGAGTCTAATAAATTAACCCTTTTATGTGCTTAGCAACACAGGCAAGTGAAGGTTAATGCTTCCACCTCTCCAGATTCTCTGTCAGTAGCTCTCCCTGACAACTTCCCTTCCTTTGGGAAAAGCTCAGCTCAGTCATGTGCTACTAAGTGTAAGTACTCAAAGTCTCTCTGTACGAAAAAAGTACATATTATGCTGTTGAAATCAAGACTCTTTTCCTGCAATGGCTATAAAGTACTAACGTAAGATTTCTCTTGAAACTGAAATGTCTTTTCCATTCAACTGTATCCTTTATTCCAAGAGGTGTTTCAGTTTTCTAAAGCCCAAACTTCTTATGGTTTTATCTAAGGTTGTCTGTGTGTACTGATGAACTACCAGAGCAACTAACGTACAATAAATATTGTTAAAGGATCAATTTAAAAGACACAGTTTAATAAATGAAACGAACACACAGCAAATATTTTATTTAATTTGTGATGTAGTAAGGAAATCCCTAAACCGTTACTAGTAATTCAAAGGAGGGTTTAAAGAACCATACCTATGTAGGCACTAGGGAATGCAGAAGTGAATTTGTAAATGGATGCAAAAGTAGCCTATTCCCAGGACAATAATCAAGTTACATGCTGCAAAGAACATTTCATTTACATTTCTATGGCTAAGAATCAATTGCATTGTTATCAGTTTTCTAGAACTTACAGAGTTGTAAAGTGTTAGAAGAGAATAAAGGGTGGTGGTAACTAAATACGGACTAAACAAGACACCCACTGTTGTGGGCAGGGTTCTACAAAGCCCTCAAGGTTCTACCCCCTGGTGTTTATTCCTCTGACTATCTTATGTTACTAGGTAACAGGGGTTGGTAAATGTAACTAAGGTTACTAATCAATTGATCTTAACATAGAACCATTATCCAGATGGGTCCAACATAATCACATGAGCCCTTTAAGAGCAGATTTTTTTTCCCTCCTGCTGCTAGCAGAAAGGGAAGCCAGAGATGTGAAGCATAAGAAAGAGGTGATATGTCATTGCTGCCTTGGAAATGGATGAGGCCATGTGAAAGGGATTTGAGCATGTCTTCTAGATGCGTAAGGTGATCTTCATTTAATAGTCAGGAAGAAAATGGGCACCTCGATCATGGAACAGTAAAGAACTAAATTCTGCCTCAACCCAAATGAGCTTGGAAAAGAACTTTCCTCCAGAACTTTCAGATGACTATTCAGCCCCAAGGATACACTGAGTTCACCCTTGTGAAATCCTAAGCCAAGGACCCTCTCATACTGTGCTGGACTTCAGATTTACAAAACTCTGAGGTAATAAGTGAATGCTGCCAAATTGGATGCATTGTTGTATATTTTGGGTATTAACCCCTTGTGTGACATATGGCTTATACCTATCTTTTCCCCTTCAGTAGGCTGTGTTTTGGTCTTACTAGTGTTTTCTTTGGCAGTACAGAAGCTGTTTACTTTGGTGCAGTAACATTTGTTTATCTTTTCTTCTGTTGCTCTAAATATTGGAAACAAATCCACAAAGACACCACTAAAGGTCATAAATATGCTTTGTTTTATGTATTTTGTGGTTTCAGACCTTATATCCAAGCCTTTACTCCATTTTGAACTGATGTTTGTATATTGTGGAGGATCGTCATCAAGCTTCATTTCTCTGTACGTGATTATCCATGTCAGGGACGGCGGCATGCTAAAGAGACTTTCTTTTGACCTTGTGCGCTCCTGGATTTTCATCATAAATATGCATGATCAACAAACAGACACAAGAAAAGCTGTTTTTCATCATTTATCATATGGAAACACAAATCAAAACCATAATGAGGTTTTTCCTTACACCTATTAAAAAATGTTATCAAAAAAAGAAACAAGTGTCATGAGGAGATGGAGAAGAAGGAACCTCTGTGCGCTGTTAGTGGGAATAGAAACTGATGCAGTCACTATGCAAAACAGTATGGAGGTTCCTCTAAAAATTAAAAATAGAGCCACCACATGAACCAGCAATTCCATTTGTGGGTATTTATCTTGAGAATATGAAAACAGAATTCAAAAAGATCTATACACCTCTATGTTCGCTGCAGCAGCATTCACAACGGCCAAAACCTGGAAACAACCCGAGTGCCCAGTGATGGATGAGTGGATGAGATGTGATATATATACGTAACAGAGTACTACTCAGCTATAAAGAAGATGAATCTTACTACTTTGACAAGATGAATATACCTTAAGGTGATTGCTCTACGTGAAGTAGATCAGAAGGAGAAAGACAATGTGATTTTACTCATATTGGAAGATAAATAAAGCAAAAGAGCAAGATCAAAGCAAAGATGACCCCTTAGGTTTCGACAACAGAACGGTGGTTCACAGGCGGGAAGAGGATGTGTGTGGGATGGGGAGTGCGGTTTGTTGAAATAGGTATTGGGGTGGACTGTGGTGGTCGGTAATGGTGGATGGTTAACTAGATATCTGATGGTGGGCGTGATACGGTATATGCAGTTTGTGGAGTGTGAAGCTTTACTCCTAAAACTTAGACAGTGTTGTAAAGCAACGTTACCTCAAGGGGAAAAAAAAAGGCTTATTCGTCAAAAACCCCACTATGTTATTTTAAGCTACTAAGTTTGCGGTAATGTAGTATGCGGCGATAGAAAACTAATTGGCCCATGAATCCTTCCTGCCCATTTCACAAATACTTATCACAATATTAAGTTTTGCTAAAAACCATTATATATTCTATTAGCAACTACAGTAACAATTATTCATGCCTCAGAGACTTTCCCCTTGATGTTTGTATTAGGTTTTCTATCAGAAAACTTCAAAGATTTGGAGACACAAGGTCATATTTGAGAGATGAGTTGAAAGCGGAAGAATGTCTAATTTTATTAGATGTACTGTAGATGGAATCCACAAAGGGAGCCGTATGGGGCCAACATTCCTCTTCACTCTCTGACCATGGCTCATAATTTAATAAGCACTGCTTTTAAGAGTAGCTGACTAGCAGACTTTCTAAACACTGCCCTGCATTGATAAATACTTTTCTTTCTACAAGAAAAGCACTTGTGAACATACTGACTGCGGTCCTCTCCTGGGGTGAAAGCAGCCGACTTTCTATCACCTGCAGAAGCCTCGAAATGAAAGCATAATCATTGGTATTGAGATCCTGAATGCCATGCGCCAGGCTTGAGGGTTTTCACCCTGGATTGGCTGGCCTTTGGGAGCAGGAAAACAGAAAGAGGAAATGTCCATGTTTGAGCTGGCGAGTGGCGGGCGCTCTTCGTCCAGTACTGACAAGTCCCTGCTGTTGGATTCCTGCAGCGGTGGGGCCGTGCGTCTGCGGGTTTTACCATAAACCGAGGAACTATGCGGCATGCACAGGGGATGTTAGAGAACTACAGAAAAGATGAAAATGTTACAAGTCTGCTCAGACACAGTCTTACTGATCAATGTGTTTCATTCTGAGGTGGTTCCTCCAGCTCTGGGGTAACACATGTGAAAACAATTTCTATGTGTATTTTAAGTTCATTTTTACATTTTTGTAATTATATTGCAATATGTCTGGGGTATCGTGCAGCATCTTTTAAAGAGGATGACTATATTTTCTTTTAGATAGACAGAATGAATAAAACTGAAAATCATTTTGCTAACTGATTACAACTCTCTGAGTTTTGTTTTTTTTTTTAAAGCTGGGAAACGTTATTTTCAATTTCTTCCATGAATACACAGCAATGTGCATGAGATACAAGTAATTATGAGTAAGCTGTTGGTACCTCAACACAGCCGTTTCAGACTTCGGAAATAAATCCAACGAGTTGCTCTACTTTTTCACGGCATGTTTTTCAATACATGCACCATACAGGATGTATGGAATCATGCCCAGTGACAGACATTAAATACACACAGATGCTCCTCACTTTGTGCAACAACTGTGCTCAAGAAATTGTGTCTTTGAATCACATATTTATAAAATAGGAACTTTTTGAAATGCACGAGGGGAAGGTTCTATTTCAAGAAACTCTGTATTGATTCACTTTATAGTGCAAATTGTCCTTCCCAGATATTATCTCTCTCTGTGGAAAGTATCCTGCCTGGTATAGAAGTGCTAAGTCAGTAGAGAGGCAGATTGAAATTAAAGAAATAAGACTCTGAAAGCAGAAAGAAGTTTTAGCTATTTCAAAAATACAGTGTTAGGGTAAAACTACATCTAATATAGAGTACCATTATTTTTATTCTTCATTGGATATTTCCAGAACTTTTGGGAAGGTTTTCCATCTACCCATGTTTCCATTCCAGAAAGACCAATTTGAAGTTTGGAACCTTTGGCAAAACTATCCATTCTTGCCTCTTGTGATGATAGTAAGTGGAAAGATAAGCCAGGAAGAAGGTATAACATGCTGGTCTAGGTCTAATCAGACTTAAAGTGGAACATTTTCTAAACTAAACTAATCATCTGATAAAGACCAAATTAATCCTATTGCTTCTTTTTTTTGGAAAAGTATATGCAACACCCATACACATAATTCTATTTTTCTATTTTAATTTTAGAAATGCACTTTGCTAAAAAAAAAAAAAAAGGTAAGCTATTCAGGCCAACCTGTGTGTTTGTTACCTACTGCTGCTGCAACAAATTACCACCAATTTAGTGGTCTAAAACAACACAGATTCATGATTTCATAGTTGAGGTGGAGGTCAGAAGTCCTAAATCATTCACACTGGGCTGAAACCAAGGTATGGGCAGTGCTGGTGACTTCTGCAGTCTCCAGCGGAGAAGCCCTGCCCTTGCCTTCCCAGCTGCCCGGGGCCATCTGCATTCCTGGGTTTCGGGGCCTGGGGAATCCTCTCCAACTTTTGCTTCCATTGCACATCTCCTGCTCTTTACTGATCCTTCCATGTCCCTCCTCTAGAGCTTTTGTTTGGCCCTGTCTCTATATCCAGGCTATTTTTCCCCTCTCAGTAATTTTACCTCAATCATATGTGCGCAGTTTCCTTTGCCAGGGAAGGGGATATAGTCTCAGGTCTGGGAGCTAGGTCCTGTCTGCTGGTGGTGAGGTAGCACCTCCAGAATCAGTGACACTATTCAACCTCTGCAGTTTAAAGAAAACATTAATATATATGAACGATGATGTTTTAAAGCCATGCTTGCCTTCCTTATGTGTCTGGGGGCAGGTGGTAAGAACAGCAGATAGTTTAAACAGATTGCTTTCCACCCTCACACTCTGCAGACAAACTGAGTAAAGTGGTTTTGGGAAAGTAAAGATCAGATGTGCTTTTTCCAGGATGCTCCTGAGGGCTGCAATGGTCGAAGCCTCCTCTTATCCAAACACTTCCTACAAATTTAAATTTCTATAAACCTGATTAGCAAAAGTCATTTCTTCCTCCTCCCTCCAGTGCTAAAATTAAATTTTTCAAATAAAGACATGCATAACTAATTTATTTTTACTTCACACTTATTTCTCAGTAGATTCTTACATTTCCATGAAAACCAGAACCACATCTACCTTAATCACCACTCTACATAAGGACTAACATAGGTGTAGCTGTAGTGTGTAATAACGTTAGTGGCTAAGTGGAAAAGAAAAAAGGGAGTGATGGAGGGGAGAAAGAAGGAGGCAAAAGAAGCACTCTTTTGGGCCTGGTTAGGAAATGATATGTAGGAGCACATGAAAACTAAAAAATGAGAGAAAAGGAGGCAGGATGCCTCCAGAGGTTAAAGCCAGAAACCATTAACAGCAGGCAAAGCCTGAGAGGCAAGCATCCACTGACTTTCCAAGGAGTCTGGTCCATCCAGTCACAGTGGGCATAACTTCTTCAAGCACTCTCTGGCCTCCAAAGGAAGAAAACTAATTGTTAATGGAACCCTTGGGGTAAAAGAAGGCCTTGTGGGAAAGTTGGGCAGGGCAGAACAGCCCAGAATCAGCACTGTGTGATCTAACTCTGATAGGGAAGTGTGGTAAGTGTCTGTTTAGTTTTTTCGTTCACTGAAGGTAAGCGAGTTGAGAGTATGGTTTGTCATTTAGCTTTGAAATTTAGCATTTCATAAATATTTAACAAATAAATCATGGTGAAAGGATGCAGCCCGGAGTGGAAGAAGGCCAGGGAATAAGGTCACAGCCAGCTACATGACCAGCAAAGTCATCGGGGGTGGTAGTCATGGAGAAATTGATGCTGGCTTGAGTCTCCCAAGATAAGGAAAGGTTACTGAGGCGATGAAAGAGAAAGGAGTGCTCTCTCAGACCAAACGACCATGCAAGGGAGAGAAGGTTCTAGAAGCACATCTGCTGAGAACTACATGTGATTTGCAGTGAGGGCGTAGGTAGGAGGAGGGTGTGGTTCAGCTGGTGAGCAGCCACAGGGAAGGGTTGAGGCTGAGAGAGCATGAATCTTATGCTAACATCCCATAAGGTTAATCCGGTAACGGACATGTCTGGATCACCTCTCTGGGAATGGATCTACGAAGGGGTGAGGCTTGGGATTATTTCTAGATGAAGAGAGAGGTCATTGCAATGGCTTTGGGAAAAAAATCCTAAGCACCTGAGCCAGAGCACTTCAGGGAGTATTTCAGGGTGAGGAGGGTGGTTCAGTTGTATAGTGCAGGCTGGAGACAGACTCAAGGTCCTCTTTCAGGTCTGAGACTGCAGAGTTTCAGTGACGCCATTCACCAAATCAAGAAACAAAGCAGAAGAGAATGGAGATGTGGGTGAGGGAGTAAAGAGACCAATTCAGATATTTTAAGCTTGAGGCACTGCTAGAAAATAAGAAATGGAGTTAGTAACTCTTCTCATGTATTCCATTGTGAACTTAAAATAAGATGATGTATGTAAACACTTTTAGGGAAAGCACACAGTGTTACTGTATGCATTAGAACTGACGTGCTGTTTTACCATCTTTTATCAGTACTCAGTTTCAGATTATTGAAACTACTGCATTAGCTACTGCTGTGCTATTTATTTAAATAAAGAAATAAGCCCTACCGACAGTAGTAACTTTTTTTCTACCCTTTTGTTGTTTAGTCTGAAACAGGTTACAGAGTTGGGACTGAATCCAGACACTTAGTAGCCACGTGTCAGATTATGTAAGGGACTTCATTGTTTCATTTGCTTGTTCAACAGGTATCTTTCACTCTCCTGCTAAAGCCAACTTCTGCTCCATGCTGGAGTCAGCAGCTGGATAACTTAGACAAGCATACAGCCCTTGAGAAGAAAGAAGGTTCAGGAAGGCAGGACAGGTTTGGGGTGTAGAGAAACTCAGAAAGGTGGTCGAAGCATGGAGGAGGACGTGCAGCAGAGTTGGATGGCTTCGAGGAGATCTGTAGGACATCTAGGGAAGTGCATTCCTGAGACAGGGAAGACTCACCAGAGAGGAGACAAGTTCACCAAGTCAGAGAAATGGCAGCAGGACCCGGGTGACAGAAGGAAGTGAGAAAACAGGAGAACGAGGTATCGGGGCATGAGGCAGGAGAACTTAGCACTTGGTGATCACGCAGGCATGGGTCACGTGGACCCAAGGCAGGCAGAGTTGGAATGACCCGGCTTCAGATTTTGCAAGGGAGTATCAGAGAGAAGAAAGGCTTCTCTCCATAGACAAAAATGAGAGGGGTTCCGGAAGACAAAAACCAAATGGCTGCTAATTGAGAAAGAAACATGAAAAGCAAAGCAAATGAGACCCCCCCTTAGAAAGAGAAATGAGAAAAGAATGAAAGCACACGAAACAATGCAAACTTTTACAGCAAGAGCGGAGAATCGACAAACGCAAAGCCAAGCAGACCAGGGGAATGACTTGAGCCAATGCTTCCCATCGCAGAGGGAAGCCCCCTGCTGACCCTCTGTGGACTGGCTTTCAGGCAGGGGCCCGGCTACTTTACGGGTCTAGCAAAAATGCCAAGAGCATCTCTAAATAGAGCGAGAACAACCTGGAGTTGGAACTTCCAGCATCAGCACTGCCACAAGAGACACAAGGAAACAAAAATACGCCAAGAAGGTCAGGGATAAACTACTCTAACCCCTGAACAGCAGCTTGGAATGGAGCAGGTCCACTTATATGCAGTTATTCTAGTCAATGGGCGAGGCACAAACTCGAGCTTTCTATAAATGCAATGTATTTTCTCTTCCTTATGATTCCTTAATAGCATTTACTTTCTCGGGCCTCCCTGGTGGCGCAGTGGGTTAAGCAACACACTATGAAGCAGACCGCAGCCACTGCAGCACGAGTTCGATCCCTGCCGCCGGCCAGGG
>JAGFMF010011760.1:6281580-6379634 GCA_019455555.1 Galemys pyrenaicus | reverse complement strand
CTCCCTGCTCTCTGTGGTGAATCCTCTCACCCCGCCCCCACACCTCTGGCCTGTACCCCAGTGCTTGTGTGCATAAATAAATAAATCTTTAAAAAAAAATAGCATTTACTTTCTCTAGCTTACTTTATTGTGATAATACATACATAATGATGTAATGCACAAATAAACTGTTAATGAATTGTTCACGTTATCAGTAAGGCTTCTGATTAGCAGTGAGCTATTAGTAATTAAGTTTCGGGCAGTTTTACATGGATTTTTCCCCTGTGTAGGACACCAGGGCCTCTAACGGTCATATTGTTCGAAGATCAAATGTACGTGAAACCACCCCTGATTTCAGAAAGGCCCTCCCGAGAGAATCCCGTGAGGGCCCTGCTGACACCTGCCTCCTCCCTGCCTTTATATCCTATCTTGATTTTTGACATATGTCATTTATTTGCACAAAGCCTTATGTCAGTCTCCCACACACAACTCTCAAGGATGAATGGGAATGGGGATGCAGAAAATGCTAAAATATGTCAAATCAAAAAAACCAATAAGGAAAGAGATAAATTAACATCAGACTTCTCATCAACACGCTTTTATGCTAGAAGTTAATAAAATGATGTCTTCAAATTGTGATGGAAAAAATACTGTGAGTCTATTTTTATATTCTCAGCAAAATGCCAATTATTGATTATTACAAAATAGAGGACTTTCATTTATATGCAAGCATTGAAAAAATAGGTACTCAGTCTACATGACAAAAAAAGATAAGAAAATATCTACTTAAGCATAATAATAAGGAACTGTGACATGATGATATGAGTTATAGGAAGATTGGCAAGTGAATATGCCCACAAAAATGGAAGATGGCAGGGAAAAAAAGGAAATTGGGTTTTGATAAGGGTTCTTTTCAAGTGACCCAGATTTACTTTGTGCTTATTTATTTATTTTTGGTGTTTATACAACAGAAATTTATGTCTCACAGAGGCTGGGAAGCCAACATCAAAATGCTGGCAGATTTGGTATCAGATGAGGGCCCTTCCTCTTTCATAGATGACTGTCTTTTCACTATGTCCTTTGCAAATGGCCCAGATTTAAAGTTGGCGGGGGGGTTGTGTTTTCAATGAATAGGCAGTAGTTCTCAGCAGGCACTACTGCCATCCTCCACAACGAAGGGCGCCACCAAATATTTGCTCATATATTAGCATTTTGTATGAAGGTACAATTCAGAAAGCATTTTAACTAACCCAAGAATGGTACTAAAAAGTATAAAAATATTCTGCTGATTTTCTTTTCCATATCTTAGCTAATTTTCACTTCTATCAGGCTCTGCTTGTAGCCACGCCTAGATTCATGACTTGGTCCTCTTTACTAGCACCTGCACCTTGGTGGAGAACTTCCTTTGCCTATGCCCCGTGCCCTTACCCTCAAAAACAAAGATGGCATTCTATCAATTCTATCGGAACTCCTCTCATAACGATGCTGGTGAGGGTTAAATGAGTGGGTAGCAGCGCATTCTTAGCTGAATGTTTAATATCCATCACGGTAACTACGGAACTGATGATTCTGATAAAGGTCATATTCTCCAGTCCCAATTGTTTTCACATTGTCCACGTTAGAAAGTGTGCATTTTGTATCTATATACTAGCAATACAAAATATTATTGAATTTGCTCTGTATAAAAGAATCTGGGGTTCTTATTTTGTAAAATCATATTTAACAATAAAGTGAATAATTCCAATAATGGTGGAGAACCTTAATGTTGCATAATAAACATTTGAAAAGAATCAGAAAAAAAAAAAGGAAATAGGAGAAATAACAAACAGAAGTTGTAATAAGGCAATAGAAATTAAATTGGTGACTGCTGTTTCGTACAATAGAGACCAAACTTTTTGAACAGCAAACGTCTCTCCATTTTCCTATTATTGGCAAAAGGTGGTAAAGAGAACAAATAGGCCAATAAACCTCAGAGATGTTGAGTAAGTGGCAGAAAATTTCAAGGGCACGATAACAGATGCGGAACTAAGTAGCAGTATCTAGATGTTTGTATTATTTTCCAAAGATAAGTTGTGTGAAAAGGAATAGAAAAAACAATATAAGTAGGGAGACACACAGAGAAGATGAGAAGTATCTCCGGTATCTGAGTCCAGCATCCACAAATAGGACTTGTACTCTGGACAAGGGGGCACGATCTTTCAGTTTACTTTATCATATTTTGGTTGAACCAGTGATTTCTAAGATGTAAGGGACATGCTAAATAGTGACATTATCAGAGCATCCTTCTTAAAGACCTTTAAAGCTCATTATACATGTAAGCCTTTGAATACAGAGGCTACATTTGGCTTCCAAATGACATTTCCAAAGCAAGAATAGTAATACCAAAAATCAGCTTAGTACTTTACTACTTTTCCTGCACTGCACTATTTAGAAAAGATATGGTTTCAGTTACTTCCAGGATATTCAGGGTATTTCCAGAATATTTCATTATTTTCAGGATAGTTCCCGCTTTTGGGGTCTGAATTGCGCTTGAGCGGCGCAAAAAGATTGATTATTAGGGTTAACTTCTTTCCTCTCCCTACGGAAACTTTGATGAAGCTAAGTGCTTATTTTTACCCAGAGTGAAACATCGATCGTAAATGAGAAAATCTTTTTTAGACACACTGAAACAAATGACAAGCATATAACAGCAATGAAGTTACCAAAAGACCTCCAATATTTCCTCGATTATTTTCAGTGTCACAATTATGTGATGATTATAAAAACACATAAACTGAAATCTCTAAAACTGTTTTTTTTTTAAAGTTAATATTCATGTTTGAAATCTAAATTTAAAAGGACAAGGGTTACCTTAAGATGACAGCAAAACATGATTCTTTTCATCTAGGCATTGCTCTTTCACCATTTAAATTAGTGAAGATGGTAGAGATTATGGAAAAAAAGTACTAGAGAATTCTTACCCGCTCTGCTTGTTTATTAACACAGCGGTATTGCTTTCAGCTCTATTTTTTCTTCTTTATCGGCTTGGTATACCAGACCCCCTGGAAGTCTGATTGAGGCCCTAGCAGGGCAGTACAACTCCTCCCTTAGACTGAAATTCTACTTGCTTAGTACTTCCAGACTAGGGCTTACAGATGCCATTTCAAAGTAATTGGGCTGTGCAGTAACTTTAACCAATTGCAACCCACATTTGAAAACTGAGTAAAGTATAATAAAAAAAAAAATCACAGTACAGACCACACGTAGTCAAGTTCTGTTTATTTTCAAAAAACATTTTTTTTCCTTCATACATATCTGTGAATGAGTATTGAGATAGGGGGTAGGTTTCTCCGTGTGGATCTGTGTCAAAACAGCTTGAAAAACACTAGCTCTCCTTGACGATTAAATGATACTGAGCACGTGTGAGTTAAGGACAAAATTAGTGCAAGATCTGTGAATCCTACTTCACAACGGCTACAGATTAAATCCCTCGCTTCCCTCCTCCCCGGCACCCACCTGTCAGTTCACACCCACACCAGGGGCCACTCAGAAACCCCTTCTCAAAGGAAGTATAGTTGCTTTCCATGAAGAGGTTAGCTTTTTTGAGCACTATAAGGGAGACTGATTCCCGATGGGCCTGCTACAGCCTGTACTACGGATTGATAGCAGAGAACGGGGTGCTATGCCCGCTGGGGGGCGAGGCACCGGCTGTGGCGCATCAGCACTGCAGCCGGTGGATGGAGAGCCTTCATGCTCTGAGCACCACTGAAAGCTGGCAGCTTTGCGGGCCACCTGGTACAAGGGTCAAAGCAGGACACCAAATGTGCTAGAAATTGCCTACAGACTCTCAGGGCCTCGCTGACAAAGGTTTCTTTTTCCTGTTCACCAGTGTCTTTCTCTTTGAGGTGTATCTCTTTTGAACACAGATGGGATTTTGGTGATGCTTTCTAATAGTGTTTTCTTTTAAAAGGCAAAAATTGATATATTTACATACAATTGCATATGTACATTATTTTAACATTGTTGTTAAGTGTTTTATTCATTTCTCAAATCTAATTTTATTTGTCTTTCAATATGGAGTGAAATCTGTGTTACCTCCCCCAGCCAAGGCTTGGAGTTGGGGTTTTCTGGTGAGCGTCTCCTTACTGGCAAACTCAAACTGATCTAAACGCATGTTTTCTCGCGCTGAGCTGAGCAGTCTGAAATTCCACGTGCATACATAATCCCAAGGATCCACGATACAGAGCTAGGAGCTGTGGGAAGCTCTCCTCCTCCAGGGCATTCCTCCTCCGGGGAGTAAATGTGGATATGACTCCTAAGGGCGTGTTGGGATGTAGATTTATTTATTTATTTTATATATTTGACATCAATTATAGTCCCCATGGAATCCCCACCACCATTTCACCAGTGCACCGTCACCTCAGTCCCTTGTGCTCTTTCTGTCTTCATCCCAGCCCCTTCATCCCCCACAAGTGCCTCTGATTTGTCTTTGTCTTTTTGTTCTTATTGTGTTGTGATATTTTCTATTGTTATTGCTATTTTCCTTGAGCCCTTTTTTTGTTCCTTTATATTCCTCCTAAAAGTGAAACTATCCAATAGTTTTATCTTGCCTTCTGTCTTATTTCACTGAGCATAATCTCTTCTAGCTCTATCCATGTTTCTACAAATGACTCTAGTTTATCTTTTTTGATTGTTGAATAGTGTTTCATTGTGTATATGTGCCACATCTTGATCCAGTCATTTATTTCTGGACATTTGGGTTGTTTCTAGGTCTTACCAATTATAAACAGTGCAGCAATAAACACAGGGGTAGAGGTACAGATTATTAGATTTATTATATTGCTTTTTTAGCTTTTGATAGGGAACTGGCTTCCTTTTGGAACGTAATCATGTTTTCTGAAACTAGAAGAGGGGCTGGGTGGGTAGACCGAGGAGACAACAGCACTGCGGTCTTGGGCAGCAGGCAGACAATTTCAGCTCCCTAGTTAGGTTCTGATTTTCTTTTACCTCCTCATCTCAATTTTCCAGAGCCCAGTTGTTCCCTGATCAATCCCCTATTCCATAAGAAATCTCTCAAGGTAAGTCCTAATTTAGACTTTTGAGCATTTAGCCCCTCAGTTTAAAGAACTAAACCAAGAGAGTCATTGCTGTGAGAGCAGAAATTGGCTGAAAAGCCAGCCTTCAATGTCTGGCACAGTGGCGGTCTAGCTACAAAAAGCACAGAACAGCACAGAAGTCTGGATAAGCTGCACACGAGCACGCACACACGCACACACGCACACGCACACACCTATCTTTAGGCATGTAAGACTCATATAAGTCCGTTGAAAAGTAAGGTATATTTTTCGATGCAAGTTACACAGGTGTTTGCCTTTGGGGCATCTGAAAATTCTCAGTGGGATGGTGCCTGAATTTTAAATGTTCCACGTAACAATCAAAAAACAGAACCAAGGACCCTCCACACTGCCCCCAATGTCTAAAGTCAGAACAGAGACACCATTGTGTCTCCAGCCCCAAAAGAAATCCCTTCAAGGGGTTAACTAAAAACATTCTTACTGAAAGAAAATACTTTGCCTGCCTCTGTCTTTGTTTTTCCTACTCATGATTAACACATATGCACCTAACAGAGAGCATGAAACTATGTGAATCAAGAACTAACTGAATTGCCAAGAGAAAACGGATAATATTCTCTATCATAGTTGGCATGCTCAAGACCCATCTCTTAGAAATGAACAGTTCTAGCAGTCAGAATATTAGTAAGGACATAACTGAACTTAGTAATGTCTAAGTTGGATATACTTGATATCTACGTACTGATCCATCAACAGCAGAACATACCAATACAGACAAAAAAATCATTTCTACCTAGATACAAACTTACTTGTAAAAAACAAAAAGAAAAAAACAAACCTCAATGAAAGCATAGGATAATACATCAGAGTGGTAAAGAATTTCTTAAATAAGGCATTCAAAGTCCATGTCATAAAGGAAATATTTGACATGTTTAATACTTAAATATGTTAAAATGAAGAACATATCACCAAAGGACACCATGAAAAGACCAACAATAAACGTAGTCAGGAAAAGGTATTTTCAAATTACTTGACCAAAAAATCTTGTACCAGAAAATGTAAGAATTTGCACAAAATAATAGGCAAAAGCAAATAGCACATTATAAAAATGGAAAAATCTAAGACACGATATCTGACAACAGAAGAAATAAGTAGCCCATTTAATTTACAAAATAAATAAGGAAATACAAAATAAAAACAAGGGTTTCCCAGTAGCCTAGGATTAAGTCCCAGCACTATCACTGTTGCTTGATCAAGTTCATCTCTAGCCAGGGAGGGGACCCACATGGCGCAGCAGACCTCCCCTGCCTCACCTGCTGCTCCCCTCAGCAGTGCATTTCAGTTCATCTGCTTATTCTAATACCCACTGTTTCTGGGGAATCATCTTACCCCCCACACCTCTGCCTACACCCCAGTTCTTGTATGCATAAATAAATAAAAATAAATCTTAAAAAAATAGAAACATAAAAAGTTATTTTATAACCATGCTATTGATAAAAACTTTAAAGACTGATAATTGGAAACACTGGAAAATATATGGTGAAACAGGAACTTTATGATACTCGTGAAGGGACAAGTTGGTACAACCAGTGGAAAACAATTAGACATTAGGTAGCAAAGTTGAAGTTATACTACACTACACCCAGCAATTCTGTTCCAAAAAACATGGCACAAAGAACTCATTCTATATGTAATAGAGGCACAGTTTGAAATAGACAAAGCTGACAATAATGCAAATGAGAAAAAATTGCCTTAAGTAAATGTATACAGCTTTGCAAATGAATGACCAGGGTATCAACATGATTGGCATTCGAAAAGAAAACAAAAAACAAAACCAAAAAAAACAACAGACCAACATTTGGGGTTAAAAAAATCTCAAAAGGACACAGAAAAGTTTGATTTAGGATAAACATAAACAAATATAAAGTAGACAAAAGTAAACAGCATATAGCATATTTTTAAGAACCCAGCTAAGTGGTAAAACCATAAAGCATAATAATGCAATAGTTAATGAAAGTTGTAAATAGTTAATGAAAGCATTAAGTTCCAAAAATGATGGGTAGGAATGAAACTATATGTGAACCATATTAATTTTCTAATCTTAAGGCAGGAAGTGGTTAGTCTATGCCTTATTATTTTTTAAAAACTGTACACTGACCCCGTTCTATGTATACATCACAATGAAACACATGTAAGCACCCTCGCTTAATGTCCGAGTCAGGAATGTAAGAATCTGAGCTTGATTTTTTGATATAATGTTGTACAGAGGAGTACCCTCCCCTGCAGTCATCACTAAACAAACTGTTCGGTTTATCCCAAAGAGCTGTTCACTGCCGGGAGTGATAGCTTAATTCCCTGTTCTTCGGTCTTTCCCTTACTGCTTGAAGATAATCACGGGGAATAATTTGTTAACTTTTTTGCCCCTGCATGCTAACCACTGGAGTTCCAGGGCTGGCATTGCCCTTCATTTCATCCCCAAACTTCATCCACCCGAATTCCTCACATTTCCTGAAGCTCTGCTTAAAATCTACTCTCCAAAATCAACATCTATATCATCCAGGGTTCCAATTAACCTAAAGGAATGGTTCTTATTTAAATATGCAATGCTTATTAACGATAGCAAAATACCCTAGGAAACTAAGTACATAATCTGAAAAGGTGACACACAAACAGTCTTCCAACAACCCGAAATAAATTTCAGAAATGGTACCAACTTCAAATAGGCAGTGGAAGAAGCAAGGGAATTAGAAAATCATAAACAACTATAAATACGCATCTTCAAAGTGCAGGACTATTAAACAGAGCTAACACAGTTAACAGCCCTGACAGATTTCTGTCCTAATGGACTTGCTGAGACACCCTGGAGAGACCATAATCCACACTCACCCAGGCAGCCTTGCCTCTTTGCAGTTGTTTTGAAAACAGGCCTATTCCACTATGCCTAGAAATGGACTGTTGTTTTAAACATGGAAGGAGAGCCCACAGATAATCCATTTAGGTTAGAAAAAGAACGGGCTATCTCACTGTTACTGCAAATAGATATGTTTCAGTTAGCAACTGACTGGTATTTTTTCTTACTTATTGATCCCAGAAAATTGACCTGGCAGGGAGACAGAATCACTAACAGACGGTTGACTCTTTCTTAGCAGTAGAAATAAACATCACAAGGATCCTTCTAATACCAATAGCCACTATTTTCTGGTGGCTACTGGACACTGTCCATCTCAGACCAGTCTTAATGTTTGTCTACGGCACTGATTCCAAAGAACCATTTACTCCAGGCAGATGTCGATAAAATTAGACCGAATTCATGAACGACGAAAAGACTAGATAGTATTCTGCATGGGTCAGAACAGGAAATAATCATTGCACAGGAGTAAAACTGGGCTCAAAAAAAAAAGTAAACATATTCCCAAACTGAAAGGACAGAGTGTTAGTAATTCAGTCATGTGCAGAAGTTAGTGCTTAGTTCTAATCTTATTTTGCAGGCAATCTACATTTCTTTTCTGGATGCTCTTAAGATCATTTTTGCTTTTTTTTTTTTCTTTTTTGCAATTTATAATACAATGAAAAAAAATTTTTTCCCTCCTTGGGAAAACTGGTTTTTCTAAGATTTCATTCTATTGTTTTTCATCAAATTTAGATAGAAAGACTATACTTTCAGGGATCATTTCTATAGTTCGTTACTAGAGAAGTTTCTCTGATCGTGTAGAGCACCGGAAACCACGAGGAGGAGGCGCAGCGTCCTTTCCTGAGCGTGAGGCCGGCTCTGAGTGTTGCCTGTGCAGCTGCTCTTTGCCATTGATGATCGTTCTTCTCTCCTTCGGGAGAGTTAGAGGGAAAGGACGCAGTCTGAGTGGCTTCTGGTTAGTTTAAAAAAAAAAAAAAAAATTTAGAGAGGACAAGGCCACCACCAACATTGTTGTTTTCAATATTGGGAATGAAGAAATTTTGCAAAGGAAGCTGCGCTAATCATGTCCTATCATTATCCATGAAGAACTGAAAATGCCTGGTCAGCCCCCACTTCCAGGGTGGTGCTGCTTTCCTGTGAGGTGCTGTTGGCTCGTGAAAGTATGTGGAGGCATCTGTGGATGAGGGGGTGTTTAGGTGTGGTTGTGCTGGGCTGGCTTTCTCTTCAACTTCTAAAAAATTGAGTAAATCTTACTTAGCTTTGACTATCACATTAACTCTCCAACCTAGTTTCTTTCCTTAATAGGTATGGAAAACGGTCGCCTCTTCACTGAATCACTTTCCCTCCTGAATGTGCCAAGCGGCTTCGTGTCTCCGTGCCCTTCCACCGTCTGTTGGGAGCAGAGTTTTCCTTTCCTGCTCATCCTTCTTCAACCTAAGATTTAACTTCCTGCGTGTCAGAAATCTGCTAGATGCTTTTTAGGCACAACCTCAGAGCGTCTCCCAGAAACACTCTGAGGAGTTGGCCCTCTGCTTCAGAGGAGAGCAGATTACAGCTTCAAGAGGCTAGCTTGTCACGTGACTGAAAAATGGCGGCTCCGCACTGCACAGGCCAGAGCTGCGACCGTGAAAAGGGGGAGCAAGAGGCTTCGTCGGTCGGGCATTTCTCTGGCACGACTCACAGGATTCAGTTATCTTTGACCTGGGGTTGGGAGGCAGGGAGGAATTGAGGAGGCGTCTGACGTGGTTACACTCATAAATGTGAGCAAATGTGCGCTCCTGAAGACGTGTTGGTCGAGAGGGTGAGTTCAGTTGGGGGAGGCTGAGACAGGCATCTGTGGATGTCCAGTGCTGTCCACTTAAGTCACAGAAGAAGGAGCTGTGTTCTCAAAGAAAAGACAACACATACATGATGGAGGAATTCAGGGTGCAAGAGGCAAAACAAAAAATATTTTCAGGGAAATAAATCCTTTTCGGCTCTAAAAACATGTAGCTACAGACATGCATATATATATATATATATATATATATATATATATATATAATAGCGGAAAATTTAGCCACAAAAGGAAATATGCCTGGTTTTGTATTCTGAACACAAATAAAGTTAACATTAATTTGGGTCTCCCTGGTGGTGCAGTGGGTAAGCAGTACACTATGAAGCAAACCGCAGCCACTGAAGCAAGAGTTCGATCCCTGCCCCTGGCCAGGGAGTGGACCCACATGGCACAGCAAACCTCTCCTGCCGTGCCCGCTGCTCCCCTCAACAGTGTGTTTCAGTCAGTCTGCCTGTTCTGCTCCCCACTCTGTCTGGTGAGTACTCTCACCTCCTGTGACTCTGACCTGTACCCCAGCTCTTGTTCGCATAAATAAATCTTTTTTTTAAAAGTTAGCATTAATAATAAACACAAAACTGTTCATATTTAGTTAGCTTGCTTAATGAGTTGCTTTCAAGTTTTGTAAATATCTGATAGCCCTCATCTGTAAAACTTGAATTGGAAGCCAAGTGCCATAGAGACGGGGTTGGCACAAAGCGGGAGAGACTCAGAGGCCAACTGCCATCTATGAATCTAAGCTTGGACTGTAATAGCATTTGGTTGATGATGAGTTTCCCATAATTTAGATGTGCTTGCACTGAGAAATCACATGGTGCTGACTTCATTTGAGTCAGAAAATTAGGGTGAGTGCTACAGTCACAACTTAAGATGATACAGAAGAAGGAAACAGGAATTTAAGAGTTGATATATCAATTTCTTTCTGTTTCTTAGTCTTCAGTGCCTGTCATTTACTTGTCGGTATTTCTTTTTTAGGATACATTTCTGTTGCTTTTAGTGAGAGGGCTATTCCATAAAAGCATATATATGGTATTACAAAACAAAAATGTCCCACTGTGTGTGCGTGTGAGAGAAAAAGAGAGAAAGAGAAAGAGAGAGAGAAAGAGAAAGAGAGAGAGAGAGAGAGAGAACCCAAGAAAAAAAAATCTGACATTATGTAAGCTCTGGCTAAAATTTCAAAACTACAAAGTATTAAATATGGTCATTAAAGTGAATTAAATAAAAATCTGAAAACACCTTGATTTATGCCATTATATCATATGTGCTAATCTCTTTTAATTGTCCCATATTAGACATCCATTTTTTAAAAGGGAGTTAAAAAAAAAGAAAAATGGAAAATTCTGAAGTTGCTAGGTAATAATCTGCTGGCAAATTGTTCATTTATGTTTCCAAAGGGAAGGGGAGTTCACATTAATACTGCAAGCTAATATGCTTCCTCTAGCTTATCCCACATACTTTAGCCCAAATTGCTCATATTACTCCACAGAAATGTCACAGAATGTCTGTGCAAGCTAATTTCTACGGACTGGCATGTAACACTTGAGGAACACAGCCAGCAAATATCACACTCACCCACTAGATTACTTTCAGAACTCACTGGTTAGGAAAAGAAAACTCATCATAGGTTTGTGGGACAAAAAATCCAATTGCCAACTAATCTCTGGCTATTTGTTGATGGGAGTAAAAATATGCCAGGTATTTTCTATTCCAAAGTAAATGTAAGTGATTTAAAAATGGCTAGCTGCTGTCTATGTTATATGGAAGAATTCAAAGTTAAATAGATCTCTCTTCTTTCAGGGTTATTACATTAGCTATGATGTTTTCAAGATAACATTTGAAACTTATGGGCCAAATTCTTAGATCTAAACAAATGCTACGTTCATTAGGACAGCGGTTTATTTCCTTGCATGTAGGGATCTAGTCCAACATGTTTCATGAGGCAAACGGAAGCTAATACCGGGCATTAACTTACCCCTTTGTCCTATAGCTTATAAAACGACACACACCACAACTTTACTTCATAGTCACTGCCTCCCAACTCTTCTTTCTCAAGGTCTGATTTTATTAGGATTGCTGAACTCACAAGAGGATAAAATTCTGTCCCTGAGCACTGGCACTCATAGTGGAGGGTGCTTAAGTCTCCAGTTGATGGTCTCTCAAAAAATGTGATGACCAGAATAGAAATTTGGGAAAAAAGATACACACACACACACACACACACATATTCTTTCCACACAAGCTTCCAATAGAAAAGTCTTGGAAATAAATGAGCCCAAAGTCCAAGTGTAGAGAAGAACATCAACAAAGGTGAGAAAGAGGGTACAAATTAAATGAACAATTTTCACTGACTAAATAGCTACACTGAAATAAGGAAAGTTCATTTTATTTCTGAATCCACTACATTTTGCCTGTGTTCAGTGTTTGATAATGACTGAGTCACTTGCTGGTGAAAAGACAGGATGTGTTTCCTCTCCCACCTTGCTGACAGAAATAACACAAGTCAACGAGCACAGATGGAAGCATTTCTCTGCTTGTTCTCTTTCCTACTCAGTTGTAACCTCCAGGGGCACAGAAACCATGTTTGTTTCTCGAATCATTATAACCCCAAGACCAAGCAGAGTTCCCCGACATGAGAGGTACTTACAACAATTTTGTGTTCAATGCATTAATAAAGAGGGGGTCTGGGGCCTCCCAGGTGGTGCAGCGGGTTGAGCGCCACACTGTGAAGCGGCACAGCAGCTCAAGTTTGAGTTAGATCCCTGACCAGAGGCCAGACCTCTCCTGCCGTGCCCGCTGCTCCCCTCAGCAGTGTACCTAGGTCGATGTGCCTGTTCTGCTCCCCACTCTGACTCTGGTGACTCATCTCACCTCCCACGACTCTGGCCTGTACCCCAGCTCTTGTAAGCATAAATAAATGAATCTTTTAAAAAACAATACAGAGGGGGTCTGTGTAGTAACAGGTTGCTGCCCTCCTCTGTTCCCATAAACCTAGACTCCTTTCTCAAACTTACCCTGGAATGACACGTTGTTTTATACAGTGGAACCCTTACTGGATTGGTGGGCAAGCCTGAACTCTGATAACTACTTAGGTGAGATAATTAATTTCTCTGAGCCTTAGTCTTCTGGTCTGTGTTATGGGGATAATACCTACCATGGTCCCCTGTCAGGGTTTGTATGAGGATTAGATAATGTAATGCCACATGGAACTTATCTCAGCTGTTCAGCCATAGGTCTCCCATTCCTACTGCCCCACCACCACCATGGAGGCACCTCTGGGATGGGAAGCATCTCACCCCCCCCCACCTCCCAGCCCCCAGCCTCTGCATAGACATTTGTACTCAGTACAGAAGGTTCTTATCAGGTAGCGGCAACATTAGCATGATAGTGCAGCACCAATAAAGTATTAATAATCAAATTAAGTATGCTCCTTTCAAAAGATGTTTTTGGAGCAATGGCACAATTTACCATTTGGAGTTTCCAAAAGGAAACGCTTACTAATGCCTTGATTCATTGCTTTTCAGTGGATGTGATTTCTATAGATGCTTGTTTTGTGGATGATGACACTGTTTCCTGAATCTTTAAGCCCCACTCTTCCACAATATTTTGAACATAAATTAATATCACAGAGAAAATATATTTTGTCTCATTTTTATGAAGGTTGTGGCACTTTTTCAGAGGCTAAGTAGTTCTGAGGTCTTTTGAACAAAGAAATTAAGTTTTTAAATTATGTTAAAAGATTAGAAATTATATTTCTTTTATTGCAGAGATGGTTCTTCTTCAATTATAAATCAATTATCTTCAATAAAAATACATTGTTAAAAATGCTCACTATTGAACATCATAATTCATTGGTATATGAAAACAAAAATGTACTTTTATATTAAAGTCTCCAATGGAGTGTTTAATTTAGAGTTTGATAGCTTCTTTTAGTTTCTATACCACATGAAATTACTTTTCTCAGATAGTTAAGTAAAGGAATATATCTAAAAGGTTGATTATTTTTCTTGAAATTTATTGAGGTAATAACCAAATTTTTGTCAATCTATTTTAACCTATGGAATGAAGTTTACAAATTGAGTAAGACAAGTTAGGGAAACAAATTAAGTGTTCAAGAACAGAATGAATTGGGCCTCCCTGGTGGTGCAAGGGGTTAAGGCACAGCACTACGAAGCTATCAGCAGTCATGGCACCACGAGTTTGATCCCTGGCCAGGGAGGTGCAACAGACCTCGCCTGTCTCCCAGCTGCTCCCCTCAGCAGTGTATTTCAGTAGATCCACCTGTTCTACTTCCCACTCCATCTCATGACGACTCTCAAACCCCCACACCCCACACCTCTGGCCTATACCCAGTTCTTGTATGCAAAAATAAATCTTAAAAAAAAATAACAGAATGAACTGAGAAGCTGTGGTATCTACACAAAACACACATTTAAACACACACACATACACTTGCAGGATGATGAAAAATTACTCAGATATAAGAAAAGATGAATGCTTGCCATTTGCAATAAGGATGGACTGTGAGGGGGTTATGCTGTGTGAAATAAGGAATAGTAGAATGATGGAAATGGAGAGAAAGGAGGCAGTAATACAAAAGAAGAGAGCATGAAATTGAGATGCGTATGAAAAAAACGATCATTGTTACAGTATCATCAGGGAAATGCAAATCCAAACCACAGTGAGGTGCCAATTCACCTGTGACTCAGGCTCACCTTGAAAGGATCATGAAACAGCAAGTGTTGGTGAGGGTGTGGATGTAAAGGAACCTTCATACACTGTGGTTGGGGATGTAGACTGGGCGTGGTTCCTATGGAAGATAGTAGGGAGGTTTCTAAAAATAGATCTACCAATATGCATCCATTCCACTCTTCAGTAGCTACCTGAAGAATACAAAAACACTACTATCAAGGAATACGTGCACACCTATGCTCACTGCATCACTATTTACTACCTTAGTGCTCCATGACAGATGAGTGAATTAAGAAGATGTGGTATATGCACACAATGGAATTCTGCTTAGCTATTAAAAAAAGTTGAAAATCTTGCTATTTCTACAACATGAATGGCAGTGCAGCTTATGCTAAGTGAAATAAGTCAGGAGAAGGACGAACACCATATGATTTCACTTAAATGGACTATAAAGAGACAAAGCAAAGGAACAGACAACACCATGCCCAAACAAGCCCTGCAGAACTGAGGTCACCAGAAGTGGTAGGTGGGGGTGGGGAGGACCTGGGGGAAGCAGGCATTGGATTATGGTCCAGGAATATGGGTGTGGGTGTTGTGAGGTAACATACATCTAAGCTGGTGTGAACCTGTACTGGTAAATCATACACAGTGTTGTAAACCAATATAACTTTGATAAAAAATAATAAAATTTTTAAAATATTGACCAAAGTTAGCAAATATTTTGAGGTCTTCATAGCAAGAAATTCTGCAGGAGTCCCAGCTCACTATATTTCTAAATACAACTTAAATACATCTCAAACCTGAGATTTTCTAAGCCTACTTTGTAACAACAAGACTTGGCACTAGTGACCATCATCATCCACAAGACCTTTTTGGATACCTAACTGCACAGGACATTCTGAGAAAGGTTTCTTATAAAAAACTGTACAACTGGGCCTCCCTGGTGGTGCAGTGGGTTAAGCAATGCACTGTGAAGCAAACCACAGCCACCGCAGCATGAGTTCAATCCCTGCTGCCAGCCAGAGGAGTGACCCACACGTTGCAGCAGACCTCTCCTACCTCGTCTACTGCTCCCCTCAGCAGTGTATTTTAGTCAATCTGCCTGTTTTGCTCCCTGCTCTGTCTCTGGTGGATCCTCTCACTCCTTGCACCTCTGGCCTGTACCCCAGTTCTTATAGGCATAAATAAAATAAATCTTAAAAAAACAACAAAACTGTACAGGACATGGTTCGCTCAAGTGTCTTACCTTGGTGGTTAGCATATGCGTGGTTGAAGTTAACCAACAATGCAAATGAAAGCAATTCAGTGAAAAGACCAGACTTTGGATCAGAAGTGTCCCAGTTTTTCTGGTTTTAAGAACGTGAGCAGATTGCTCATTCTCATTCATTCCTGCAAAATGAGGTTATTGATACTGTCCCAGGATTTTTATGGATTCAAAATGTGTTCCTGAATGTGTAAGTGTTTTATAAATGGTCAAGTTTGTGCAACTGGCAGGTTTTATTTAAATAAGATAACATGCCTAGTATTATAAACACCATTTATACAATCAAAGATACAGCCATTCAGAGGAGGAAGCAAACAGCTTGCACTGGCAGGACATGTTTTCAATGAAGTATATTTAAGGTTCACTTAAACTTGAAATTAAATTAGGCAAATTATGGAGAAGCACAGCTTTATGCTTTAAGAACAACATCCCCCTCTCACCAAATGAACGATGGAGCTTTTGATTTCTTCTTTACGTTTGTGTTAACTGACGCTATGTCTAGATTTCAAATCATAGCCTGAAATTCAGCATCATTTAACATCAATCTTCCTTGTTAGACTTCTTTGAAAATTTCAGCTAGAAGTGGGGTGCAGACACGTGATCAGCAGGGTAGAGAATATGACCCACAGATGATAGTTCTGAACCCAAGAATATACCCCAGCTAGTATCCACATTGAAAATTGTGGGGTATGCCTGAACAAGATCTTAGTTTCCTGTGACATCAGTCAGCTCAGTTCCTTACAGGGAAGACCTTGTCTTAAAGGTCTTTTCTGTTTTGTAAAGTTCTTGATTGAAACATCTAAACTAGAAGTGAAATGGTTAAAACTGAGCTCTAAAAAGGATCTTCCTTTTTGTTTCTCCTTTCAATTCAACTGCCAATCTCATTGAGAATTCTGTTTGTCATTTATATATTTTCACTTTCTCCTAAAGACTTATCTTTCCGATACAATTACATTCCCTTCTGAATAATAATGCTACTTTCTCATTCTCCAACTGTTTTTCAGATAGGACTCCTTTTTCATGTTATGAAAAACAAATCCATACTTTTCTTGCCTTTTGTAGGCATATTCTTTCTTGGGGAGAGAGAGAGAGAGAGAGAGATGAAAGAAGAAAAAAAGAGGAAGAGGAAGAGGAAGGAAGGAAGGGAAGAAGGAGGAAAGAAAGAATAAAGAGTTGATACAATGTACTTTCATGAATCTCCTAATTCCAAAAAAAAAAAAGGAACTTCACAGAATATTTTAATGTGGTATTTTAATTTTATATAAATGTCAGAAATGTAACTGACATAAGCTAGGTTTGCCTACTATTCCCTACATGTAGCAGCTGTGGCTGATAGCAGATGTGAGTGACTTAATTTTACTTGATAAAAAGTACTTTACTTTTAGTTTCTCTCAGATAGTTAAAAAAAAAATTTGGATCTGAAAAACACTTGGATCTGAATCCGATCCCCCTACATGATACATCATCCCTCCAAGCCCTTTTCATTATACAGAAGATGGAGGTGCCCATGAGCCCCCATGAGCAGTATGCACACAGGCTTACAGCACCTTAGATACATGGACTCAATAGTTGGGATGTCCAGCCATAATTTGAAAGGCACTGGTGAGCTGTGCAAAGATTATGAGTAGGGAAGTCCATGATTGAAGGTGAACTTTCAGAAAATCAGCAGAAAAGGTAATGGCACAGTTAGTGATGTTTGTAACAAGTAGTTAAGTTCGAAGAAGTATAGGTTCAAGACTTTTATATATTCTATGAAGAATGGGTAATCAGTGTTGCCTGCATTCATGTGTGAAGTCTGTCTTATCTGACTTGCAGTAAGGTCACATGATGCTATTTTTAAGGGCTCATTTCATCATCAACACACTTTTACCATTTTGTTGCAATCCGTGTGTGGATGGTGGTATGGATATCAGAAGCAGAGCCAGCATTAGCATTTTTGTAAGATTCCACACACGTGCTCTGAAGGTAATGCAGGCAGGTTTACAGGCAAAGTGTGGTCATCTGTGCAACTCGTACTTGTGACAATGGTTTCAAATCAATCTACTGGAACAACATTTTAGAGCTCTCTCCTCTAGTGTCTGGATTCCCTCTAGGTCTCTGGGATGGAATGTCCCTCGATTAGCCCAATTTCATGTCTGGGGGGCAGCTCTCTAGATCTTGGCTTTCTAGTAGCCTTTGCTCCCTCTTGCTAAGCCCTTCACCCTGAGACCCACGCTAATGATTCCAGTTTTTTTTCTTGCTTCCAGAACAAAGCATGCAACGGCCACAGACATCAGCATGAAGGGTGGGTAATGTGCTCTGCTCCAGAGCAGAGTGCAGTGCCATCCACGAGGAGCTAAGACGAAAGGTGTCTAGCCGTGGATCCTCTTCGGGCTCTTAGAAATCACAGCACCTCCTGCCTTACCCTGTCAAAACAATTTGACTCTTACGGATTCTCTTTTCTACCCAGTGAGTCCATGTCTCAAAGTCAGTCCTCAATGCTGCTCACCCAAGGCTTTCAAACCCAGCTGGGCTACTGGACTTTTGTCTTTGGAAATGTGCCCTGCCCCTGTGTTGACACCATGGCATCCATCCATTTCTGGCTACTTGTCTTTGCTCTCAGATTTCCTTTTGGCACTTGTGCTGTTCTTCGGGCTTGGGCCTAACCTGACATTAGTCTTCCTGTGACACTGCCCCATCTGTCACTTAGTCGTTCTTTACGCCCTTCCTGGCTTCAGTGCTGTTGACCCAGGCTCACGCCTTCAGGTGGGGGCTGGAAACACCCTTCCCTGGGAGTTGGCAGCCAGTCCTTCTACTACACCATCTGCTGTGAGCAAATGAGCCTCATCTTCTACTCGGGTGGCTGCCTAGAATTTCCTTCCTCCTGCAGGGGTCTTGAAGGGCAGGAAGATACTATCTGTCTTTCTAGATCTTTTGAAAGTGTCATCTCTTCTGGGAGTCTCTCTAGATGACTCCTGTGTATAAAAATGAAGCAGTTTTTTTTTTTAATAGTCCCTTAACACTTTTGTTTCTTCTAATTTGTACTGATCACCGATCTCCTCATTTCATAATTCAATACAAAGCAAAAGTTTCTTCTGCCTTTGTGGACCAACTCAATGCCACTCTCTGGATCTCTCTGAGCTTCTCCCATCTCTGCAAGGAGAAACAATTTCTTACAGTGTTTCCTTGACATTCATGACAGATATAAGTTCCCCCATGGCAGGAAAATAATTTATTCTTCTTTGTTTCCTCTATGCTTATGCTGAGTTCAGTGAGTGGTCAACAGATTTCCACAAAGCTCCACTGATGACCTGAATTTTTACTTACATTATTTCATTTGATCCTCATATTACAAATAAGAAAAAAACAGAAAAGTGATTATCCTCATGATAAGAGGAAACCAAGGCTAAGAGTAATTAGTCAATTCAGTCCAGTCTCCCATTGGTACAAACAGAGCCAGGTCTTAAACTGTCTTTTTGTCTAACTAAATTATTATTATGCATTCAGTCATTTATTTATGTTTTATTTGTTATTGAAACTCTATCCCTTAAGGCACTCATCTAATGGTGAAGACTAGAAACTACGTATTAATATATCTAGTTTGATACTGCTTTGACAGAGGGAACAGAATTTTATCAGAACAACTAAAGAGGCAGATACCCAGATTAGATGGAGGTGGGAACAAGTATGGGAAACTCTCACTGTTGGATAAATACTAAATTGGATCTTAGAGGATAAGTGGCAATTATTCAGGTGAGTAAATGGGGAAAAGAAAGACTGGACACAAAGAAAGCATGTGCAGAGCCATGGAGTGGGTGAGAAGACCCTGGTTGCTGCGGGCACCTAGGCAGGTATGCCATCTATAAGGATGGGCAGGCGGAGGGCTGACACTCTTAAAAAAGTTAGAATATCAATAAGAAAAATGGTGTCAAAGCAGAGCTACTCAACTCTTGGGTTCCCTGCTCTCCATGACAGGAATGACATCAAAACAACAAACACACCAAGGCAGACGGTGATCATCAAAGTTTAAAATAAGTATGCTAGGGGTACAGGAGAGTATGAGTGCTGAGTGCTTCAAATGACTGGCCTGCAGCGCACCCAGCCAGAACAGAGCAGGTGCTGGACGGATTCAATAGCAGCACTTCCTGGAGTCCCTGTCACAATCCCCAGGTCCCAGACCCGACAGGAATGCCAGCAAAGCATGATGCAGAGGGAAAGGATGGCTGAGAGGGAGGTCAGGAACTGTTGGAAAATCAGGGACTTTTTCACTCAGATAGCTTAGAATTTTAAACCCTGTGCTCCCACTGGAGTTCTTCTATGGGAGAACTGAGAAAAGAATTTAGAAGACCTCTTAATAAGGGATGAAATAGTCTTATAACAAGACAATTTTGATAGGACGATGAGTATACAGAGGCATATTTTGATTCTGTGAGGTGCAACTTGTTACCAATTGCAGATGTTAAAAACTTAAATAGGCCATTGTATGATGGTGAACCTTTATTCACCAATTTTTAATTCATTTACTCATTCAATAGCTATCCAATGCCTGTCCTGTATTAAAGATACAAAGAATAATTAGAAGCAGTACTTGCTCCCAAGGAGTTTGTAACTCAGGAAAAGTGGGGTGGGAGAGAGAATGAGAGAAAATAATTACAGAGGTTTGAATCTATTCCCCTAAATTATACACAGTGTTGTAAACCAATGTTAACTCAATAAAGAAAAAAAGAAAGAAAAGAAATCATTGCAATAAAATGAAACAGAGGCTGCAGTAGAAATTGTTTTCAGCAGACTATGGGGAATGGGCCAGTTCTGTCCCAGGAATCAGGCTTCATTACAATAAAATGTATTAGCTAAAAATAGTTAGTGTTGTCTATGTATGAAGTTCTGTGCTAAAAGCCTTACACACATTATCTGGACCGCTGGATGTTCTATTATTTTTCTCATTTTGTGGATGCTGTAGGTCGTGTAACTATACAACCTGAGTTGTAAACCCAAGATTTTTCATTTCAGGCAACTATACTTTCATTTTTTATTAAGCATACTTTAATTTTTTTAATATAAGATTTTATATATTATGTGCACCAACTAAATATTTTCAGAATCATTTTAACCAAGACACATTTTCCCTAGAATAGTTATTTTATATATATATATGCATAGGTATACAGATATATATGTATCAAAATAGGTATTGTATATTACATATGCATATTGCATACACATATATGTATACACATGCATATATATTTAGTATAATATTTGTTGGACTTGACTATAAAAGTGTCAGTTTTATTTATCCATATGTAGCATTGATTGACTTTTGGAATTGAAACTTATGCACCATAATGCATGAAAATAAGGAAAATGTTCAGTTTCTGAACATTGTTTTTATACTTGCATACTCCTTCAATATTACAACTGGAGGGATTATAGTCTTCACCAATATTTTCCAAATTGGTCTGCTATAACCAATTTGTGAGGCATAAAATCAACTTAGTAGCCTTATCATGATTAAAAAAAAAAAACAATGGAACAGAAAATGTCTAGGGGTATTATAGAGATGAAAGATAAAGATTGCATCATAAAACTATTGTTTTAGCTCTGCAAGTCTGTATAGGAGTCCATGTGTGCGCACAGCCGAGTATGTCTCAATATAGAATGTCTTTCTACAGCTGTACATTAGTTATCATTGCTACGTACCAAATGACCCCAAACAGAAGTGGATTAAAACAGAAGCCACATTTACCATCACTTGGCTTCTGTGAGATAGCACTCAAGTCTGAGTGAGCTCCATCCTGGTACTGAAAGTCTCATAAGTTTGCACTTATCTCAAAACTTCACCGGAAGGTCACTTTTTAGCTCCTTCCTTCATATGATGGCTGACAGGATTTAGTTTGTTCTAGATTGGTGAACTGATACCTCAGTTCCTCACACATTGCTGCCTGGAGGCCTCCATCAACTTCCTACTACTTCAACATCTCCATGGAGTTTCTCACAACATGGCATCTTGCTTCATGGGACAAGTGAGAGAGCAAAAGAGCAATGGAGAGCGCCAGCATCAGAGAGGGCTGGCAAGATGGAAGTCGTCCTCTTCAGTGACCTAATCAAGGAGTGCCTGCCCATGATGTTGGCCACATTCTATTTGTTAAAAGCCAGAGACTAGATCCAGCCCACACTCAGGGGAGAAGATTCCACGAGGACATGAAGCCAGGAGGTTGGCGTCACTGAAAGTCACATCAGGAATTGCCTAACATGAGCAGGCTGTAGTTAATATTGAGTGTTACATGTGTTGCTTCCTTAGACTTGCACACTTAAACTTCAGGAGCTTACAGCAGAGGCTCTTTGACTAGTGGAAGGTCGGCACAGAGAAACACCACTATGTTCTCCTTCTGAAACTGGTGAAGTCTGGGTTAATTAAGTGATAATGATAATAATAGACATTTCAAACATAGTAATGATGCTACGCGACACACACTGTTCTAAGGAGCTCACAAACATTTCAGTTCACTTAACCTTCAAAAGTGCCCTAGGATCAGGCAAGTATCATTACCATTTTCGTATTTCCTAAATCTCCTAAGAATTAAAACCCTCACCTCTTTTCATCCCATCTTCCTTTACCTTTCTTTTGTGTTTGTTCAATTGACAGACCTCAAGTTTCTTGGCATTTTCACCCCCCTTGGCTTCTAGAACGCTAGTGTTGTGACTAGGTGAGGGGACAGCCCCCACACTGACTAGATCATGTTGTTTATGCAGTTTTTCTCTTCAGTGAGTTTTAAGCCAGTGGCGGTACAGATCAGTTAATCTGTGGAGCCCATGGAGTGAATGCACAAAAAGAATTGTTTGACTAGCCTTAGGAACATTCCTCTTATTCTGAACACAAGAATTACCCTCTCGCTGCATATATTCCCTCAATACATAGATTTCGAGTTGCTACTCCTTGTAGGCTCTGTTCTAGATCCTGGGTAAACAGCAGAGAAGAAACCAGACCAAATTCTGAGCTTTAGTGGAACTTCGATTCTACTTACAGGCATTTAAAAGAAAATTAATATATTACCAGAAAGGGATTCTGATGAACATGTTTAAATGTCTATCTAGGAACTAGGAAGTTATAAATACATAAATCACCAAATATATTGTAGCCAGAATAAATTAGAACAGAATTTTGCTGCTTTTATTTACAGTTAAAATCATGAAACCCTTCCCCAATAAGGTTTTATGGCCCCTCATGAATATTCAAAACTTTCTAGACACTGATATAACAGACACCAAGAGAATACTGAAAGGGTTCTCGTTTCTATCCTTGGCTAGAAGAGCTTTTATACTGAATGCCTTTATAAGGAATAAAAGATAGAGCTCAGCATAATAATTTTTTTTTTTTTCCAGGAGGATTCAGAGTCTGTTTTCTTATTCAGTCCCTCCCTTACTTGGGTTTCCCGCTTCTCCTGACACTGTTTTCATCTGCAAGACTTAGCCTCTGGACTATCCATGTTTTCCCAGCCAATTCCCTCCTCCACACAACCCCCCCTTTTCTTTATTTCACCAATTTTTAAAGGCCACCCTGTTGCCTCCTTCAGCTTCTCTCAGTTTCAACCACCACAGCACATTCTGGAATTATTTCATTATAATAGTTCAGAAATATGTCATAAATTAGGAGTCTATTGTGGTTTAATAATTAGCTGCAACCATAGAAAGAATTTCACACCAGATGAGGAAAACAGTTTGATCCTGCCAGGGGGCCCTACTTTCTTAATTCATTTGCAAATTTCCCAGGTTTTTTCTAAATCCTACCAGCTCTAGTCCACACAGTTAACTGGGGACATCATGAGGCTCCAATTATCCTCAGTGATTTGTTTCTTATCATAATCTGTGCCAAGTAGTATTTCTGAGACATCAGACACGCCAAAGTTATTCAGGTCCTTTTAAATTAGCAAAGAATCTATGTTACCACCCACCAACCACTTTGCGTGTGTGGCTTTGACAATGCCTTGCAGTTTTTCAAGTAAATACACTCCCAAAGATTGTGTCCTGTCCTGGGTGACTTCCTTAGGCACAGAGAAGGTCAGAGTGGAAACAGTTATTCTCCCCTCCCCCTACTCCCACTCCACCCCCAGCCATTCAAACAAATGAAAGTATTAAAAAGGACAGAAGAATATTATAATGAGAGCTGCAATCACAGCAAACAGAACGCACACACTGTGTATGAAGCACAGATCATGAGATTGGCTTTTACAGGTTATTTGCAGCACTTGAAAACATTAAGGGAGAAGTTGATATTAAGATTATTTTTTAGACATATCTGCTCTCTTCATGTTACATTCAAGGATTTTATCATATGTGGGTATGTCCCTGTTAAGGAAGATCTGTAGTCCAGCTAATTTTAATCCTCAAATAGTTGACTTTCTATACAGTAAAAACTAAGTATTGAACTTATTCTTTAATGATGTTTTTGAGCTGTCAATATGTTTTGGGTATCTCAAGTTCACGTGGATTTAGTCAATATCATAAATTGCAAACTTCCATTTGGACACCTATAAAACCAGTTGTTAAAGTGTATACATTTTTATAAACAGATTATTTTATGCCTGAGAATAGGAAAATGTTATTTTATAAGCACAGCTGAAGTTAATGAAAAATCATGGTCTACTTTGGTAGATTTATTTTTCCTAACCTCTGTCTCTTTAGTTACCATTAGAGCCACTGAGGTGGGGCGGGCGGGTGGAATCTGAAAATATGAGATGCTGAAGCATGGTAACCTGAGACAAGCAGTCTGGAGACCTTAGTAACAACCTTTTGCTCAGTCCCTGGTATGCAACTTGCCTCATGTTAGACCATGTACCGCCAGGAGGCAGAGTGGACCTGGGGGTCCCGTGACCACTGACCCTTTACTCACTCCCTGGTGTGCAACTATACAACTCACCTCATGGTCTGTAGCCACATCCTATCTGACCCTGGTCAGCTGTCAACACAAACCCATGCAGAACCTTGTAGAAACTGAAAGTGTATACAAGTCCTGACTTCCTACTGAGGGTCTCAGCCTGGGAATGTGAATCCGCTGAGCCAGCACAGGTACATTAAACCTGCTTCTTGTTAACCTAGGTGGCCAAGTTTGCTTTGTGCCATGCAACAATGTAGCATGTGGCATTAAAAGAAGAGACAGGATGATTTTGATAGAGTGTATAAAAAATGCTTCCCCTTTTCCTTGCTTGAAGTATTCTACCCTATGGAAAGATATGTAACACAAATGAAATTTGTGAATTTATTTCAAGATATTCTTTAGCCATCTATCTCAGACCTTATTTTAAAGATAATTTAGAGACTACGGAAATAAATGTGGTCCATGAGTTTTCAATTTCTGCAAGTAAACCTGAGTTCCCCTGTCATTGGTTTTCTCTATTCATCGCTGCTCCTTTAGGCTCCTCTGAACAATCTCCTCCTCCCTCCCGCATTCTAAAGCTAAATAAAATGTAAGCTATATCTTCCAGGAGAGAGACTTATGGTCAGGAAGCTTCTAGATTTCAATCATTATCAGACTCTCCCCCTCTTCTCAGGCCTCTATGGCTCGTGGTGTCCCCACACAGCATAGCATTAAGAGAAGCCAGGGAAGAGAATGATTATTTCTTATTGGCTTCAGAAAAATTTTCCTTGTATTTGTTTTTCTTTTACTTGCTGTGGTCTGGAAAACATGACTATTGTTTCTTTGCAAGTTTCAGATTTGAATTATTGCTTCCCGTAACATTAAATTAAATTTTTTTCTATATATCAAGAAAATTGAAACAAGAAACTAAGGAAATAAGAGGTCGAGGAAGCTGTTGAGCTCAAAAACTAACCAAAAATGGATTAACCAGCTGTCTCAGGAGCTGCCTTACCACTGGGGAGTAGCTAACGGTGTCATCACCACATGACACCAAGGCCAAAGTTTTAACTGTTAGAGCTGATCCTCATTTGAAAGGATAGAGACATAATAACCAAACCCCAAAGAGAACAAACTATACACAAAAAGACTAACAGTACCAAAAGGGTTTTCCCTTCTCTTTATCTTGGTCAAAGTGAAGTTCCTGTCAAAATGCCAAATGAAGTTCCTCTTCATGAACAATGCTATGAATTTAATTAATAGCATCCCTCCATTTCTCTGTTACAATCCCAACACCAGCCTTTCAGAATGTGACTGCATTTGGAGATGGGGTCTTTAAAGGGTAGTTAGCTTAAAATGAGGTCATTTTAGTAGGCCCTAATCCAATGATTTGTGTCCTTTTATCCTTCTAAAGAATAAATCTGGATACACTCACACACAGGGCAAGACAATAGGGAGAAGCCAGCCATCATAGTCATTGTATGATTTCATCTTTTATTATTTAGCCAAGCGCTTGGTATTAAATATTAAGGTTGTTTTTAACATTTTTCCTCTTCTATAAAGCCATTGGTTGAGAGTCCAACTCTATAACTTTATGACTATGACTATAAAGTTTATTGGATAAACTTTATACAATTTATTAATGATAAATTTAGAGGAAAATAGCTTTTTGAAAGGCTATTAGTTCTGAGATACATGGACAAAATCACATAACTGAGTTTAGCATGTTTTTTTTTTTTCCTTAGAGATATTTTCTTTTTTGGCTGATTAAAATCTTTAGCACCATATCACACATCTAGGTCATGTTGATAATCTCCTGTGCCAAAGACTGATTGCTTGCACATTATTTCAGGATTTATATTCAACTCTGTATTTCAAAGACCTCGTCACTAAAAAATTGAAAACAGGCAGTTGATAAATTTTTAATTTCATTTTTCACGGTAGGCTTCATCCACACATTTTCCCTGGACCCATCATTCTGCTAACACATGAGCATTCATCCTGCTGAACCTTTACATTTGGACTGGGATCATGGGCCTCTATTTTGCCATAAATATGTTCAAATTCTTTTTCCCACTGAAGGAAACAAAAAGAAAATCAGCTGGTAAAGTTAGGAATGAGAGATGAAGAAACATTACCAGTATGTGAAGTACTTACTCACTGAATGCTTATATTAAAAATTGGCATCATATACTTTTTTTTTAGTGATATATAAACAAAGAGTTTTCTGATAAAGTGAGGAACAGGGGCAGATTTGACTCTGAAAGAACTGTTCTTAAGTACCTCCAGCTCAGCTAGTACAGAATTGAGAATCTTTTTATTTTACCTTCTTTCACATTTGGAGATTATTTGAAATCAGTGACACTTCTTGTCCCAGAGCAAAGTTATGCTTTAGTTACCTTTTTAGTAACCAGGAGAAGGGGGGAAAAAAATAGACGCATGTTTTGTGAAATCTATATAAAATACATGAATAATTTATTTCTATATATTATCTTTTTGGAGGCTAAAATAAGCTTTACATTAAAATAAGCAACACAAAAATTAAACCATAATACTTTCAAACAAGATAACTCAAATGCTCTTACTCTCTCAGCATAAAGTTGAAATAAATCCTACTATTCCTGGGCCATTTTGTTTATGAGGGAAGAGGAAGTATTTATATGACTTCAGGAATTGAACTGGAATTTATAAATATACATTACGTGGAATGTACATTAAAGTTCCATATTATATATGGAATGTACTTTATGTGTTTTCTTGTTTAACCAAATTCAGGCTTTGGTTTTATTTGAAAAGGAAAAAAAAGCAAGAAATTAGCTTATCTTCTTCAGCTTTTTAGCAAGTAGCCTTTGAAGCCACATGGAGAGCAAGAAAATCTCTAAGGAACTTGAGTGCTTCTTTCCAGAAATCAAGTTTGAACGTTAGGTACTTATCAACTCAGGACCTAGGATTTGGTCAAGCTTAAAAAAAATGAGAGAAATAAATGCAGAACACAAAATTATCCTCAATAACATTTTGCAAAAAAAGTAATTATATTAATAGAAGCTATTTGAACTGATTTTAACTTTTGTAGAGCACAACATACAATGTAAGTCACAAGGTCCAAAGTAGTTTAAAAGAAAGGCTCAGGTGAACTACCTTTGCCACTGTCACTTATCACCAAGAGCTTAACTCAGCTTTTGCTGGCAGAATTATACTAGGATTTTTATTTTACTTTTTCTAGTTGTGGTCCATGCTCACTGAGAAGAAAAAAAAAAAAAATGCTTGGGAAGGAGAAAGTAAAATCATGAAAATCCCACCACCTAGAGGTAATTTCTATCTGTACACTGGGGTAAGTCACTTTATACATATAAATAAATAACAGATATTGGCATTAATTTTAAATGAATGAGATATAGAATTAGTAAGATGGACTTTGTGCGAGTAGCTGCTTCATAGGGCACTATAAGAAAGATATGAATTAATAAATGAAGAATATAGCAATGCCCCAAAATATTTTTACAGATACTTAGGCAATATGGAAGATGAGTTTGCAACTCCTGAATTAAATTTTTGATGGAAACTTTTAAAAAGAGTATAAATGTGTTTGAAAATAATTTAATGACTTGTTACCAAACATGAACACTATTCAAGATAATGTTTACTTGCGTCAAGAGGCTGGAGAGTGGAACCATCTAGATACAGGAAGGTGAGGGTGCTAGCATTTTCAAGGGATGGGGGACATGCAGGTGTACTCTTGGGTATTCTTTCCACTAAAAAGAACACACATTCATGTAAGAAGGTTGCTGGCAACCTGGCTTCAGAGACTGTGCTTTAAAGCCACTAATGGTGACCATGAGGATGGTCAACAAATAATGTCCACAGCAGTGATGAGTAGGTAGCGCCACTGGAGACGATGCTCCGCAGCAGGTGCTGTTCCAGCCACGTCACACACATTTACTGATCTAGTTCTTGCAAGAGCATGGTGGCATAGGAACTGTTAAGTCATTTATAAAAGACCCTGTGGCATGACAGAGCAGAGAGCGTCATAGCACTGCTCCTCAGTGGACTTTACATTAAATAGGACTGGTTAAAATCTCTGGGTACAGTCCTAAAATAATACAGCAAATGAATGAACATTTATTCAAGAGAATCTATAAAGCTCAGTAAGAAAAGCAAAAATCTATGGCATTTGAACCAAGACCTCTCCCACCTCCCCCTGCCTCCCCTCTAGGCTAGCTGCCAATGCATTAAACAGCCCTGATGCCCTTCCAAGCTAGTATGCCTGGTTTCAAAACAAAATTTTTTGAATCTTTTACTCATTTTCATAATACTACATTTCCCGCTGTTACACGCTCTTGGTTTTTCCTTTAGGGCGTGTGTGTGCGCGCGCGCCTTTCCACTGTTGGGCACTAAGAGATTAGAAATCTAGCATGTTATCATTTTGACTAATGGGATTAAACTTCAATACCTGGCCTTGGTTGTTTATATAGTACCCTCAGGTGTCTTTGCCATTCTTTACCAGGATCCCTCTTGCAGATTTGAGAGTTGCCTTTAGGATAAAGCCCACTTTACGTATGGCCTTGTGGGACTCATCAGCTGATGACCTCAGGTAGCGCCCCACAAAGCAGCAATCACTCATCAGAGGCACTCTGTTCAGAGCCTAGTTTTAAACCTCTGTAACTCTGTTTTGCTTTCAGCTACTTTCAACTTATAGTTGAGTCTATAGGGAATTGAGAGACATTAACTATTCCCTACACATATTTAATACATTTCTCAGAATACTGCAGTGCACAAGAGTATGTGGTAGTCATGGGCGACATGATGCGCCCCTAACACACAGTGAGGCAAGAGAGAAGGGCATCTGCCTGCACGTGGACAGGATGTAACTCCCCTGCAACTAGTGTGCTTAGCTGGCGTGAGCAGGCCTGAAGAATTAGGGTAGCTGAAGTTAAAATAATTAATCAGATAATTTTTTTGATTACTGATGACTATTCACTGAACCAGGCAAAAATGATCCTTATTGTCTTCTAGGGGTCATTTATCCAGACTACAACTTATCATAGTATTGCTTCTCTTCTAGAAACTATAAAACAAGTAGAATGTCTTGCTTTTTGAACTTTTTATATACTTGCTCATGAGCTGACTTCACACAGACCACCATAGATTGATGCAAAATTTGCATATTGTCCAAAGGTGCTGGACAAGGGACAATGACACCCTGAAATCTGGCCAATGGATGCTCTGCTCCCCAAGCTGCCAACTGGGGCTGCAAACCTTGAGAAGGTGCTTTTCCCTAATTCATCCACCAAGGGGATGTCTTTTATAAATCTGTCCACTCAGAGGTCAGTTTCTACACTCTGCAGCCCTGTTCTGGAGCTCAGATATAAATAAGATATGGCCTTACCCTTATGAATTGGAAATGTAGCAACATGTTGTATTGGCTTCCTCTGCCTTATCTAGTGTGAATAAATTTTGATATATCTGTCCTAACATAGTTCCTTTTTATTCAGTATTCCTTGTCAATTCTCAAAAGGTACAGCCCTTCCATGAACTCATTAATTTTAACAGATTGCAGAAAGATGACAACTTGATTGTATGTGTCTCAGTTGAAACCGAGGTTTTCAGGAGATTTACATCCTTAACCAAGTCTTTTAGGAGAGCTCGTAATCAAGAGGACCCACCTACACTACTGAACACTGACATGCCTTCTGAGGGATGTGCACTCCAACTTCTGAAGGTGCAGTTTCCCAAAGTTTTGGAATCTACTGGGGTTGAAACTGCATCTTAAGCATAATCATCCTTGTCTGCCCCAGAAGTCCCACTAGGGGAAATGGTAGACCTTTCTGTAACACCTCTACTGATAGTTTGCCTGGTGTAAGAATCCCACTAAAGGAAATCTCACGTTCAGAGTGTCCCATCTTCTACATGTTCTTAGGATTGTCTGTTCCTTAAAATACACCATTATCTGTCTACTTACCATGTCTGCCTGTATGGGCCTCACTACAAATCAACTTGCATTGCCTTCAAGCAACTGATGCTTTGAATATATCCTTATGCATAGTCTTTCCTCCAAACTTCTTTCAACAGATTTTAAAACTAAGAGATAATTTAAACTATACTGACTTTGGAGAACATTCCATTAAATCACATGAATTAAATGTGAATTAATTATCTTCCCAAGAGTTGAAATTTTAATCATTTGAATTGTTGGGAAAAAAAGTAAAAGGAGAGTCAATAGGTTCTTGCCTGACACACTGGAATTGTAACAGTGTAAATGATAAAATTATTTATATATGTATTATATTACATATAATACTTGAGCACAAAATGCACAAGTATTTAGTGTTACTTGTTTAAAACACTACAAACAAAGGACTAAAAGGAGTTCAACTTCTGGTATGGCGCACCCATAGAATACAAGACTTAGAAAGTCAATGTTAGACACATAACATCTAAAAATTTATTCCTTCTCTGTGATCTGTCTTCAAGAGAGAATAGTTACATCTTTTTAATTTTATACTCTTAGAGGCTTCTCAATTTCCATCAGTTTTTTTTTTTAATCTTTAAAGCTCTACATATTTGTGCTCTTCCTCCTGTGATACTGCTCAGAGAAATATGACCCAAATTGAATAGTACACTTCAAGATAGTGATATTAAAAGTAGTATCTGTGATTTGTATACACTGAGATACTTTTTGATCATTATTGGTATAATAATTTCAAACTCTGTCAATATTACTGGGAATGTATGGGGACTATGCTGGAATACAAGGTAAATAAGCATAAGGTCATTTGCTTTAGCAATAGATCACAACCAGTTATTAACACAAGTCACACTAAACAGAATTTGCACCAATTCTTGTTCAACCTCATTCCTTTAGTAGTTGAGGAGACCTTAGCAAAATACTAGAGCAACTTAGGGAGAAAAACCGTCTACACATGGATCTATTAAGAAATGAGAAACACTGTATAAAAGAAGACCCAATTCGACTATTTTATATCTTAAAACATTTCACTGAAAGATTGATTATATATTGTACAAGCAAGGAGGCAATACATTTTGGTCCTGAATTCCACAATAAAATATGATTATTGTTAAATGACTATAGGAACCACAAAAAGATGCTGCAAATAAAGCTGACCATACTCATACTCCCTAGAGGGAAGTTATGCATTTTTTAACTAAAACTTTGGCTCAATATGTACAAATATTTGGAAATGTTCTTCTCTTGCACCTTTCAAGCCAAGACTGCAATCACCACCATCTTAAAATAATGAATCACCAAACTCTGTAAGGTTGCTAAAACTTTTTTGGACACTCAAAGGCCTTTCTTGGCATATATTTATTGCCTAAATTGCAAAAGTCCTACTTCCCACTTCCAGCGCTACTTTAAGTGTCAGACTTCACTAAGTTTTTATGCATCCTGTGATCTTGCAGCAGGAAAAATAGATAGTGCCATCATCAGGATCAGTGTCCCTTTGGTCACTTGAGCCTGGGGAAGACTGTCTGCAGACGGGTGATGTTCTAGGCCTAGTTCTTCTGTCTTTAGAAGGAGAATGAAACATTTCATGTTGGATGATATGACATGCTCACGCAGATGCTGGCTTTTCCCTTCTACAGATGCTTTTGATTGAATTCATGTATTAGGATAAACCTATATTTGTTGTTCTAATGGTAGGGATCTCAGACATTCTTTTTGAAGATAGGAGATGAAAGTCTAAAAGAATGGATTGTATTTCTAGATTTGTTTATTAGAGGAAGCTAATGTGGGAGAATGTATCCTCAACATCTTCATACCCTACATATATTTTGTTTTTGTTTTTCCTTAGGAAATGGAATAAGAAGACACTCTTAGTTTTGTTAATATCCTCTTTCTATTCTTGGATGTTAACAAGAAAGATGTGAAAGATAAGGTATAACTGCTAACAAAAATAGGGCTAAGATCTTTAACAGCAAATGAAAGACTGGAACAAAGCCCCCTAAGCCATATTTAATCCACATTGGAAACTTCTGGCATAAATTTAGCTTAGGGAGTTATCTAATGGTAGGACTGCCTCCTTTTTGTGGCTGAGTAACATTCCATTGTGTATAGTGACCACAACACTCCTTTCCACTCATTTCACGAATACTTAGATTATGTCCATATCTTATCTACTATAAATAATGGTGTGATGACTTTGTGATCTTGATGCTCCACTCAGCCTGAGAATCCTAATTTCTACTTTTAAACTACAGAAATGTTAAAACATACGTAGAAATATTAAAAATTCATACGTAGAAATATTACAAATCCAATACATCTTAATTGTAATATAAAAAAGTAGATAGATAAAGAAAATAAGTGCAAGGAAAATCAGAAATGAAAGTCCAACAGAGTCCACAGACAGGAACATATCTGACACATTTCTAATAGGTAACTACAGCTGAGATTGGGAACATCCTTTATAATTTTCTTCATTATAAATCAGAGAAAAATTAGTGTATTATAGTGTTTATGGGGAAAGGAGATAAAATACATAAAAAGCTCTAAAACATCACAAAGCCTTGTTTTTATTTTCCCCCTCTCTCTAGTTTTATTTGTTTTACTTAATTCAATATTTGTTTATATTCATGCCAGGTTTTAGATACTGCCCCAAAATAATAAACCTAGATGTCAGTATTCTATGACCACAAATATCTATTCCTGGCATGTGAGTCTATGGGTTGACCTTTGGCTCAGGTGTCTGCAGGTGGGCTGGACTTGGCTAGTTCAGATCAAGATTCTTCATTACATCTAGTGCAGGACCGAGGCAAGCAGTGACAACTATCCGGAAGATGACAGAGTATCAACTTGGGCAAGTAAAAACATGTGTTGCTTAATTTTGAGAAAGATAAAGACATAGAACAAGGCTGCCTCCCCCCCTCACTGTGCTGAGATAAAACTGACATACAGCACTGTATAAGGCACATAAAGACTTGATTTAGATGTATTGTGAAATAGTTACTACAATAAGCTTATTAAATATCCATTGTCTCATATAGATACCAAAAAAAAAAAAAAAAAAGGAAAACAAAGTTTTTTCTTATGGTGAGAACTTTTACTATCTACTTTCCCAGCAACTTTCAAATATATCATACAGTGATGCTAACTGTAGTCATGATGTTGTCCATTACATCCCCAGAACTTATTTATCTTAAAACAAGAACTTTAAATCTCTGACTACCTTCAGACGGTTCTCCCCAATTCCTATCCCCAGACTCATCTCTGGTATCCAAAAATCTGGTATTTCTGATTTTTTTTAATTCCACATAAGAGTGAAGCCATATAGCATTAGTCATTTTCTCTTATTTCACTTGACTTAATGCCCTTATGATCCACCCATGTTGTCACAAATGGCAGGGTGTCCTCCTTTATGTGGCTGAGTAATATTCCACTGTGTATAGTGACCACAACTTCTTTCCACTCATTTCATGAATTCAGATTGTTTCCATATCTTGTCCACTATAAATAATGTTGTAATGACTGTGAGATCTTGGTTTTATTCTATTTTTTGGGGGGGGAGGGAGATATATGTGGTGAGAGGCAGAACTTCTGGATTACATAAATAGCTCTATTTTCAATTTTTTGAGAAATCTCCATACTGTTTTCTATAGTGGCTGCATTAATTCACAGCCCTCCAACAATGCCCAGAGGTTCTCTTTTTACCATACTTGCTCTCTCTCTCTCTCTCTAAGATCTTTTGTATCATGAAAAATATGAAAGTATGGTTTCCCTCCTCCCCCCAAAAAAAAGATTTTATGTACTATATCTCGTTTCCGTGTTATGCTTTGTTCCTGGGTCTATAAGAGAGCAAGCAGAAACACTGAAATCTGTTCCAAGACTGATGTCAGTGGAGAACAGAAGATGCTTGGGAGAACAAATGACCTCTCAGTTAAAGATGGAAGTGGAATAAAATGACATTAGGATGATAGTGAAGCTTCTACTATGGGAAGATTGCTACTAAGCAAAGTAAGAGGTAGAGTGGGGAGAGGTGTTTGGGAAGAGAGAGTGTATTCAGGTCAAGATTTGGGCCAGTGGTCCCAAACAATAAAATAAAGAGGGCAGAGTAATGAAGAGACATCTGCTAATCAAGGGAGGAGGAGATAGCTTGGGTTGCTCAAACTAATTTTATTTTTCTCTTCAAGTTAAAAAAAAATAGAATGGGAGAAACAATATAAAGGTGCAGATTATTAAAAAGAGAGGATTAGATATTTAATTTTTTTAGTTCAAAATGCTGTTTTTATTATAGAAATAATACATGCTCACTGTAAATTAGTACTGATTTTTCTGGAATGTATAGAGTATGGAAGTACCATTTTTCCTTCCCTGATCTTTCCTGTAGAGACAATCACTGTTAATAACTAGGTGTTCAGGGCCTCCCTGGTGGCGCAGTGGGTTGAGCGCCACACTGTGAAGCATCTGCAGCACAGCAGCACGTGTTTGATCCTCAGCCAGGATCAGGGCGCTGCAGACCTTTCCTGCCTCGCCTGCTGCTCCTCAGCAATGTATTTAGGTAGATCTGCCTGTTCTGTTCCCCACTCTGTCTCTGGGGAATCCTCTCACCTCCCGTGACTCTGGCCTGTACCCCTGCTCTCATATGCATAAATAAAAAATGTTTTAAAAAAAATTTCTTCAATGAAGATGGACTTACTTAAAAAAAAAACAAAACTAGGTGTTCATCCTACAAGGTTTTAAAAAATATGTACAGTTCTAATCACACATACATATATACATTTCAACATGTAAATATTCTGTTACATAGTTTTACTTAACTTCTTATCATACATACTATTTCTAATCTACCTTTTTAATCAATTATATATCACAAATATGTCAACCAAGTACACATGTACCTATAGACCTACCTTATCTTTTCATCTTGCTATTTTATTGAGGCATTTTGAAAAAGTTGTATTCAGTCCATTTCCCAGTTTGTAGAGGCATTTACTCTGTTATGGTCTTTCATCTACACTTACTGAGAGAGAGAAGGGGGGTAACTGCAGCTCTTCCCCAGCTTCTGCCACCTCCTGCCTCATGGCTGCCACTGTGAGAAAGAAGCTTCTTGGTTGTATGACCAAGGTGGTAACTATTACAATTATTTGTTCCAGAATAGTCAACAAAAATGGTGACAACATTTGAGTAGCGCACCTAAAAATGTCTTTCTCCCTATTTGATCACTTCTTAATAATCTAGAAAAGTCAGTTTCACTGGGTTATCTTACGTAATCAACAGTAAACAATATTTCCAAAGAACCTACTTTTAAGGACATTGTTTTAATTCTAGGTATGGTATATGAACCCACATATACACAGAATCTCTCCTGAAATCTGTACTTTCAATAAGTAAAAGTACATTAATAGATTGACTATTAGATAACAGATTGCTTTCAATATTAAGTATATTTAAAGGGAATGTGAATCATTTTTGGCATCACAAGTGTGTTACTCTAGTTCAGTTATCAATTTTCTATTGCTCTGTGAAGACCTTTTTATTTAAGATATTTTCCCAGCTTTATAAATTCATTAGTTCTCTCTCCTCTATATTTGTCCATCTCAATTTCTCATACTTAATGAGGTAATCTTAGAGATCACTGTCAAGGTTATCCTAAGAGAGATACAATCATGGTAGACGACTATCATTGTCTTGGAGGTGGGTGTGATGCACCTCAGGAGATATGAACTTGTACTTCCAAATCATATAAATGTTAAAATCTGATACAAAATAGTAAGAAGTTTGAAGAAATATGTAAAAATTTTCAAAAAGAGATCACCCACTGCAAATGTAAAATAAGCCCTTGTTTCTCTTTGCATTTCATATATACATATGAATATTTGTTCCAGAGGATGGACAGGTGGCTGGCTGGATGGGTGGATAGTTAGATTTGACCATGTTACTCGTAAAATTGACCCAAAGGAAAACATTACACTCCTGGTTTAGAAATACAGTGTAGGGAAATCCAAAAAGCTCTTAATAGGGGAAGAAAACTTTGAAAACTTATCCTTCCTACTCATCTTATTTCTACTTACAACTTTGATTGTCAACCTAGTTGAAATACAAATTTAAGATTCAGCATTACAAGAAAATACCTTTCAAAAGGTTTATATCACATTCCACTTCTTTAGATGAAAGGATTATCAGAGGGGAGTATGAAGGGAGGAAAAATCATAAATATTTCTCAGATTTAATGACTGCAAATCAATTTTGCACTTTGACTACAGAGAACAGTTTTAAAACGTTCTTTTAAGGAATTTTCACTAGAAGTTGCATTTCTTACTGAAGTAGAAGTTACTTTTAGGACTAACTTGGTATGTTTTGTAATCAATCACACAACTTAGGGGTTACCTACTATCAATAAGTGTATATTCAAGAATATTTCAGAAGGATGGTGTCTATTATTCCCAACACTAGGAAGGAAAATATTAACTCATCTTCAAAACAGGCAAACTATCAGACCAAAGCTCAAGTACAGTGCACATGTGAGCACGGCGGAGAAACTCAAGACAAACATTGATTGATTAGAAAAAGAATAGCATAATTTTAGAAACGAGTTACTAGTTACTTCTTCCCACTAAATTGAATCAAGATCACTACTGATGATTTAATTTTTCTGCATTCAGAATTATGCTTAATGAAAGTATATAATATTATAAAATAAAGTGCCCCCAAGGTTTTAGTGATTTTAAAATACCAGGCACCTAGTTAATACTTCGCTTCTGCAATCCATTACAATTTTTAAATGTTTGCATGTATCTTACCTTTGACCTGATCTCTTTTGGGTAAAAAGATCAATCTGCTCACAGAGGTCCTGCGGCTAGTTGGTTATTCAGATAATAACTCACAGAGCCTATTTAATTCTAGGGTTGCTTTTTAAAAACTGCTAATCTGATTTGCCACGCTGAATTACTGATTTCATAAACACACTTGCTCCTCAACCACAAATTGTAGTTTTCAAAGTGATGGGCATAAAATGTGACAATTTATACTCAGTAGTTCATTTCTTATATCCTTAGTGCTCAGCAACATTAGTTGCTACATCATTTTCCAACAATTTTTCACAATCATGAGTTACTTTATTTGTATCTAAGGATGGCTCAAGCTATTCATTGTGCAGCAATGCAGGATAATTACAGGTAATGACATTTCTTCCATTTACTCACATGACACGGTGTATGTCTCACAATCTGCGTAGTAACTGCTGAATGAAGGGCTGGATGTAAAGATCCATACAGAAATTGTCCCTTCTCCCAAGGAGCTCGTGTTTTCTGGAAGAAAGACAAGTAAATCAAAGATTACAAAGACAATAGTGACTAATAGTAATCAGAAATATTCACTGTATATTGAATAATATACAGTGGCACATAAAAAGGGCTGGAGAAATTGCTCTAGAATTGAAACATATTGAGGGAGAAAAGGGAAACAGAGGCAGGTACTTAGTTGGGAGTCCTGAGACATGCCAGCTCTTTTCAGGATGACCGTGACTACAGGTAACAATGTGATCAGACGTTGGGTGGGTTTTCCTGACTCTGGAATTATCCATCATAATAAGTCCATCATGAGACATTGAGTTAAAAAGAGGGAAAACAGAGATGGGAGAGAAGTTGGGAAAGTCACTTCATGGGGTAGATTGTCCTTTGACCTTTGGAGAAGAAAGGGAGAAGAGCCTCCACCTCCAATAGTTGAGGAGGCCACTGAAGAGAGGCTCCACTAGGGTCATGCTGGAGGTGCTGGGGACGCCAGGCATGACGGGAGACTGCGAGCCTGCCTGCCTGCTCCCACACAGGCCCTGGACCTGCTCACATGCCTGCACGGGGTGCTGGAGCACAAGAGAAGAGACTGGAGCAAGCAATCACAGCAGGAGAGAGTGGGACTGGATGGGTCAAAAAGGCTCAGGGCCACCTTGGCACAAGAAGAATGTGTGAGCTACTGGAGGACAGACAAAATAGAGTGGAAGGGAGCTTCACGCACCTGTCAGATGTCAGACCAAGAGGAAAAGGCTGTGTGGGGTGGGGGTGGGGAGCGCTCAGCAGCAGGAGGCTAGAGGAAACGGCTCAGTGACAGTTACCGAGTTAGAAGCCTCTGGGAGGGCTGCTGAAGGGCCGAGGTCTGGGTCCCACCCCAGGGGACCATGCTGGTCTGTCACCCTTAGCCAGGGAAACCACCGTCAGCACCAGTAACTCATGAGGGTCCAGAAAGCGAGAGAGAGGGTTTATCCCCCTCTGCCCATGGCAGCACACCGGAGCCAGGAGACAGGGGAGAGGAAGCTTCCCAAGTTATGCCATGTATCTGAGGGGACAGAACGAGGAGTCCAAGAGACACCCCACTCCTGAAACCACAAAATTGATGCACCCTTGAGGCACAAAGTGAAAGAGAAGTGACATTCATAAGCACAGAAAGTGAAGAGATTTATATAAACAAGAGTATTAAAAAAGGTGGTAGATTTGTACTTGTAATGCACCAGCCAGTGGGCTGGGTAACAGTGACTGGTACAACTGAGGAGGGTGTTTGGAAAAAGCAAACGCTCGTCGGTGGCCTAGGGGCCAGGTCTCAGCGCTTCCACTGTGATGGCCTACCTTAATGGCCTGAATTCAATCCCCGGCCAGGGAGCTGACCCACATAGGGAGCAACAGACCTCTCCTATCTCACTGCAACAGTGGATTTCAGCAGATCCATCTGTCTGCTCCCCGCTCTGTCTCTGGTGAATCCTCTCACCCCATGCCTCTGGCCTACACCTCAGTTCTCGTATGCAAAAATAAATAAAATCTTAAAAAAAAAAAAGAAGCAAACTCCGGTCTCTGATTCATGTGATGACCTCGTGCAACATCTACCTGGGGGCAGCCTGATGAGCAGGAGCTGAGCCCGCCGGCCTGGGCAGGGGTGAGGACAAAGGGGCCGCCCTAGGCTATGCACAGGCTGCAGAATTCTGGATGGGAGGCCATGGGGGTCACTGAGAGTCTAGGCAGGGAAATCACGTATTCAGAACATAAAGGAACCCTTTGGAAGTGGGGAAACACATGGGAAAGCCAAACCCATGTAGTATAGGTAGATTTATAAATACAATAAAGAAGACACTATTTTGTTCACAAAGGATAATGCCATGTCTATTAATTACTCTATTTTCTCCTCAGTATAAAAAAGTCAGCACAAATCTAACAATAAAATAGTTAATGCTGGGCCTCCCTGGTGGCGCAGTGGGTTAAGCAACACACTATGAAGCAAACCACAGCCACTGCAGCACGAGTTCGATCCCTGCCGCAGGCCAGGGAGGGGACCCACATGGCGCAGCAGACCTCTCCTGCCTCGCCCACTGCTGCCCTGGGCAGTGTGCCCCCGTTGATCTGCCTGTTCTGCTCCCCTCTGTGGTGAATCCTCTCACCACCCCCCCACACCACTGGCCTGTACCCCAGCTCTTGTATGCATAAATAAATAAATCTTAAAAAAAAAGTTAATTGTATACTTCAATGAATACAATACATCCTAAATGTGTCTGTGTTTTCCAGCATCTTAATGTGTTTTGTAACTGGTTTAAATTTTATGCCTTAAAAAAGAATGGCTGTTTAAAAGACAGAAGCTAGAAAAGATGTACAGTCACAAAACTGGGAAATTGAGACTATTAGTCATAGTTGAATTATGTTTTTATTAATTCCAGGCAAGAAAAACTCATAAAGATATATGCTCAATTATTAACATTTGCTCAAAACCATGTGTTTTTGAGCATTATCACACTAAAGCAATTTAGAACGCTAAACTGAGTTAGCATTCCATCCAACTGCCATCTTTTACCCTTAACACTGACTTGAAAAATATTCATTAGAAGATAGTGCTTTAGAGGGAAAATTCCCCAATGGCATTTCCCAAAATTCATCAATAGTGTCATCTTAGTGACAAATTTTCCTGAAAATTGAACTTTTAATAGAAAAACATTTCTAATCAATAATATTAAATCTGCTCATCACTAGAAGCTAAAAACTGATCTTGGTTCCAATTTTTTGACTTTAGGGAAAGTAGAATATGTTGGTGAAAATTCGAGTAGCAAAAGTGGGTGGGGATTTTTAGTGCATACATTTAAGAAAACATATGACTGAGTCTGTAACATGCAACATGTGTTAGTAAAATTGCCTTAAGTTGGACAGGAGAAAACACCCTTGTCTTTACCTGAGGCCACTGTAATACAAGGTTATACTAGGTTAGCTTCAGTTTCCTCTAATTCTCAAAATTTATGCTATTTGTTTTTTCATTTCAGTTTAAGAGGAAAAAAAAGTCCCAAAGAGATAAATATGTACCCTTTCAATAATATATGATGGCATAAGCCAATGTTACTTTGATTTTTTTAAAAAATGTAAAATGTAAAGATATAGTTAATGAGCAGAATAAAGAAATGAAGGTATTTCTTTTGTTTAAATTTAAAATATAGTGAAGAGACCACAATCACTATTTAAGAAAAAAAATGAACAGCACTGAAACGTCTAAAGCATGATCTGTGAACAAACCTATCGTTGGAATCACCTGGTAACTTAATAGAAACAGAGAATAACAACCCCCAGTGATGACCCAATGGATTACAATTTCATTTTAACAAGATCCCTAAAAATTCCATACCCCTTGACTTTTGAGATGTCTTAGAAAGTCCTGTCGAACATTTTAGATCACGCCGATGAATGGTTTCTATCACACAAATTTGGAAAAGAATTTTCCCAAGTCCATATTCACAGATATTTATTTCATCCCCCAGATAGCTAAAACAAAGTTAAGTCTGCTTGTTTGCATATATTTAATTCTATCTCAAATTTCCAACATATTAATGCTTTCATTATGGGATTAATTGTATTTTGTCAACTAAAAGGAATCCAATGAGCTGATTTTAGGTAAAGTGTTACCGGAAATAAACAGTGGTTTAAAAGCACCTTCCTGTGGGCCTCCCTGGTGGCGCAGCAGGTTAAGCGACGCACTATGAAGCAAACCACAGCCACTGCAGAACAAGTTCCATCCCTGCTGCCGGCCAGGGAGGGGACCCACATGGCGCAGCAGACCTATCCTGCCCCGCCCACTGCTCCCCTCAGCAGTGTGTTTCAGTCAGTCTGCCTGTTCTGCTCCCCACTCTATCTGGTGAATACTCTCACCTCCCATGACTCTAGCCTGTACCCCAGCTCTTGTATGCATAAATAAATAAATCTTTAAAAAAAGAGCACCTTCATGAATGGAAGGTCCTTTCTCACTGTTGAGGCCTGGCCCTGACATGCTATAATGAAAGGGTTTTTTCCCCTGTTTTTTTAATTTGGGCTATGTTCAAACAAAAACTTACTTGCTTTCATTATACTCTACCTGCTTATGTAACACTTGAAGGCACCCTTTTATTAGGCAAGTGCTCCAGGAGTAGGAGAGCCTAAGATAAGAAGGAATCGGTCTATTTGCGTTCTAGGATTTCAAAGACTTGAGAAAATCATGAAGAAGAATCAGGCAGGAGAACTGTGAGGATAAAGAATAGGACAACCAGGTAACAACATCCAGAATGGCAAGAAGGCTGATAGGGACAAATTAATGTATCAATAGATGCATTAAACTGCTTAAAAACAAAACTTTCTCTTTGTTTCCCAGTGCTTGTTATTTGATAAATTTTACTAAACAACTTTTATTCTAGATGATAGCTTTGAAGTTATAGAAATGGAGATGGTATTCTAGTTTTTATTAAAAGATTATAGCTTTTTAAATTCTAAATGTTCTTATCTACTTTTGTCTTTTTTATTAGATTTATTTAATTACATTCGACATATGTATTCCCCAGGAAGTTCTCACCACCATTTCACCTGTGCACCATCACCTCAGTCCCTTGTGCTCCTTCTGTCCTCATCCCCATCTTTGCCCTCCCCTCCCTACCCACCTCCATAGTCCCTTTGGTTTATCTTTGACCTTTTGGTCTTATTCATTTAAGACTCTTCAGTGAACTATGTCCAGAGACCATTCCAGAGACTCGGAATACATCAGTGAATCAAATTAAGACACCTGCCCTCAAGAAACTTGTGTTATGATGGGAGGGTAAAGACTAGCCCTTTCTGAAATGTTCACGTAGGCTTCCCCAAGGAATGGTCAGAACAGATTTTCCTAAAATGGGTCACTTTGGCATGGGGATTATCTCAAACTGAGGTGAATGGAGGCCCTACAGACTTGTGAGAAACTTTTAACACCACTGTAAATAACTAGAAGAATTAAAGTTGAGGTGTTACCCAAATTTAGGGTTTTTAACAAAAATAACCCTTCTGTCAGAGAAACTTGTCTACACTGCAAGGCAAACATCTAATTACAGAGCAGCCGGCTTTCATCATTTGAGTCATCCTCTCCTCATCATGTGAACCCTCCTCCTCCCCTGAAACCCCAGACCCTCTCCCATCCCTCAAAACAAGAGATACATATATAATTGTGCCCCATGCACATTAGAATCCAAATCAATGTAGACTCTGTGAACAAGCATAATTAAATTTGTTCTTTTCTCCTATTCATCTATCTGATGTTACTTTGACTGCTTGACCAGTTGACGAAGAACCTCGAGGGGCAGGAGAGAAATTTCCCCTCAGTGGCTACAAAAGGGAGGGAAACAAAAATAACCTATAAACAAAATAAGTAAATAATTCCATTTTAAACAGCAAGGCGGATTTATTTCTATTCTATTTCACAAACACTGAGATAAGCTGGCCTTAAGCAGAGAAGGGAATAAGGTATATAGTATCATAAATGAATTCATTTTCAAGAGTTGCTCTTAAAGACCTTAGCCAAAGAGTGAATGAATTATAACAGGGCCATAAGTAAATATTCTCATAGGCAGATCACCCAAGCTGTGAAGCAAAAAGCACTATAAAATGTTTAAGGGAACTCAGGGGCAGGAATTTTTTATTTAAATAAATGAGATGACAAGAAATGAGGAAATGGAATATTCCATCACAGAAAGGAAGTGCTAATTTTAAAGGGCTTAAATAATAGATGTGACAAGTTATGCTTAAAGAAAATATTTCAACTGTGTAATAAAAATACATTTGCCAGTTGAAAAATATATTTTTAAAAATCTGGCTGATTTCAAACTTCTAAGAATGAAAGCTCTGAGTTTTGACTAATCCAAAAGGAATATTTACATAAGGTTTCATAAACTGCTAATATCCTTGTTTTGAGACGGTTTCCTTTCTGTTACATACTTTCTCTGCTGTTATGGCTTAGCAACTGAGTAACCATGTTTTTGTGAGATGTAAATTAAAATTTAATTTTCTTAGTCTGTGGAGAGGTTGTTTCATTTGTTAGTGAAATCACTTTTGAAATATAGGGCACTATATAGGGTGGAGTTTGTGTAAAAACTGCCCATCAAATAGAAAACCAAGGTCTAAGAGAATAAATCACCAGTAAAATACTCAGTAATAAAGGCCTCCATTGTTAGATTGGTATTTTCTTAAGGGCTCCAAGAAAAGATGAATTCACTCTGATTCTCTCAAGAAATGGGTCTTACCTGATCCCTTTTTCCCTCTCTTTAAGCAACAGATGGACAAACAAGGAAAGTCAGTGTAGTGACTATGGAGAAACCCAAAAAAGGCACAGGAAGACTTTTAGAAGGCAGTGAATGAGGCCATAAATAATAGGCCAATACAAAAATGGGATTGAGCATTAACAGTTAACTTCTGTGATACGCTTCACAGTTTACAAATGTTTTTCACATACCATAAGTTATTTAGCTCAAAACAACTCTTTACCTTCATTAATCATTAATTATCTATTAGTCACTCTTATTCATGAAATAGACTCAACTTATTCCACTGTCGTCTGTGGCTAAGCCTTTAACGATGATTGCATAGAGTTCTTTTTTGGGATGGAAGGATGGAAAGAAGTTCTGAAATGCCTCATCGATAAAATCTGATAGCTAGCAATGAGCCGGGGGTGAAGTGAGACAACTGAATATAGAAAAGTTCTTTCACTTGCAGAAAACCTAACCCAAATGATGTCAACCAGAATGCCTCCAAGGGCAAAGAGGCAAACTCGATTCAGAACTCCTATCAGGGGCCTCCCTGGTGACGCAGTGGGTTAAGCAACACACTATGAAGCAAACCGCAACCACTGCAGCACGAGTTCAATCATTGCCGACGGCCAGGGAGGGGACCCACATGGCATAGCAGACCTCTCCTGCCTCGCCCACTGCTGCCCTCGACAGTGTGTTTCAGTCAGTCTGCCTGTTCTGCTCCCCGCTGTCTGGTGAATCCTCTCACCTCCCATGGCTCTGGCCTGTACCCCAGCTCTTGTATGCATAAATAAATAAATCTTTAAAAAAAGAAAAAAGAACTCATATCACAGAATTCCATACCTACCTTTCCATTCTTTGAGTTGCTCTATTTTCAGGCTGTGCTGGGAGGGTCAGCCCATCAGAAAATAATTGTCTTCCTGGCTAATTTAAAACAAAGTCCAGAATTGGGTCTAATTCTCTGCTTGCCTGGTCTTGGGTCATTGTTCCTCTCGTACCAGTCACTGCAGCCAGGGGAAGGTGACAAGATGCTAAATGTCTAGGCTAAAGCTAGGCCCAAAGTTCCAAGCCTGCACCCAACAGGGAGGATGACATACCGGTGTTCCAGTACTATAAGAATGGAGGCTAACTGGTAAAAATCATGGCCATTTACTCGACAGAGCAAAACACTGCAGATAAGAGTGTTTCACATCTTGCTACTCTGTTCTCTCCTTTACTTCTCTGTTCCTTCCCCAATTTATTTTATCTGCCATTCCCACATTAATTGTTCTAGAGAACAGACTTATTCTTGTCACACTTCTGTCCAGCAACCACAAGAGCTCCCTGATTTATGAAACAAAGTTCAAACTCCTAGCCTGACACTTAAGATCTTTCACAATGTGATCAGGCCCCATTTACCTAGCATTCCTGTCTCCAGGCCAACAGAAGGGCCTCTCTGGGCCTTTGCTCTACTGCTTTTTTTTACAGTGTTTTCCTTTGTGTTTCTACTTAACTACAACATACTGATATTTTAATAATTGAAGGAAATGCCAAGTGTGCCTTTTATTAAGACGAGATTAAGTTTGTCTTCCTTTCAACTCTAGAACCATAAACCTCTCACATAGTGTCTTACCTTCTACTGAATCACAGTCATTTCTGATTGTTCCAGTTTTTCTATTCTTCCCTCAAGGTGGTGTTTGGATCTTAAAATCTTTGCTACTCTTGAAACAACAAAGTACCCTCTGCTTAATAGTATGAGTATTTGTGTTTTTTTAAAATAAACTAATATATATGAATTATTTACAAAAAAATATAACTTATCCTAGATCTTCTCTACGTAGGCAGGAATGACTTTTAGAAACAGAATGTTGGCAAATCAATCGTTCATTTGTTAATTCAGCCTTTCATTTTTTTAATCTTTGTCAACCACAAACTGAGGTTGAAACTGAGCATTAAGTGGCTTCATTCCCATCCTCGGGAAACTCAGTATAGATGAAAAGATATACAAGTAATTACAGCCTAATGGAACAAGATCATGTGGGAACACAGAAGAAGAAAAGGTAAACAGTGTCACAGAGATTCTCACAATCTTCACAGAAAAAGAAATATTTGAGTTGGAAAGTAACAGGCAGAAGAAAAGCAGGTGTAAAATCAAAGACACCAGTTGTGTTTGGGAAATTGTGACAGTTCAATGTAATCAGTAAAAAAATCAGGTTTTGGGTTCAGAGAAGATGAGGTTGGAAAAATTTGTCAAAGTCATCTTGTAAAAGGCTCTATATTTATTAAAAGAAATCTGCATTTTATCACATAGGTAATTGGGCATTCACCAACATTTTGAAACTGGGGATTGGTATCAGATTATATTCTACAAAGCACTGGAGAGGATGCACTGGCGATAAAAGGGAAGGGAAGATGCTTAGAAGGTGAGTAAGCTCTGAAGACTCTGGCCTGGGGAAAGAATATATTTTATTATCATTATCTGAGGCAGGGTATGTTTTCATGAACAACTGATTTTGGAGAGAAGGAAAAAATGATCATCCTCAACTTGAAATTCATGGAGCCTTCAAGTGGAGGTACCTACCAGCTAAAATAACAGAGTAGAAATAGTTATTGTCTTATCTGTTCCACTACTGGCTGTGGAATTAATAGAAAATTCTCAAGAGTGAAACAAAGAGCATGTACTAGTCTTTATTAAATAATAATTACAATCGTGCAATGAAAGTAATTGATGTGCACCATCAAAGTAGATAAAAATATAATTTGTCATTCAGCTTATTTGGTTTAAAATTTGTCATTTATAATCTGCTGTTTGGTTTATGTTTCAAAAATGGAAAAGGTATTAACTTGGTAACTTTTAACATACATTCTATCCAAGTTTTCTGGATGTTGACTCCAAGCCCTGGACTAGATCTCATTCAGTTAATCAAGTGCATGGAGCTTATCGCTTGCAAAACATTCCCTGGTTCTTTCTGTTGAGATGCTATTTTGTTTGTCTTTGTCTTTACTCTCTAGAATTTTATCTCAACTATCATCACTTTCTGTGTCTCACAAAAACTTACTCAGTAATTTGGCTATTTAAACGGATTATATGATGTTCCAATGTTTTCAGAAGTCAATGAGACCACACACAAAAAAGATAAAGTCAAAGTTAAGAGTTCTTTTGGTTGCGCTGATGGGACTGTATGCATCTTGTAAACTTACATTACATGGTGAGAGAGTTTTATATGCAGCTTAACTATAGGTCACCTACAGAGTTGGAACGATAAGCTCCCCCATGATTGCTTACACACACCTGCAAAAATAATCTTACATATTAAAACACACAATTGAATACCTGAGCTATTGGCAAACCTTGAAAACTGGACTCTTGACTGTTCTATACTTCAATAAAAAAACTGTGACAGCAGCTGGAGTTGAAGTCTGATGTAAATATTATCAGATTTTCCAATCTAACCAAATTTAACCAGAGACTCCTTAAAAAAATCCCACCCTGCAGGAGTTTATTGTACTCACTTATAATACTTAATTCAATATGGCAGAAATTTAAGTGAATAAAAAAGACAAGTCTGGGTCTCCCTGGTGGCGCAGTGGGTTAAGCAACACACTATGAAGCAAACCGCAACCACTGCAGCATGAGTTCGATCATTGCCGACGGCCAGGGAGGGGACCCATATAGCGTAGCAGACCTCTCCTGCCTCGCCCACTGCTACCCTCGGCAGTGTGTTTCAGTCAGTCTGCCTGTTCTGCTCCCCGCTGTCTGGTGAATCCTCTCACCTCCCATGACTCTGGCCTGTACCCCAGCTCTTGTAAGCATAAATAAATCTTTAAAAAAAGAAAAAAGAAAGTATTATTAAAAAAAAAAAGACAAGTCACAGACTGGAAGAGAATATTTGTAAACCCTTATTTGGTAAAGACCTGTATCCATATATACAAAGAACTCATAACACTCAACAATAATGAAGGAACCTAATTAAAAGGTGGTGAATAGACATCTCACCAAAGAAGATTTACAGGCAGCGATAAGCACAATAAGAGATGTTTAGTATCATATGCTACTAAGGAAGCATGTTAAAATAACAAGGTTCCACAACACACCTCACAGAATAACTAACATCTGACACGCTGACAACACTGAGTGGTAATAAGGATATGGAGCAACAGGAATTCTCATTCATTGCTGGTGGGCCCAGTAGCTGAATGACAGTCACTTTGGAAGACATTTTTATAGTTTTTTTTTCTTTATTTATATGTATTTGACATCAGCTGTGGTCCCCATGGATTTCCCACCACCATTTCACCCGTGCACCGTCACCTCAGTCCCTTGTGCTCTTACAAAACTAAACATATTCTAAACCATACAATCCAGCATTCATACTCCTAGCATTTTATGTGAGTTTTAAGTGTATGTCTGCACAAATGCCTTCAGATGGATGTTTACAGAAGCTTGATTTATAATTGCCCAAACCTGGAAGCAACCAAGTTGTCCCTCCATAGGTAAATGAATAAACTGGCACATACATACAAAAGAATATCATTCAGTAACGAAAACGAACTATCCAGGCATAGAAAACCATGGAAAGGAAACGTAAATGCATATCGCTAAGTGAAAGAAGCCAAATCTAAAAAGGATGTACACTATATGATTCTAATGATAGGGCATGCTGCAAAAGACATGGATTAGAGGAGAAGGCTGCCAGGAGCTGCAAGACAGGAGAGGGGTGACGAGGTGGACATAAGGGATTTTTAGGACAGTGAAAGGTTCTGTATGAGACTGTAGGATTGTGTATATGATATCATATATTTAACAAAACCCACTGAAATGTGCAACACAAAGAGTGAACCCAAATGTAAATTATGAGCGTAGTTAATAATTATGCATTGAGGGGACTCCCTGATAGCATAGGGGTTAAGTCTCAGCATTATCACTGCTACAACCTGAGTTGCATCCCCGGCCAGGGAGCTGGCCCACACATGGCACAGCAGACCTCTCCTGTATCCCCGCTGCTCCAGTGTACTTCAGTGTACTTCAGTCGATCTGCCTGTTCTGCTCCCCACTCTGTCTCTGGTGAATCCTCTCACCTCCCACACCTCTGGCTTACATCCCAGTTCCTCCTCACATAAATAAGAAAATCTTTACAATAAAAATAATGTATCAAGATTGGTTTACCAATTGTAATAGGCATAGTACACAAATCTAAGATGCTAACAATAGGGAGAAAGAGAGGCTGTGGTATGAAACTATTTGGGAACCTCTGTACTTTCTGTAAATCTAAAACTGCTCTAAAAATTAAAGCATGTTAAAGCATGATGAAGTGTTCACATTATTTTCACTCTAGGAAATACAAATAAATGGTCTGAGACTACTGGGGAATGCCATTTGGAGTCTAACCATCAGTGTTTGTGAAGACTTCGCAGAGGTAGTGAGACTTAAGTCTTGAAGGATGAGGTAAGTTTAAAAAGAACCATGATCTGCTCCCCACTCTGTCTCTGGTGAATCCTCTCACCCCTCACACGTCTGGCCTGTACCCCAGTACTTGCATGCATGCATAAATAAATCTTAAAAATATAAAGAGAACAATGAATGCAAACAAGAACTTCCCCAGGTAACATTTCACGAACAAGACCCTGGGCATGGCTCTCGTCCAGACTGTGCTGCTTTGTGTGGTCTTGAAAAGGATGGCATGGCTGGGAATGACCACACAGAGGATTCTTACACAATCTATTCCAACAGAAGCATATTTTCCCTTGCTTATAAGGTATAGAAAAAAAATAATGGTTACTATTAATCAAAGTGTGTGAAGGTGTGACAACTGACAAATTAACCTCTCCAAAGTTGGAATTATTGTTCACTTGGTTGATGCTCACACCTATTTGCCATCATAATTCTTCTCTTTACTGCCATTCTACCAAAAGGGATTTGCCACAATCTTCTTCCACTTAAACACAACAAAAATACTATATGTGAAAATAATAATAGAGGAAAAACTTCATAAAATAGAAACACAAAAATGTACACTTTATATATGACAGTATTTTGCTTAAAAGACTGCACAGCATGATTAATAACTTATGTATATAGTATCTCACAAAAAGCTTTGCTATATGTATGCGTTTTAATACTATGCTTCATTAAATAATTTTGATAGCTGTCCCAGCTTTTATATGTATATATATATACACACAATTAATGACTATGAATATATAACAATGTGCAATTAGTATGATTAATCATTGCTATATTGACTAATACAATAAATGCTTATTTTAAAAAGTTGTAATTTTCCCTCCTACAACTTCAGTGCCTTCAGAAGTCAGTCTTCACTTTACCCACAATTACCCATCTTCAGTGACATGACATCTCGTCTTGAAATACTCCTTCCCTGGGTATTTCTAGAATCATTGTGAGATGTTCTACAGTCACTGTGGGATGTTTATAAGTTCTGTAATCATCCTGGATATCACAGTCATTCAGTGCTTTATTCCCGATAACAGATTTTGTCTCCTTTCTACTCTATCTCTTCTTGTTACATGGAAGCTTCTTCCTTCAGGACGTTGCTGCTCTCCTCTTTGAGCCTTATTCTAAGCACAAGAATATCCCCAATATGCCCATATCATAGCTAAAAGCAGACAACATGATTCAACAGGGTTTTTACTAAAAGGTTAGGTAGAATAAAAGAGGAATATAGTGAAACACACCCCACCCACACAGACACACACACACACATACCCCAACTGAAGTTGGATTAACACAGAAGACCTCTCAGAGTTATGAGAGCAGGCTATTCCTAAATAGACCTTCCAAATTCTGATTCTGGAAAGGACAGAATTTTTATTGTCTTGAACCAGCCATTACAGGATAGGATATTGACTACAGCCTATGTGTGACTTAATCTAACTAACAACAAAAAGATTTTTTTCCCCTAAAAAGGAGTATATTATCCATCTAAGATGGTATTAGCCATCTAATATTTCTGAGAGAAAAACAGCTCTTAGCTGAAATAACATTGACTTTCATCCTGCCCACATGCTCACACGTACTCATGTCCATGCACAAGGTAGTGCCACTGATGGGAAGAAACATGAGAGTCTAGCTTATTCTCTACCCAGATGAATAATGTTATGCCCATGCAGGACAGAACCTTCTACTCTAGCAACATACATTTTAGCTGTGTTTTCCCAAATATTAGAAGAAATGTCTATTTTTAAGAAATAGTAAAATCATATACATTTTTAAGCACATTTTGAAGCATCTTTTAAAAAATCATAGTAACAACTTGTAAAGTATTTGAAAGTGGCAGGAGCAAAGAAGCTGATACATGGCAGCTGGAAAATCCTTCGTCTCAGTTTTTGTAAACACTGGCCCCACCTTGCAGTCACCTGGAGAAGTTCTGAAACATTACTCTGGCCCTACCCCAGCAATACTGAGGTACCCGGTTGTCCCAAGCATCAGTGTTCTTGTAAAACACCCTCTTGGTGATTCTGCACACAGTTAAGATTGAGAACCTCTGTAGGGCATGGATTTAGTGGGAGGAAGAAAGAGATGACAGCCTGAACCGAAAGGAATTCTGCTGTAAGGTGTGAAGGATTCAAAAGAAAGTGCAACAAAAGTATTTTCTACATTTGAATAAGAAGACATGTTTATTTTTTCAGAATCTGAGCAAAAACTTACCTTGTGCTGCCTTTCCTAGAAGAGTGAAAACCTTTGACTCTGTTTCTTAGAAATTGAACACTAAATCCAAACTTTATCTTCTTTATTTTCAGAGAAAGAAAACTCTTCCCCAATTTTTCATTTTAAAAGAGGGATTCAAAAGTAAACTAAATATGATCCCCTCCTGATTTGGAAGAATTACACATGTTAGAGAAAAGATTTTAAGAAGAAAAAAATGTGTTTAAATTTTTATGACAGTAACTAATGGTATTTGTTGAACTGGAAACTATCCCATGTGGATTTAAATACTGAACTTAAAAATCATGGCTAGGGAACATCTTACAGTTCCACAAATTAATTCCATTTGTAGGCTTTTGGGTTACATAAGCATTTGGTGCAGTAGAGAACTAGGGATAAATGACAGAGAAAAACACTAGCTTAATGTGTACTTTTGCAATATTTTACTGAATTTTCAGGGCCTAAGTTCTCAACACAGAGGAGCTGTGCACAATCACTGGTATGATGAGCGCAGTAACAGGCTCAGGAATTTTTTGGATTATCTTTCCAAGAAGACTGGTGTGGAGGACAGACTTGGAAGGCAGTGTTTCTTCCCACAGCAAGGGCAGGGAGTCTGTAGGTCAACACATTTCCCTCAGAATCTCACTGAAGCCCATTATGAAAGATGTGAGTGTCCTCACCCCAGGCCCTCAGCCATGAGGCAAACCCACTGGATGCACTGTGTCTACCCGGGCTCCTCACACTGTCTCCATGAAGGAGCAGGAGAGGGGCGATGGCACTAACGTGGAGACCGTGCTGCCTGCCCACGTCCCTGGGAGTCCCAGCCTGGGCCTTGTTTCTGACCCGGGAGGCTTGTCAGTTCTGCCAGCATCCAGGAGACCATGACAGGCCAATTGGCTAGCTCCCCAGAGTAACAGTTCACACCTCCTACACCACAAGGTAACATCACACTTCCTCGAAAGTATCCAGGGAACCAGTAAGGACCCTTCATACCAATTCTGAAGAGAGAGCAAACACACTGTCTTAGTGAATAAGCTTTTCAGATTTACGTGCATGAAAAGGTAGTCTAAAAGTGTCCACAGAGTGTGAACCAGATTTTAAACATATTTAAATGGAAAAAGAACTAAGAAAATTTCTGGGATCTTTTTGGGAGACAGCCCAATGCCTGTGGAATGACTTCCTACACACCTGAGAGAAACCCTGGGTTAATACTGGGGAAGTTTTATTTCCAAGGGTCAGAAATCCGAAGACCTCGCGTTGTCAAATCTAAAGGTTGGGCCTTCTACGCAGTCAATAACGCTTTCAACACTCAGGAGGGAAAGGTAGGGAAAGAGGAAAGCTAGATCACCTTGCCCTTGACTCAATTATCCAGGGAAACTCACATCAAACTTGTGCACGCACCTCAGCAGAGAACGGAGCTCACACTGATAGTGCGTGTTACTGTCAAAAGCCAGCCATGGCCTCCCAGTTAAGTGATCGATAAGCAGTTTCTGCTCTCCTTGCTCAGAAGGTTCTGCTACTACCCAGAAATTTGGTCTTTTTAAAAAAAATCTATATATTATTTCTTTATGCAAACAAGAACAGGGGTCTAAGCCAGAGGTATAGAGTGTGAGAGCATTCACCAGAGACAGAGTAGGCAGAATGGGCAGATCTACCCAAACACACTGCTGAGGGGAGCAGCAGGTGAGGCAGGAGAGGTCTGCTATGCCATGTGGGTCAGCTCCCTGGAGGGGGATTGAACTCATGCCGTGGCTTGGCAATAGTTTCATAGTGCTATGACTTAATCCCGCGCCACCAGAGAGGCCCAGAGAAATTTGGTCTTTTACAAACAAAACAGTCTTATTGTCTTCTGGGAAGAAGTGGCCTTAACTATTCATACTTGAGGAACCAGCCTCTGGAACTTAAGGACATCACACAGATGTGTGGAGAAAGCACCAGAGAACTGAGGTGGAAGTTCTTTTTATTTCAGAAGCAGACAGCTCTGGGAAGCAAAATGTCAGTGTAAGAGCAAGAAGGGCAGTGATTGATTATGCAGGACGCAATGAGCTCATGAGCAGAGCTATCGTGCGAGATGTTTGGATTATTATTGATATTTTTTTGGTGAGAATGTAAAGAAGCTTCTTACGATCTTCTATCTCTAACCCTTAACTTTTATATACACTTCTGTAGACTGAAACAAACCATCCTATAAATGATACCCTGTTTGCACTGGTTCTCACCCTTCAAAATCAAAAACTTTTATTGAAATTCTTTCATTTCAACGCAATGTAGTTATTGTCATCGGTTTATAGGAATCAGTTTCTTTTTAAGTGGTTGGGATGTCATCCTGCTCATCAATTGTGCAGCCAAGGCCAGATCTGAAGGGTCCCCTTGAGACTAAATTCAACTCAATCAGAACTCTTAAGAACCTATGAACAAGGGTGGTATCCGGTCGGCAGCCAAAGTCTACCAGGCCTTCCAGGAAAAAGGTCTCACTAGGTCTGGCACTTCCATGGATCACAAGGTTGTACGACGGTACAGTATCAATCGATCAAGTAACTCCTCACCAGAGCATTTAGCAGATTCCGCCAACCTCAGAAACACCAAATTCAAACACTGGGTGCTGCGTGTATAATTTGATGAAGAGAGATTCCTTTTCTTTTTCTATCCTCAATCTTCAAATCAAACCGAAACCAAAGATTGCGAGCAGGTATTAGGAAGCTACGGCTATCTCCCGTTAAATCTCTGTAGTGGTCCAAACGAGGCGATCAGCTTTCTGTGTCTTTAATTAAGTATGCTCACCGGAGTTTATTTAGGATCACAAGGAGGGACTGTGATACCTAAGCACTGTTTGACAGGCCCACCCAAGGATTAGCGGATGTTGACCTTTGTTTGAATTTGTTACTTGCTAGTGCTCAGGGGATGTACAGTCTCAGAGCAGATGCTAACTTGTGGAAGCTGATAACAAGGCCGGTAAACGTTATCCAGCAGACACAAATGGTGCCTGGTATTTTTTTGTTATTTTGTTTGTTTTTTGTTATGGTATTTTTTTGTTCACAATCTGTATCACTCAGATTTATGCTTTATTTCACTAGACTTTTACTCATTCACTGTGATACCTTCTGTTTACCTAAAGGTTTTTTTGGAACCAGCTATCCCTCCCGTTTGCTCATTAATGTATTAAGCTAAATCTTAGACATGTGCTCATTTTCAGTTGAAAGTCAACACAATGAACTTTCCAAAACTATATTTTGACAAAATTGAAGAGCTGAAACAAAAAAGATAAATATATTTTTAAAAGATAAATAAAAAAATATAGCTTGATTCATAATTACATAAACACATGTTAAAATTTAAATATAAATGTATATTATTGTTAAATATACCTTTGTGAAATTCTTATGGATTATCATAATATATTGGATTTTAACCTATTTACAAACTATAAGTAAAGCAATCTATTTCATTTTGTCTCTCAGGCTTTTCTTTGGCAATTTATCTGACTTTACATATTGCAACTTATAAACATGTTCTATTTTGCAATGCTGGGAATCAGGCTCTCCCTAGATATATAATTCCTTCAATTTATGTCATCTTCTAAAAAATGAAATTTCCCCTGAGGCCACCAGAAGGAAGCAGTATGCTTCATGCTACGAAAATCAGAGTTTCAATTAGAATTTTAGTTTAGCATCAGGTTTTCCCTGTAGCTCTGGATCAAATCACCACCAAAGTTTCTTCCTTCCTGATACACAAACATATATATAGTTTAATTAATGTTTCAAAATATCACACCAGTCCCATTTATAGAAATTGAAACAACCATATGTAAAAACTGCCAAAACAATCTGATTTTAAGATATAAGCAGCACGGTATTACCGAAACATGAGATTAAAAATCTGATGTAAAATGCTGGAAAGAATGTATTCTTTTTATATTTATGTTCTTTTTGGAAGAAATGTTTATTTCCTTCTGTATGGACTGGATTTAAATGTTAACAGCTGAGAAGTGGGTCTCCCAGAGCAAAAGGTATTAATCAAATATTTTTAAAAATTTAATATTCTATGATTCATTTATGACAGTGTTACTAATATAGACTAAACTCCCCACCTAGAATAACTCGGAAAGGTTGACAAAATACAAATAAAAAATAAACGACAGTGTCAGACAGCAGCCGAGGATGCCAGAACTTAGAGCTCAGCTCTAGCGCACAGACAAGCATGCAGACGGGTGCTGCATTTGCTCCTCTTTCCCGTCAGATGTGCTCGTAGGCATTGGAAGAAGTCAGAGGGAAAGTGCAACAGGGAGCTGGCCACCACAGGCGCACTGACCTGACCAGCTGGAAATCCGTACTTAGTTCTACCAAAGCCAGAGACCAGAGTATCCTGGGCTCACTGACTTCCAGGCTCCTGTGCTTTGGTCAAGAAGCTAAGACATCAAGTAGAAAGCATCCAAGACAAAACTAAAACTGTAAGCAGAGATCGGAAGTCTGACAGCCATGAGGACAAAATCCTTAGAAGTTGGAGGCTACCAAGTAGAAAGAAAATGGTCAAGAAGACAAAAGTAAAACCTAAGTGTTCTGTTACAATCCCTGGAAGGTTCTGCCTTGTGAGGTAAGAGCTAATCAGAAGTCAATCAGTAGGGAAAACTACTGCAACCAAGGCTAGTGGCCAAGGGCACTTACACCCTAGACCTCCATCTAAAGGGGCTTCACTGACAAAGGGCCCAGCTGCTCTCTGCCCTGTGGTGCTCACACATATCCCAGCTGATAACTGGGCACTGCAGGGACACTGCCAGCCTCTTCCTGGTGGATATGGTACTCTTGACAGCTGACCTGGGTTCAAATCCTCATCAAGTGAATATCCTCACATTTCAAGGGTGTTTCTACCCAAGCTTCTGTCCCTTCTTCTCTCCACTCAGGGTGCACTTGCATTGGGCTCTGACAGCAATTTTAGTCTTCCCAAGCCTCTTACCCATATTGTTTCATAGGCATTTCTTTTGCTAGAATTCTCACACATTCATACCTGCATTTGTGTCTGCCATCTGTAGGATGTGGCCAAACACAAATCATACCCAGAGTAACCTGAGCAAATAAATGGCAAAACAGAGATATAGAGAACTGGTCTACCTGCTACTCATCCAGCAGAAGGAGCAGATTTCATCCTGATTGATAAATGAGCGTGGAAAATTCCAGACATAAGAGTACATAGCTAAATTACCAGACTTCACTGGTGATGACCTGGGAAAATGTTCTAGTGGAAAAATGACTGTGATAGGTATGAAGATGCAAGCGTTGGGAAAACATGGAAGGTACAGAGTAGAAGAAGCCTACAAATTGGTAGAGTTGGCTGGTTACTGCTAAGTTCTATTGGCTCCCCACAGAGACTTACGACTGTCAGTGAGCAGGCAGTAAAGAGCCAGAGATGTTCTCTGTCAGGCTGTGTGAGCTCAGGCACAGCCCCTTCTCATCTGTAACCAGAAATCAATCTGTAGTAGAAGGGAGACATAGTTGGACCACAGTCTGAAAACTCAGAGTTCAGTATTCCAAAGAGGTTTGCAAATTCAGCCAAAGCTGCGCTATTATGTGAAGTCCAAGGATGAGCACTTGGCTATGCTAGAAGCTTCTCCCCCCATGAGGTGTATCTCTTTGGATTTCCCCCACCTCCTTGCATGGCTGATAGCTAGGGTTGAAATTCCAGCACAATCTGGCAGGCTTATAAGGAGGAAAACATTACAGATTCGTAAGAATTAGGCAGAATGTAACTGAGCACTGTGACTAATCCTGCGATAGGATTCTGATGGTGCTGGTCAAGGGCACTAAACCCTAAGACTAAAGAAGCAAAAACTCTCTCTTAAACTGTAAATATTATTTGGTTATCCCACACTTTCTTACTGAGTATCTGCCAGAGCCTGTGCAAGCCGAGGTGGATAAAGGGTTGTTGCGCTCAGAGAATTTACTGTTGCTTTGTTTTCCCCAGTGTGGAGAAGCAGAAATTTCTTACTGACTTATACCGCCTTGGCCCATGGGACTTGGTGATGCGGATAGGCTCCCTGAGGGTGGGACAAACTCACTTCTGGGTTCTTCAAAGTCAGGAAACTAGGATGCCGCACTCCATAAAATGGAAACGCCCACTTTCCCTGGCAGATGGTTGAGGAAGGGAAAGGGGACCGAGGGAACTGGGCCTGCCGGGATGGCCACGTCAGGTCAGGCTGGAGCTCCAGCGGGGGCTGGTGCAACCTGCGCAGCTCGGGGAACCACACATCACAAGAGCATCGGCCTATCTGCTCCTGGGCCGCGGCAGCACTGAGTGGTTCAGACTGTGTTTCCTCTGCAGACTAGGAGCCCCAGGAGAGCGGCGGCACAGCAGGGTTATTAATGTCCCTTTCGAGATGGTGATGGCCCCTCACCCCAGCAAGAGAGCCCCGGTGGCAGGGCCCACTCATAAGAAGCAAGGAGGCTTTCACGTTGTAGGACCAGAGTTGTGCGGATTAGCCCTGTGAGTCTCATGGAGTTTTCACTGTTTACATGAATTTGGTACGATGTATATGGACAGATTAAAAAATATTCCTTATCATCATGTCCCAAATCAACATAACTATAGACAACTCGTTAAAACATGACTCATGCTAAATGATGCCTCCTTTTAGTCAGTGCAAACAGGAATGCAGGCTTTATCAAACTAGCACTATCTTATTACTTGCTATGGTTTGTTTGTTTATTTGCTAGCTAACACAGTTTAAGAAGTATGACAATTAAAATGCATGCACTAATTCATTTGTTCCAAAAGATAACTAATGAGCCAGTGTTTTTATGCTTAATTTGAAAGAAAACCTAAAATGGATAGGGAAAATGACATGGGCTATGCATATTTGGATCTTATCATACTGTAGTTATTCTTCTTGCCAGTGATATCCCTTTCTCTTTCTATTAATGTGTTTTCCAATGAAATAATACATACTAGCAATTGGCAAATATTTTCAAAGTATCGTGTTGTTTTCGTATCCTTGTGAAAATTCCTTTTAATTTGGGGACACTTAGCTCGTGATGACAGTGCAATTTTCTCCTGAGAGTGAAACATGCTCTATGAATAATGAGATGTATGGAGTGGGGACTTATATTGAGAATTAATTACTAAATTATCAATAGAATATTGCTGCCATATAAAAATTTCTAAGGCGTAAAAGAAGATTACTAATCTTTGTTGTGAACAATATCATGATTCCATAGAGTCACTGAGGGAAAAAATATAATAAGGAGAATGAGAGGAGACCCATGGAATCATGAGTTGCTTAGGGCAGAGACTGAGTGAGGTTTCTGGCTGCATACTTACCACCTAACACATCAGTTTATATACATCAACTTTGCACAGTTTTTTACATATTGCTCAGACACACATACTTTAAAAAATACATTTCTAAGGTCTTATTTTCCTAATAAAGCTCTTGGGAGAAGAGGTGTTCTTTTTTTTTTAAATCAGTGAGCCTTACAGACAAGTTGCAACTTGTAACTTTATCATTCTAACCACAAACTGATGTTGTCTATTCATTTCTTTATGTGCTTGTCTAATGAATAAGCTCATTTAAACTCTCTTAAACCGCATATATTATTTGGGTATCCTGAAACTTCTTACTGAATCTCTCTCTGTCAGTTACTGGGCTCCCTGTGAGGGGTAAAGGGTTCCTGCTCTCAGAGAATTTGCAGCCGTTTTGTTCTCCACAGCACACAATGCCATGGCTTACCTGAAGCCTCAGTCATGTCATGTAAAATGACACAATTATTTGTGGCAATCCTCCTCCATATAGCATGGGCCTTAACTGCCCTGCATCCAACCCAAAATAAACACTCAGAAACAAATGATGTGATCAAATCTCAGTGACATAGCATTTCAACACCGAGCCCTCAATGCTATTTCCTATAGCTGGATTCACCTAAGTAGCAATTCAGAGTCTCCATTCACTTCAATTTCTGTAGGAAAAATTTAGTAATCTCTCTTGAATGCATAAGATTCTTGGGAGGATAAAGTAGTAATTCATAAAGGGCTTTTTAAAATTTAGTGCACTACTTAAATATATAATAAAATTGTCTCAATTGGGAGGCAACATTGCATGTTGTGACAGAGATTAACCAAATTAGTGGAAGCAGGGTTGGGGGTTCCTTAGCCTGGAGAACTTAGCAGCAAATGGAAGAAATGTCTTCAAACTGACCATGTTAATGTGGGAGTTAGAACTGACTTCAAGAAAAGTCAGCAGCTCATATAAGGTTAGGCACTACATTTGCTGCTGCTGTCAGGTCTATTTATTGTAGTATTTCTGATATCCGACCAATTAGAATTGTTATCTTCTTCCATTTTAAAAATATATCTGTTTTTAAACCTGTAGAATAGAGAAAATAATTTAGGCTCACAGGCCTCCTCAGCAGTAGTGCACAAACATAGCTTCTGATTCCCAAGCAAATCTTTCTAATATCTTATCCTTCTGCATGGTTAACTCTGGAGACAGAGAAATTTCATCTAGGACAAGCTCCTCAGGAAAGGACACTGAGGAAAACAAGAATCCTGAAGTACTCTGAACTCTTAAGAAAGCCGGGCCAAAGGCTGGACTATTCGTGCAAAGAGACGGGGGACCACAGGTTCCCTCATGTCTTTAACTCCCAGCTCCTTTCAAATGCCAAGATACAAAGTGCTCTTCTTGAACAACTTTTGGAAGTCACACAGCATGAACCCCGCCCTTGCACTGTCACTAAAGGACAACCCTTTCCAGTCAGCATTCTTGTCACTGGCTCCTCCTCACGCAAGGAAAGGTTTCCAGCTGTGAACACGTCATTCTATTCTGCCTTCACCTGATGTCAAGGTTATTCTCTTGAGCTGATGGACGTAGAATAATGATGTAGTCAAGCCATTTTATCCCAACTGAGTCATGCTGGCTCTATGCCTTGGCCCTGTGGTCTTGGAACTGGAGGGACATCTCTCCCCTTCTTCTCACCCCTCCATCTCAAGCACTTTGGGTCTTCTGAAATGAAAATCAGTAAATGTTATAATAGCACAGCTAGAAATGATCCGAGGTTTTGGCAGACCCTGAAGTTGAGTTCTGGGTCACCTGCCTCTATAGCAGCATCTCTTTATCCATCTCACATGGCCTGGAACCAATACTCTGTTTCTTGAACTATCATTTAATGCATCAGGAACAAAATGTTCCATCACATGATATTTTGTGAACTCACCGACAAGCTCAGTTGCATTATCTGCAAGAGAATTTTATTGATTTCAATAGCGGTTTGCCGGGATTTAGGTCACATGTTGATCGTTCAACTGTTCAGCCTCTAAAACCTACTTTTTACAACTCTCTAATAATTTCTGAACATATAACAGTATAATTAACAGAGTCCTGTTAGTTTATGTCACAAATTCAAAATTCATTGTTGGAAAAATTTCCTGCTATCTTACATATTATGCGGTTGACATGCAGCAGTACTACAGGGTCAGGAAAATTGTAGTCTTTTAAACTTATTCACTGTAAATATCACTGCAAAAAGATAGCCCATCCCTGACAAGGCATTAAATATTGGACCGTTTAATAGCACAAGAATTGGGAACTTCCGATTAACGACACGTGGCTTTTGACACTGACCAAACTGTTAAAGAGGTAAGTTTGATATATAAATTTGGTTCTGTCTATGTCCTTTGCCTGGTCACTTCAGAGGTTTGTCTATGTGCTAACCATTTGCTGCCAGATGCCTATTTGTGTTTCCGTTGATTAACTCAGCGCTAAGGAGAATGAACTCTCCTCCATCTCGTGCCCAGTCTTTCTCAAGTTCATCAGTTTTGTGGCCAGGTGAGCTGTGAGCAGAGCAGTCCTTCCATCAGAGTCAGTCGCTCCTATTTAAAACCTCATTCTATACCTCGGGTGAGGATAATGTGTTCTAAACAGTAATGCCCATGGAATGTTCCTCACTAGATCTCAAGGAGGGTTTGTGTGTTCGCACCAGCACTGAGACAGCAGAAGCTGGGGCTGCTTTCTCGACTGCTCCAGAACGAAAGGACCAAAGGACCAAGGAGTTTCCTTTTTCTCCCGTGATCATACACACATTGCTAAGGGCCCGAGGCAAGCATACAGATCAGGGAGCTCTCCAGACTTCTCTCAAACTAATTCCTTCCAGAGCTGCTGTTCAAGTGTGACTCATCACTTTACAAAACCACTGCCTCCCTGCACCCTCCTGCCAAGTGCGGAGGGCAAGTCTTTCCCACTGCCATTTCTTTGATACATTTGACTTAATCCTCTTTCCCATTGTTTTTGTGCATCAGACTGTGCAGAACTGCAGGCAAAAAAATGAGACCAGAACTGAAACCCCTGCAGAAATGACAATGCTGAGGTATGGCCTGCTCTCCCCGGCATCCTCCCGCCCTGACTGGAATAGGGGATATTCATTTAGTTCTATTTATTGGTGTCTGTCTTCGGTGGGAGCAGTGAGATGTTATAAAACTTCATGATTTAGAAAAGCAAGAGAGATTAGAGGAGGCATACAAATATAATTAGACATATTCACATGTCTAAATATTTTTTAATTAAAAAAAACTGAACACTTTTATTCAAATGTACCTTCTGAGCTGACACCAGGCCTATGCAGAGATTTCATGGCAACAGAAATATTCATCACATCCTGGTCTGCCTGGATTTCCCCCATTAATTATCCTCTCTTCTCAGTACTGTCAACCTTTTCCTTTCCACTGGCATTTTTCCCTTAGCCTATAAACATCATCAAGTCCCTCCAACTTAGGAGTAAATGCTTCCTGCATTCTGCTTCTGTGCTAGCTACTGCCTCTTCTCTTACAAAAATTAAAGTAAAAAATAACTCAGATTCTATAAGAAGCAATGTACATGAACGCTCTACTTCCTGCTATTTAGCTCTTCCCCTTATTGGTTCTATCCTTCCAACCCCTCACTTTTGCTACCCCAAAGAGAACAACTGTGTTGTTAACTTCACTTTTATTAGTAATCTTGGATACGGGAAACTAAAAACACAATTCAAGCAGGGCTAGACCAAAATGTGTTAGTTTTATTATTTAGCTCATTTATGTGAAAAAGTTCAGGTAGAACTGAATCATCAACCCACAAGCAATTAGTACTAGGGAGCAGGAATTTTGGTTATCTACTTTTAGTCTTGATGGACACAGGAAAATTAATTAATGCTTGTGATCCCTTTTCTTTCTACTCAATACGTATTGATACAACTTCCTTAAGTAATCTTGATTTTTAACTCATTCTGCTATCTCCATTGCTGTAGTTACTGCTATAGTCTAGAGCTTAATCATTATCTAGATGATTGTTAAGAATCTCCTCTCCCTTCCTTCTGCAAGGAATGCTACAAACCATCTTCTTTATGATTGCAAGAATAGTACCAAAAGAAAGAAATCTTTCTATAGCTTTCTATTCTCTTTAGCACACACAGCAAACTTGTGAAATGGCAAGGGTATTCAAGCCTGCCTAGGTCTACATAAAGGCGCCTCTTTGGCGCCTCCCTCTTTATTATTCTGACATTCACACCTTGTATTGTGGCCACCCCGGAATGACTTAAACCATCCTGCATGCACCTGACATTTCAAGTGTCTTTTACTTTCCTTGTTCTGCTGCCTTTATCTGGAACATCCATGTCACTCAGTCTCCTTACTGAGCACTGGCTCAAGATCATTGTAACCATCGTTTTATTTGAAAACTTGCCTCCTTCTTTCCTTCTCCTGGAAGTACATACTTTCATCAAGAAGCCAACACTTTATTTCTTGTATTTATTTATTTTTTCTCATTAGAAGGTAAACCCCTGGATAATACAGTCTGTGCCTTCTTGTTCTCACGCACCTAGCCCAGTGCCTGGAACATAAATATTTGGCAAGTGGGTTGAAAAGAAGGAAGAAAGAAAAGAGAAATACAGAAAACATTAGGTCTACTTTCACTTTTCTTTCAGGCCTCTGAACACATATCCTTGGGGAGATAAAGCTCAGAAAGACTAATGAAGAGGTCCTTTGTCTATATCAAAATTGCTTTTGGCAATAATAGCATTTGTTGCAACATGATGAAGTATGCATATACATATACATTCATGTGTCTATATATTTATATATACATATATATAAATACATGGATTATTTGGCTATTCCAGGAATAGCCTTTCCTCTATCTGGTTCAATAATCCATTGCTAATTGTTGGGGAATAAAATCCAAGAAGTGTGCATTCTTAGTCTATCCAAAAAGAGTGCTAACAAAGAATGAATTGAAGTAATTCAATTAATTTACAGATATGTTCCTTCCCCTAACAGTTAACTTCATTCTTAGTGAAAAACAAGTACACATAGTAAAAACACTGTCTTAAAGTAGAGACTATTTATTTTACCACTTCTTCAATCTACATTGTGTTCCTGCATCTAGTAGTTGCTCATTAAATGGACCTCTCGTTCTTAATTTTGCTTCTGCTTTCTTATCCTTCAAAACTTCTTAATAAACTGTATTTCTGCCTACCAAATAGTTTTATAATTCTTTGCTATGATTATAAATTTTGCTGCTCAATTTACTGAAATTGTAATTAATTCTTAAATAAAAAATTAAAAATAGTTATTACGAAAAAACCATTATTGTTGAAGATTTATGAAATTCTGATAATGACCCTCAAGTTAATGAGTTGCATAGTTTTTGGGTTTTTTCTCTTTCCTATACTTTTTTTTTTGCATTTAATGTTTCTGAATTATTTTTTCTATAAAATCAGTTCTGGTTAATATCTATTAGGCCACTTTCCTGGTTGATCAAAGACTGTCCAAGTTCATTAGTTGGGGAGAGGCCAATTTGAAACACTGACTTGTTGAAGATTCTCTATTCCTCCTGGCTTGAAGAATTTAATTTGACTATTGATACCAATGCAGAATACCAGGGACCAGAGAGATAAAGGGTCAGGTTTCACAAGGAGGAGGTTGAGCCTCCTGCTCAGATGCTGCGCCCTGGAGCATTGAAACATCCTCCATATATTTAGGAACTGAGAACCACAGTACTGAACAAAATTTCATCCTTTCTTTGTGTTTGTTTTTTTTTCTTTTTTTTTTTTTTATGAGTAATCAGGAAGAGATGCACTGCTTTTTAAAAGGATTTAAAACTGATCAGTAAAGTGAATATTTGAAACATCATGCTCCTTTAAAACTTAATCAGTTTTATATATTTCTACATGTTTGTAAAGGAAATCCTCTGAGACAAAGCACATGGATCTAAACATATATATATAAGTGCAAAAAAAATATTGCAAATAGCTCTATAGTGGACATCAAAACACATATTTAAAAACAAAGTTTTCTGAAATAGTGTTTAAAATTGTTACTCAAAAGACTTACTATATCTGTGTTATATAACACACCTACACATCTATCTATATATGCCAAAATGACCTTAGGAAAGTTAAAATAAACTGATATAAAAATACCTCAAATAACATAACTTTTCAAAGATTTCTTTTTATTTATTTATGCATATAAGAACTGGGGAGGTGTGGTAGGGGGTGAGAGGATTCACTAGAGACAGAGTGGGGAGCAGAACAGGTGGATCTCCTGAAATACACTGCTGAAGGGAGGAGTGGCCAAGACAGGAGAGGTTTGCTGCGCCATGTGGGTCAGCTCCCTGGCCCAGATCGAACTCACACTGAAGTGGCTCGTGATAGCTTGATAGAGCTGCCATTTTAACCCCTGCACCACCAAAGAGGCCCAACATAGCTTTTGAAAGTGTCAGTAGCTTTTAAAATGAACGATTCAAAATAGAAAATCATAACTATTTATTTTTTGGGTTTAATTTGTTAATATAGATTCAGTTTTCTAAACTTTGAAGTGGTATTTCTTATCCCCTAGTTTTCTCTGTACTGAAATAATGGAGAACTATGAAAAAATTGTTAAACAATTTGGTATTCTGTAGGATGAAAAAGCCAGTTAATGGAATTTAAAGATTTTGAAACCTTATTTATGTTACATGTTATTTGTGACTTAGGGCTGAGGATTTATGTGTTCTTATCTCTCAGATCTTCTCCAGCAAGCCAGGCCTTTGACTTCAGTCTGACAGTTGTAAACGTAGCTATAAGATTTCTTTTAAAAGTGTTTCTAAACACTGTTAATCTTAAAATTTACTTTTCATATACTCTGACTTCAAATACTAACAAAAGACACTGCTTTGTACTGGAAGCTCTTGGCTTGAAACCTTATTTAGTAACTTTGAGTACAAATAAGTGATTGTGTGTTCAATTATATGCCCAAAGAAAAAGCAGAGGCAGCAGCATTATCATGTGAACTTGCAGCTAAATTTCACACAGAGACAGTGCTAGCTGCCTGTGAAAATCCACTTCTATAAGCAACATACGACATGGAGCCACACAGCACTATGAATCCACACTGAAATGAATCTCCACTGACATTCCAGTTTAGCTTGAAAGAAACTTTGGGAACTCTTTATAGGTTCCCCGAGTGATGGTAATAGGTAGGGCAGTTTATTATTTTGGAGCAGGTAGCACATAATCTGAAGTTGCAGATTTTTCGTGACTTGAGCGAGGACGGTGTCTGGCCTATCTGTATCTCATGTGACTTGGAGCGAGGCCAAAATACACAGCACTAGAGTTCTGCAGGTTAAGTCATCCTACACTATCAAGCTGAGCAACACAGTGATTCAAGTCATTTACCCAGAAAGCAACTTAGGAACTCAAGTCAAGCTATTTAGGACAGATTCATCTCTGTTTTCAGAAAAATTAAAATGTGGGAATTTAGTTTTTCAGAACTCTGAAATATACATGTAAACAAATGTAGTGTCTAGTAAAAATAAGTTTTTTTTTTATATAGGTCACTTAGGTACTACATAGAAATAGGTTTTCTGCCATATGTTTAAAATATTTATTTCTAGCTTAGTAAAATGCTAGATAACAAACTGTCCAAGTGAGTAAATCCTTAAATCCGAAGGAAGCCAAATGCACTTTTGGCTTTATACATTTTAATTTCTATTTAAATAGAAGTCAGTCTTGCGGGCCTCCCTGGTGGCGCAGTGGGTTAACCAGCGCACTATGAAGCAAACCACAGCCACTGTAGCACGAGTTCGATCCCTGCTGCCGGCCAGGGAGGAGACCCACATGGCACGGCAGACCTCTCCTGCTGTGCCCGCTGCTCCCCTCAGCAGTGTACTTCAGTTGATCTGCCTGTTCTGCTCCCCACTCTCTGTGGTGAATTCTCTCACCACCCCCCACACCTCTGGCCTGTACCCCAGTGCTTGTATGCATAAATAAATAAATCTAAAAAAAAAAAAAAGAAGTCAGTCTTGCTCAGAATGCCTGAGAAGTCTGTGCTTAATAACTATTTTTTAAAATCACTTAATGGGGAGCAACTGCAGCAAGCTACAAATGGCTGATGGTAATGAAATAAATGTACCTATAAAATATATGTACTCGTAGCTCTGAGGGATTTTGCTATTCATCAGTGAAAACCCCTTTAATGACTACATTTGACTCCCCACAATCATGCTCACAAATATACAAACCAAACGTGGACAAATATTTTTATCCTGTATTAAGTGATATTGTAAAAGTTCTGGCACGATAATCAAGTGAGAAACATTTACTGATACACTAGGGTAGTATAAAAATATCAGTACTAATACCCTGTAACAGCAAAGGGCTTAGACAACTCATAGTGAGACTTGGGGTTCTTCTTGTTTTGTGGGATTTTTTTTTTTTGCATTAAAGATGAAATTAACATTATCTTAAAAATTATCATCAGATGTTGTAAACTAAAAAGGTCTTTACCTTGAAATTTACAAAACACAAAACATTTGAGAAGAATTTGATCCTTTTCATATGCCTCATGGCATATTACTGGAAACATTACTGGCATATTGAAGAGCTTAACTGCTTGATAGCTAAAACTGTACTTCAGCAGGAACTAAATGTTACCAAATATTTGTTGAAATCTGTTGAAATTTATGGTATTTAACTACTTTAAACTAATTGCCTTCAGCCTGTACCCCTTTTCATTTATCTAATTTCTTTGGAAAAAAACAACATTGTAATAAAACAACTAGAGGGATGATTACACAACTTATATTGATCCCTTCAAAGCTACCTACCAGCCCAAAGAGCCATAACCCTGGGCTTTGACCTTTGATAAGTAACATGGTAATTATTATAGACATTTTGTGTGATAACCTTTGAGGATAACTAGGAAGAAATTTTTTTCTTTATGCTGCTTAGAACTATAAAACAGATTTAGACCTGTGCCTCATTATTACGGTGATGTAATACAAACAGCACAAGGATCTAACTTGTTACAGGATTTGGACCACAAAAGACATTTGTGTTTAACTCCTGGGCCTCATGCTGATTATACTTTAAATTACATGTTGATATAATATTCCAAATCTTGTTATAATGACTAATATATAAAAAACTGCTTAAAGCCCTATTTCACAGTTCCTGAAAAAATGGGAATAACTCAAAGTTGGCTTACTGGTATATAATCAGGGGTCCAAAAAATCAAAGGCAGAGCTACCTAGCTGTGAACATGGAAAAGTTATTAAAGCATTTAATTGTCAAGTTCTCTAATTTAATTTCATCATATGTGTAATATAAAGGTAAATTAGAAATAAATGTTCCATATGTTGAATCTATTAAGAAGTGGCTACTCTATCCAGACAAGGACATATTGACAGAAATACTTTTAAAGCAATAGAAATACAACCAGAAAGACCAAGGGTGCATTTCAAAGAAATATGGAAGAGGCTTAAAGTTTTGATATTGATCATAGACTTAAAGAAAAAAGATACACAGAAATAAATACCTGGACTCTGAGAACTAAAAAAAAAAAAAAAAAAAAATTTGCTGAGTGAAATTAAGATGGTCTAAATATACTTAGTTCATGGGTCAGAGGACTTGATATTAGTAAATGTCAGTTCTCAAATTGATCTATAATCCCACATAATTATGTAAAAATCTCAACAGGGCTTTGCTTTTGTTTTTTGCTAGGATTTGACAAGCATTACAAAACTCAAAACAAAAAGGACAAACAACAGTCAAATTAACTTTGAAAAACAACAATATTGGAGAGCTCATACACCTGATTTTTAAAATTATATTAACTTGTGGTAATCTAAGACAGTTGGCACTGGCATCAAAGTAGACAAATAGAATAGAGTATCCAGTAATAACCCTATGCATCCATAAAAAAAAATAAATCTTTTTTGACAAAAAGCAAAGGCAACTAATGTAGAAAAAAATAGTCTTTTCAACCAATGGTATTCAAGTAACTGGAAATCCACTTGTAATAAAAATGAACTTATATACCATACAAAAATTGACTTAAAGTGGATCATAGGCATAAATGTAAAACAAAACTATAAATTTATAGAAGAAAATCTTAGTGACCTTAGGTTGTCAGAGGTTTCTATTAATTAATATTTGTTATTTTGTTTTTCAGATCAATAAAAATAGCTCAAGGGGAAAATTACTTAGCTCAATAGAAAAAGAGGATATAAGTTATATTATCTATAAGATGTTTAGCATATTAATCACCGATAGAAGTACCGTAAGCAAAGATGTAAATGTATAAAGAAAATTCCTACAAAATATGATATCTAAAAATATTGAATATATAATGAGTAATCCAGTTTTATATCATTCTAAGTTCTGATGTGTATATGCTATACTTATTTTCAGGTTATTTATGAAAACAGTAAAGGAACACCAACATATATTTAAACAGTGTTATTCTGCTGATTAAACCAAAGATAAATATGAATGACACAAAGTTAGCAAGTTCTAAGTGAGATGGACAAGTTAAGAAAAAAGAAAAGGATGATCCAGACTATGAATAAATGTTATGACAGCTATATAAAGGGACTTGTTCGAGGTAAAAGAAACATGGATGGGTAGTAAGGATGGGAAGTAAGGATGGGAATCATGATTTAAGCTTGTTATTTGGATTAATTTTTTAAAAAAGATTTTATTTATTTATGTATACAAGACCTTGAGTAAAGGCCAGAAATGGGGGAAGGGAGGGAGAGAGGATTCACAAGAGGCAGAGTGGGGAGCAGAACAGGTAGATCTACTGAAATACACTGCTGAGGGGAGCAGGAGAGGTCTGCTGTACCATGTTGGTCCCCTCCCTGGCCAGGGATCAAAGTCACACTGCAGTGCCTGCAGAAGCCACACAGTGCCACACCCAACCCCTTGCACCACCAGGAAAGGCTTCTTTGGGTTAATTCTTGCTTGTTATACAACAACAACAACAATAAAGCATCATGACACCATTTCCTTCTCCTATTTCTAGCTTACGTTTAACAAATGTTTATTATACTGCATGTAGAATATGGCCAGGTCAGAGTTATCCATTTTCATAAAAAGCTGCTGAGCTTCAAACCAAACCTACACAATTTAAAAACACTCTTTTATAACCAATATTAAGTATGTACTTAATATATCAAAACCATTCATGAAAATCTGCTTTTTAAAAGAAAATTCAATACCATTGTTCATCACATCATTAAAACAACGGAAAACAAAACTATTCTCAACACAATTCTAACTAGAATTTCAAAACAATTTGTTTATAATTGATGAAACTACTAATGTGTTCTGATATCACTATAAAATTTCCCACCAAGAGTGTAACAGTCTTCACAGACACTTTCCTGGATGAACCGAATAAAATGATGGCTATATAACCACAGGCACTAATATGTCCTGTGTAGTAAGGAAAGACTTGTCAACATTTCTGTCCAGTTTCCCTTGTTCTTAAACCCTAACTGCTTTGATGCTTTTCTCTAAATAAAGTCGACAAAGCTTCTTGGATTCCATGAGGTTAGGCTTTTTTGTTTAAACTAGGTTGAGTGGCAATTGTTTTTGAAATTGTAAAGTTAAGAAACTTAATATAAAAAATGTGTAACAACTTTTTTCTAAGGTATAAAAGTATACAGCTACAAAAATTAATGCAATATAATTCTTGGGTAGAATATAGATACATATTAATGAAACACACATATATATAAGTGGTATGATGCTGGTTATATATATGTGTGTGTGTATATATATGTGGGGGGGTGTTTGTGTATTAAAAATATGAAAAAAGATGATAAAGTTTTCAAAAAAATGCTATTGGGTCAATTATCTTCCGAATTGCGAAAATATCTTCAGGTATATTGACGTCAGGCACTAAAATATATTTCAGCTATAGTCAAAAATTTAGCTGTGAAGAACAAACTTTAAAAAGTGCTAGAAGAGGGCCTCCCTGGTGGTGCAGCAGGTTGAGCAACACACTGTGAAGCGGCCATGGTACAGTAGCATGAGTTCGATCCCCAACCAGGGAGGTGACCCACATGGTGCAGCAGACCTCTCCTGCCTCCCTGCTGCTCCCCTCAGCAGTGGATTTCAGTAGATGCACCTGTTCTGCTCCCCACTCTGTCTCTGGTAAATTCTCTCACCTCCTGTGACTCTGGCCAGTACACCATCTCTTGTATGCATAAATAAACAAATCTTTAAAAAAAAAAAGTGCTAGAAGAAAATACAACTAGGTACTTATGTTAGAATGTAGCAAGTCTTTTTGAGCGTGTTGTCATACCTAGAAATGAATTTTGGTTTAAATTTGAAAAATTCAAAATTTAAGTTTGACTTAAAATATAAACTTATATTAAAATGCTGAAAATGTAATAGATACATAAGTTAAGAAAAAGTAAGTGTCCTTGATACCTAAAATGCTTTTAAAAAATAGTATAAAATGCAAATCAAGAAATGGAGTAAGAACAAGGAAGTGATTTTATTAAAAAAAATCAAAAAAAGCATGTGGCAAAATAGTAAACTTTACTAAAAATAAAATAATTAAGGAGGATATTATTTTCAAATATGGCACGGACAAATAATTAAATGCAACACTGATGAAGGTATATAGCATTCTTTCATGTCCCCATCTTACATGTAAATTGACTTTCCTGGAGTGAAATTTGGTAAATAAATTTTTATTTAAGGCTTTTTGCCACATTTTCTCAACTTCCAGGAACTGGTGTAAAGAAATAACTATCAGAGTCAATAGACATAAAGTAGGAGATTCACCAAAAACTTTTTTAAAAACAGAAAGTCAAAAATGTGCAGCAATAATGAAAACTAGTCAAATACATTATGACAAAAATATGGCGTGGAATACAATTAATGAGTGAAAGTGGTAATTCATATATTTATCTATACAGGAAGACATAAGTTATATATTATTAATGAAAGTGAAAATTTATAGAGTATATAATTTCTCTTCTATAAATATATGCACATGTATATGTGATGTTTGATATACCAAGAAGCAAGGAAAACATTTTTTCAGACTATAAGCCATTTGGCACATATCCAACTGGTTTCCCTTTCTGCTTGCAGTGCCCACTAACAGTTTTAGTATGAACTTTATTATTACAAAGAAAAGTGCACCTGTTCATTCCTCTTAATTTTGATGAATTAGTCACTGACCTAAAAGATGTTAAGCCCTGTGTTAAAATTCAGACTCTAGAGAACTGGCATAGCTTATATGTGAGAATGGCAAACCTTTTTTACATTATCCCATCAGCCCTGACAGGCTCTGTTAAGGCTCAGACTTAAGTCTTTGCTAGTCAGCTAAGAGGATTAAAACATGGACACAAAAACATTACCATCCAGCCTGTATTTAAATATCATGCAGGACAAGAATCATTGGTTCACTTGCAGTTGCTTACTGCTGTCAGTTACCTTTCCCAATTAAGAGGAAAGAGGAAACACAACTCTCAAAACAACTGCCACAACTCCCTTTAATTCTGCAGCTAAATCAGAGAGGCCAGATGGCTTCAGGCTATGGAGATAGACAGAGCTCCTCATTCCTTTCAAAGTGTAAAGCCATCTGTGTCTCTACCCTCTTCTGTGATCTGAAGTCTGGATTTCTTTTTCCCTGAATCAAATTTTCACACCATTCCTTCTCCCAGACCCTTGATTGTCTCCTCTTAAACTTTGAATTCAGGGAAAGAAAAAGGTCTGTCTTCACCAAACATTTCTTCCCTTCCTGAGCAAAAACTTTTCTTTACCCAGATAATTGCACTGTAAACAGAACATGCCACTAAGACTCCCTTCAAGAACTCACTGACCAGCTGAAGGGACGAGCAAGCAGTTCCAGCTGTCAGATCCTTCCTGTTGGCCACAGCTGAAGAGGCCCAAAGGGTAAGCCATGGTAGACCAGAGTGCTGCCTGACTCCCTTCCAAGTAAGTTCTGTTGCTCCCCTGAAGACAGTATGGACACCAGTCTCTGGTTCAGTTCCTCTGGGCTTGACTTCAGTTGAAGGAAGGCCTTGACTACCTATGTCCTTCCCCAAAGTTTCCACCTTTGGCCACAAAGTGAAGTTGAGTGGGTTTGGCCATTTCAGGGTTTACCAAATTGGCAACACTCAGTTGGAGTTCCTAAGGGTTGACATAGGTTTGGCTGGGCCAACTTTGGAGTTTAATTTCTCTGCCCAGTTCTACATCCTCCCCTCTCTCTTCACAGGTGTTAATTTCTAATGCAGTGTCATATCCCATTTTCCATCTCAATTTCTGGCCCGTCTCCCAAACTAAAACACCTCTAAAGCCACCTTAGATATTAATATGGAGGCTCTCTGCTCTCCTGGAGTGCAGCTGTGCCTGTGCATTAGGTTTCAGGACCTTAGGGGCAACAAGGCAGAGAATTTTATTAGTAAAATCCCGGAGAGTTGCCTATTAACACCATTGTACTTAGAATGAGAGAAGAGCTACATTTTGCAAGGTCAGGAAATGGCATTTGGGGGATGAGATTTCAGGGCTGTGGTCCCTTGAGAACAATGGTGTGTCCATGTTTCTTGTGGAAAATGGAGAAATGGAGGGGGGCATCTGCCTGGTGGCCAAAGAGAATGAGAGGTTTGAGGTTTTTGTTGTTTTTTTTTTTAAACTGGCCCTTTTGAGAGTAAAAATTAAAGATAAAGATAGTAGTGGGGAGGTTCCTGAAGAGTTTTATTGACTGTATAGTAAGCTACCTGCTCTCATCAAAAATAACAAAACAAAACACAAACCAGAAAACCTATCATGGAGATTGACATGATACTGGTCTATAAGAATTCTGCAATGATTTCATGCTTCCTTTGAATGTCATTCCACTTGGACACCTAGTTCTACTTAGATTACACAAGATTTCAGACATAGTTCAGCATGCTACTATATCTCAAATTAAAATATTCATGCTAGGTTGAAACCAGGAGTAAGTTTTCAACATGCTTATCAAACTGGGGGGAAGTGGTATAAAAAGTGGAGCTGGAATACACAGAAAATCACTGTGGCGGTCTCGCCACAGCCTGAGTTACAATTTCATAATGCCTCATTCTGGATTGGTTGTTACCAGGGAAAGCCAGATGTATAGTATTATAAGGATTTACTAAATTGAGGAAGTATTAAAGACTTCCTCATGACATCATCATTGAGAAACTGCTCTACAGGCTAATGACAACAGTCTTTCAACTTCCCAGGAAATTATATTTTTTTCTAGAAGGAAAGACGTTGGTGGCAGATGTGCTGAAATATTTATTTTTCTCAAATGAGGGTCAAAATCCACTGGAGTTTTGACTGCTACTGTAAGATTTTCAATTATGCGAACTGTGGGACAGGCAAAGTGCTGTCTCCCTTGCGCTGGGGAGACACGGGGAAGGTACTACACCGAGCAGGCAGAGCGGTGACTCCATTACTGCAGCACGTTGCTGAAGTGGGCGAGGGATGCAATTGTACAGCTGCCCTCTTGGAGATCTCCTGCAGGGACAGTCGCACTCTTGACGAGTTGGTGAATTCTACACTGAGAAGCAAAGTACTAAGCCCCAGAGAATGACTATTTTCTTGCTTAAAACCAACTGTAACAATCCCATTTACCTTTCCAAGTGCCTGATTTCTGAGTCTGCCTTGCCGCCAAGGTCCATGAGATGGTGAAATGTAAGGCGACAGAAGCGACACGGGAGCTGGTGTGACCAGTTTGGAAGATTTAGTAGGTTGGTAAAACCACATGATATATATACTGCACAATAACAATGACCAATGCTGAGTATTTGAAAACATGAAAAATTGAAAATAAACTCACAAATATTCTCCATGAACATGACGTAGGAGGTATAAAAAATCCATCTGCTCAATATCATGGTGTTGAAAAGAGGTTCACTGAAATAAAATGGAAAGTTCCACTATAATCCTTCTAAGTTTCCTATATCATTTTGGTTCAAGTTCATTCCACGGAGCACTGACTCCTCTATATTCCCCACATGGGAAGCGACCACTCTGGAAAGCCAGACTGCACCCCAGGCATTGCCAAGCTTCTTCTGAATTGGAAGTGTGATAAGTCAGAGAGTCTTTGTGGTTCCAGTTAGGTTACACTTGGGTGCCAGAGGCACTAAGGCTCCCACCTCATTTGGCCTGGAGGCAATAATAAAGCTCAGGCTTCAGATAAGAGGTGGAGAAAAGGGCAGCATTACTAGATGAGGCAGACAGGAGGGCACCTTGAGCTATCTACTGAGCCAGAGCCAGGACTCCAAGGACAATGGACCAAAGCGATTCTGGGAAATGCAAACCAGAGATCCCAAACATCTTTTGTAAACCTGGCCATTCAGCTAAGTCTGATACAGCCACACAGCTTCACCTAGTAGTGTTCCATGGAGAAGTAGAAGACAGGGCTGTTAAGGGAAGGGAAGCTTGTCCCAAGATCATCCCAGGTTACAGATGCTTATGCACACAGCAGCATATAAATAGTAGCAACTAGGAGCTCTGCTATTTATTAATTAAGGACAAGATGAGGCGTAAAATGAAGCAGGCTGGTTCCATAAGAGTAGGAGTGAAGAAGGATGGAAACATCATTAAGACCAGCAATCAAGAGAGGGTTTAGGCAATCTCCCAATTTCTTTCCAAATGTGAAGTGGGAGAGGGGGAGGATAACACTTGGCTTGCAACTAAGAACGCTATAGGAGTAACAACAAACAGCTATAGGAGTAACAACAAACAGCTCAGCCACACGCAGTCTCCAAAGGGACAGATAAGACCCTGATTTTTGTAATCATCCTATGGATCATGGAGAATCTCTCACTCATGCATCTGCACACGTTCCCAAGTCCTAACTGTTTTTTTGTTCTCTCAACTCTAGACTCTCTGCATGTCACTGTAAGCTGAGAGTCTTTTATATGGGGAGAGAGGAAGTAAAAGAAAAAGCCTCTTCTCCATTTCGTACTCCATTAAGCAGGCTCATTTGAAGATGGCAGCTGATTCTACAGCACCCATACCCTCCCTGGTGGACTGTCCATCTCTGCAACAGCGAACAACCATAATTTCCCTGCAGACAGGGAGCATACGCAGCTGCACAAGTCAGTAGGACCAAGCTTATCAGTCAGCACTTGGACACAGCCTCTGTATGAGACTTAACCTGCCACCATCTTTCTTCACTGTGCCTTGTTAATTCATGCTTGTTCACAGCTTCTACAAGTGTAACTGAAATTTGAAAAAGATAACAATTGATTTATTCCTATTAATTTCATATTTCTAAGGCAGACAGAGCATCCCCGTTTCTTGGATATTGTTTAAATCATCGTAGGTCACTTAGTCATGTGTACTTTACAAATCTTAACCTGGACATGGACATTGTCTCTTAACAAATGATTTACAAGAAGCCTGCCTAGAGGAAGTGAGATGCTCCAGATGACCTCTGAAAGTCCCTGCCAGGCTTATGTTTTGAATTTTCCATAACATTTCATTATGTAAAACAGACCCATTAGCTGTGTTTACTTAGGCACATGGAAGAAAATTTAGACAATTACCTAAAAATCCACTGTGACTTTTCAGTAAATGTTATTAAAAGTGGGAAATGGGGCTTAAATTGTACAGGGTGTTTATTTCCATTGATCAAAGTCATAAAATAATCAACTCATTTCACTTACCTGATTAGTCATAAGCCCATGACAGATTTCATCTGAGGATAGACAGAAAGGGACATATAACTATATAAAAACTGTCAGTGGAGGAAGTATTCCACTAAGGTTCATTTATTTAAGGTGGACTGTTGGGGAAAAACAATGAAAGAACCTCTCTGTAAAGTCTGAACTGTTGAAAGTACAAGGTTAATGAGGGTACATCATTATGATGATGGCTAAAGGCAACAAACGCTTTATACCAAAATTTTACCAGATTTACAAAATGAAATAATGAAATGGATCCTGTTTGTCTTTAGAATCACTCTCATAATGTTCAACTTTACAGAAGATGTTGGACAAGAGGTGAATGCTATATGAGATACTCTCTAGAAAGAGCTACAATGAGATCAGAAGGGGCACTTTAAAACATTACCTAGAATGAATAAACACTTACATGTAATTTAAAATTCACCTATGGAAATAGAAGCAAAGTCTCATGATGGGCATAAAAAAATTACAAAAATAACTACTAACAAAATGGACTATTATGATTCAAGACAGTGATTGAAAATGAAGCCTAACATTCCCATTCCATTGGTTAATGAAGAAGTACCAAGTCACAAACGATGCTCATAATTTTTTTTATATGGTACTGGTGAGTCTACTGATGTTAGCTAAACCCAAGAAGCATTCCATGGCAGTGAGGTATCTTAATCTATGAAACATTGTATCAGGGGAAATGATAGGGAAAAAAGTTGCAATAAAGTGACAGAAATTGATTACTAATATAAAAAACAAAAATGGCAGCATTCCAAGATTGGGTAAAAACCAGAGTAAGGAAGCTGTTGAGGGTCCAGCGCCAGTCACGTCCAGGTACTTTGGCAAGTGTGGGTGTGCCCAGAGTCCATTTGTGAGAAGAAAATGAAACCAAAATGTACACAAAAGACAGCCTCCAACTGAAAGTCCACCAATCACCACCTGACAGACATTCCACCAATCAGGAATGCACTGACTGAAGACTTCATTTGCACAAAGCAGACCTGAGTGTGAACTCTCCTGCCCTTTAGTGCTTCTATGTGCACCCTGGCCTCAGCAACTCATGTGCACAGATTGAGCACTTCCTGGTCTGTGTCTTCTGAGGTTGTGTAAATGTATGCATTTCACAATCTATAGAAAGAAAACCAGCTAGTGAAGATCTAATTATGGGTGACAAAAAACCAAGGGAAATATCCTCCACAACTGGGCCAATCTTCATACAGTTGTCAGAATTATTTCAGTGGCCACAGAAAAAGCACATAACATTTTCAAGAAGGAAAAAAAGGAGGTGTCACAAGATAAAGATTATGAAAAGACCTCTTTTAAAACACCATGATACCTCAATGTGCTTCAATATTGAGAAGAATCAAGAGAAAAAAGAAATGAAAGATTCAAATAAGTGATGACAATAAGTAATGTTGAACATTTTTTTCATATAGCTGTTGGCTATTTGTGTTTCATCTTTGGAGAAGTATCTATTTAACTAGACACTTCTCCCCATTTTTTGTAGTGGGCTGTTTGCTTTGTTTATGTTGAGTTGTGTGAGCTCTTTGTAGATCTTAAATCTCAAGGGAATTTGCAAACATATTTCAACTATATGAAGACACAATGTCAAAATTTCTGGGATACACCAAAATTACTATTTAGTAGAAAAGATGTAAATTTTAAAAGGAAAACAATCTAAAATCATTAACTTAAGCTTCTATCTTAGGAAAGTAGAAAATGAGCAATTTAATACTGTATAGCAAACAGAATAAAAGTTAAAAGCTGACACAGAAATCACTGACATTGAAAACAATAAAACTAACAATGTCAACAAATCAGAAGTTATTTATTTAAGATCAATAAAATTCATAAAATTACAACCAGGTTAACCAAACCAAAAAAAAAAAAAATAGACAGACATACACATGAATATAGATACCCACACATGCAAAGATACAAATTCTCAAATCAGAAATGAAAGAGGGATCATCAGTAGTGACCTCAGAGACATTAAAATGACCATAAATAAATGATATGCATAATTCTATGCAAATTAATTTGATAACTTACATGGAAAGGACCAATTCTTTGAAAGATAAACTCCCAAAATTTACCCATGGTGGGTACAGTAATAAATACCCTATACCTATACCTATCAAACATCTAGAATCAATAATGAATGCCTAGTGGTTTAGATTATTTAGCTAGTGACCTCTCCTGAACACTTAAATCAGAAATAATGCCAATTATGCATAACTTTTCTTTATAAAAAAAGAAGCTGAGGGCCACTTCCCAACTCACTTTATAAAGTCAACCTTTTACCAGAAGAAAAAAGCAAGAGAAAGATATTGTAAGAAAACTACAAACTAACACTTCTCCCATCAGACACAGATACAAACACAGTGAACAAAGTATTAACAAATCAAACATGGCAATGTGCAAAAACAATTAGCTACCACAGCCAAGTAGGATTCATTCCTTGTCTGAAAGGTTAGTTCAGCATGATAACATCAATCTATGTGATGTATTACAGTAAAGAAGAGATATCAGACAATCATATTAATTGTCATAGAACAAGCATTAGGCAAAACCCAGTAATTCATAATGAAACTTTCAGCAAATCAGGAGGAGGAGAGAACTTCCTCAACTTGATAAAAAAAAAAAAAAAAACTGTAGAGATGGTTAATAAAGCAGATAAAGCAGTGATTGACCAGGGTTCAGGGTTATGGGGAGAGTTGAACAGGTGAAGCAAGTGGCATTTTTTAGAATGGTGAAACTAGACTATATTTTATGATGACACAGTAATGTTGCATATAAATATGAAAGCATTTCTTAGACCCCGTAAGACTTTACAGCAAAAAAAAAGTAAACATTAATTGATGCAAGCCTAAAAAATTCATTTAGGAGGTTAAGACTCTGGATTGAATGCAGGTTGTGACAAAAGAATTTAGGTATATAACTTATATATGAAACAACCTCACTGAAGTGGATGAGAGGGAAAAGAGGATGACCTAAGTAAGTTTAGAAATGAATGGAGTCTATAGGAGTAAATGAAAAAGGAACTGCCTGTAAGCACTACTTTCTAGTTAATAAAGTTGCTTCCCACAGAGCTGGAGAGTAACAATTCTGAAACGATATGCAAAAAAATAGAATTAAAGATTAATTAAGTAAACAGATAGAAGAGGGTCAGAATCAAGTGTAGCACTGTTGGAATGGGAGGTTACAAACAGGGAAAAAAGTCAGAATGATCCATACGGTTTAGATGATGACTCCTGTTAGCTTGGTATACATGAACATCGTATCTAGAAATATTTATGACTATACACACACACACACACACACACGGGTAATTGTGTAAATATATTTCCATGCTCTCTTATAAATGAAAGCAGAGTTGAGCTTGGAGAACTAGTTGATTCTTATATTGCCAGAAAGATGATGATGATGATGATGATGATAAAAACAGAGTTATGAGTAGGCCAGTTGGAAAACGCGTGCCAACCTGTTTTCCAATGACCAAAGCTGGACCAATTTGAGCAATTATTGTTAGATTATAAATCAAAACATAAAATAAAATGCAGGCATCATACTGATATGAATTATTAAGTAAATGGAGGAAAAAAACAAATGTCTTGCAGAAAATTGCCACTTGATGTCTGCTGACACTCTGAACTCAAGGAGGAGGAACATAATTCTCCAGTCCTTAAATGGGGCCATGCAGTCACTTCTTCCCAGTGAGTGCAGTATCAAAGAGAGCGGGGACTAAGGAAGACTTGAGAGAGGGGGAACCTGAGAAGCATGACTGCGGCAGGTGACCAAAGCCACTGGTAACTAGGAGCAGTCATGCTGACAGCCTGTCATGCCCATGGGAGTTAGGAGAGGGGCATCATTGTGTGATGTCCCCGAAACTCTTCATTCCGGCTAAATCATGAGGAAAACCGCCTGCATATCAGACAAACTCAGCAAAGGCACATTCTAAAAAATACCTGGTCAGTACTTCTGGACACCCTTAAGGAAAAAAAACAAAAACAGAACAAAAAGATCTGAGAAACTGCCAGAGCCAAGAGCTGCCTAGACATGCCATCTAAATGGAATGCATGTCCTGTACATGGTTCTGAAAACAAAGAACATTAAGTGAAAACTAAGGAAATCTGAATAATGGCTGGGCCTAAGCTAACAACGTACCAATACTGATACTGTATTATCAATAATGTATCAAGAGGAATGTACAATGTTGATAATTACATCAAATTATCAATAATATTTATTGTGACACATATTACTATAAGATGTTAATAGGGAAAATTGAATGTGGGGTATTTGAGAATTCTGTCTTTTCAACTTTTCTACAAATTTCAACTTATATAGCATATATAGCATGTATGTGCTATGTCAACCTGTAAGATTGAGTCCATTTAAAACTTAAAAATCTTACCTAGTAAAACAAAAAGGGGGGGACAGTATCATGTCCATTTCTAAGATATCATTCTCTCTCGCCAAAAAAACTTTTTCTCATCCTCGAGTCATTTATAATTCCAAAAACTAACTGTATTTTGTCACAAAACTAGATGCTAGATGTATATTGACTCTTTCTCCTTCTTTCATCAGCTATTAAAATACTCACTAGTCAAATATTCTCCCTAAATAAATTAGGAATACATTCCTGCTCTTTATTAGCTCCATATTGGTCACTGAACTTCTCAATAGACTTATAAATAATGCCCCAGCTCCTGTTCTTCTCCCACTTTAATGCATTGTGTCCTACTGTAACCAGAGTGAAATTCAAAAATGCCAAAATGTTGTACTTTCTTTTTCTGCTTAAGGTCCTCCTCATTCTTCCGTGCCTTTGGTATAGAGTAGAAATAGATTAAATGCCTCATAGAAGGCCCTTGATAGCTCAGCTCTGCCAGCTTTTCCAACCTCATCTTCCCATCATGCCATACTTTGCTCCATTATAGTAAGTTACTTAGGTTTCTTTTTACTGGGTTGCACTCCCTCAATCCATTCTGCAGTATTTTCCTTCTGCAGCTGAAATCTCCCTTTTCTGGGATGATTTGTCTACACCTGCCAGGCCATTAGATGCCCTTCTCCCCCGACCTCGCTGCTCCCCTCACTTTCTGACTGTAACTCAGTGTATATTTTTTTCATTTCTTATTCATATATACTTACCTTGAATTATTGAAAGGGCAAAATATTTTCTCTCTGAATTCCAAGAATCTAGCATAGTGCCTGAGTATAAGGTTCAGCAAATATCTATTTTAAAAGTTCCACAACTCAACTTCAGAAACCATAGCTGAGCCTAAACAGCCTGTCATTTAAAGTATAGTACATATTGGTGGGAAAGAAAAGGGTGATGCCAATGCTTGTACAGTAGACATCACACAGTCAGGATTGTTACAGGGGAGAGACACATTAACTCACTAAACCTATTAAATCCTATTTTACACCTGCTTGGGTGGAAGAAATTAAAATTAAAAGAAATTAAAATTTAAAGCTTGGGTGGAAGAAATTACACTTTAAAGTCCTAATTTAAAGGTATCATTCTCATTTTGCCTTTCATAGTCAGATAAACTCAGAAAGAACTGAGAGGTAAACGTAGGCATTTGGCAGTTCTAAACCCTGGCCTTGTGGTAGGTAAGCTCAGTTGAAGATCAGAGTTTGGATCTACAGCTTTAATCTAACTCTTTGGGCTTCATGCACAGATGAATGTTGGATCTGCAGAGCAGAGTCACCTACCAACCTGCTGTTTCAAGCACAGTGACTGCCCCACGGTCGTCACCACCACTGATGGTGACGTTGACACTGGGAGCAGAGAAAAAGACACCTGCAAACCTGCTCGAAGTTCCTGGAAATGAGATTTCTCACCATCGTCAAGAAACCGAGTTTCCTGTGATATCAGTCCCTACCAAGCACTGATTGCTTTTTCCTGGATTGTACATATTAAGCCTGACAATAAAGGTCATAAAGTCTCCTCTAAGTTCTTCATGAAAAAACACAGCATGGGATATAGAGAAATGAAAAAAAAAATTAAAGAAATAAAAAGTGTAAAATTTTGGAGAGAAATAATAGAAAAAGGAAGCAGAATAAAGGTATTCATAGATACACAAAATCCCAAAAGAACATAGAAAGGAATAGACAAAAATTTAAATTACTAATCAAGAAAACTTAATTAAAAAAAGGTGTGAATTTCTGTACTGAAAGAGCACTACCAGACAAAATTGAATAGAAGAATCAGCTAGGAAGCTTTCAATGCTATTAGACTTCAAAAATAAATAAAGGATCCTTAAGGAGGCTAAGTTAAAATATCAAGTCACTTTTAAAGGGGGAAGCAGGACAGCCTTGTTTTCTAACTGTAGTATTTAACCACAGAATAACAAGTACCTTGGGTATAAGGCACTCAAGTAAAGAAAGTTTATCTGAAGGTGTTAATAGATAACCAAAATACCTTTCAAAGACTGACACAAAAATCTTAGGAAACATCTAATGTTTCCAGGAGTGAGTACTTAATGGAAAGTTAATACAGGTTGATTAATTTATCAAATAAATTCAGCCAGGCAACAGACAAGTAGGGCAACCCTGGCAAAATAACTGGACATGAGGACTACAGCTAAAACAGAGAGAGGGGTTGGTGGGAAGAGACACAGAAGTGGAAATATGTTCACCCATGCTACCAAGCACAAGTGAAGCCCTAATAGGAACTGGCGCAAGAAACTAAGACTGGAGGTTCTCAGAGCTCTCTGTGGACAACCGAGCATCTTGGCCACACTTTGACAGGACTGGTCAGGTCAAAAATTTTTCAAAATATTAAGATGTTAAATAGGATGTTATTTGCTTTTTCATTGTATGGACATCTATATCGATGCTGCCAAATGACAATGAAGAAATCGAAGTAGTGATACCTACCTAATAGTAGTGTTATAGGACAGGGGGAGGGGCACCCCAGAACCCCCAAACAAATAGGTTCTGCCATCCATCGCATACTCTAATGTGTAAGACCTTCAATGGAAAGGACCTTTAATACAATCAGTGTGCAATACAGAAAAGGGGAAGAATAGTTTCCATATCAGCACCCAAAGTTACCCATCTCTTGGGTAAATGCCCAAACAGGGTTGTCCCAAAGCAGAGGCACTGAGGCCTGAAACCCTGTCACAAGTCCAAGGGTCCTTTTGGTGGGGTTCCACGGAAAAGGATCAGAAACAGCCAGACAAGTCTGGGAGGAAAACAGCAAAATCAAAATCAAGCTAAATGTGCCATTGCTAACAACCCCACAGGTTTTTCACCCACATCTGTTCCAACCAGTCCAAGGCTGAGAAGCAAGCGCAGCTTCTTCACACACATCTCTGCTCCATGTGCCCCTCCAGGTCTCCTCCTTGCTCTCCATCCTTTCTCCTTCCTTCCTCTGGTCTCCTCTTCAGCTTCTCCTCCATCCTGCTCAGCTTCACCCTCCCTTGGGTTGCGCAGGGAACCCGGAACCTCCCCTTTTCCTAGGGACCCCCGTTACAGTAACTACTACATTCCAAAATAACCACTTCCAGTTTAACTTATGTCCTCGTTGAAACTATAGAATTCCTTTGTTGTGGTTGTTTAGAATTCTTAATTGTGTTATACCTCGACCCTGAAGACACATCTGCTTTTATGTAAAAAAACGGAAGGTCCACAGACCCCTCGGGCCAGACACCAAAGAGCCACGCTTGACCCAGAGAAAGCACGTGTACTATTTCAACTGTGTGAAAACACCTGCCTTTTTGCATGAAACATCATCTTTACTTGAAAGAATAATTACAACCTATAGCTAAACTGATTTTAGTAATTAGGAGACACATTTTGGGAAATGAACAAAGTTTAATATTTTTAAGAAAAAATAAAGTGAAAAACAAAAACTGAAAATTGGAAAAACTGTATCTGCTCCTTGGCAACTAAGCAATAAAGATTTTTCACTTGACATTTGCGATGATGTTAATTAAGACATTTATATTATTTGATAAAGTGTGTCAATATTTGAAGGTCAATGAACTGATGTTTGCCAAATGACCAGAGCATGATCTTACCAAAGCATGAATAGGCAAAAAATCCATTAAAAGTCCAAATGGACAACAGATTTTAAGGCAACAAAATATCAAAGCTCCTTGATGAGGTTTAATATTTCATATTGCAGATGATATTTTAAAGACTATTTGTTGAATTTTAGTGAAGGAAGTATCAAAGAAAAATAGTTTTCTGGAAAATCTATTAAAATACTAGTTACTTTCTGACTATATATTTACGGGAAACCAGATTCTCTACAAACACATCAAAACAATATGTCCTATGCAATTCAAAGTAGACACATTATGAGACTCCAATTGTGGTCCCTTAAGGCACTTACTGAAATACTTTACAAAAATATGACTAACCTTCTCATATTTTTAATATAGTATTATTTTATAGGTGTGGTATTTTTGTTAATATGCGATGCATTTATTATTATCCTTTTGTAAATAAGTAGATAGTTGGCCATGGGGTTCAGTTTTCTTGTTCTCTCAGCATCCAATGCAGATCTGCATCATCAGTGTAACCTGTCAGAGCCCATCACATCTCCTTCACAGCATCCTCCACATTTTGTTGCTGCTGCAAGCTCTGGGCAAGCCCTTTTCCCCCACTGAGCATACAGCTCATCTTTCTCCACGTTTCTGTGCTTTTCTCCTTTGCTCTAACTATCCCAGCTTCAAGTTCCTCTTGCAACCAGGCTTATTTCAAAATTCAGTTTCAGCACACTGGGATTTACCTCCAGGTGCCATGGTTTCGTGGTCCTGTTTCTTGAATTACTGTTTCATTACAGTTAAAACCGACCGAGTTTCAGCCCCGGAATGTGTGTGCAGCCTTCTTCTCAGAGACATGGACTCTTCCAAGGTGGACAGATGGGAATCAGAAGACTTGGCCCTCTGTTTCCTTCTTGGTGGAAGGAGAGCAACTTGATCAAGAAAAATAAGGTCAAGGAGAATTGGAATAAGAAGGTAAGTCATGGTTCCAGTAACACAGCACCTCCTCCTAGTCTGTATACCACTAGGCTGGAGAATACAGGCCCACCAGATGTGAACAGGGGTGCTTTGCCAGGCTTGCCGATCAAAAGGCAATGAAGGGACTTCCCTCTTAGTGGAAAGTTGCTAAGTAAGTTTTCTGGGGCTGTGGGGGTGGTGATGGGCTGTGGCAGTGGACACAGGGAAGTCAGAAAACTAGAGGCACTAACTGGTGCCTGCACCAATAATCATGGTCCATGGTCCGCAGAGCCCAGCAGGCGCTATCAGTGCTGACAACGGAGGGATATTCGAGACCTGGTCTGCTCGGGGGTGCAGCAACCTGGCCTTCAGAGAAAGCACTGACTTCTCAGTGTCCTGGAGTTTTTTCTTGGTTAGGGTATTTCTTTAAAAAAACAAACAAACATGCATTTACTCTTTTATGTTTATGCATTATATACTTGCTAAGTATAGAATTCTAGGAAAAACACTGAGGTCCCTCAGATTTTCATGGTTTTGGATAAGAACTCCACCCTCACTGGAGTCCTTCCCCTATAGAAAAAGTGTTGTTCTGACATTTTCAAGACTTCAGTTTGATTTTATGTCTTGCTAAGATCTTTACAAAATGTATTTTATGCGTGTTTCAGTTTCCTGATTCTGTAGGTCTATTTCTTTTGCCAAATTCAGGATTTTTTCAGTTCTAATTTCCTATAGTACATTCTCGACTTTTTCTCTCCATTTATTTCGTTTTTAAGACATGATAAATCTTTTACTATAAACGCACTCTATTCCTTCAGACTCTGTTAATTATATTTTCAATCTACTTTCTCTATTGTTCAGATTGAGTAAGTCCCACGGCTGTCTGTCCAACTTTGCATATTCTTTCCTCCCTCTACTTTGCTCCCATTAACCATATTTTTAATTTTAGTTTTTATAGTTTTCAGTTCTATCATTACCACTTGTCTCTTCTTTACATCTTCTGTTTGAATAATGGAAATACTTTCTATATGCTCTTTCTACTTTACAATTTGCTTCAAGCATATTCACGATTATTTGTCAAAATATTTTTATAATGGTTGCTTTAAAAGGTTTGTCAGATAAGTCTAACGTCATTGTCAACTCAGTGTTCATATCTATGAATTGTCCTTTTGCATTCAAGTTGAGATTTCCCTGGCCTCTGGTATCATTGGTGACTTTTAAATTGGAAGTCGAACATTTTATTTTTATTGATGTGACTCTGGGTCTTATCTAGCTCATCTGTTTTGATGGTATCCTCCAACAACCAGGCAGGGGGATGGGAGGCTCCATCCCTGCTGGCATAGATGGAAGTGCAAGTACCTGCCAGTTTCTATTGACACACGAACGGTAGAAGGGGCTAATTTTCACTGGAGGTGTTAGAGAAATTCTGGGTTCATGCTAAGCCTCTGCTAAAACTACCCTGGTTGGGAGGGGTGGATATGGCAGAAGTGTCCCGTTATTATTCCTTTCACGGCGTCCACTGACACCACAGAGGAGGGGTGACCTGCTCATTGCTGACTGAGGGTGAAATTCCTGATGTGCCATTGGGCCTCCTCCCATCCAGGAGCCACGGGGACGGAGTATCATGGGAGCTTCAGCCTTTGTTGCAGTAGGTGGTAGCAGTGTTGGCTAGCGCAGAAGGCCTGCTGTTCAAACATTTCTGTTTTCTGTTTTGCTAAACCACCCCTTTACTGGTCATTTGCTTAGTGAGTGGGCTTTTCTTGGTTGTACCTACTGGCACTTTTGAGTTTCCTGTTTTTTAGTTCCAAGTCTGTTTTTAAGAGGACTCACTACTGAGTTCTTTGTTGCCCAGTTGTCTTCTCTCCAGTTCTCAGAGTCTTCTCATGTTTGCTTTACAAAAACACCCAGGGTTTTTAGTTGTCCTTAAGAGGAAGAATGGAGAAACATACATCAACTGCATTTTCCCAGGAGCGGGAGGCTCCCAAAAATGGACTTTGCATCATCACAAGATGGGCTTTTAAGTAATATCAAGGAATACATATGCCTGGGAAGATGACCAGGAAAGGTGTAGTAAGACAAACAGCTCATGATAAACATACTACACCAGAAAAATACTGATTGAATTAAATATTTGAAATAAAAAGCACGACAGCAGAATAAACCATGTTAAGAATTATTTTTATGAACCAAGAATAGGAAAAAATCATTTTAATTATATAATATTTAGGAAGTGTAAGAGAAAATGGATACATTCAACTACATAAATTTAAATCTTTGGCATGGCCAAAAAAATAAAACTATTATCTAAGTATAGTCAAAAATCACATGGTAAACAAAAAACTACAGAGTCTCAATTTGTATTACAAGGAGTTCATGTCGTTGGCATATAAAAAGCTACCAATTGCTCTTTTTTTATTTTATCATCAACAAAATGATAGAAAAAGTAGAATAATTTTTAGATGTTATTTTAATACAGAATAGGCAAAAAGAAAAATAGGCAAAAAATATAAAAAGACAATTCACAGAAAAGCAAATACAAATGGCTTTTAAATATTGTAAAATATATTTAACCTTATTCATAGTAAGGGAATGCAAATTTAGACAACAATGTGAAAGTATTGTAACTCCCAACCATTCCAGCAAGCAAAAATCCAAAAAATTATGACACATTCAGTTGATGGGAATTTTTGGATCTCCCACAAGGGAGGAAAAAATATTTAGGTTCCTTATAGAAAAAAAAAAGAGGACACAACAAAGCCAGCTGAAGAGATGGGTGCTGGACTCCCCTTAGTGATGATTCATGCAGCATATAGGGGGACAAATTAATGATGTTAAAATGATTTTAGCAGCACAAATTTGCCAAGAGGAAAATATATTTGCTTTTTTATACCCTGTGTGCTCGCCAATACACATCACACCAGCTGTAGGTTCAACTTAGTTCTTCTACCCTACACAAGGTAAGTCTGTTGAAAGCACAGATGTGAAAGATGGCTGACTCTATAAGTTGGGAATGGACTTAAGAGTCTGGTGCTAAGAACTAATTCATTACCTATATTACCCATTCCATAAAACCACACTCCAAAATGTCAGTCGGCCTGCCACTGGGAGCTGGCCGGAGGGAGTGCATGGGCGTTAGGAGCGCAGCCAGCCAGGGACCGCTGAGCGCACTTGTGCGGAGGCAGAACCTTGAGTTTTACTCTAAATCTTCTTCTCTCTCTATGTCACCGTTTCTATTAAAGATAGTTCACACCAACAGCCCGCTTTTGCCCTTGTGCGTGTGGATGGCCAGGCCCACTTTCAGAGCATGTACCCCTTAATATTTTGGGGTCCCTGGGAACCCCTCATTCATGGGTACTTACATACTATTTTGAGATTCAGGTGAAAAGAATCATGGCACAGATGAAAATGAAACTTTTCAGAACTAGGAGACCATGTCCTATGCACAGGACCTTGCAGGTCGCTGTCCTCCCACATGGAGATCTGCGGACCTCAGAAGCCCAGCTAAGGCATGCTCCGTCTGTGCCTGTTTTGTGGCCACCGATTTTAGTTGATTATCTAGATCCTTTGTCCAAGAAATCAGAAATGTTATCAAATTTGTGAAGGGTAGGTGGGAAGGAAAGGAAGAGGAGAAAAGAAAAGGTAAAGGAAGAGAGAAGGGATATAAAAGACTTGGGGGTGAAAGTAGAGGGGCATAGGAAATGAAGAGGGAGAGAGACAGCAAGAGAGAGAAGAGGGGAAAGAAAGATGGAGAGTAGAGAGAAAAAAGGGTGAGAAAAGTAAGAGAAAGCGAGAAAGTGAGGAGAGAGTGAGTTGGGAGAGGAAAAAGGGTAGGAGGAGGGAGGTAGAGTGGTGAAGGAATGACCGCGCTGGACACCTGGAGGCTTGGCTGTGCTGTTGTGGATGACTTTGGATCCACTCTACTGCTCCGCCCACATGGGACAGGGCAGAATTGTGCTTCTTTTCTCATCAAAAGATGTCATGCCTCTGGGCACTGACTTTTTCAGGCTACCCTCTTTGTCGTTTCAAAGTAGTTTGCTTGGTGATTTTTTTTTTTTTTTTTTCAAAAATATCCATTAAGTATAAGCAGAACCTCTATAAAATTTTTATCTAGAAGGTTAACTTTGCTGGCTATTTTTGTAATACCTCTAGAATGTAACTTTTCAGTAACTTGGGTCAAACTGTTGCAGCATCATAAGGAACATACACACACATACACGCGCACACACAGTGCGATACTAGCAGCTCAAACAAAGAATGTTTGAATCAAGCAGCACTGTGTGCTTACCCAGAGGCCCCTCCCCTCTCCCAAGATCCTGACTGATTCTCACAATAACCCCACAGGGCAGGTGTATCTTTATTGCACAGAAGCCCAAGAAGCTCAAAAGAGTGAGCTCCACAAGCTGGTGAGCAAAGGATTTTTATGCTTAGGTCCTCTTAGTGCAGAACTCATATTCTTTCATGACGCCAGCACCTTTCCTATTTGTTGCCCTCGTTCTGTCATTTAAAACCTTGCTCCACTGTGACCTAACATCCCATATTCCATTCCATTGCACATGCAGATTATGCTGCTGATTTTGTCTTCTCACTTCACCTCGGTCAGGAAATAACCTTCGTCAATAAGCAATCAGCAGAACACTGTTACTTGTTTTTCTCTGTACTCAGAGGCAATCTGCCTTTTCTTTGGCATCTTTATCTGCAGAGCCTCTGAGAACAGGAGCTTGGATCTATTTCTAAACTCCTAGAGTTATACATCTTTGAACTTTATAGATTCCTATTATCTCCTTTCTCAGTCCTGGACTGAAGCCTATAAACTCCCAAATTTAACAGTTTTTATTAAATGCTGCACTAGAATTGTTGAATAAGCTTAAAAAGAATTTTTATCTTAATTTAGCTGGAAGAAGTTTAAAAAATACTGTTTGCTCTACACCTTTGATTTGTAGTATGCAATAGAGTTCAGAAATAATTGTGGGAATTGTTTGATGATAGTTATGGCAACAAAATGAATTATTGACTTATGTTATCTTAGGGTCATTTTTCATTTATACATCCAATAAGCCTCTGCTAAGTCCCAGAATTAAGGGAAATACAATCTAGATATAATATAAAACAAAGCCTCATAGCACGTGATGTCTACTTGGAAACCCAGGCTAAAAATCTACTCCAAATAAGTGCTACGTGATCTTGGATAAGTCATTAATCTCTCAAGTGCTGTTTCATCTGCTATAACATGAGTAAAACAATAGCCTTTTTAAGATCACTTTAAAGCTCAAAGTTGTGTTTTACAATAGATTCTGAATAACTAAGTTGAAAATGAGCAATATTGTCTAACTCTCCAGATGTAATGTGGGTGAAACTGCAAACATAAAGAAAAAAAAAAAATCACAGGACCCATTGTGGTAGTTATTTCCTGAGAAACTATATGATCCTTTGACTGTTCTTCCTTTTGAAGTCAGTCTCTTAGTTTAAACCTCTTTTGATAAGGATCTCACAACATATAATTACACTAAAGGTAATATTCAGGAACCACAATCATTACTGCTCTAAAAACAGCAACAGAAATGTAATAGTAACAGCAAATCAAGTACACTCTCTTACAACAAGGTTAACACTATATTTGTCTATTTTACAGAGCAAAACTTATCACATTTAATTTTCTTTCTTAAATATTGAATTGTTTCATTTATAGATGGAGCATAGGAAAACTGAATAAAGGGTCAGGAAGAAAAGACAAAATTTGCAAGCTGAGCATAGATCTGCGGCACACAGCAGGGGAGAAGGAGTGAGCGAGATGGGTCAAAACAGGGAAGAGAAGAACACAAGGGACTGTTATGATGACTCATGGATGCTATTGTGGTGGGGAAATACAGGGATGACACCTGAAGGGAGAACAATGATGTAAGTAGAAAAGTAAAATATAAATTTTAAAACAATAGTTTCCTTTTTGGACAACATTGTTTTGTCAGTCCATGCTTCTGTTTGATACTACTAGCATTCTTTGCACTTGAGCCCACATGTGAGATTTTTGTATCTCCTTATCAAGTAATTCTTAATAATAGAAGATGTACTAATAAATTTAAAACAGTTGGGCTAACAAGATCATCTCAAAAGTCTAACTAAGACACTTTATCAATTTTTTTCTCTCCTGGAATCCCTTGTGTTTTATGCTTTTATTTTAAATTTTTCCAACTGATTTTCATTTGCTGCTTTTATTTTGAATTTTACATTTGATATTAAATATGACATCAAAAAGCTGTGTTGAATAACCATCCTTAAAATTCCTAAAGTATGTTCTCCTCTAGATACAGTACTAATGACTAGAGTAAGTCTTGGTTGAATCATGAGGTTCACCGAGCAACAGTTATTCCAAGCAAAAATGTTTATCCATAAAAACTGCAAAACTCAAATATAATGTGATTTATCAAGATAATTAACTCAATAAAGTATGTTTCTATTTTCAAAAAGATAATTTGTCAGGATGGCGCTACTCCACAGACAGCAGAGTTTATAACAGTCTAAAACATCAGTAAAGTGTATGATTTTGTCTACAAGAAAGCAAGAATAAACTAGTCCTTTGATTATAGTCATGAAGAACAAAGACTTAAATCAAGTTAATCCCATCCTAAGTCATTGAAAAAAATAAAGAAGTAGGGAAGAAGTCAGGGGGGAGAAGGAGTAATATTAAGTAAGTAGTATAATAGCAAAAGCAGAAAAATATGTTGGGAACAAGATGAAGATACTGCTTTGATGAACGTCATTGTTTGGAGCATCTATAAAAATACATCTGTCCCCCCACATGCACATAGGCACACAGAGGCACTGCTCTCAGAAACTGTTTGATATTCCAGGCTCATCCTGGGCCCCCCTTTCCTTCTGTTTTTAAAGAATTCATCAACTGGAATCCTCATGTCTCACATATACTTTTCCTCTTTTGGTTGGGCCAGTAATATATTAAAAACAAAAACAAAATCCAAATTCACAAAATTCAAAATGTATTCTTGTCTTTTGGCATTTTGACTTGACTCCTTTCTCATATGAAGTTTAATAACACATAGAGGAATAAAACAGGCCAATATTAAAGTCATTTTAAAAACCAAATGCTTCAAAAGCATATTTTCTAACTAATAACTTAAAGGAGATCTCACATTCCAGGTATCAAGGTATGTATTTGTTAATCTACTTTTGCTGAATGTAGCATAACACTCATCAATCTAAAATAAACAACAAATTGATTTCAAATGCTTGATGTAATATGAAAATATGCATAATTATGAACTTTGAACACAATAGTAATTCCAGTTATCTTAGCAATGCCAATATTTTTAAAAGATCTCAAGTATTTCCACAGATAGAGTAATTAAAAATAATTCATCTCACTATTAAAAACTATTGACATTAGAACTTTAAAAATTACTTTAATCATAAATTTTACTAAATTTTTACAAATTATCTTGAGAGATAACAGGAGAAAGATGACAAAATCAAAAATATGTAAGTGTAAGTTTATGATTTTAGGGAAAAAATTAATTTCATGAGTGATGAGCTGAAAATGTAATGATAATGATAATAATAGTTATAATGGCACTATATCTAGATATATACTTACTCGTGTCTCTAAACTGGTGGCACTGAAAATAGCTGTTTTTCATAAAATGAAAGTAAAACTATTCAGTAACTTGCCTAAAGTTAAGCACTTGGATTTGGAAAAGCCTGGATGTGAAATCACAAGACTGATTCCAGAGGTAGTAGATTCTTAAATATTTGGAGAAAAAGACGTTACAACTTGGAAAAGAGCTAGGCAAATTAATATATAGCAACAGTAGGATATGATTGCTAAAGATAAAAATGATGTCATCTTAGGCTGAATTAATAGTTATTTAATATTTAAATAGATGGTCTGAACAGTACTCTTACTAGTCACACCATAGCTGTAGTTCTGGTATTCATTCTAGAACAAACATTTTAAGAGACGATCAGTAACGAGCAAATGCAGAAAAAAGTAACCATACCACGTAGGAGCTAGAAGTCATACTATACAAGGAATGACAGGAGAAACCAGAGGTGGTTATCTTAAAAAGGAAAGGAAAGGAAGAAATGAATATGTACTCAGTACCTACTATATAGGAGGCATTGCTTGGATAATCTAAGTTAGCCAAGAAAAAATGCTAGCACACATCTGTATTCTCAAAAGGCTGAGGATCACTAAGAAGACATTGTCTCATCAGCTATCCATTTTGCTGATCTGAACTCTAAGATGATCTAGAATATATAAAATAAGCTAGGAGCTAAATTTATTATTTTTTTAAGATTTATTTATTTATGCACACAAGAACTGGGGTACAGGCCAGAGGTATGGGGGGTGAGAGGATTCACCACAGAGAGCAGGGAACAGAACAGGCAGATCAACAGAAGTACACTGCTGAGGGGAGCAGCAGGCACAGCAGGAGAGGTCTGCTGTGCCATGTGGGTCCCCTCCCTGGCCGGCAGCAGGGATCGAACTCATGCTGCAGTGGCTGTGGTTTGCTTCATAGTGCATTGCTTAACCCACTGCGCCACCAGGGAGGGCCCATGGAGCTAAATTTAATAATAGGGATTAAAAGTATTAATCCTGATTACAGTGCCTTATAACTTATATTCAATATGCAGAAATATGAATAAACTAGAATGGGTTGTGGAGTTACCAAAGACAATCATAGATGGAAGGAATTAAGGGAACATGGGAAAAGGAATTGAGAGGCAGGAAAGATTTAGAAGCTGAAGAGGCATAGTTGAGATAAAAGAAGAAGGTAAGTATGACTTAGGTAATGCTGATATGCCAGGCTGGTTGTGAAGTTGGGAAGAATGATGAAGATGGGACTACAAAGTTAAGCAAGAGCTAGTCACATAGAGAAATTAAGTCACATAACAAGCTTTACATTTTTATTGGTAAAACATTAGCAGGAAAGTTGTATAACCAGTTTTGAGTTTTAGAAGAGTGTATGTCTAAAAGGTGGGAAATAAGTAGGATTATACTGCCTTCTCTCAGGTGAGAGATGCTAATGACATGAAATAAGTCTTAGAATAAAGGATTTGAGCAGTCAAGGCCTCTGAAAAAATAGAAACCACTGATTCAAGGAATATGACAATGTGTATCATCTGCCACACTGAGGTAGATGATAGTAAAGTTAGTTAAAACCAAGTGTAAAATAATGTTACATCTTAAAATGTTTAGAGCAACCAGATCGATTACCTTCTAAGCAGCACTAATAAGCATTCAATCTGACTTCTCTGAAGCAACAAAGAACACCAAAAGAGAATGTACAGTACATTTCAGATCACTGAAAGAGAAAAATTGCCAATCTGTAAACTACATCCAGCAAAATTATTTCTAAAATGGCTATTTTAAATGTTAAAAACTGCAGATAAATAAGCTGAATTTGTCCACAGCAAATATGCTTTAAGGAAACTACTAAAAGGAGCTCTTCTGGGAGGCAGAAATTAAAGCAAATAAATAGTAACAGAAAGGGCAATTACCCAGCATGTCTAAATAAATATTGTAAAAAAGTAACAATATCTTGAATTGAATTCAAAATACAAAGAATTAAACAAATAACAATAACAATGCAGTATTATAAGAGTCCAATATAAATCCTTCCAGAAATAGGAAAAGCAAACAAAACAAACTTCTCAACTTCTTTTAAAAGGTCAGTATATTATTAAATATTAAATATTAATATATCAAAACCTTCAGTTAATAAGGGGAAGGGAGAGGGGAAGTGTTCATTCACTGTCATGAACACAGACTTTCCACATCCTAAAAACAAAGAGAAATGAAATAAATAATGTAAGTAAACGGCACTCATTATTATGCGAGGGGGGTGGAGAGAGAAGCAATAGAACTTGAATTGTTGATCACAGCAATGAGAAATTACTCCAGCCTTGGGAACTTTTTGATAAGAGACAAAGTTGAGCTTAACATATATCCAGTCTTCAGTTTGCTACTACGTGGAACTGAAAGATTTATGCATTGATATTATGTTATCATCCATAAAAAAATCTCAACCTGAGCACCTAGTCACTACCGCCTATATTTCCAAGCCTCCAGTACCGACAATTGCTCATCTCCACTGTGAATGCGACCCATTAACACGGTCATCTTTCCACTTCACCTTCTCTGGCGCATCACTTTTGACATTTCCCTGTATAGCATCTCACACTTTCACATCCATCGCACTTAACCTGTCAACCCCCCAACTCAAATTGATTAAATTGATCTCTGCATACCTCATGATCGCACCTGAGTGTCTCTATGTATGACTAAAAACCAGCCAGAGTGCTAACATGACCCAGTTTAAATTACTAACCCTGGGCCTTTGGAACTGCACAGAGAACTTACCACCTATGCCCATGGTGAGTTTCACAGAGATTGTTTTAGTTGCAAACATCTATTTCTTCACTGTACCCTCCTCACTCTAAGCTGAGGACCCCATATTTTACTAAGATACCAAAATCAATTAGAAAAAACCACCCTCACTTTTCTGCCTAGTTTATCAACATGTCTGTTGCACAACTGTTCAAACCCTGTTGGTGACATTTTCACAATCACACAAGAGCATCACAGTGCCTTGGTTAAAGTCAGGAAGATGCTTAGCAAACATGTTCTAGAGGGTCTCCCTGTGGCACAGGGGTTAAAGACACAGCACCATCAAGCTATCGCCAGCCACTGAAACGTGAGTTCTACCCCCAGCCAGGAAGCTGACCCACATGGCTCAGCAGACCTCTCTTGTGTCACCCGCTGCTCCCCTCAGTAGTGTATTTCAATAGATCTGCCTGTTCTGCTCCCCACTCTGTCTCTGGTGACTCCTCTCAACACCATCCCCACACCTCTGGCCTACACCCCAGTTCTTATAAGCATAAATAAATCTTAAAAAAAAAGTGTGCGAGAGTAGTGGTCCTCAGAGTATGCCAGATAGACCTGCAGCATCAGCAGCAGCTGGAAATACTGTTATGTGCAAATTCCCAGACCTGCTGAATTAGAATGATGGAGGGTGAGCTCAGCAGTCTGTTTCAGCCCTCCCGAAGAGTCTGTGTGCACTAAAATATGAGAACCTCTGCTGCAAGGAAGTACTGATTTAACCATGCTGCTTAAACTCTGGCACAAAACAAAGAATGTAGAAGACTAATTGTTTTATTATTCAGGCGGGACACAAGAAGGAGGAGCACATCGAAGCACACACTTTTCAACTATAAGACATCAAGGTGTTAACACATTCTTTTTCAGATGACACTGAAATCCAGTAAAGTGTACAAGTCCATATTGTTAGCTTCACTGTGACCTTTAACCGTAATACGTAAAAGGCAATCAAATATTTTCCTCCTAAAATAGAGTGCTAACCTCTGTCTTCCATGTTAGTTTCCTGGAGGTACAATAACAAATTACTTCACTAAATGGCTTAGATGAAGACAAAATTACTCTTTCAGAGTTGTGAGGCAAACTCTGAAATCCAGGTGTGTCACTGCTAGATTTGGAGATCTGGGGAGTCCTCAGGCAAAACTCACCGCACACCTCTCTCTTAGCTGCTTGTAGTTACTGGTGGTTCTAGGTGGTGTCACTGTAATTTCTTTGCTGAAAATATTTTTGCTTCAAAACTAACTGGCTGTAATGCGATTTTTTGCTCTATAAAATGATACAACCACAAAAAATAATGGGGGGAAAGAAATTTAAAAGAACATAATGAAGGATTTTCTTCTTTTTGCTTAAGTTTCTTCTTTCCCTTTGAGATATCGGTCTCCAAATACCACATGCATATTTATAACTGAGCTCTGTGCTGCATCGTGAAAGCCTCTGCACCTGTTACTGGACAGCCCAGGGAGGTTGCTGGGGGTTGTGTTTGGTATCATTCTATGTAATGCATGTGCAATGTATGTAAATATTTGGACAGCATTTAAACCCTCCATCACATACTCAGCCCACATATTTCACCAAATCATTATAAAATCATAAAGCACCAAATCATAAATTCTGTGCAGTCACTAAAATAGTGTCTACATCATGTCCCCACTGTCACATAGAAAAAGCTCCAGTTCTTTATTCTTTCAAAAAATTATCTTTGTGTAGAAGAACCGGGGTGCAAGCCAGAGATCCAGGGGAATAAGAAAAATTCACCAGAGACAGAGTGGGGAGCAGAAGAGGTTGATTTACTCAAACACACTGCTGAGGGGAGCAGCAGATGAGACAGGAGAGGTCTGCTGCGCCATGTGTGTCCCCTCCCTGCATGGGGATGGAACTCAGGCCTTTACTGTGATAGTGTTGAGACTTAGCCCTTAGACTACCAGAAAGCCCCAAATTCCAGTATTTTCAAGAAAGTTATCTCCATCAAGAATCACTGGGGGGCCTCCCTGGTGGCGCAGTGGGTTAAGCAACAACCTATGAAGCAAACCGCAGCCACTGCAGCACGAGTTCGATCCCTGCTGCCGGCCAGGGAGGG
>JAGFMF010011760.1:6247482-6281530 GCA_019455555.1 Galemys pyrenaicus | reverse complement strand
CTGCTCCCCGCTCTCTGTGGTGAATCCTCTCACCCCCCACACCTCTGGCCTGTACCCCAGTGCTTGTATACATAAATAAATAAATCTTTAAAAAAAAAAAAAGAATCACTGGGAAGAGGGGGAAGAACACAAGGAGCTTGACTCCTCTTTAGTTCTCAATTTCTAACACTTTGTGATAAACACAGCAGACTGGCATAAGAGAAGCTGTTGTATCTAAATTAGCTAAAGAATCAATAATTATGCTCCTGAAGACTGTTGTCAACTAGCTCTTTCTGTATATTTACCAAAGCTGGTAAACTTTCGTTTTGATGGTGGGAGGGATGGCAGTGGTCACGAGTATTTGCAAACTGGTATGTTACCGCTTCCTGATTTTACACTCTTCTCACCATCCAGTTTGCTATCTCAGCATCTTTTTGCAATATAAAAATGGGAGTACCACGTCTGCTGAAAAACCAAATTGAAATTAAATTGCTCATCAGTCATTCAATCTCCATGGCAAAATTAACTTCCAGTCAAGCAGTTATGTGGCCAAAATGGTTGAGGCGCAAGTGCTTGTGCAAAGAACTAAACATTGGCCTGCATTAGTGGCCACTCTCGGGGTCCTCAACTTGCAGAACTTCCCTCCAACCTCTGCCTTCATCTTCTGTGGCGCTGACTCCTGCATGTTTATGTGTCCAAACAACATCGATCTTGAGGACATTATGCTAAGTGAAATAATTCAGATGGAGAAATGACAAATATGGTGTGGTATCAGTTACACATGGAATCTAAAAAAGGTGAGCTGACAAACAGAAAACAGCTTGGTGATGACAGTGAACTGAGGTGCAGAAAATGAGGAGATGCTGGTCAACAGGTAGAAACTTCTTGTTGTAAGATGAAAAAGTTCTGAAGATTTAATATATAGCTTGGTATTATAGTTAATAATACTGTATGATATACTTAAAATCTGGCAAAAGAATAAATCATATTCTTTATTTATGCATACCAGAGCTGGGGTACAGGCCAGAGGTGTGGAGGTTGAGAGGATTCCCCAGAGACAGAGAGGGAGCAGAACAGGAAGTTCTACTGAAACACACCACTGAGGGGAGCAGCAGGTGAGGCAGGAAGGTTCCCCTGCCTGGCTGGGGCTCAAACTTGTGCTATTGTAGCTGGAGATAGCTTGACAGTGCTGAGATTTAACCCTTTGCGGCACCAGGGAGGCCCCTGTTTCTTTTTTCATGTACAAAAACTTTAGTTTCTCTGGGAGAGCAATGAGGAATGAATATACTAGTATGATTCATGAACCTCATTTTACTTTATAATGAGCTGAACAAGGATGTGTTAGGAGTAGAAATGGCAGCTGTTCTGCTATGATTGACTTGCTTGTTATTGCATTTTTATTGTTATTTCAATCCACAGTTTCTTTGCAGGAATCTTTTCGAGCCTCTTGCCAGTTTGTAAGAGGGTTAGTTTAATTAAAACTAGATACTACAATCCATAAACTCACTGCACTAGGCACAGGTAAACTGTGATGCATTGTGGAACACCTGCTTTCTTTCAGGAAATACTGGGAATGCACATGGTCTTTTGTGTATCCAAGGAAGAACACCAGCATCAATTCAGAGCTTTAGTATTAGTAAGATAACTTCTTCTGACAATAAACACATAACTAGTATTAGATGAATATTCTAACATGTGGTTCATCTTACACACCCATTGAGAACACCATTCTGGGAGACATGACCGCTCAGCCGGAAAAAGCATCAGGAGCACGCATGCTCTATTGGTTCCCAACAGTTTTCCTCACACACCTTCCATTCTGTTTCCGTTGTCATCAGCAACACGATCTCAAAATGCGGCGCTTCTAGTGTTTGCTCAATATGCCTTCAAACCTGACCCTGTATTTCATGAAGACATCTACTCTCAGTGTTTATTTACCTTTTAATTTTACCTCTTATTTGTATGCATTTTCTCATTGAGGTGACATGGGTTTACTACACCTGATATTATTCAGAGGTGCAGGTGCTCATCTCTGCAGACGCAAGTCAGCACCACACACCCTCCACAAGGCTCCTATAGTCTCCACCATGGTCCACTAGCCCCCCTCCCTCTAGGTTTCCCCACTACTCCCTCCTACGGGTCCACAAGAGTTATCTCTTTTATGGCATCACTTTCTTCTCATCCCATAAAAAAAGGCAGCAGCAGTGTACACACCCTGAAATCTAGGCTTCTAGGGTCAGTCTGGCCTGGATGTGTGATGTGGGGTAAGCTGCTTTGAATCTCTGAACCTCAGTCTCTTCAACATGAAAAGGAGTGATAAAAATGGGAGCTGACACAATCTGTTCAGTCATGTTAAAGAAAAGTGGGCACGCAAAGTATTTCTAAAAAGGGGAGTAAACTGTGTGAAATGTTGCTGAGTGGTAAAGGCAGGTGAAATTGGCAAGGCTCTGCAAATTTTCCCCATAAGTCAGTCAAGGTGTATTAGTGCTATCGTTATCATGTTTGTTGACTTCTTGGTGTCTGTTCATCCGTCTCTGAACTCTGCATTGCTCTTCCAAGTCTGAGCAAGGGGATGTCCCCTGAAATGCTGATAGTTTGCCGCTATTTGCTTACTTCGAGGCCTATCTGCTGTACCAGGCCTTGGTGCTCCTCCTCCATATCCTGACCAGAACTCTTCCAGTTCCTATCAATCCTTCCAGCGCCATAACTGAGACCTCCATTTGAACACCAGGAATGATCTAATGCCAAAGACACTGAGACTCAAAAAATAAAAAAGAAATCCTATAATGTGTTATATTCAGGTCTAGAATTTAGCATCATAAAAGATTTTGGTTCAGAAAATATTGAAAATAGAAAACCAGATGGGGGCTTGGCAACACTCACCGATCTCCCCCTGACCCCAGCAATCTCCCCTTTGACTACTTGGTAATCGCCCCTCATGGTTCCTATGTTGGGCCCAAGTTATCTGTAATCGTCCTCTTTTAAAGGAAAAAACTTCATTTAAGATTTTTTTCATTAATATGTGGCAACATGGCTTGATTTCAAATGCACTGTTTTGCTGAAAAGTTTAGGGACATGTGACTTATGCTGTCATACTTGGTGACACTTTCTCATGTGTGCTACTGAAGTCTCCATAGCCTTAAACTGTGAAAGAGTAACAATTAGAGCTGTGATTGCCAAATCATACAAGAAAGTGTCTCCCTCCACTGCTCTCACTTCACTGGTTTCTAGTTATCTCCCTCCCCTTCATCCTGCCTAACGTTGCTTCCCCTCAATTTGTTAAACCTTCTAAGTAGCATTTCTCTGAAACTAGTCATTCTTTCCAAATCCTAGAGATGAAACTAATCAAAGTAAAAAATGAAATGAAAGCTAAGCCTGTGCATAAAAGACAAAGAATCTTATGCCTCTGGTACACAAAATATCAGTCTTTGAAATTTATGGGAAACTTTATATTTAATATGACTAGAACCTAAAATAGAATCCTAAGGATTTAAATGGAGCTTCTAGGATTCTATTAGTGGTTAATTTATACTTGAAGCATCTAGGTCATTTAATTTTATAAAGTTTGAAGCCAGGAAAATGTTCTTAGCATTTATAGTTTGGGGGAAAATAAGTAAAAATGGTAATAAAAAGGAAATATTCTGTTTATGCTTTCCTTGGGATTACATATAGAGTTACGTTTTGATAGTTTGCCCAGAATTTATAAACTTTGGATGTATATATCAAAGGTGTTCCACACAGACCTTCCCCTTCGCCTATATTACTTCAGACACCCAATTTCCCTTGACCTCAGGCAGAGGCTGGCTGCCATAATTTCTTGTCTGCAACGTGCACATTAAGTTAGTACAGCCAGATCCGAATCAGAAAACTTCATGTCTCCTCAATTCGTAATGCTTTCTCAAATTCCTAACAGAAACGGACATTTTAGGAGACATCATTTTAGAAGACAGTGGCTAATAATGATCTCAGACTGTCCCAGTGAAATGTGCAAAGGGAAGATATAGTGCAAAGGAAAACCAAATACAGGCAGCCATTTTTCTTCAGTTCTGTGTAATTCCTTTCAAGTTCTCATCTCCCTCTTAAACTTTAGGTGCCAGTGCCGTGAAGCACAGGCTTCCAAGCGCCTGCTGCTGCTGAACAAAGCAGGGACTTGTTTATACTAAGCATGTTTATGCATTCCAGTATTCTGTTGGCTTTTAAAACATGCGATGTATCTGACGCACCCTAAACTCACTCTCCTTAATAAATCACAATGCCTTTAAATCTCCCAGCAGCATGAATACCAGCAAGAAGACCCAACAGAAGACAAGGCATGAGCATAAATTGTCCTCAAGCAACCACTGTATCATATGCAAGAAAGACAATATGTTATTATTAGGGTATTGTTATAATAAGAAAATTATTTCTAAAATTCTGCCAGTAAATGTCAAATGCAAAACTGTAAAACTCATACAAAATAACATGGTAGAAAACCTAGATGATCTTGACTATGAAAATGACTGCTCAGACACAACACCAAAAGCACCGTGCATGAAAGAAAAAACTGATAAGTTGGACGTCATAAAAATGAAAAACCTCTGCTCTGTGAAAGATAATTTCTAAAGAATGATTAGACATAGAGTGGGAGAAAATATAGCCAAAAAACATAGGTGATAAAGGAGTCTGATGCAGAGTATACAAAAAACAAATTCGACAGTCAAAAAAAAAACCTGATTAAAAAGTAGGTCAATGAACTGACATCTATCCAAAGAAGATACACAGAAGATCCACATCTTACATCATTCGGAAAATGTGTATCAAAACAATGCGATACCACTGAACAGTTATTACAATGGCCAGAACCTAGAACATTGAAACATGGAATGCTGGTGAGGTGGTAGAGCAACAAGAATTCTCATTCATTGCCATGGGAATGCAAAATGGTATCAATCCTCTGGAAGGTACAGCTTCTTAGCTGGTGTTGCATGATCTTGTAATCACAGGACTTTGTATTTATGCAAAGGAATTGAAAATGTATGTCCACATAAACATCTGAACACGGACTTTTATAGGGGCTTTATTCACAATTGTCAAAACTTGGAAGTGACTAAGATGTTTTTCAGTAGCTAAACTTCTACAATTCAGATTGGTCCACTTGCATCATGGGGTCCCACCCTTCACCTTAACCTCTCTATAGTCATTCCCATATCCTTCCTGGCTCTTATTGACCCAATAGCTTATATATATTTTGTTTTTCTTTCAACAGACTTTCCATTTTCCTCTGAAGCATGCTGTATTAGACCTTGTTCTAGTTTAGCTTCTGATTGTTTTTTATTCTACTATTATACCTCTATTCCTTCAAATTTCTTTTGGAAGCAATTTTAATGGCATAGCTAATAATACTCTTAAAAACTCTTGTGTAGTTTTTCTTTCACATAAAGAAAAATGTCACATTATGATGGAGTTTTCTATGTATCTTTGGTTTAGTTGATTTTTTTCTTACTTAGCAATGTTCTGCCCAGTCAATAAATTCAAGTCCACAGCCTATGATAGTTTGAGAACTCTGATTATTATTCACAAAGCCCTAAGATAAATTTATATTTTGTTATTATTTTCAGCTCTATAAGAAGCAGCAATTTGTTTCATGAGCAATAGTCAAAAGTCACTAAATATAATTTTTTCACAGAAATCATGGCAGAAGTAGATGTGCCTTGTAAGATGATACAAAGAAATACCCCATCTGCTTGTATTCTATTCAAATAGCACGCTCAAATACCACCTCTTGGGATGTTCACAGGACCCCAAATTTTAACTATTCCCATGCATTCTGACACCTGTAATTGATAAAATATCTCAGTGCAATTCCCAAGTACCAATTAACAGTGGTGGTGACATGAAAAATGTAAACATTTCAAATGATAAACAATATCTGAAAAACAATCCAGCAGGGAAAAAAATGACAAAAGATTTTCTTTCTTTTCATTCTTTTTACCTTTCCAAGAATCGCTCTCCTCTTGTCAGATGTCACAATATGGATGGTGATTTTCATGCAACTCCTTGCAATCTCATTCCACATCTCCACCTCTGTCTTAACGTTTACACTCCAGAGTTGTGTGGCACACAGGAACCTACCTCCTGCTGAATAAAACAGAAATATTGCACTTTGTGGGTCTGAGATCACCACGTGTTCACCACGTGTTCTGAACCACCTGCTTCAGAATCTCCTGGCAGCTTGTTCAGAACTAAAATACCTGAGACCAAACTAGCCCCACTCCATGTGAATTTCTGCAGGTGCAGCATAAGAATCCATGTTTTTAACACAATTTTGGGTGATTCTTATAAACGCTAAAGGTTGGATTACACTGCGCTAGAATAGCCATTTCTAAACGCTGCTTCAAAAGATTTACTTCTGTCTCTTCTCTTTGCTTAACTACAAATAAGGTTTGATTAATGAAGACAATTACGCCCCAGGGTTAAGGTCATTTCTACTTTCTATTACTTTTTTATATTAAGCTTAGCTGTGCTGAAGTGCTGGTCCCCAAATGGGTCTCCTGCCAGTGCTCCAAATTACAAGCACATGGATTACCCCCAATATCTGAAAGTAGAGGTTCCTTTAAACCCTTTCCTAAGCTGGAGTGGCGCAGAGCAAAGAAGCCACTACCATGAATTCACATGGAAAAACTTTGGAGCTTCCCAAACAAACAAACAAAAAAACAAACCTACTGTAGTGGCAGCAAGGCACAAAGCAGGTTATCTACGATTCCAAGCAGGCGGGTCAAGGAAGGAGTCCTGGAGCCCTTCCTTGGTGGCTTTTTATGCTTTTATTATCAGAGGTGACCTCAAAGGCGACCAGGTACATGGCAGGCAGGGGTGGAGGGCAGGGGGCCAGGAGGCTGACAGACCTTCTAGCTCCCCCGGCGGTCTCACTCTCTCTGCTGCTTCTGCTGTTCTCCTTCTGCTATTTTCTGCTGCTGCTCTCCTTCTCTCTTGTTCTGCTGGCATCCTCGTGACACCGCCCTTACAGGCCCGGTCTAAGCCCAGGTGCCCCCACTTGCGCATGCCCACGTAGGCCTGCGTGCAGCACCGCGGATGTCCATCATTACACCAATGGCAGGAGGGCGGTAAAGCCTGATAATTTTTCTCTGACCCTACACCTACCCAGTCACAGCAGGTCACACACAAAAAAAACCTAAAATAACAGTCCCATCTAGTCAAGGCAGGAATGACAAGCACAAAGGTGGCGAAAGCAGCTCTGGTGCCGCTGGAGCCGCCGCTGCCGCAAACCCACGCGGCGTCGCTGCCGCAAACCCACGCAGCCGCGCGGTGCTTTTCGGCCTCTGTCGCAAAAGCAGCCTCGCGGACTACTTTCCGTGGGCAAGCCGACGCCTTAGCGTGCGCTTAAGAAAAGCGACCATTCCTGCGTGGTTACTAAATGGGGGACACAGACTTATGTGTGTCCTGAGCAAGCGCAGGTGCCTGGGTTTCCCCCAGACAGCATAGGGGGCTCGAGGGTCCCCAGCAGCTAGAGGAAGGGAACTTCTAGAGGAAATGTCCACGCCCCGAGTTTCTTCCGGCCGCCTCCCCTCCCGCCTCTGCTCTGGTCCTGAACAACGACAGCCACGTCCACCGCCAAGGCCGTCGTCACGCGGTAAGCACGTTGCGGCCCCTTCCAGCTAGGGAGGTGACTGAGTGGTCTGTTCTCTCAGCTGATCTTGGTGGCAGGACAGACGGCCCTCGTGAGACACGTGGCATGGTCCCTGGGGCCTGGGCTGTCTGGGGAGCGAGCCCTTGCGCACGCGCAGCCAAACCCAAGTCCGGAAAGCACTTTCCCGCATGGCAGAGTCCGGGGGAGTTCTGGTTCTGTTTTTATTTCGTTTTGTTTTTCATTCTAAAGTGTTCCTGGAGCGTGGGCTGCGTTTTTTTGCAATGAGTTTCTACTCCTCTTTAATGTCTGCTGTTTCTTCTTGAAGCTTTAACTTTGCTTTTCAAAGCCCAGTGGATTTCTGCAAAACAAATTAAATTATAACAAAATTCCAGTCTGTGTTTATCGTCATCTCACATCTTTGGCTCTGAGGAGTGCATGATAAGAGAAAATGAACTGTACAGGGGGCTTCCTAACAACTAGTCTGGAGTCATGAAGCCGGAGGCACCACGTTCAGCGGGACTGGCCAGGGACACCCTGGGGCATGTCTGTGCTGCCGAGTGGAAGAAGGCGCCCTCCTTGATACGGCACAGTTTATGAGCCCATTATATATGCCCACACTAGATTATATATTATCTATTTATACCCATACTATTATATAATTACATATATGTATTATATATGTCCTGCCCTCCTCAACATCCAGACTGCACACATCAGCCATACTGTGACATTTATATAGATCTTTTATTTATATGGAACATTTATGACATGTTCTATACAAATTAATTCAGACTTTGCCTTTGATAATCTCAAAATCATAGACCAGAAAATAAGCACATGCTATTTTTTCATTGTATTTCCCCTCTAAAACTGCCACTGTATTTCCTGACATTTCCATTCTATCTCTAGGCTCGATCAATAGATATGAATGTGTTTTAAATCCCGGAGTCACCTAATACTGTAGTCTCTGACAGGTGTCTGCTAAGAAGCATATAATCCATTTAGTGAAGGCCGATAATACTTGTTTTGTTTTCACAGATGGTGTTGAATTATTAAAGTGGAAATCGGCCAAGAAGTTTTTTTAGAGTACCTTTCTGTTGAAGGTGGACTTTGTAATATTTAAAGCTATGATCATTTAACTCAGTTATAATCTTCTCATATTCCAGTGTCTCATAGCAAATTCATTTTTTTCTGTGTTGCCTAAATTTCAGTTCTCTTGGTACTCAACCATCATCATACAAAATAATTCAGGGAGGAAAACACCTCATTGAGCTTCAATGCACTTTGTTTGTGGCACTATCCTCCACCCCCCTGCCCCCACCCAGAAGGCAGACAGACAGTGGACATCAGTGGATTGAAACAGAGGTAGAAAAAACAAATAATGGTAAATCTACTACTGACTGACTATGGGAAAGTCATTTAATTTCTTTTTATCTCAGTTTAGTCATCTGTTAAATATGATAATAAACCTAATCAAATTATTACCTTTTAAGGGCAATCCAGTGTTAAAAATAGTTCATGATTTGTTTGTTGAGAAGTAAAGTGAATCCAAAAAATGATCATTATTTACCTAATTATACACAATATCTACCATTCATCTTTTAGTTAATAAGAGTGATGGTGTTATATTGTGGTAAGATTTGGAGCTGAACAGTGAATTTAGTTCTTTCATTTCTCTCTGATCTTGGACAAATTATACTTGCATTCCTTTTGCTGCCTAGAACTGCCTTGGTATATCTGGAGAATTCCCTCTCTTGGACTTTGTGTTGAGCTATCTGCCACTGAAAAGATAAAAGACTGAAAAGATGAAAAACTCACTTAGCCTATCTGCCTCCCACTCCAAATGCCTGGGGGTGCTGGCACAGAACCTAGGGTTCTTAGGTAGATGTTTCCACCTGAGACTCTCGACTTGGATTGGCTGCAGCAGGCAGGAGAATGGCATCTATTTGGTCAATAGGGATTGCAATGGTGCAACTATGTTAGTGGATATGGGTGTTCCCGGAGATTTTCATTTGTCTAGTCCTACTATATTTGTCAAGATGCTGTTATTGCAGGAGAGGAAAGGATGGAGGGATCGGGCGATTCTGCTGCTTGTGAATGGTATCTCTTTAAACTTGTGGTAAGGAACTGGAAAAATTGAGACGATGAATTAAGGGTGTAATAATTCATTTCAGAATTCAGTTTATCACCTGGCCCCTCTAAACTCTCTTTCAAACAAATGGATTCATTGGTGTTCTAGGTTTTCAGCCATTAGTTTCAGCACAGACTTTGTAACAATTAAGTCCAAAAATATCTCTGCATTTTTAAGTTGCCCTCATATACCGGGAAGTGCTTACACTAAGGACATAATCTCTTGTCCATCTGAAGTTAGTTGGCCTTCCCTTCAGCAACACTAGATCTGTAAAAGCCAGCTATCGCGTTACAGTAACTTTCCTCTCATCATGAGAATCTTCTCCAGACAAACCAACTAATCAGAACCTACTTCGAATGCACCCCTAAGGAAAAGTAAATGTTTCTAATGTGCTGCAGCTTAATTGTCTTGAAAAGATGAAAATCACAAGCATATGCAAATACTAAATAAATGAAACTTAATTAGAAGGTATTAAATCTGTCATTTTTATTACAAGAAATTCACTAGGAGGTAGAAGTTGCATCAGGCCCATTTTATAGTTGGAGAACTAAACAGGCAAGCAGTGAATGGTAGCCTAGAATTTGAAACTTGAGCTCTTTAAAGCACACTAACACTAGGAACAGAATCCCAAAGATACAGGTACCAAGAATACATTTTATTTTTTCCATATTAGAATACTCTGAATAGTGTGGTTTCAGAATTCTACTCCTTTCAAAAATATTATTTTAAAAGGAAAATATTTAACATAAATAATACAGCATCAAAAACCTCACTCATGTTATGATGAAATTTGGTCTTAGAGAGCTAAGCCTGGACCCGATCATGAGAAGTCTCATAAGGAGTTTTAACTTCATCTTGAGGAGCTATGAGGTGTCATCAGGGACATGACTTGAGAAGTCATGTGTTTTAGAAATGTGATAGGAGAGGGGTGTGACATGAGCCTTTCTAGGGTGAGCCCGTGCTGCAGCAGGAGTCGGAGGGACTTATGAATATGAGATAGTAGAGGCCCATGTATACGTGGGAGGTAAAATCAAACAAAGAATGTACACCTGAAACCAAAAACGATTCAGGTAGCTAGAAATGGAATTACAGCCAATACTGATGATGTAAAAACTAGAAGATCCACAAGGGAAGAAGAAAAACAAAAGCATGCAGAGAGAAGAGTACAAAGGAAGAACAAAAATTCAAGAGAATAGTAGAAATGTAATACCAGGAAAAATTAACAGAGATGTTGTTTGCTATTAGCATTAAGGAAAATTCACTAGGCATCCACTGGTAACCTCAAGGAGAATAATTTCATTAGTGATTCTGCCCACAGTTTTACTGGGTTTTCTGTCAAGTCAGTCGGTAAACTCTTTACAAGCTGGCTATTCCGTCCTGTTATAGGACCTCACCTGCCTAATGGGATGAATGCTGATGCTTAAGGTTGTGAGATGGTCTTGTTTCCTTGAAAGCATTAGTGATGGTAATACAGTCTACATAAGGACTGCAAAGAAAACAAAAGTTTTATGAGGAACTTGAGAGTTTTTTATTTTAGTAATACTGGTAGCATTTAATAAAATGCTTATTTCCCTAATGCTATACCCACAGTAATGCTAACATCACACTGTATACTGACTAACACAGTGTATGTTTCAAATGAGAGACTACAATGCAAAATGTGATTTATGGGAATATGTGCAATTGCAGCAATAAGTTCTACAGATGCAATCAGTGACATGTCATGCTTTTCACTGTTGTGGCAAATTTCTTCCTAATGTCATCAAGCCCTTGGAATTTGGTTACCGATTATTTCCAATATCTAATACTCAACTTCAGTTATTCCACTATCCTTTGATTCCAGTCCTTGGTGTTATTTTCCCCACAGTATTTTTTTTCAACAATATTAAGGATAAAGTGGAATGGATTTGCTCTTACTGTAATAATTGGCCAGTTTTAAACAGGAAGTACCTAAGTTTTATTAGGAAATTCGCATTATGCTGATGCACTCGTAAATAAAATTCAGATTTTCAGATTTTTGATACTGTTGGGTTCTAGGATTGCATATGTTTATAATTAGCTGTTCAGCCATTTGGTATGTAATCAGTTAATCAAACATGCAATTATTTGTTAAGCATCTACCGTATACCCATTATTTTACAGGTACAGAGTAAAGTTAACAAAACATACAGAATCTTGTTGTCAATGAAAATCCTAATTATGTTTTATGTAAGAGTCTATTCCTTGAAAAAAGGAAAAATCATGCATGATATTTTGCCTCTTTTGAAAAGGTGTGTACTTTGAAAAATTTGAAGATCAATTTGTGATGTATTTCAGATGTATTCCTGAATACAACTGAAATGTTTATCCACTCTCGGGTACACAAAAACAAAGTAATATTTCTCTCTTAAAGGCAAGGAAAAAGGTATGTAATATAGCTTACTGTTCATGACAAAGAATTACAATAGTAGAACAGGAATTTTTTTAAGAAGCATTTTTAAGAACAATTTCAAATTTGGAATCATCATCCAAACATTTGAGTCTCCAGTCACCTGCATATTTGGAGATTCGATGATCTCCAGATGTGTGTCAATTATACCCATAAAGTGAGATGACGCGCATGTCAACTCATGTTTTATAGCTTTCATAACACGCTCCTCGTGCCTTTGTTCTGCTTACATCTTTTGAGGAATGGTTTGTTGTTTTGCACATTCATGAGTGGTGTCTTAAGAAGACATGGCAGAAGTAGGGCTTTTTACAACATTTTAATTAACTCACAAAATACCACTTATTAACTCAAAAAGACATGAATAACAATAGGTGCTTAAGTATTTCATTCATTTCCCGTAATTTCATGACTGTTGCAGACCAGATTAACTATTTTATTGTGACTTGCTGCAGAAAAGTTTTCATACCGTTATGTAGGTCTATTCCTATTATTTTTCTTGTACTGATGAAACCTAAGAGTTTCTTTTAACTTAGAATATATTTTGGCATTTTCAGTGGATTTTATAAAAGATATACTTAAGTTGTCCTTTTCCTTCACAGTTTTCTCACAACCTATTAATGAGTAAGCTGAGGTAAACAGATCTCCTCTACTATGGTTTATGCTATTTTTGCCTTTTAAAATTTAAAATTGAATGTATTCCTTTTTGTAGAAATCTGCTTGTAATTTTTGTTGAACTATGTCTTCTTTGTCTTGCTGTCTTGCTGCTGGGCCACAATCACCACTTGGCTTCCACTGCATGAGCCAATATTGGCAGTTAATTAAGCTTCAGTATCTTATCTACACTTGGGGTAATGGATAAGAGCCCCAAAGGGGCAAGGTTAAATTCAAGAGGGGAAAATGTATACTGAAGGACAATTTGCAATTGCTGCTATAGACAGACCAACCAAAATTGTATGGTTTTCTTATACTCATCCTAATTTAATCAATAAATCTGCCCTGTTTAAGGCATCATTCCAGGTTCCAGGAATATAATAGTGAATAAAATAAACGCATATTCCTGCCCCCATAGAGCTGTCATGCAATCTTTTAACTATATAATATAGTTCCACTCTTTAGCCTCTTTTGAGAATTATTCATGAATATAGTTTTCCCACAAATATACTTTAATTCAGAACAAATTAAAGTACATTTAACATCTTTCTTGTATTCTAAATCTTTCTAGGGAACTCTTCACCTAGAAATGCTTTATGTTATAAATATCTCCACTTACATTGTAATTATTTAGTAAAACAATTGGCAAAAGCCACAGAATGTTCTGTAGTTTTACCGTTAAAATATGAGTATCATTAACTTTAAAAACTCAGTGTTTTATCTTTAAGTTTAGTACTTTGAAATAAGTTTATTGGGTTCTTTTCATTGACTAGGATGTAACTATAGAAGCAAAGTCAGCCATGTTGAGTCATGAGGTGGAAGCCACATGATGACTAGGAGCCAGCAGTAAGGTAGAAGGCCTTTGGACCCCTAAAGGTCATGGGGCCATCATGAGAGCCCTTGGTAGTCACATTCAGATTTGTTTGTCTGAGAGAGACAATACCCTTGCTGTTTAAGACATTGCTATTTGGGATTTCTATCAGAGATCAGACATATCTAAACTTCACTAATGCGTAATTTATAACTTATTTTCATTGATTTAATGATCTTTGCTAGGTCCTATGTAATTTTTACCATCCTGGTTATTTAAAATGATGTCCTTTTTATACATGATATATAACTGTTCATGGCAACAGAATGACACACTAATCCAACTCTTGAGATTTTTCAGGAAAGTAAAACACAAATGTAAGTTTTGGCATCATCTTTATACAATCCTGGATACTTAAGAACCAACTCAACCATGGCAAAAATAACAAATAACTGGTGATAATAAAAATATTTCTATGAAGAGAGGTATAACTATGCATATGAGAAAACAAATATTTGAAAAAATATTCATTTCATACAATCACACTAAAAAGAGTGTGACTTGAACATTACAATTTGTATACCCCAATGAATGTAATTGTTGGCACCTTATGCATGAAATCATGTAGGGGATTCACATTCATTTTCTAATGAAGATCTTGTACATTAAAAATCAAACCCATCATAAGTAAAAAGCTTCTGTGCAGTGAAAGAAGTTATCATTGAAATGAAGAGACACTCTACCGAATGGGAGAAAATACTTGTACATCTGCCATCCAACAAGGGTATATTATGCAAAACCTACAAAGAATTCACACAGTCCAACAAAAACAAAACAATCCCATCAAAAAAATGGCAGCGTTAAATAGACACTTTTTCAAAAATCTATAGATGGCCAACAGACACATGAAAAAGTGCTCATCATTACTTTCTAAGGAAATGCAAATCAAAACAACAGTGAAATACCACCTTACACCTCAGAGAATAACCTATATCAAAAGACCAGAAGCAACAATTACTGGACACAATGTGAAGTAAAAGAGTCCCTCGTACACTGCTGGTGAGAATGGTACAGCCACTACAGAGAACGGTATGGAAGTTTCTCAAAATATTAAAAGTAGTTCTACCATATGATCCAGCAATTCTATTCCTAGGTATCTATTCTAAGAATGCAAAAACACTAATTCAAAGGGACATATGTATAACTATGTTCATTGCAACACTATTTGTAATAGCCATTGTGAAAACAACCTAAGTGCCAACAATAGGAAAATGGACTATGACAACGCAGTCTATATGTGCACAATGGAATACTACTTAGCTATAAATAAAAAGATAAAATGTTGCCATGTATAGAAGCATGGGTGTCACTGGACTGGATGATGCTAAGTGAAATAAGTCAGAAGGAGGAAGAAAGATACTGGATGGTTTCACTAATCTTACAGAATATCAACAAATTAAATAAGGGAACAGACAAAACTAATCCAAGATAAACCCTAGAAATAAAGCTGTAGAATTCAGGCTACCAGAGTGAAGTGGCAATAGGGAGTAAAGAAGGAAGGGGCCCAATGGACTGTGATGGAGGACAGTAGGAGTTTTGCTGGCGGGGGTTGGTGTGGTAACATACATCTGAATGTGAACCTGTGCACCTTAATCATATACCAGTGTTTCTCCCATAAAAAACAAAACTTGCAAACTGAATGTAGATCTGAGACATACTACCCTATGCTACAATACAGGGGAGGGAAAAGCACAAGGACCTATGGTGCACGTTCACGGGTGTTATGATGGTGGGAGAATTCTAGGCACTACACTTGAGGGGAGTAACCAATTACTCTACAAAAATGAATAATGATATTAGAAAATTAATATTTAAATAAAGTGTAATAAGACAAGTCAGGTCCAGTGTGTGTCACACAGCAATCATGTAACACTGATTATTTTTCCATATTGCAGTGATTAACAAGTGCTGCTTAATAGCCTGAGAATGCTTTAAATCTCATGCTGTTACCATTACTTGAACTGTTCCATTATTTAATTGGTAACAATATAGGCTCATAAGCAAAAAGGAAGCCTTGCTCTAGAGACATCATGTCTACAAAAAACTAAATAAAAGCGAAATAAAGCATAAAGTTTTTAAGTTGATGTCAGAAATATCTCACTTAGTTCAAATAAACTACCGGGAAATAACTCTTTAAAACATGTAAATAAAGAGTCAAATACCTAAAAGCAAAAATAACATCTAGACAAGAGCAATAGTTTATATATTCTTTTGGATGATGGGATTAAGTAACGTGAAGACTCAAAATATACCTCATATAAAAACTGTGATTCCCAAAACAATTATGAAATATTTATACCATCTCTAAGGGAATGGCTGGAATATAAACAAAACACCCTATTTAAAAGAGTTTTAAAGAGCATTTCTATTGTTACAATCAATTTACTCTGAAGCGCTGAGCAAATTGCAAATCTGTTGTAGAAGTTTATGGTCCTGGATAAATTAAGACCAGAAATTATATTGTCACTCATTACCGTCAATAATAACAAACCGTCCAAGAAATTCATGTGAGAAAATGTTTTCAGTTAGTTTTGTCTTGTCAACTCAACAAAGGTGCAGTTCACTTTTTTCTCTTTTTAACAAGATAATACAGCATTCAGGTTACATGTTACATTTCCATTTTACTTAATTTGTATATATAATATCATTGTTCATTTTTGTATAGTTTGATTTCACCTTTCAGTGCAGTGCCTGTAAAATTCCCACCACCAAGTCACCTGTGAACCATCGCCATAGCCAGTTATGCTCTTGTCACCCCTGTGTTAGTCCCTTTCCCTCCTTCTCCCTTGCTGAATGTCTGATTAGTAGTTGCCGTTAGTTTTGTCTTCCCCTCCCCATCCCATGTCTGGTTCCCCTATAGTCCTCCTATAAATGAAACCATCTGATATTTTACTTTTTCCTTCTGACTGTTTCACTCAGCATAATCCCTTCCAACTCCATCCACATTGCTGCAAATGGCATGAGTTTATCTTTTTTGATCACTGAATAGTTATTCCATTGTGTATACATACTATATCTTCTTGATCCGGTTGTCTGTTTTGGGGCATTTAGGTTTTTTCCATATCTTAGCTAGTGTAAATCTTTTATGACCTTCTAATAGATTTCTACCCTAGCACAGTAAATGTCAGATCCCGATATCACATAAAATGACATTATGTTTAGATGCTCATTTATTCTCTAAATGCAAAGTATTCAAATTTTACTGACTTCAGGTTTTCACCATTTTAATTAATTCTTTTAAAATATTGGCACTTCAGTGTGCATGGTACAGAATGGAAAGGATGTGGCACTGTGGTTAGAGGCAGTTAGTTAGACATACTGGGTTCAGATCCAAGTTCTGTACCATCTGCCTGACCTTGAGGTAATCGCTCATCTCTTCTTGCCTCTATTTTAAAAATGAGAGTAATAATAATAATGATGAACTCACAGTGTCATGCAAGGAGTAACTTACAAAAGTCTCAGAGTCTCAAATGAGAAATGAGCACATAAGACCAATTCTGTTCTCATTAACTTTACTTATAATCTTCTATGTCTTTGAGCAGCAGCCCAAGAAAGAAGGAAAAGAAAACACACACACTTCTGGCAGACTTACTAACTCTTCTCTCTCTTCACCCACCAGTGCTCGTGATACACTCAAAGGAAACTTAGGGAATTTGAAAAATCTTATTTTCTATGTCAGAAGCTATTGCATCATCCTACTTGCAATAACATGTCTTAATCTTCTCCAGGTTTGATGCATTTGTGAGCCAACTAGAATAAATGTCATATACTCGGACCGCTGAAAAAGAATACAAACTTAATTTTTTTTCAAACTTAAATTTTTCAAAGTATTACTCCCATCAGAGCAGTAAATAAGGAAAAGCTGAGTGATTGAGTGAGAAGGACAGGAGGTGGTATGGCTAGGTTCCTGAATGGATATTGAGTCAAAGAAAGATGAGGAAGTAGTATGTATCTGGACCCAAAATCCTTGCTAAGAAACCTGGCAGACACGGTGCTTTTGGTCTTATCAGCACACTTGGCGTTACAGTTTGGATACATCCTCCCCTAGCCACAAAGGGGAGAAGTGCCAAAAACTGTACTGCAGGGCTCGCCAACAGTTAGTGAGATTCCTCAGAATGTGCCCATGAAGGATCACCCTCAATTCTTTATAATTTCTTCCCAGTATATTGGAAGAGAGCCTACAAATGAATTAATTTTTTTTTACTTAATTCCAATTGTACTTTAGTGGTAAACTTAATATAATATATACAGGTGTTGACTTATAATGATGTACACCTGAAACTTACCTATGGTTATAATGCAATGTTATTTCAATTAAAAATAAAAATAAAACAAAATTGATTCCATATTAAGTTTTGTATTACTGTGAGTCATACTATTATTTATGGAGAATTAACATCCAGTTACAAAGATCCGGCTCCATGATTTAAGCTCATGAATGGCCTTCTTTGACTGATTGGAGACTTTCTCATACCAATACTTCCTTATTTTGTTTGAAGATTATCAAAGATTTGTGAATTCAATTTAGGAATTTTCAGTCACTACATTTTTCAACACCTTCTAAAATCAATTACCTCATTTGCAATTAATTAAACCATGAAAAGTGTTCGTGTTGACCACGTCTCACCAGTTAACACATAAGCAGAGTCTTGGCTTCCACCTGTCTTCTGCTATAAACAGAACGTTAGTCTCTAGCCTGTAACTCATTATACGTTAATCCTCATATTAAAAGTAGAAGCACATTATGCTATATCTTAAAGTGTATATTAAAGTTTAAGTTCTGAAGTTAGATTTTTTTAAAAGTAGGTTGTGTCAAAGTGAAATGTTTATTTTGCTGAAAAAGCACTTCCAATACGACACTAAGAGAACTGCACATTTGAGCAAACCAGCTCATACAAGGAATGCTAATATTGTCCTCAAGCTTCCTGGCATAGGCTAGAGCCTCCCTTTTCAGACTCAAGTGATTGCTTCTTAAAGCATAATTCTTGCTCATCTTTTTAATCTCGGCTCTGGAGAAATATAGATCTGTCCTTGCCCTAGCACCCAGTGGGTTACATCTTCATGGGATCACAAAGCTCAGCTAAGAGCTAGGTGTGACCCATCTATCTGGGCCTACCTGAGAACCAGAGCTCACCCCCTCGATGCCCAGTGCAGTTTTCCTGCAGGGATAAAAGGAAGGTGAGATGGCAAGGATGGCCCATAGGGAACACTTGAGGTGAACATAAGACTCAAACAGGTAAGAGTAGCTATAAATTAAGGCCGGATCAACAGTGAACGGTGTTGGAAACCTACAACTACACCAACATTTATTTCCTATGACTCTCCTAGTCTCAGCTTATTCTCATATAAAGAAAGCAAAGTACATGTGGGCCATGTGCTGGAGGCAACAGAGGACACGATGGTGATGACCCAGGGAGAGCAATGATGTATGAGTCAGGTCTGCAGAGGAATGGGCTTAAAGTCTTTCCCAGAGGAATCGGTCCCTTGTCAAAGGCACAGGGCTCAGTTTGGAATGAAGATCTTGGGAGAAAGGCATCTCAGACAGGAATGGTCTATGTGCAGGGTCATTGTGAGGATTAGTGAGATCATCTCCAGAGCACTCTGCCCAGGGCTCGGTGCTCCGTATTCATTCTTTCCCCTAGTCCAACAAGACAGACTTTGTTTTTGGTCCCTGTGCCACCAACATCATTCTTAGCACTGGAAAGGAGAGTGCCTTTCTATGGAAAAGTATGGGCAGGTCGGCTACAGGGTATCTGACATGTGGGGCCTGGCGCCTCATCTTAGAAGGTTCCTGAGCTGATGCAATACTCTGCTGTCACTACCTTGAAATTCCTTTCTTTATTGCACTGTAATCAACATATAACATTATTTTACTTCTCGGTATGTAGCATCATGAGCTGATGTTTGTATATATTGGGAAATGATTGTCACAGTAAGTCTAGATAACAGCTGCCCCACATAATTATAAAATATTTCTTGTGATGAGAACTTTTAAGATCTATGCTCTTAGCAACTGTCAAATATAGTATTGATAACTAGAGTTGCCAGTTTGTGTATTGTGCCCCCATGAACCTCTGAATAATTTTGAACAAGATACCACGTATTTTCATTTTGCATTGGGCACCCCAAATTGGGTAGCCAGTCAACCCTAGGTTTGGTACCTGAAAGTCTAGATTCCAGATGATCACCTGGATTCATGTTCTGGTTTTCTTATTTCCTAGCTTCATGAACTTCTTGAGTTTCTAGAACTTTAAAAATGGAAAAATCAACAATATCTACTCATTCGTGGGGACCAAGTGAATCATGATTGTAAAGTTTGTTTTGTAAAAGTTGTAAAAATAGACAGGATAGCAGTTGGTTAGTCACTGAGGCCATTGTGTACAAAGAAGTTACTATTTGGAATGATTTTAAATATCAGGAAATCAGTGCATGCCTACTGATTCTTTTTCCTTTTTCTTCTCCATGTGTGCTAAGAGAGAAATATGGGAAGCAGACTCAAGTATGGGGTGACGTGGAGGGACATAGCTTGGGGAAGTCTTTCCCAAGAGAGTGAAAACTCCTTTGTTTAGGAGGCATTGGGAGGAAGGTGGTTAAACAGGAGAGTGCAGATACAGTCTTGAAAGCTTGAAACACATGATAATTGCGAAGAATTACAAATATAAATCTGTGCCAAGTTGTACCTAAGGAAGTAAAGAATGGGCAAACAAAGCCTAAATCCAAAAATATTAAGGCATAAAGCAGAATTTTAGCTTTATTTTGAACCTTATTTTCAAGTTATAGTAAGGTAAGGGAAGTAGTAGAGAAATTTTGTGGTCAAAATATGCTTTAGAAAGACATAGAGATGAATGGCAGTAGATCCTGAGTAGAAGACGTTTTCTCAAGTAACTTGTGTCTTGGACAAGCATAACGAGTTTGTGTGGAAGCTGACTAATGGGGCAGTAGAGTAGAAATTCAGAGCAAGGTTCAGAGCCTCAAAAAATACTTTATTGAATAGCTTACAGGGAAGCTGTTTATTCCAAGAGTGTACAGGTAACTAAAATTGATCTGCTATTCAAGCAGGGTAGCAAGCAACACAGGACAATGAGAATGCTTGCCCATGACATGGAGAACAGAAGAGGGACCGCTAACCTTTCCAAGGATATAGGAAGTCTTCCAGAAAAAATGACAGCAAGTTTCAGAGAAATCTACTAAACTGAATCTTATAGGATCAAAGCAATTAACAAGACACAGGATAAGGTTAATTTGGAGGGAGGTAATGTTCTAGAAGAAAGAAGTAACTTATGAGAAGGGATCAATTATGTTGATTGTGCATTGTCCAGGGGAAGATGACCCAGTGATGGTAGTTGGTCTTTGGGGATTGATTCAATATTCAGTTTCTCTCCCTTCCAGGTGTCAGGGGTTGTAGTGAAAAGTTTCAATGATGGTAAAGATGGAAAATCAGATTTATAAAATGTTCGGTAATTATTGGCAGGACTTGGTTATTGGGTTATTATGTGAGTGCATACAGTAAGCAGGGAGATATGTTCATAATACTTCTGACATATCTACCAGTTCTCCAACTCTGAACGTTAGCTAGGTGTCCCATAATTTACTTCTGACCCCACAGGTTAATGGCTTAGTCCCACAAAATTTCTCACACCTCAGACTCCAGGTGCAAGTCCAGTCCTCCCAAATTTTGGACTAATCAGCCATAAATCAGGGGTTTCTACAACCCCCATCTCACATATGATAATTTGCTAGAGCAGAATTCACAGAAATCATGAAAACAGTTTTCTTGCTAGTACTGATTTATTATGAAGAATACAATGAAGAAAGAGCCAAATGGAGGAGTTACATAATCAGCGTGTAGGGAGAAGGGCAAACGCTTCAAGGCCCTCTCCGAACCTCTCACCCTTGCTGTACGTCAGCATCAAGGTGTGTTACCCAAACCAGAAATTATCTCAAGCCTAGATCTAGTTGGTCTTCAGTCTCACTCCCTTCCAGGCATCAGGGGTGTAGCGAAAAGTGTCAAGCTCCAATCACGTAAGTGGATCCTCCTACACTTGCCCCCATCCTGGAACCAGGCAAGAGTCACCTCACTAGCATAAACTCAGGTGTGGTTGAAAGGGGTTTCTTACAGATAACAAAAGATGCTCCTCTCACTCAGGAAATCCCAAGAGCTCTAGGGGCTCTATACCGGGAACCAGGAGAAAGATATTTATGTGTGTGTGTGTGTGTTTTTATTATATTACCATATCATGGGAGGAAGCGGTAGGGGATTTCTTTTCCATCTTACACATTTCACTCTGTAATGCCAACAATCACAAATAAATTCCCAAATTCATGTTTTCTCCCAAGATTGTACATTAGGAGGACTACATATGATCTATATATATAATAATTGAAAATTTATATCTCTGTAGTCATATTACTATATAATTTGGTATCAGAACAGAAATACTGGAATCTCAGTCTAACCTTGGTTGTTCAAAGTTACTGTAGCAAACTTTGCTGTAGCAAAGTTACTGGTTCAGCATATCCCCTTGTTAAACAGCTATTAACTTGAACATTATATAAACATTAGCTTGAAGCATCATATAAAAGGCATAAAGCTATCTCCTTTCTTAGCTCAAGTTCAGGGGATTTCAAAGTGGGATCATAGAAGTCCAGGACTAGAAAGCATCTTAATGGTTACAGAACCAACTTTGGGGACACTGCAGCTTAACTTCTCTTCACACTGATCATGAGATCATCAGGCAGGAGGGCAGAAAACACTTGCTTTGAGAAGTATATTTTCAATTCCTGGCACTGAGAAAAAAGATTTCAAGAAGCTGGGGACAAAATTACATGAATACTGATTTTATGTCCCCATGTGAACTTCAAATTCACTTTCGTACTTTGTGAAACAGCTTTCAAATTAAGGTTGATTTTCCCCCTCTTGTTGAAATGCTTTCTGATGTAAGAATCATGCTGAAATGACGTTAGTCACTGCTTTTATTTTGCCTGGCTTCCCTGAAAGGAAAGAATAATGTAGCCTAAAAGGAATATCAACTCAAATGAGTGAGCAAGTCATGGGGAATGAGGTTCTTCAGTCACACAGTCAGAGGGTAACTGCTGTGTAATTTACAAACTAGAATCTTATATGTAGCCCAGTTAAAATTTACTTCTAATACTGAAAGCATTCAGTGTGGGGATGATCTGATAATAATTAAGAGCCTTAACTCTAGAGATAGCATCACTGTGATTAAAAAAAAAATACACGAAACATAAATTATCACTATGTATAGAACAGATCAAAACCTCATTTTGCCTCCTACAAAATAACTGCTTAGAGTGTTCCTTCTTTAAGAGTACAAAGGAACTCTAAACATAGACTTACATGAACTTATTCAACCTAGAAACACATTCTCTTCCTCCCTCCCTTCCTCTCCCCACTCTAACTCTCTTTTCCTCTCTCCCCTCCTCCCTCCTCCCTCCTCCTCTCCCTCTCCCTCTCTCTCAGATATATACACATACTCATGTGCAATACCATCTGGAAGAGAAAACTTCTCAGATTGAAGCAAATGGAAAATAACAAGTCATTTTCAGTATTTGATACAGTAATCATAGCTCTCTGACATAAATGCAAGGTGTCTTTTTAATATATTGTACCAGATATGCTGTAAGTTCTGAAATATGAGCTCAATTAATGACTAATGGCTGGATAAAAACCATGACTGAATAAGTAGGCTGATGGCCAAAGAGCAGAATCCTGTAAATCAATATATTGAATAGTAAATGGCACACATTTCATTTAACCTTATATTTTACTTATTTTCCAAAATATTGCATTCACTCAATGAACAGTAAAGACCTTGTTTATGCTGCACTTACTACTCTATATTGTACCAAGTCAAAATAGGTACTAAAATTCATAACCTCCAAGAAGTTATGTTTCCTTCACTGCCGATCTTGTGGTCTTTTATTATTGTTGTAGAAATTGATAAATGATCACCACCTTCAGTGATGTTTTTCTACACTTCCAGACAAATGAATTCATAGCATACACATCCACTTATCCTAAACACAACTTTTATAGTTTTCATTTCCAGAGAATACAGGATGTGTTTATTTTTAAGAAGAATTAATGAAATAAGAAAATGATTGATTCACTGAGTAGTCCAGCCTCAAAGTCACGGATAATCTAGAGACAAGTGCAGTGACGTACTTCTTTTTTCCACCGGGGCCCATTCCAATTAAAATGAACCTACCCTCCGGTAAAGGTCTTTTAATCCAGCTGTCACATGCTTAATGAGAGCACCACTGTCTACACACGCCAGATCCAACAGGCTTTCAGGACAAATTCCTACATTTTTGCTATTTTAAATATTGACTTTTTAATGACTTTTTGTGTAAATATTTTTTAAAAGGTAGTCTTATTTCTTTACACTTTCTATTATGGCTTACTGGGAAAAGGGGAAATTATTTTTAGAATGTAATTTTCTAATTTCCTTTTATCATTTTCTTCAGGTTCTCCTTGTCCTGTTTTTTGTTCATCTGCCTTGTCCTCAGTTGAGGATAAGGGTCACATTTATAATTTCACTTTGTACTCCAACTACTAAAACACTTTTTAAATGATAATTTGCTTATGACTACTCTGAAGATTTTGTGTGTGTTTTATTTTTATATATATTATATATATGATATGTTTAACTATACCAGTACGTACTATACCAATATGTGCCAAATAGCTAATTGATTGTTTGCTAAGATTGACACTCTGGAATTGGATTTCTCTAAATATTAGTCCACAGAGACAGCTTATGAAATTATGTTATGGACATGTAGAAATAAAATAAGGCTCAATAAAATAATCTTTTAGTCTTAATTCTTCCTTAGTTATTCAATTTTTCATTAGGTAACTTTATTACTGTATCTATTCCTAAAGAAGTTCAATTGCTCCCTCAGTATGGTTTGATTTCTTAACAAGTTTCCCAAGAAACATAGCCAACAACAACCGAGAAGTAGATTGAGCTCTATAAAACTAAAAAGTTTGCACTTTTCACACTGGGCAGAATCACATCCATGTTTTGTTCTCCCATCTGCACCCACGAGCTGCTTCTTTTTCTCTGTTTTACACTTAAGTGTATAGCAACCTAATCTACGAAGCCACCCAAATCAGAAATCCAGAAGCCATCCCTAACTGCTCCCTCTGCCTCAGAGACCGTTAATTGTCCTAAAGGTCCATAAAGTTAGCCTTTTTACATTATCGTACCTGACACTTCATTTTCATTTCTACTTCTGCATTCTTTGATAAATTCCTAATTTTTTCTCCCAAATTAAAGTGGGTCATTCTCTCACCTACCTTCCTTCACCAAACCTTCAGAGCACAAATTTTGTGGACGCAAAATTAATTTTGTGGATATCACCTGCACCACCACTACAATCTATACCTCCACCGTCGCCATAAAATTCTTGTGACCTCTAGCATATACAGCTCAGTTTCATTGGTGTGCCACTTATTGTTCACTATGATCCATGGCTGTCTCCGTTCAGTCCTTCCTGATGTACCACACCCTTTACCTTATTCTCTGGTTAGATTAAATTGCTCACCTTTCTCTCAATATGTCAAGAGTTTCTCAATTTTGCAGCTTTGTTCAGCTATTCACATTGTTTAAATTTGCTGTGCTTCCCTCAGTTGCCTCAGGTTAAATGATGCTTCTATTTCAGAGACATAGTGACTGACTCTCCAACATTAATCTCATCCAAATTATCAATTTATAGCTGGGTTATCTCATTCCTCTCTTTTTGGCTTCAGAATGGTGTATGGCATAACTCTAACCATATTCTGTTCCCCTACTACTTTACATGATTGAAATATTTTTAAAAGCTCTGATTTATGTAGTGTCACATAGGTAACTCATAGGCATTATCATGCATGTATGATATAGTAGGTACAATCATTTAATAAACAGAGTCATATGTATTTGTCATAGACTAGAGTGTCTTGTAGGAGATTCAACTACAGCTGCAACGGTCACGTAGTTCATACTTAAATTTTGACATAATCAACTGATATTTGAATAGCAATAGTTATATAATTCATAAAAACATAGGAGTTAATGTTAACATTTTTTAGCACAATGTACTTTTAGCATACTGTTACCATAACTGGTTCTTCTTCTCTGAATGACATTATCTAGTTATTTTCATATCATTGAGAGTGTTTGTGGTAAACTTACCCTTTTTAAATAGCTTAGTCCTTAAAGGTCTGTTCCATCGGTGCCATTATGCTGTTTTCTGCTTTCATGAAATTCTGTAGCTATATCAGATTTTGTCATGTTTGCTTCAGTATATATTTTTATAATTTTATTGAGGCATAATTGATATATACATAAACCACACATACTCAATTTATACAGTGTGATGGATTTAGCTATAAACCTACACCCATGATACCATTACCACAATCAAGATAATCAACAAATCCATATCCTCCAATTGTTTCATTCTGTCCCTTTATTTTGTTTCATTTTTGTGTGGTAAGAACATTTAACAAAGTTTTCAGTGAGGATATTGTTGTTAACTCACTGCATGTTGAACAGCACACTTCTAGAACTTACTTGTTGTCATTGACAGGTGGCTGGATTAGTTCAGATGATACATATACATACATGCATACATACATATAATGGAATATTCAGATCTAAAATAAAAACAAGGAAATCCTACCATGTACAACATGGATGCATCTGGATAACATTTTGCTTCAGTATAGTCTTAAAGCAGCTGATTTGACACTATGTCAACCCATTTCAGATACCAGGAATTCTGGAGAATGCAGTACCCACCTAGCATAGGGGTGTTACTCTAAAAAAAAAAAAAAAAACCATTCATTTGAACAGTAGCTTTTAAATATGCACTACTTACTTGCCAGGTATCATGGGGATATTTGATTTTCAAATTTCTTATAGTATAAAAGATGAGAAAGAAATAGAAAGTTTGGCATTAGTAAATACTACTTAAATGTTGGAGTTTGACATATCTAGATTCAAACCCTAGTCTTTAACTTTCTAACTACCAGATCAGAGGAAGTTATATCATGTCTGTGAGAGTCTTCTTTTTTCTATCTGTAATGTGGAGTAAATTCTAGGATCATTAAAAAATTACATATCTGAAAAGCACTTTTCACGTGCCTAACCACTCAGGCAGAGAAAAGAAACACGAGCTGAGACTTAGTGGCTCTCATGAGCAGAGAGCAGGCACAGTTGGGCGTGGCCAGCATATGTATCAGACTAGCTAAGCTCGAGGGCCTTACTGTTAGACTTTTATGTGTATCACTCAATGGAAAGTAGATATGTTTATAAGCAATATAGGAAGTTGCCAGTGACTTTTGTTTAATGACCAGACCTCAAACACAGAAAGATGGAAGCTACCATCTCTCTCACATGTGCCTCTCGTGTGGCGCTCTATGCCGTGTGAATCAATGTATGTTTTGTAGATCCCAAAAGAAACTGCTAACTTGTTTGGTGTCTTTTTCTATTTCTTGGTCATTCAGAGTTTACAGTCATGACTTAAATACATTTTACTGAACCAGAGTGGCCCACCAATCTAAGTCACAGACCTGGCAATATTGCCACACTATCAAAGACCTTTTAATGAGTTTTCATTACTTAAAGGAAAAGCGAAACTTAAACTTTTTAGTGTGACAAAAATGTCCTCCATGACCTCTTCTTCACATCCCTCTCTAGTCCTAACACGTTTGTCTTTTCCTAATTTTGTACTTTTCCATGAAGAAATACAAATCTACTTAAGGTTTCCTGTATAGATCAATTGTTTTCTAACTCTGCATTTTCTCATCTTTCCCATGCAACTTAAAAACCCTATTCTCTTTTCATTTTCAGCTTTGCATTCTTCCAGACAATTTCAGATGTGTTTTCCTTCCCGAATACCTACCTTGAATTGAATCCATGTCTTCTGTGCTTTTTTGGGACTTGCGTACAAGTTGCTAGTTTTTCTCTGTCCTATTAGAATGTAACTTCCTGAAAGGAAGACCTTGCATCTTAATCATTTGTTAGTAAGTTCACCACAATTACTGCACAAGTTCCTAATCAGTATGTCTGTTGGAATGTAGACAATCATTTCAATACAGTAGTTCCATCAGGTCAGTATTAATTTACAGCTTCCTGAGTTGCAAATTTTTCCATTGAATACTTTATATACACACTCTTCCTAATTCCTGTCTCTGTCCTAAATAAGCTGATATACAACAGGTTAAAATTGGGTCCTCATGCTAGTTTTGATTTCATTGATTATGGTGAGTGGAAAGTATAGGGAAACTGTTTACAACTGGTCACACTGTTATGAAACATTTCAACAATCAACACTTTCACACACATTAAAGTACCTGCCATATGCTGGGCCTAGGAACACTGGGACCCTCAGAAAATAGACAACAACCTTGCTTAGTAATTGCTGTAACCTTTTTCTTCTGATGAGCCCACATATTTTGAAAGACAAAATCTGCTTAGTTCTAAGGCTTCTCTATTGTGTTTGCTCCTCATTATCTGCTGACAAGGTAAGAGCAAATGCTTTTTTCACAACTTGGCCTGTGATCCACGCAATGCTAGGAATTTGTTGATAGAGCAGAGTGGCTACCCATCCACAAAGTCTCTAATTATGCCTTGGCAACAAATATTATACAACGAGGCTAACAGTTTTGCTTCATAATCAGTTTTGCTTTCAGGATTCTAGCAACTCTATTTTTATCTCCATTTCCACTCCATTTATGTAAGATTGAGCTGCTGCCACCAAATCAACCTGATACAATTCATAGCATTCTTGTTCACCACGAAATTATTCCCCATTTTCCCCCAGTACTTTCCTAGTTTGCACTGAATGTCTAGAGGCCAAGAGTATTAACATTTCTCTACTTTCAGTCTTCTGAAAATCACCTGATTTTTTCTCTCTTGCTACTTCACACTTTCACATGTGTGAGTGTGTATGTGTGTGTATCTCTGTGTATGTGACATTGTACTTCTGAGCATAATGTCTAGTGACGCCTAGAAGCATCTGTTCATTGATGGACTGGAGATGTCAGACATGGCCTCGCTATGAGAGAATATGAGCTCCTGGTCTAATGAGTCTAACGAGAGACCAGTCTGCCCTCTTGTTCTTTTCTTAGGCTACGGAAGCAGTGAGAATGGAGTCGCATGATAGCTCTTCCATCTCTGAGGAGTGGGGCATTCACCTGCCAGTCTGCCTACTGGCTGGAGACCACCTCTCACTCCAGTTTTATTTGAGAAGCTTCCCCAGAGGTATTCAATATCATAATCACCTCATCATTTATAGTTAATGAAAACTTTGCTTTTCTTTGTAATAATTTACATGGGAATACTTGTTTGGAAATTACAAAAGTGAATTTAAATTCCAGGTCTCCCCTGAAATGTATTAACATGGAAAGATAGTACTAACCCAAGATTCTCTTAAGGGTTAAATGACTGAAGGTATCGAATTGCTTGACTGGTAGTAGCAGCATATTAGACCTGTCTGTTCAGTATCTTTTCTTTAGAATGGACTTGAAGGGAGTCTCATCTTTCTTTCAAGTCAGAAAACAAAGACTAGTGAGGTTTTGTTCACTGAACCAAAGGTTTCTCTGAATCTCAAGTGTCCTAGGAACTCTAAGCATCTTTGGAAAAACAACAAAAACCCTCACACGGTCTTGAAGGCATTGGGCTGTGTAGGGGTAGGTCACCGGGAGTCTAGTGTAAGTGTTCGGAAACAGTCTCTGGAGCTGAAAAGCAGCACGAGCAGAGACAGATACTCGCGGGAGCAGGCCGTGGGCAACAGCTGCGTGTGGCCAGCAGCCCCATCAAGACTGGCAGGACCGGCTACCTTGTTGCTGGACCTTCATATGTGTCATTAGTAAAGTAGATCCTGTTTTTAAATACAGCCATTTGCTCTGGACAGAAAATTCTCCTCTCATATGCTTTCATGTCTTCTTCCCAAAAACAGTTTCTGACTTGTACGTTTGTTAGGAAAATTTAAAGCAAATCTGGAATGTGTATGTATCTTAATAGGATGTTAAATATTATGATTATAGTCCAGTTAGGTATCTGAGGCAGAGATATGGATAGGAAAATTAAAAAATGAAGGTATTACCCTACCCTCTCTAGATCTGAGAGAGTTGGCCTTGGCTTCCACACTGGTCTTTCATTTCACGTGAGTGTTAAGAGCGTCTGTGCACATGACTTATTTGGAGCAAACTTATCCTTCTGCCTCAGCAGCCACCTTCAGTTTTACTTAAGAGAACCAGCAAAAAGTCTGAATTTAAAGGAGTTGACCAAGCCTAAAGCAAGAGAAATGCAGTTCAATGCTTTCAAACACCCTAGCAGACTAAGATTTAAACCAATATAGTGCTTCAGTTTGAGGTTTTCTGGTAGTTGGTAGTGAGCTGCCTTCCCCTTTTTATATTCTAATCATGTTCTCCAGTACTTTCTAGAGTACGTTTTCTTTAACCAAGCAAACCCTAGGCTCCTGGATCACTTCAGAGAAGGCACGCTCATGAAGATTATGGGAAGGCTGGTCAGGAGGGCAAAACATTTCCTGATAAAAACTGTTTCTGAGATATAAATAGAAGCTTTTCCAGGACTGCTGCTTGATGCTATATTGGGAACCATGAAACGTTTATAATATACTTCCATGCAAGACAATCTTGTCCTCGAGCATTGCTGGAAGAGACAGCCTTTGTAGTTCATCAAATGTGACGTTCAAAAGCAGTGGCGATTCCAGCCTCCCACCTTGCTCCTCAGTTGTTATTGTCAGCAGTTTCCTGAGGTTCTGCTTCATCCAAGGAGGCACTGCAGTGTTTTCCTCACAGAAGTAGTGAGAGTCCTCTCAAAACTCCATTTACTTGGTAAGCAGTTACTAAGATAGAATATGAAATTTGAAAATTACAATGGGATCTTATATTTGATAGCTTTTTGAATGGAAGAAAGGAAAGAGAATTCATGCAGGTATCTGAAAGCTACTGTGAGTTGTTCTAAACACTTTCCTAAAGACCTAGAAAGAATGCTTGAAATTCTGAATTTAGATATTTTAATATTTAAATATTAGTATTTACTATTACCAATTTACTTCTTACTTTCAAGATTTATTACTATTATTTACTATTACCAACTTACTAAAAATATATATTGCTTTCCTAACAATATGTACATCTCAGTATACCAAATTATTTTTTGCATAAATTTTAGATTGTTTGAAATTTTAAATAATCCCTAGGGAGAAATCTTATAATTCATATGGAAAACAGATGTTTATGATTAAGATGATTGTGAAATATCCCTAAATCAATCTTGTGAACTTGAATACTAATGTCATTATTGACTGTATTTCCTTATTTCCTGTATTTCCACGCTTGAGTTTTATTATACATTTTTGAGTTATAAATTCCATTATTAAAAATGAAGAAAAACAGGGCCTCCCTGGTGGCGCAGTGGGTTAAGCAACGCACTATGAAGCAAATCGCAGCCACTGCAGCATGAGTTTGATCCCTGCCGCCGGCCAGGGAGGGGACCCATATGTCGCAGCAGACCTCTGCTGTGCGCGCTGCTCTCCTCAGCAGTGTACTTCAGTTAATCTGCCTGTTCTGCTCCCAGCTCTCTGTGGTGAATCCTCTCACCCCACCCCCATCCCCACCCCCCCCCAACCCCGCCAACACCTCTGGCCTGTACCCCAGTGCTTGTATGCATAAGTAAATCAATCTTTAAAAAAAAAAAATGAAGAAAAACTGTAGCAAAATAATGTCTCATGTAAACCTGAGGATCAGTGCTGAACACAAAAATATATACAAATTCTTCTCAAAAACATTAAAGAGCTTACAAGAACACCGAGATTTGCTGGACCAAAACCTGGAAGACCATGACCCCCATCAAAAAAAAAAAAAAAGAACCAGAAATACAAGCAAAGGCACACACTTCCTCTTAAGTGTTGGCCATCCCTACAGGAGCAGTTGGAAGGCTGAGCGATGCTATTGGCAGCCTGTGGGAGGGAAATAGAAGTCAACATCAGGAACTCCGTGGGGGAGGGAGATACCGATGATTTACCCAGAGCAAAGGGTAAGCTGGAGGTAAGCAAGCCCTGTCTTGAACATGGAGCCCAGCAATCTCTCCTCTGCCGGGCCAAGGAAGAGCGATCTTGAACTTCTGGACGTGGTTCAGGGCTGGTAGGACCCCTCTGTGTCTTGAGAGGGAAGGAAAATCCTCTACGAAAGATGATACCTGAAAAACACAAATATTTTTTCAATAATTTTAATATAATATCAAAGTCAAATTTGTTTCCGCATAGACGGGAAGATAAATTGCAAGGGAAAACCAGAAAAAATAATAGACAAAAAAATGGATGATCCCCTAACTATCCCCCACACACAAAGCAAAATGAAGCAAAATAACAGAAAAAAAATGACATTGGAATCATCAACCTAAAATGATAAAACAACTATAGTTAAAATGGCTATCAAAATAAACAACAAGATTAATAATTTTTGGTGATGTGACAGATACAAAAACTAAATAGAAATTAAGTGAAAAATGTGACTATTGAAATTTTGTGGATTGGAAGCAGCAGTTGGCTATAAGAGCAGAAAGAATTAGTGACTTGAAAGTAAGGCAGAAGAAACTAGACAGAACTATTAACCATCAACAGACAAAAAACAGAGCTATAGATATGCTAGCAGGAGACACAAAAGAAAGAAAAATGGGTCAAAGACAATATTGTATTAAATAGTAGATGAAGTAATACATAAGATATTGATCCACATATCAGAAACAAGAGAAAGCCAAATGTGTTCAGCTAAAAATAATACATAAATAAATTATAGTGGAACTTCAGCAACCAAACCAAGGGGAAAATATTAAGAGGCATTAAAACATATAAAGATGGGCCTCCCTGTTGGCGCAGTGGGTTAAGCAATGCACTAAGAGCAAACCTCAGCCACTACAGCACGAGTTCGATCCCTGCTGCCGGCCAGGGAGGGGACCCACATGGCGCAGCAGACCTCTCCTACTGTGCCCCCTGCTCCCCTCAGAGATGTACTTCCGTTGATCTGCCTGTTCTGCTCCCCGCTCTGTCTGTGGTGAATCCTCTCACCCCCCAGACCTCTGGCCTGTACCCCAGTGCTTGTATGCAATGTATAAATGTATAAATCTTAAAAAAAAAACATATAAAGATGAACTGCATTCACAGAAGCAACACTGTAAAGTATCAATGGAACAGAATGACATTGGCATGAGATAAACAAAATACTTGCTTATCTTAAATTATGTACTCAGCTCAGCGGCCCTGCTGCATGCCTGTGCCTATGCTTCGCATACCCACAAGGCCGCCTGCCTGTGACTGTGCAGCTTCTCCTAACGAGCCTGTCCGGCAAGGGCAGCTCTTTCTGCCCATTGTGTCTGTGCAAGTGTCCTTTACTCTTCTTTCCCTTTTTATACTAAACCTGCCTTTTGGGGTATTTAAAAATGTAAAAAAGATACTGTAAAAATAAAAAAAAACATATAAAGGAAGTTTTTTTTTGTTTTTGTTTTTTTGCATAATCTAAAAATTTATTGTATTTGGCAAAGTATATTTCAGGTGAAGAATAAAATTGTCTTCATCGGCAGAAAAGTAAGGAAAGTGACATTAGTGACAAGTTCTCAATATTTCAAAGAATGGTAAAGTAGGAAACCTAAGCATCACCTAGGTGTTACTAGGAAATTCACTGCGACTGTCAGTCGATGTAATTGACATAAAGAGAAAATAAAATCCATTCTAATATAATGCTGGGAGTTAATGTTAACAAAACACGACAGAAGAGTCCAGAGTTTTCTGAAATGTTCTGAACACAAGCCCATTGGGAACTGCTTGGTTCTTACTGTTCTTTTTTTTTTTAACTTTTTTTTATTTATATATATTTGACATCAATTGTATTCCCCATCACCATATCACCAGTGCACCATCACCTCAGTCCCCCCTGCTCCCGTCTGCCCTCAACCCTCCCCCTCTTCCCTCCCCACCAAGTGTCCCCAATTTGTCCTTGCCTTTTCATTTTTGTTATTGTGTCTTTATTGTTATTATTATTGTTGTTATTTCTTTCCTTGATCTTTATTTGGTTCTCTTATACTCCTCCTAGGGGAGGAACCATCTGGTATTTTTCTTTTGCCTTCAGACTTACTTCGCTGAGCATAATTCCTTCCAGCTCCATCCATGTTCCTATGAATGTGTCTAGTTTTTCTTTTTTGATTGCTGAGTAGTATTCCATCATGTATATGTTCCACAGCTTCCCAATCCACTCATCTGTTTTTGGGCATTTAGGTTGTTTCCAGGTCTTCCCTATTGTAAAGAGTGCTGCTATAAACATAGGGGTGC
>JAGFMF010011760.1:6141087-6246971 GCA_019455555.1 Galemys pyrenaicus | reverse complement strand
TTTTGAGTTGATTTTTGTGCATGGTGAAAGGCAGTATTCTAGTTTCATTCTTTTGCTAGTAGCAGTCCAGTTTGCCCAGCACCACTTATTGAACAAGCTGTCTTTATTCCATTGCCTATTCTTTGCTCCTTTGTCAAAGATTAATTGTTCATAAGCTTGTGGGTTTGTTTCTGGCTTTCTATTCTATTCCATTGGTTCTATGTGTCTGTTTTTGTTCCAGTACCATGCAGTTTTTATGATTGTGGCTTTGTAGTAAAGTTTGAAGTCTGGAAGTGTGATCCCTCCACTTTCCTTTTTTTCAGTTAGGAGAGCTTTGGCTATTCGAGGTTTTTTGTGTCTTCATATGAATTTCATCAATTTGTTTTCTATTTCTTTGAAGAATGACATTAAAATTTTTATTTGGTAGGATGGCCATTTTGATGATGTTAATTCTTCCAATCCATGAGCAAGGGATGTTTTTCCATTTCTTTGTATCTTCTTCTATTTCTTTTAGCAATGTTTTGTAATTTTCTTTGTAAAGGTCCTTCACCTCTTTTGTTAGATTTATTCCCAAGTATTTAAATTTTTTGGTTTCAATTATAAAGGGGATGGTTTTTTTATTTCTTCTTCTTCAGCTTAGTTGTTTGTGTAGAGGAAGGCTACTGATTTTTGTGTTTTGATTCTGTATCCTGCACTCTGCTAAACTGGCTGATTAGCTTGATTAGATTTTCTGTAGAGCTTTTGGGGTTCTCTATGTATATTATCATATCATCCGCAAACAGTGATAACTTTACTTCTTCTTGCCCTATTTGGATAAAAGGAAGTTTTAGAACAAGAAAGATTGGCGTTTGTTGCTAGTAGAAAATTCCAATCACTGTTCTTTTGTCACAATGAATTGATTCCTAATGAAAGATCAGAGATTCATTAAAAAATAAAAAACAAATAAAAAGAACATTAAAAAGTGGTTACAGGTACATGAACTTTATAAAGGTGTAAAATGGGCATTGAAAATTACTTTCATTGTCCAGAAGAATAGTAAAAGCACCAGTTAACAGTATATTTGAAAGTTAAATGTAACAATTTCAAGGGTGATGCTAAATAAACAAACTGAATAAGCAACTACTGAACTTGGACAACAGTGCAATTATAAAAATTTAGCAAGCTTTAAAAAAGTAATAAAACTAGTAAAGAGAATAAAATAAGATGGTAGATTTAAATTCAAGTCTGTAAATAAGTTCATTAACTATAGTGACTGTTCTGTAGTTAAATGGTTAAATTTTTCAAAGTAAATCTAAACAATTACTTGCATAAAGGCTGATAAAAAAAGGGGGAAAAGTAAAATAATCAAAAGAAAAGTGATATAGGGGTCTACCTGGTGGTGCAGGGGTTAAGCACTGTACTATGAAGCATCCACAGCCACTGCAGCATGAGTTTGATCCCTGGCCAGGGAGGGGGCCCACATGGCGCAGCAGACCTCCCCTGCCTCACCTGCTGCTCCCCTCAGCAGTGTATTTCAGTAGATCTGCTTATTTTGCTCACCACTCTGCCTGTGGTGAATCTTCTCACCCCCATACCTCTGGCCTGTACCCCAGTTCTTACATGCATGAATAAATGGTTTTTTTTAAAGGTGATATATGATCCATGGTGGCAACATGATGTAGTGTTCCTGCAGCCATCATTATTGATTACAGATTTGTGACACAAAGACCAATCTACATATTCTGATATTTAAGAAAAAAAAAAAAAAGGTGGTTTTCTCAGGGGACAAAACCTAGCTGCATACTCTGAAACATAAGGGAAAGGATGTCAAAACATAGAGAAGTAATCCATACAGCGGTAAATTTTGCCTCTTATCTTTGTTCCAAGAGTGAGGTAGTGCAAACAGCTAAAACTCAGAAACTCCACCATCTTCTTCTGGTATAAGTATCCTCAAGAGGAGCCCCTGCATGCTGAAGAACAGAATAGGCAGCTAGATAAAGGTTGTCTCCTAAATCTGTGTATGAATCCAACAAGTTCTGAGTTGCACATGCCAAGAGGACCCAGACCAGATGGCAAGTCTTAGGAAACTGACCAGAGATTTTAAATACTGCTCAGAGAAGAGAAGGCAAAGGTCACCACGTGTCATAGTTGGGTGGGTTGCCTCCTGAAGAAAAACCAACGTTCTCCAGAGGTGGAGCACAGGAAAAATAATATTCGCTATGTTCTGGATAGTGCACAAATTGCTTGACTTTCTACAGGAAAGTGTTACTCAAGCAAATAACTGTACTATGCAGTAAAAACAAATTCAATGAGTGAAAAATATAAAATCACAACAGATAAATATGCACTCTAAAAAATGAAAGAAATGAAAATTAGGGACTGAAAATACAATGCTTTATTCTTATATGTAGTTAGTCAGAACTGAATCTTTTCTTATAGGTTTTCAACATATTCAAACAAAAAACCTTTTGCTCCTTATCTCAAACCCTTTGGTAGCCTTAATTTGTGTGTCACCTCCCTTTTCAAATTCCTTGAAAGCAAGTCTCTGCTTCTTTCCACCACCCTCCCCTTCCCCACTCACAAGAACTTGCTTCTGTTCCCACAGCGTGTTTAACCTGATTTACTAAGTGCTGTCAGTCTAATCTCCATCTTTAATGGATGGTCTTGTGAAGTTATTCCTGCCTGTGGCATATTTAGCATTTTCTCCTCAATTCCCAGTAGGAAAACATTGTATTGAGCACAAAATAAAATGATCTGAAACATGCATGAAATATAAATCTTCGTATCAATTATAACATTCAGCTTCTTAGTAGCACTATATATTGATTATAAGGCAGCAAAAAACTGCTTACGCTTGCAGCATTTTTGGTTTTTAACATCTATCTGCTGGACTTTCCTGGAAGAGTACTGACTGAGGCAGGTAGGAATTTATTCAAAGTTGATGACTCTTGAGGCTGGATCTGAACCAGATTCATAGTTCTTACCAGACAAGTTCATCAAAACTGATGCTTTTTTTTCTGGGAGGTCCCCTGCCCAGAGCCTGGATTCTCCTGCAGCTGAGGCACAAATGGTTCCCTAAACTTTCCTGTAGAAAAAGAAAAAAACAAAAACATGGAAGAGGAACTGAAAAGTGAGACAGACTCAATTTTCCCCTTCCACGGGAGTTTCCAGATCAGTGGCTCTTTCTACCCAGCAGGTTAAAAGCTGCTCAGGGTGAGGAGGTGATGCTGATAGGATGTCTCCTGCAGGCCAGTCTAAGAGTAAGGGAGTGACTTGCTTGCCCTGCCCTTCAACTTCAGCTTCTTTCAGTTTAGCAAATATTCATTGAGCAGCCATTACGTGGGGGCAGAGATTGAGGGAAGCACAGCTTCTTTTTCTATGGAGCAGCAATTAAGTGAAGAGTCTGTGTTAACTAGAAGTGAAGTCTCAATAATAGTGAGTTTATTACAAAATCCAAGTGAAGATGCAAACCAGGGAAGCAGTAAAACAGATTTTACTCTCTGAAAGCCGTTCTCATAAACATAAGTTTGAATTCAGTTTATATAGGTAAGAACAGTGAGTCATTCACATTAATAATTATTAATTATTCTTGATGAGGAGAGGCTTCTAGATAAAATTGTTCTGACCTAAAGAAATGCTGATGCCAGAGGAAGGAAAGGCAGGATTTTAGTTTTTCCTTACTAAAATATGTACTGCAAAGATAGCAATGCTAAATATCTATTATTAAATTTGTTTTTTAAACTTTCAATTTCTTTTTTTAGATTGTATAGTTTTTACTGAAGTAATTTTGGTTTACAACACTGTATATGATGTAGAGTTACAGGTCCACACCTCTTCAGATGTAGGTGACCACACCACACCCATCAGCAAGGTACCCATAGTCCTCCGCCACCATCTGTTGGACCCCTTTCCCTCTTGTTTCTTAACCCTCTCTTCCCCTCTGGTAATCTCCGTATCTATGGTTCAATCTTTCTTATCTGGCTCCTAGGCCATCAGTGACTGAAAAGACTGAATTTTGCCTTCAGGAAGAAGATTCCTTCCTACAGAATAGTGCCTGTGGAGGTGACTTTGTTCTCAGGCCTGCTAGACCAGGAGTGGCATTTCCAGAAAATTTAAGATATGTTTAACCAGTTCCATTAGTTTTTCCAGAGAAAACACCAGGAATCCTGAAGTCACCTGTGGCACCCTGCCCCTCCTCCTCTGCTGTGTTCACCATGCTGTGTAGATGGAGTCCCAGACTTCACTCCCTAGCCGCCTCTGGTATACCTACCCTGCCTAGCTCCCATGCCACTCCAGAGGAAGATTTTATTGTTATCAACAGCTTGGCAAAGGAATTTCACTTTCCATGAATTTATTAGAGGGAATATCAATGTACCTCTTGCACTAGTCTTTAAGATATACTGTTTATGTGGGATAAAACATTGGTGGAATCCTTTGGATCACCCCCATGTTATCCACATGTCTGTTCATTTTGTGAGTACTCCTACGACTTTGGGATTTTCATCATTAAGAAGATAACTAAACTGAATCAAAGCAGTTATGCAATGATGCGTATGCCAAGCTTCCTGGCACCACTAACCAGACAGCCTACAGTGTTAGGAGTGTATTACCCAAATATTTTATTTATATTTAACTTGTTCCAAGGTATTTCTAAGAATAGGAATGAATATATAGTCTGTTTGTTCAGAGTATCAAGCAACATAGGCAAATTTGGGCTGGTTAATGTTGCATCTCTCTCATAAATAGGGAAAATGGAGTTGAAAAATGACTAGCATGGAGGACAGAATGACTAAGAAATCTAAGAGTAGCCAAATTATTTGAAAAGACCCAAAAGATGCTTCAGAATGAACTGCATCTCCCTGACTCACAAACTGGCAAATCACATTATTTAGATCTATGCAAAATACCATTTTACCAACATTTTATCTGCATATTTAATTTTTGCTTTGGTTGGTGTGGGCTAAACTTTTTACTGTGAGATAATTTATAGATTCAAAGGTGGACTCCAACTCAAAAATAAACTAATTTATCCTGTTTTGTTTGTATCATACTATAATAGCTTTTAAACTATTTGCAATTACATTAGGAATAGATTTGAAAATACATTTTGGACAAACCACATGCTCCTTAGAGGTCTAGGAGATATTGACCACCAAAGAACAGAGAAAAGAAGATCATATGAACCTTTCGAACACCAATGGGGGCCTCATGTTGACCTCGGTAAACTCACTTGGGGTTCTGGAAATTGTCAGACCTAAAACAGTGTTCCTACAAATTGGCAAAGCACAATAAAAATAACTCATAAACACTGACAAATATGGTAGTTACCAGAGGCTAATTGTAGGAAAAGGTAGAGGGGATAAATTTGGTGGTTGGTAAGTAAAATATATCCCTTCGTGATCATGTCGTTTTGCAAATAAGCTGTAAATCAACAAAAGTTGATTAAACGAACGATGAATGAACAAGCGAATGAATGAACAAATGAGTGAAGCAGTGGGTTCCCTCCTCTTTAGTGCTCCAAACTGCTTTATTGGATCGAGTCGGGTGAACTACGCAGCCTCGCATCACAGCCTCACATCACGACCACACCGACCACACAGGAGCCATCAGGAAGGAATTAACCCCACTGACCGGCGTTCTGCCATGGCCGCCTGCGTCAGCCCCTCATCGCCGTCACACTGCCCTCTGGAGTCCCCACACTCTGTTCGTTGCAAACAAGCCTCTGTTATGATTCTCTTTCTTGAAAATCTGTGAAACCCCTTGTCTTAATTGAAACCTACATCTCCTCCATGAGCTTAGTTGCCCCTGAAACCCTTTCACAGGAACTGGATCTTTTCTCACAAGTGGCAAAGGTTGCTTCACTGTCCACCCTTGCCGTGTTCACACTGTCATTTTTCCGTACAAACCCTGTTTCTTTTAGCTTCATGTCACCCTTGTACCCTGTTGCTATAACTTAGGAGTTATCTCCAATTTTTAAAAAAGATTTATTTATTTATGCATCCAAGATCTGGGGTGCAGGCCAGCGGTACACAGGGTGAGAGGATTCACCAGACACAGAGTGGGGAGCAAAACAGGCGGATCTACGGAAATACACTGCTGAGGGGAGCAGCGGGGAGAGACAGGAAAGGTCTGCTGCGCCATGTGGGTCAGCTCCCTGGCTAGGATCAAACTCAGGCTGTCAAGGTGATAATGCTGAGACTTAACCCTATGCCACCAAGAAGGCCCAAGTTATCTCAGTTCTTTCTCTTACTATGTTCCCATTTTAGTGCATCATTTTAAAAAAAATCATTCTTTCCACTAGAATCTATCTTAAATTCTTGCATTTCAATGCATTCTGAGGAAAATGGCATAAGCAAACCTTTATAATGATTCATATAGACTAGTAGTCATTGAGTGAAAAAAAATAAGAATGACCTGCCCTCCCTCCAAAAGAAAAAAAACAGGATTACTTAATACCAAGAGAAAATAGAGCTAACATAAACCCATTGGTGATGTAGATATTGGAATTATCAGGTAAGACCCTAACTGATGCAGCATAATATATTCTAGAAAATGCGTAGGGGAGGGATAGTAAAGAAAATAGATGAAAATATTGGAAAATTTTACTACAGAATTTAAAACTTAAAAGGAAATTCTAAAAATGCAAATTACAATGATTAAAATTACAAATGTGACAAAGACAGAATGGTAGGTTAGACTAAGATAAGTAAATAGGTGAACAGAAATGGGGAGCAACAAAAATTTTCATACTGAAGCACAAAAGGGAAGGACAGATTAAAAATATGGAAATGTAGATAAGAAAAAAAAATGTCCAGTGTGTTCCTGAAGGGCAGGAGAAGAGGTGAGAAAGAATGATGCAAACGCAGTATTTGAAGTGAAGAGTGTTGACAAAACCTTCAGACCACAGATGCATGAGCTCTCTGCATACTGTCAGGATACACAGCAAGATAAAGGCAGACACATCATGCTCGAGGTGCTAATTGCCAAAATAAAGGAAATTTGAATATACTAAACATGTTTGGGGCTAGGGAGCATGAGGGAGATACTTTACTAAAAGAAGTAAAAATAAGACAAATGAACTTCCAAAAGAAATAATGAAAGCCCACTGCAGTAATAGGACAACCGTAAAGTAATCAAAATAAGTACTCATGTAGAATTCTATACATAGTGGGGGGGAAACCCATCAAAAAATGAAGGCAAAAATAAAGACTTTCTCAGAAAAATATATTGTCCAAGACCTGCATTAAAAGAAATGCTAAAGGGATTTCTTGGGCAAAAGGAAAATGATACCAGAAGGAAACAAAAATTCAGTGAGGAATAAAGAAAAATAAGAATGATAAACAGGTAGTTACTTTAATATTAACTAGGCAAAACAATAATTTTCCAGTGTTTTCATCTATTTTATTACCACCCCCACCCCACTTTCTAAAATGATAAATAGAATTGAAATTCTGGTAATACACACAGAAAAAAGGATAAGTGGAAGTGAGAGATTGGCCATGTTCAAGTTTGTATGGATGTAGACGGTAAATGGAATTTAAATGGTCTAAATTCCTAGCATTTTGGGGAATGGTAAAAGTTACGTTTTATAACTTGACTGGAAAAAGTCTGCATATGTGAATATTATATTCTCAGTGTAAACAATAAAAGGATAGAAAAACAATGCAAAATCAACAAATTAAGAGATGAGACTGAATAATAAAAATTTTGATTAATCAAAAAGGAGAAAATGAAGAGGAACACAAGAAAAAAAAAGGAGAAAATGAAGGGAAGGAAACAGTTGGAACTAATAAAAGAACAAAGAGAAAGATGATAAGAATAAACTCAAATGTGTCAGTAACTAAGTTAAAACAAATATATTATACAAATATCAACCAAAAGAAAAGTGATAGCATTTTGATAAGTAGATTTTAAAATATTAGTTCAAAATGCATGACTACAATCCAAGAGGGACTGTTCTTAAATCCTTAAATAACTAAAGAGATCAAGCCCTCAACAAATGTAACAGTGCTTAATAAGAAAAGGCATATGAACCTAGTTAAAAAGTTTGAAAATATATGAAGACAAAGTGACAATGAAAAGGAGAAACAGCATCATAATCTACTTGATTCAGGTCTCTTGGTGGTGATAGAACAAGCTGACAAAATCAGCAAGACAATAGAAGATGTGAAGTGAATCTGTCAGATTCACTTTGTGATTCAGCATATAGTAATCACCATATGGTAATCAAATAGTAATCAATCACATATGGTAATCACATATGGTAAGTTTAGCTGGCTGTTGCATTGCGTGTCTAAGGGCTGTATAGCTACAAATTTTTGAGTGCATTGTTTGCTGTCAATTGCTTTCGTAGAAAACCCTGTGCTCAAAAATTGCCAAAATTTACCACATGGTGTGCCATAAAGTGAGTCTTAAATACTTTTTTATAAGTTAACTTTGCTGAGCTATAACTTACAGATAGTAAGATATATCTATTTTACATGTACAGTTTGGTAAATTTTAGATAATGATTATGTTCATATGACTACCATGACAACTAAGATCCAGGGCATTTCCACTCCTCCACCTCCTTTGCAGTCAGTTTTCTTCTTAATGCAAGAAACCACATTCTCTTTATTTCGTAGTGTGGTGTCATGGACAAAAGTAAATCTACAAAGCCAGACTGCCATGATTCAAAACCCTTGTTCCTCCCAACCAAGTATATGACAGCCGATCATAAGTCTCTCAGTCTTTCGATCCTCATCTGTGAAACAGATCATAGTAACTGCCTGTTAGGGTTGTTATGAGGACTCTAAAATTTATGAGTTTATCACTGTATGTGGTACATATTAAGAGCAGTACCTGCATGAGCTGAGTCCCTAAAGCCAAGACCTACTGCTGCCCACAGAACCTTGGCTGGGAGATCTATTGTTAGATGAGACACATAATGAAGGCATGGGCCCGTACTTGTTCTGTGTATTATTTGCTGCTCAAATTTTAGTAGAAAATATGTTTATGAAAGCAATATAAATTGCTCAGGGTATTAGAAAATTCAGCTGAAGCTGTAATGTTGCAATTCTATTTTCCTTTACAAAAAGTGGCAAAAAAAATCTGTATTCACTGGAGAATCAGAATAATTAAGAGAACACGTTCAGAAAAAGGAAACATGGTTTGCATCATTTAATACATTCTGTAACAGTAAACATGATTGGTCAAAGTAAACTGGGTTCCTGTTAAGCAATAATAACAGTAATATTATCTGTTTCCAGTTCTCACTCTTCATGCTCATTAGCAAATAAAGAAGTATGATTAATAAAGGGTATTTTTAAATGTCATCTTCATAATTCATGCCCTGGATAAGAAAATTACATAAAATTCAGAGAGAAAAATCTCAGTTTCTTGTTAATAGAAATTGCTGTCAAAAAGCATTTTTAAATCAAATTCATTTCTAGAATAAAATCAAGTAATATGTGATTTTTTATGAAAGTAAATAAAATGATTAGCAAGTTACTTTGCTTTAAAATGATTTTTCTCTAACCACTGCAATCGCAGTTACAATTTATTATATAAATTATGTTGAAATTACTTACATAAACATCTTCTGCCAGTTTTATATTCAACTTCTGTGGTTCAGAAAATGAATTTTAATTCATAATCAAGACAAACTCAGATCTGAATTAAAGATCTTTATAATAAGAACTGGGAGAAAATGTATAATTAGCATGGCACACAAAATATCAACAGCAACAGACTGGTTTTAATTGACTATTTCAATTGGAAAGTTGTTTTTTAAAAGACGGCTATCGATGTTAAAATTTAAATTTATATTTACCACTTATTCCTACATATACACAATAAGAATTATTTGAATAAAGAAGGGAAAAATGTTCCTTTTTTATATAAAAAAAAAAGGTCTTTGTCTGGCTTCTACCAATTAGTCCCACACAGATTTTGAAAGCGCTTCTAACAGGTTTCAAGTGAGGACCATCAGTCGTGTATCACACAATAGAAGGCCAGCAACTGTCCTTGAGCCACACTCTCAGCCAGGATATGGCTTAGTTTCTCTTTTTGTGCAAAAGGCGGGTTGCCCTGGGGCAGGGGCAGAGCATGGTCGGGGCTGAGCCACATCTGTGCCATGGGTGTCTTAACTCTCCTTTGGGGGCTGTGGATTTTAGCATGCTAAGAGGCCCTCACGCACTTCAGAGCATGGCCCTCTTGTGAACTCATCTGGATCTAGCCAGTTATGGAATCACTGCCCAAGAGCAAGAAGTTTGTGCAGGCCCTCCTGGTTCTCACAGCTAATTGTTGGGCTGGGGCATTGTGGGGTTCAACTACAGGAAGCTCAGGTTCGCAAGGTCTACATACAAGGCTCCTGTTACAGAAATAAGTCAACCAGATTTTTTTTCCCCAAGTAAATAATGCTTTGATAGGTATGTCATAAAACTGACTGTGTTGCTTATTGTTTTACTTGGGACTATATGGACAAAGATAGGTAATGTGTTTTACCTAACTACCTTTGTAGGAAGGCAGAGGTCACTAAATAATAAAATATGACCATGATCATCTTTATGCCAGAAATTACTGTAAAGAAAGTTAAAAGGCATGGGAAAAACCACAGTGTTGGAGCTCATTTTGGTCCTGTTTCAAATAAACAGACTGAAATAAAAATAAGAGCTGGATATTTGGCGATCTTAACAAATGAATGTTGTTTTAAAGATGTAATAATAGGTTTATGAGTTTCTTTAAGAGTCTTTATTTTTTAGACATACATAATGAAGCATTTACAGAAGAAGCAATGTCAGGGATTCAACAAAATGGGGGTGGAAAGGAAGTGAGTAATTGATAGAACAGATAAAACAGTCACATACTGAACATTGGTGAAACTGCTCCTTTATACAATTATCTCCTTTTGTATATATTTGAAATTTTATTCATAATAACAGATATTTTTAAAGGTTTTCTAAGTACGCTCTTAGAGAACACTCTCATTTCATGAAAACAGAATGATAAAGATATTTGGGGTTAAACATTTTCTTTTTTTCTCTTTGGTTTTTCCAAGCATTATATTAATATCTAAGTTTCCTCAATTTGCAATTTTATAATGATTTTATTCAAAATAGCAGGCAGGGAAGTTAGGAAAGACAGTGAGCTCTGGCAAGTGCTGATGGTACTCTATCACTGATGTGTAGCATGTTTTTTCTGTTAGTCTCAGTTTTCTGTCATTGGTAGCCATTGGTAATTTGTTTTAAAACTCTTTAAACACTGTTTATTAGAAAATGTACTTTGTAGTGGATTGTGTCATGTTAGCCTGATGAAACTAAATGCATGCACTCTAGTATGCAAACACCATTGTCTCAAGAGTTTAAAAGTGTGCCTTAAAAAGAAGGCAAGTGATGACTCTGAGAAGCATGTTAACTGCGCCATGATGTCTGAAGGAATCATAATAGAACTACGTGCATTCCCAACCTCCTGATAATCATGCCTACACACTTTGAGATATTTACACTTACTTGCTACCTGAAGAATTTAAGAATTTATTTTTCCTTTACCATGAGACCCTCAACTCTATCCTTTTGTTACAGGGCAAGGAGAGGGGCACTTTAGAACCCCAAACCTGCTCTCTCTGAATGGGTTTTGCTATTTGTTGCATTAAGATAAATATATAAGGCCTTTAATGGAAGGAACTTTAATATAATTAGGGTAAAATATAAAAAGGATAAAGAACATAGTTATTAAGTTAAGCATTTAAAATTACTTACTTCCTTGAGGATAAAAGTCCAGCCAAATAGGACTGGCCCAAAGCAAGGCCCAAAAGCCTGCCACAGGTCGGAAGGACCTTTCAGTGGAGACCCATAGAAAAGGGTTAGAAAGAGTTAGACAAATTTGGGAGGAGAAGAGTAAAATTAAAATTAAGATGAAACCTGCTATTATTAAGCTCCCCCCAAGTCTTTCACTCACATTTGTTCCAACCAGTTTAAGACTAAAAAGCAAGTGTAGTTTTTTTACGTTACTTTACGTACCTCCTTCACGTCTCCTTGCTGCTCTCCATCTTGCTTCTTTCTTTTTCCCTTCCTTCTGTCCTTTTTTTTTTTCTCTCTCTTTTTAATTTTTTTTTTTTTTTTTTTTTTTTTTTTTNCTCTCTCTTTTTAATTTTTTTTTTTTTTTTTTTTTTTTGCTTAGCTTCACCCACTTAGGGCAGAACTGGGATTTTGGAATTTTCCCCTTTCCTGGGGATCACCCTGTTACACTTTGATGGTTGATTTGAAGACTTCACAATTTCTGTCTCAGATCAAGTCAGGTTTTTGCATCAGAGAAACCTGTCCACACAATTCCCTCCATACATGTTGCTGTCCTATGACATAAAGTTGCATCTTGCCAAATTTAGCTTGATAAACTCAAGTTGTGATTGTATTATATAGAAGCCAAACATCTAGACTGAAAGTGATAAATCCTATGGCTTATTGGAATGTCTGTCTAATAGACTTAATTAGTTGAAAATAAAATAATATGTCTCAGTTGCATACATTTTCAAATATGAAACCAGAACCGAAGGAACAAAATCCTGATTTTTTTTCCTTGTGGTCTCCTTAAAGGTGGGCAAATAGTAAAATGATAACTGGAAAATGGATCGACTTTTGTACAAAAAACATGAATGAATATGACAGTCACATGCAAACAAATAGCATAAACCTTTCCAAATGGGTTAAGTTTTCCCACTGCATTTATTTTTAAAGGAGTTAGCTAACTTCTTTTTATTTTCTTTAAAGATTTAAAAAATTTATTTATGCATACAAGAACTGGGGTACAGGACTGAGGAGGTGTGAGGGGTGAGAGGATTCACCAGAGACAGAGTGGGAAGCAAAACAGGCAGATCCACTGAAACACACTGCTGAGGGGAGCAGCAGGCGAGGCAGGAGAGGTCTGCCGCGCCATGTGGGTCCCTCCCTGGCCGGGGATTGAAGACAGGCTGCTGTGGTGCAGACGCTTCACAGTGCGGTGCTCAACCCACTGCGCCACCAGGGAGGCCCTAACTTCTTTTTAGAAAAGATTTTCAAACTGATGTTTCTCTGTAATACCTCCTGAGAGAAGGATGTCTTATTTAACGATAATGGCTATAAATCCTTATTGTTAAATGCCATAAGCCCCACATTAGCTGGACATTACTTGGAAGCCTTTTGCATAATTGCTTCAGTCATGTTCATAGTAGATGCCTTCAGGGTGCTTTGCCAACAGCAGTTAATAAGGACTTAAAAGCTGACAGGGGTTATCCATTGCGGTTTGTCAGTTACGTTCTCAGCTAGCACATTCTCTAAAATCTATAGGATGTTCCCATTTCAGCAGTGGCATTTGAGTTTCCAGTGATTAAGTAACTATTTATGAAAGGTTCATTGTGGTAAACAGGAAAAAATCCCCAAATCCCTGAACACATGAGACACTGGGCACCAGCACAACTTTAGATGTCCATCGTCAGGTGTGCTAGCATGACATTCATCTTCTTGAGTGGTTTTATTAGCTTCACCCACTTGTACTACTTAATATTTAATAGCAGGAGAGAAGTGCCAACAATTAGCTCCTGGGAAGTGGCCAATCCAACGACAAGAAACTGATGTTTGCTGCAGGAGTATTCCCAAGGTGAGCTTAGTAGCAAAAACAAGAAAGGGTGGCTGGTGCTGAGGTCGTGCAGGACTCTGTCTGCAGGAGACGTCACTTGGTCCCCTGGACACTTGCCTCTCCTACTCACAAAGCCCACTGACTTACCTTCTGAACTTAGCAAAGAGGTTATAACACCTGACGGCTATAGCCAGAATGCCAACATTTCCAACATCCACATAGCACAGAGAGCCAGCACACACAGCACACATGGGTTTACTTTCTCAGCCACAATCTCAGATGAATGTGTGTGACTTTCAATCGATAAAAATGGGTAGCTGTGTTATGTGAGCCTCTGGAGTCAGATAGGTCTGAGTTTGAATCCCAGTTCTGCCTTTCGTAAACTGATAGAAATTAATCTTTCAAGGACCACTTTCATGACTGATAAAATGAGAACAAAGTTGTGCCTAATTTAGCAGTTGCTTTAAGTAGAATGATGCACATCACTGCTCTGGAAGTGCTCAGGAATTATTAACTGCCATCATGTTGCTGCAGTTATTCATATATATGGTTTCCACATTGAGCAAATACCAGCAGGATACGCCATTAAAAGGGTATATGTGTGTACCTTGCAATATATGGAATACTTAGTCTAAAAAGTAGTTATCTGGAGTTCTAATTGCTCTTGCATCCTGTGTTTTATCTGACCACCCTATTCAAATAGATACCGCCAGGAAAACTTATTTTAGTAAAAATCATATTAGAAAATTTAAAAAAGATCTCTATCAGTCAAACAAAATGTGCACTTTAAAATTCTCAGTCGGCACTTATGGAACACTCCCCTCCGAGGTCTTCACTTAGTGCCTGTGCACCTAAATTTGAATTCTAAAAAAATTTATTTTCTGATTGAGAGCAACTTCTCTTGAGGACTTCCACCTATTAAAAAAAAAAGATCAAAATGCACTTGCCATGGAAAAACTCAGGCCTTCGCCAAAAGCATAAGCAGCAGCCTCTGCTGCCTGGGAGAAGTTGGTTTAGACTATGAGAAGGGAATGACGGTGTCTGGGAGGGCGGGAAACAAGGCGGGGTCATACACCGGGGTAGTCGGAAACTAGATTTCTGGTGTGGTTACGTGGCATTTATAGCGATATCAACAAAACAATGCTATATACCTGGGACTTACATAATATTATAAACCAGTATTAACAAAAAGTTTGAAAGGCAAAGACGTGAAAGCCCAACCAAAGTATTGCTAGTCACTCCAACTTCTCCAGCCCCATGCTTTATCTTCTCTTGCCTCCTGGCAGCTTGTGATCTCAGCCCAAGCCTCGGACTTTGACTCTCCCAAGAGTCTCTGTCGTGCTACCTCAATATCTGGCTCCAGTCGCATCCTGGACTCTGCTGGGGCGGCACGGGCTGCACTGTGGAATGCTGTCCGTGTTTTTGCAGCATTTCCACCCCGGCTTTGTTCCTGGCTTGACTTTGTACCCTCATCTCCGTGCCAATATCTTGCACAAGTCCGTTTTGCTATGTTACCCACACTGGAACTGTTTTTGAAGCCCAAACAGATTGGCCTCTGCAGAAGAGGGAAAGAGCCAGCTATAACAGGAACGCTGATAGCAGTGAGAAATGACGGCGACCCACCTGACAGCAGCGATAGGCTGGAGTAATAGCGACTGCCAGGGCCAGGGTGCGTCTCTCTGGTCACCGTGACAGACACTTAATGCCACGACCCTTGTCATCGTCACAGCAGGCAACAGCACACCCATTTTTCTGAGGAAAAAAATGAGACCCCACTATTAGTGTCAGACCTGGAAATGAATCTATTTCTCTAACACTACAAACTATAGTTTAGACCAAAAAATGTTCCTTGCTCATCAAAAGTGGGCATAGAAAAGAAAAAATTAAGTGCCATGAACCCCCAAAGCAATGTATTGTTGGCTTATCGAAAACAGGTACAAGTGGTTATCTCTCTCACCTTTCATCTGTCTGTAATATCTATTACTGCAAGTACCTTGTAATTTTATATTGTGGAACACACGATGGCCCACTTTATTATGACAGGCCAGTTCAGTATTTAAGTTTAGAAAGTGTAGTCATCGCAGAGACTTAAATTATTCCAATCAACAGCATAGTGAGCGATTAAACAAGCTAAGGGTGGGGCAGGCGTAAGGACCTGGGTTTCAATCCCAGTGTCGCTGCTTTCTACTAATTATGAGAACTTGATCATGTTCCTCGGTTTCTTTAGAGACCTGGTTCTTTTGTAAAATCACAGTGATCGTACTTACCTCATAGTTTGGGGGTGAAGATTAAAAGAGAGTGTAGATGTTATATTTAGTTCAGGAGAGAGAAATATCCCAATCATTGAAAATATTAGCTTAAAAAAAAAAAAGAACTATGCAATGTGTTTTAAGTATTTGTCCAAATATTAAATAAAAGGAAAAGTTGTTTTTAGAAGGATTAAACCTAATGAACTTAAACTCTTAAATAACTAAGAGTTTTCCTGAATGATTCATATTCTGCGGGTCTCTAATAGTAAAGTTGTTTTTGTATATGTTTGTATACACACATGCAGAGCTATTTAAAACTCTGTCCTTTCTTCAGCTAACTTTAGATCCTAAAGAATGCTGAAGTCTAGACTTTGGTTGTTCTAGAATCTGAAAACCTACAGACTAAGTATGGGCATTTTGGACCTTGTGTTAGCAACAGTCCTCTATAGACTCTATATGCTATATTATAAATATATATATATATATGTACACACACACACACAAAGAGAGAGAGAGAGAGAGATGTGCAGTTTGCTCTTCATAGGCTCATTTAGCAGACACACAAATCAAACAAGGGAAAAAAAAACTATTAGACCCAGCAGTATGATCCAGAAAGTAATTGTGTCCAGAATATAATCTTTAAAATGTAACCTACTTCTGCCGTCTTTATTAGTTCCCCTGATTTTATTGTTTTCTTTGTAATTCTGCTTTATATCTTTCATAGAGTTCTTATGTACTTAATATGAACTTAGGTACATTTATTGTTGGCAGTAACAAAATGAGAGAGACTATTTGTACATTATTTATTTAAAATTGAATGCAGTTTTAATTATATATGAGAGAGACCCCAATTATTAAACATTTTACATCATGAAGGACTTTGGGAATCTGTTGAAATCTCTATGTCTTCTTCTTTACAAAATTTGACTGTATTGGTAGACTGTTAATGCTTTGCTGGAGAGTGCCCTATGGCACTAACACATAGAGGGGGGACCCTTTATTTCCAAAATACAACGTTGTAAACCAACATTATCTCAATTAAATTTAAAAAAAAGTCAGAAAGAGATTAACAGTTCCCATGAAGTACATCTATGAACCTACGACTAAAACCCTGGTATGCCACCAATACGGTCTTTTCCTTAATAGAAGAATTTTTCATTTGAGCTGGTCACATGACTTCCCAGAATAAGGACTACATTTCTTAGCTTCCTCTGGCAACTTATAGTGTAACTTATGACCTAATACTGGCCAATAGTATGTGCACAAAATATGATGGACCTCCTTGTAAAGTGAGTGGACATGCCTTGTTGTTTTCCTTTTTGCATTCTTCTGCCTGCCTGGGAAACCTGATGACTGGCACTCAAGCAGTCATTTTGTTCCATGAGGTAGTTGCCATCTTTGAGAATGGCAAAACAATGATGTCAAAGTTACATGGCTAGACTATTACCTCTGTACTTCATTTTAAGTGAATGAAATTAAGTCTACATTGTTAAAGTCACTATTAATTTGAATTTTCTGACACAGTAAAATCTTATTCTAGCTAACGCAAAGACAGACTTAATGCACTTACAAAGAATGCATAGAAGAGTAATTTTATCTTTAATTTCTTGGGCCATTTCAATTTTATTAAAGTTGTCATCTTGCCATTTTAGTCTGCCAATTGTAACAATAAACAGTTTGCAACTCAGTATTTTCCTTAAGGGTAATTTATAGGTGTCAAATTCAGTTTTAAAACTAACTGATTATAATGTTTTGACTACATTTCTACTTAGAGAAAGTAGTAAGCATAGAATTTTTTAGTTAGATTGATCCACATGAAACTGCATATTTTGACCATGCTTCCTACAAAAATCATTTAATATGTCAATTATCAACCTGGTCCAATACATAATGTGACAAACATACCAAAAATACTGTAGTGCCCACATTAGCTGCTGTGAACATTCTATTTTTCTACAAGGGCCACTTGTATAAATAAAGTGAAAATATGCACAGTGCATACTTTAAAAATTAATCTTGTAAATTTGTTTTAATAAGGAAAATGCAATTTTTGTAACTGCCCTCATTTCTGTTACTTAATGGTTTTGCAGCTCCACTAAAATTTCAGAACTCATCATGAACTCATACCACAATGCTTGATTAGAAATCTGTGGTTTGTAGCACATTTCATGGAAGATCTGGAATACAGGATCCTAAGGAATAATGTTTTTAAGGTTAGAGAGAAAAACTGACAGGAACCCTAGCATAGATTAGTAACAGCACAGACACCATGTAAAGAAAAGTACTAGGTTCTCAGGAAACCGTCACTGAGGCTTTGTCTCTTGAAGCAGGTCTAAGAAGATTGCAGTCGAGGTGGTAACTGTTATAATATGTTTCATGCCTAACTGATACTCATTTGCTGTTCTCACTGAGGAATAAAATATATCCTCCCTATGACATTTCCTCAAAGGAAAAGAGGCTAGGAAAAGAGAATCCTTCAGCAGATTTTGTGTCTTTCTCATTTTTGGTAAAACTGAGTTTTCTAATACCTAAAAATAATAGCTTTTATAACAGGAAATTTATTCCTACGTTTATTTTGACTCTGTTGCTTCCTTAACTCAGGCTATGAATACATTTTTACCTTAAACTTCAAGAATACTTACTTATGCTATTTGCAAGTTAACAGATTTTAACGGGTCTTTAAATACTGTTTGATCTTAATTAAAAACTTAATGAAACATTTTCATATCTGTGTCTACAAATTAAATGTACTTTTTTTTTTACCGTATTTCATTTCTTTGACTAATGGACTTTCTTAGAGATGTAAGTAGTTGTTTTTTTATAAGCTAATAAATATTTTTAAATAGAGTGCATTCAATGCATTATGTTTTTCGAATATTTAATGGTATTTTTATATTTAATAGAAATTTAAATGAGAGCTCTAAGCCTAACCCTTGAAATTATGTTAAATCTCTGTAGATAGGAACAGGTTTCTAACATATTAATATTGCAGGATTGATCCTGAAATATTTCTAAATATAATTATAAATTTTCTTAGGGTTGAAACTCACTTACTATAGGAAGTGTTATGTCATCCAAGCAATTTGAGGTTTGAGATGTGTTTGTGGAGGATAGGGGTGGCCCCTCATCAGCCATGTGCATAATAGCCAGAAATTTTTGCCAAAATTAGTCAGAAATTTGGAGCCTCTTCGGAAAGTGCTGAGCCCTAATGAAAGTCTGTTATGGAGATTTCACTGGCACACTGGGAAATCTAGTGCCTTAATTCTCCATAGGAAGTCTGTCACCCATTTTAAACAGATTTTGCTTTTTATTTTTTCCTCTTTTGGTACTTAAGACAAGAAGATGTCTTCTCGTTTATATATGAAGACTTGGATCTTAATAGATTGCAGTATTCTTTTCATAGATTTGTCTTCTCCTAGGGCCAATAGCTTTCACCAATCTTATAATATCTAATTGCTCTGCTTTGTAGGGTTATCATGAGAATTAAATGAGTTAACACATATTAAGCTCTGATGTCCATGCCTGGTTTAGAGGAAGCTGTGTTATCTCGTTCACTTTATCTGACTAATCAGTCACAGTCACCAGGGTTATTCTCCTGCCAGCATTTTTGTCCCCCAGGGGTGATAGGTGTGCTTCCTTTAGTGATTCCAAATCACTAAATCTAGGAGCCCTAGAATCAGTCAGTCTTAGACAGGCAGTGCCCCAGCAAGATGGCACTGTTCAGGGTGAGGGCTGATGTCTCTGTGCATGCTATGGATGAGAGTCAAGGATTTTAGTCGTAGAAGCTGACAGTTGTGTTTCATCTATCTGAAATTGGATCACAGGCTGTATATAGTATCAAGCCAGGTAGCTCCCCACTTGCTTACTGACATTTCTAAGTTTGAAACACCTCTGCCTTTCCTACCATCCACACTTACCACAGCCCAGGAAAATAAATGTGCATTCTGTTTCTGAAGGTAGGAAAGGATTTAATGGGCATGGTTGGGGGTACAATTCTAATGAGAAAAGAAAAAAGATACATAGAGATGAGTGGGCTCCTGGCTGCCTTGGTTGTCCTTTCAGACTGTTTCCCAAAGTAGATATTTTGCTTTTCTGGGGTTGTCTCTACCTAGCCCCTGAGTGGGTAGAAGGAGGTTTCACCTGCTTAACCATAATGGTTTCGAAAAGTAGCTATCAATCAGAATTTGCTAGGGAGCTTTTTAGAAGCATAGCTTCTCAAGTCTTTATGCCCATCTACTGACTTGGAATCTTCTAGAAGAGTGGTGACAGTTTCTGGGATTGTGATTTAGCCAGCTGGAAACTGGATCATAGTTTTAGTCTAACCACCCAGCATGGCAGGAGGCCAGGATGGATTTGGTATCAACTGACTTAGTAACTGTAGTTCTTTCTTGAGATCATGAAATCTTATGTGAAAATACTATTTGAGTATGCCACAGACTTGGGATAGAGCTAATTTGAACTTGAAGATTTAATTTCCAGATGTAGCAATCTCCTTTCTGAGATTAGATGAAGAAAATGGAGAGAAAACTTAGTATTCATGAGCTGTGCTATTTGGAAACTGAAAATTGCAGCCAATTATGTAGATTTTTTTATGATCACTATTTACCAATAAGAATATTATTGTAGCTACCATTTATTACTTGCATTCTATGTTTTGAGCACTGTGAAAAATTCTGTTCATGGTTCCTCTCATATACCCTTGATAATCATCTCTTAAAACACGAAATTATATCCAATTATAGGCAATAAAAAATTTTTAGAGAGATACAAGAACTTCCTCAAAATTACACAGTTCTGGAGAGTGCTCAAGTTTATCTGCTACCAAAGACTGTGATATTAATTACTTCATTGAACTCCCCCCTCTTATGGTTATACTAGGTGGTATAAATTATCAAGGCATCCAGGCACTTTTAAACACTTGACTCTTCTATTCAAATATGTCATCTATCATATCCACAGTATGTATTGATATATATATGTGAATACACACACATGTAGTAAGTATATTAACTGAAGAGGGCTTAATTATATTTATATTAAGTTTAAGGCATGTATATACTTTTACTTTATTTTTATATTTAATAAGAAGATGATATGCAGAAATAATGACAGAACAGAGAGTTGATATTCCTAATTCAACAGAATCCTAGGTAAAAGTAAGAAAAAGATAACAATCCAATAAAACATTGGACAAAGTTTATGAACAAGTCAATCTTAGAAGAAAAAGCACAAACATTGACCATCTATGTATTAAAATAGCCAGTTTTGTTAAATCAAATATAATTTAAATGCCCATCATAATTAAATGTTCACGTTTCTCCATGCTCTGAAGTTCTGTATAATATTTTAAATGAATGATACATAGTTATGATGGTTGTAAATATGTCTAGAAGAATATTAACACAACTAACCCAGCTTCCTCCCAGAAGTAGGTTGGGCCTGAAATTGAGTCATCATGGCCAGGAAAATGGGCAAAAGTAATGGTAAAAGGATGTATTTTTGCTTTTTACTGAATGTACTCCTGAAATGCTTGACTTTTTTGTTTTTGCAAGTACAATTGCTCTTGACTTAACTCTTGGGTTGAATTCCCAACTCTCATGAGAAGCTAGACATGTAAGAGACAAGCAGCAGGAGACACACACACACACACACACAAAACCCACCAACATTTGCAATTGTACTTTCATAGTACTTTAATAATATTGTACACATTTTCACATCACTTTACAGTTCAAAGCATACTCCTACATAGTGTAGTGGGTCCAGTGTTTGTCTCCCAAGAGATATGTCCATGTACTAGTTCCTGGAACCTGTACCTGTTATCCTATGTGGAGAGAGGCTTAGCAGATGTAATTAAATTATGGATCTGTAGATGAAGATATTATTCCAGGCTAGCCACATTAGTGCTAACTCCAATGACAAGTGTCCTTTAAGAGAATGGTAGAAGGAAGCAGTGTGACCAAAGAGGCAAAGAGCTGAGCGATGCAGTTACAAATCAAGGAGTGTCGAAGACAGTCTCCAGTATTAGAACAGACAGGAAGGAATTCTTGCTTAAAACCCTCCTGAGGGCGTGTGACCCTGCTGACAGAGTGACTTAAGACTTCCCATCTCCGGAACTCTGAGAGAATACATTTTTGTTGTTTGAAGTCACCAGTGTGTGGGAACTTGTTACAGCAGCCACAGGAAACTAATATGCATAGCATATATCTCATTTGGGGCTTGTTTTCATAACCCTTCGAGGAATCTGGAGTTGAGTGTTATATTTCCATCTTTCTCAAGTTTTTCCAAAAATAGCTACTAACTCATGCTATGAGGCCACTATCATATCAAAATCAGATAGACATCATAAGAAAAGGAAATGCAGATCAATAGTATTCACATATATGTAAGTATATATGTAAATTCTCAACAAAACCAGGAAACTAAATGCAGTAACATAGAAGAATGGCTATAGAACATGACCCAATAAGATTTATCCCAGAAATGCTAAATTGGCTCAATAATTGAAAATATGTGAAATATAACATAGTATTAGAATAAAAGGAATAAAACTTCATAATTATCTCCATATTCATAGAAAAGGCATTCAAAAAAAAATCAGCATCCTTTCCTGATATAAACACTGAGTGAACAAGGAGTAAAAGGGAGCTACCTCAACCTGAGAAAGGCCATCTGAGGAGTCACATGTGACTTCACACTTAATGATGAAAACCTAAACATAAGATCAGGGACAAGACAGGTGTCTCGCTTTCCCATTTCCATCCAACATTGTCCCAGAGGTTCTAGCTGTGACAAGTCAGAAAATGAAACAGCATATCCAGGTTGGAATGAAAGAGGTAAAGTTTTCTCTATAGATTACATTCATTTTGTAAATAGAACTTCCTAGGGAATTCACAAAAAAATTATTAGTTAAAATTTTTTTTAATAGAGAAGTACACCAAACTTGCAGTTTACTAACCAACTATAAACATTTGTTGTTTTCCTTTATACTGGCATCAGTTATCCAAAAAAATGAAATGAATGAAGCAAGTGCATTTTTTATAACCTCAGAAAGAATAGATATCTAGAGATTAAACTTAACTAACAAAGTACAAGATTTATACACTAAAAAAAAAAGAACTATGAAAAGAAATTATGCAAGAATTGAATATATAGAGAAATAGTCTATGCACTGGAAGATGATATTATTTTTTTTTAAAGATTTATTTATTCATATAAGAACTGAGGTACAGGCCAGAAGTGACAGGGTCCACCAGAGACAGAGCGGGGAGCAGAACAGGCAGATCGACTGAAACACACTGCTGAGGGGAGCAGCGGGCGAGGCAGGAGAGGTCTGCCGCGCCATGTGGGTCCCCTCCCTGGCCGCCGGCAGGGATCGAACTTGTGCTGCAGTGGCTGCGTTTTGCTTCATAGTGCGCTGCTTAACCCGCTGCGCCACCAGAGGAGGGCCCTGGAAGATGATATTATTGAGGTGTCTGTACTTTCCAAATTAATCTATAGATTCCATATAAGCTTTATAAAATTCTATCTTTTTTGCATAAACTATCAAGCTTACATAAAATTTGTAAGGAAATGCAAGATTTCTGGGTAGCCAAAATAATCTTGAGAAAAAACAAATTTGGAGAATTCATATCTTAAAATTGCAAAACTAACTGCAAAGCTACAGCAATAAAAGCATTGTGGTACTAGCTTAAGGACAGACATATAGATCAATGGAAAAAGAATGAAGAGCCCAGATAGATCTACACCTCATAGATTTTCATTAACATAGATTTTCACTGACAGTGCCAATGGGAAAAGAACAGTATTTTCAACAAATGGTGCTGGGATTTCTGGGTAACCACATGCCAAAGAGTGGACACCCCACCTCAATCTGCATATGAAAATTCACAATGGACCACAGACCTAAATCTAACAGATAAAACATTTAGAATAAATAATAGAATTTAGAATAAAGTATAGTGGAAAGTCTTAGGATAATTAGGCCAGGCAATGGTTAAGATATTAAACCACAAAAAAAGAAAAACATAAATAAATCTGCATCAAAAGACATCAAAATAGATAAAAGACAACCCAGAGAATGGAAGAAATTATTGCAATTTTGAGTTGTAGTCTGGTATATAAAATAAATGAAAACCCATGCAACTCAACAATGAAAAGATAAATAACCCAATTTAAAGATGGACAAAAACTCCTGTATTTACTGAAGCACTATTAACAATAGCCAAGTTTTGGAAACCTAAATGCACAAGGAAAGAAGAGTAGATTAGGAAGCTATTGTGTATACACACAATGGAATACAACTCAGCTATGAAAGAAAGATAAACTTGTGCCATTTTTGACAACAGGGATGGAACTGGAGACGATACTGCTAAGAGAAATAATGCAGGAGCAAGACGAATAGCAGGTTGTTTCGTTTATTTGTGGACTACGGAGAAACAAAACAAAGGGTCAGAAAAAACCAAACCACTAACACACTCTAGAAATCTCACTATAGAATTGTGGCTACCGAGAGGAAGGGAGGAGAGCAAAGTGGGGAGGGGACAATGGACCGTGGTGGGTGGACCGTGGGTGCCTTGGTGATGGGTGCGGTGTGGGAACATGCACCTGAAGGGCGCGATCCTGTACTTCTGCATAATTTACAATGCTGAAAATCCATGTGCCCGCATTAAAAAAAAAAAAAGAAAAGGGAAAAAGATTTGCATTCCTCCAGTGTTGTAGAAATGATCAACAAACACATGAAAAGATGCTGAATGCCAGCAAATGATTAGAAAAATGCAAGTAAAAGCCACGATGAGATGCTATTTTATACTCAGCTGGATGGCGGCAATAATAATAATAAAAATGATAACATAATTCAATAATAGGAAATAAGAATTGATAAAGACGTTAAGAACATCATGCATTGGGCCTCCCTGGTGGTGCAGTGGGCTAAGCAGCACACTATGAAGCAGACCACAGCCACCGCAGCATGAGTTTGATCCCTGCCGTCTGCCAGAGAGGGGACCCACATAGCGCAGCAGACCTCTCCTGCCTCGCCCATTGCTGCCCTCAGCAAGCAGTGTTTCAGTCATTTTGCCTGTTCTGCTCCCCACTCTATCTGGTGAATCCTCTCACCTCCTGCTACTCTGGCCTGTACCCTAATTCTTATGTGCATAAATAAATAAATCTTTTTTTTTAAAAAAAAAGGAAGTCATGCATTGCTGATAGAAACATCAAGGCATTTTGGAAAAAATCCTATTTGCTAGCTCCTTAAAAATTTAGACATAAGGTCACCATTCCTCAAATATATCTAGGGGAGCTGAAAATTTCTTTACATTCAAAATCAGAATATTATTCGCAGGACTAAAATGCTGATACAAGTACAACATGAATGACCTTTGAAACATGCTAAGTGAAAAATCCAGGTCAGGAAGGTCTCATGTGATATGATTCTGTTTATATGAAACGTACAGACCGGCAGGTGCGTAGAGACAGACAGTAAATGTGGGGTCATCGCAGGCCAAAGGGAAGAGGCAGTAGGGAGAAACTGCTACCAGGTATGGGATTTCTTTTTAGGGTAAGGAAACATGCTGGAATGTTAAGAGTAGCAAAATCTTGTGAGTGCATCGATACTACAATCACTGACATACACACTTGAGGACAGTGAGTTTATATGTGAATCACCTCTCAATAAACAATTTCCATAAATGAGACAAAAGCAAAAATAAAAACTTAAGTCTTTCTGTCACTATGGTTACATAAAAATTATCCCCAAACACAGTGGGAATAAACATTTACTGTGGTCAGGGATTTGTGGCTCAGGAATTCAAACAGGAGCGCGCAGGCTGGCTCTGCTCTGCTCTGTGACTTCTGGGGCTTCCGCTGGCGGCTCCAAGAGACTAAAACTCTGCAGACACGTTCGCTCCCATGTCTGGGGTAGAGGTGGGACTGTGGCCTGGGGCCTCAGCTGGGGCGTTGACTGGAACCCTTTCTCCTGGCCTCGCCACATGGCCTGCGCTGTCTCACAGCCCCGTGGCTAGGCTCCAGGGACAAGCATCTCACCTGAGAGGGAAGAAGAGCCAGGTGGAAGCGTCTCACCTTGCGTGACCTGCCTCTGCTGCCCGCTCCATCCTCCCTGCTCTGTCCTGCCTGACAGTGCAAAGTCTCCAAGGCCATCCTCACCAGAGGGATTGAACAGACATTTCTTCTATCCCAAATGCCCTCTCATTCGGAGAAACGTCAATGTCACATTGTAAGAACAGCAAAAGGGTAGGGTGCATTAGGAAATAAAACTTGCCCCATACACTTTAGTAATGACACTGTCCCAAAAGTATAATCTACTCAATATAATTTTTGCAATCAGAAGTGCTATGATTCTGTGTATAAGTCACTAGACTTAAGTGTAAATAATATGAAATACTTTTTCCAACACTACGAAAACGAATGAATAGGCATCTAAAGCTTTATCTATTGTGGGCACCCAGTCTGTGGGATACATAGTCAGTCATTCATTTAGCTAGTTGTGGACTCATTAAACAGAAGCGTATTACTGCCAAGTGTTCTTTTAGGTTCTGGGATGCCTGAATGAGCAAAAGAAACCTGATGTGGAGTCTTTGTAGGGAAGAGTTGAAGAAAAAAAAGGGGGGAGGGTGCCATATAAATGTGAGAGAAGGGGAAGCACAGTTAGGTGTGGGGACACAGCCTTGTGTCTGCACAGAGAACCCGGATGACCAACCCAAAACAGACAATCACAGAAAATGAAACCTGAATAAGATTTTGAAATTTCCGCTCTTAGATTTGATACTCTGACTTTCGTCAGAACTAGGACGTGAGTCTCATTTTCTCGCACTTCCCCGCACCCCACTGAACTGCACGTGAAAGTAATGTCTGATTTACAAAGATTATGTCACACATTCAAGCTTTTTTGCCCTTTGTTCATGCTTCTGGGAAGTAAGAGCAGGATTGTCTTTTGAGATTTTTCTCACAGATTTGTTATCTTCGTATCCTGTCAACTATGCTTTTCTAACTGAAACCTGGGGTAATAATCCTGTAATCAACATACGTTGGTGACAGCACTTTACAAAATACCGCAGGCAGTATGATGCTCCCATCCACAGCGGCTGTGTGTGTGTGGGGGGGGGGGCGGCTTTTATTGAAGGACTCTGTTCTGCAGCGTCCCAGGCTGGGTAGGTTCCTTGTCAGTTCCGGCAGCTTGAAAGAGCATCTTGGAGCCCCTGGCATCATCCCCAAGGTCAGGGGAAACGAACCAGCAGGGAGACAGCAACGTGGTTCCCCCTGCAAACCTCTATGCTCTCCACATGCTCTGAGCGTTGCCACCCTGCTAGCCTCAGCCTCCAGGCGCATGTGCGCACACTTACGCACGTGCGTACCCTTACGTGCACCCACTCCACTCTCCAGATGTGCGCATCAGGCACGCGTGCCCACGCCCGCGCTCCCAGCGCCTCCTGCATTCGAGGCCGCAGGTGATAGCCACAGAGGCCGATGGCGTAGAAGTCTGACCATTTCACTTATCCGACTCATTTTGCATAGTCCTGGCATTTTGAAATTTAGTTGAATTCATTTTTACTTCCAAAATAAAATTAGAATTAACAAAACCAATGTGAGAGATAACACTGGCTATGACCTTACAAATCATGCTCTTTAGCGACTAATTCGCATTCATCCGAAGTGTGCTTCTTCGTGGTCCCTGCTGTCTACGCAGCACACCCAGGCTTGATTGCGAGCAGAGGATACAGCTAGTGTAAGCCAGGCCAGTCCAGGTGTGATAACGAGCTATGAGGCTCTCTGGACAGAGAATTTGTTCAGCTAATCATTTTACATTTTAAGAATGTAAAGAAAATCTCTTGGAACGTGAAATCAGAAACCCCTTTTAAAACTGTAAAGTCTGCATTTCCCTTTAGGGTCAAACATAGCATGATTTCAGGCTGTGAGTTTCCCACCAGGTGAGAATGCTGAATGGGAGCAACTTGTCACCACTACAAGGTGCGGCTCTGAACACTAAAAAGTGCAGTCTCCACTGGGCCCTCAGACTTTAAGTAATCTGCACAGCTAACATTTTGTAGATCAGAAAACTAAAACAAAATCCTCATTAATGGTCTGAGAGCACATGCAGAGAAAGGCAGTCCTCTCCAGAATTGGGACCCAAAAGTCCTAAATCATGTCTTGAATTATTACTAAATCTTGTTCCAGGCAACTTCCTGTTTTCCTGTTACCATTCTTTATTTTAGATTGGATATGAAATACATTTCACATTGCTCTCAGTGATTTATTTTCTATTACAATTAGATATAGTGATTAAAATGTTTTACATTTTTGTATTTTTTGTGTATGTGGATAACATCTACAGTCCCCCTTCCCACAGTCTATACTTTTCACTAAATCAGAAAGAACGGTCACAAAGAATTACATATTTTTTTTTCTTAAAGTTGAACTGGCTGAGAATGGCAACAATGTCCCAGGAAGGAATAAATACTAGAGTGCTAGTGGTTTGTTTTTTTTTTTTTTTTTACTCCCCCCTCCTTTTCAATAAGCAGTCATTTAGCAACAGAACAAAAAGTGTTATTGGAAAAGTATAGCTTAATGTTATCAGTCTTATCACATATCCTCCATGACAGAGAACAGAAAAATAATTGTCCTGCCAAGAAAAAAAGGCATAAATTGTAAGTATGCTTTCAGTTCTTCCCTGTTTTGAAAGGTCTGTAAATTTCATGCATCAGAATATCAAGGAACAGAAATGCAGTAAACACAATAGTTGTCTGGTTCTTCTAACTTACGGAAGCTTTGCCCACTATAATAAGGAATACTATTCCCTAAACCTTTTTAAAATTTTAAAAACTTTAAAAAGTGTATCACAAGACTGTGGCCTTAGGATTCCCAGGTTTTGATATTTATATAGATGAATGGATCATGCAATTTAGAGCAAAGTGCAGTGTCACCCTACAGGCGCAGGCATATTTCTGTGACCAATCTAATCTAAATTTGATTAGCCTATGATTGTGATTCATAGAATGAAGGGTTCTGAAGATGCTATAGTATTAAATAGTCGCTCTAAATAAGAAAAACTCCTTTGAGTTACTTAGTTTTTATATATTATAGGTAAGTGATATAATACAGAGCTTCTCATTTTAAATCTTGAAATATTTTCAGGGTTGGGGTTTTTCAAGTATAGGGAATGACAAGTGCTCCATTTGAACGTGACTGAATTTATGGTCATTTAAAGGTTTTCCTCACTATGCAAGTACAGATGAAATGCAACTTGGCATATTAAAAGGAGAGCAAAACTTAGAATTATCTTTGCTAATGGGAGAAAAGTATACTAGAGCTACCATATGATCCAGCAGTCCTACTCCTAGGTATCTGTCCAAAGAACCAGTCAGAAAGTACAAACCAAGAAAAATAAGCAAAAGACTTGGATTCGTGCTTGGAAAAAAAACAGGAAATCCAAGTGGTGGAAGGAGTATATGAAAATGTGCTAAATCTCAATAGTAATCCCAGAACGAAGGTTAAAACCATAATGACAGCAGAGTAGCAAGTATTACCTGAAAATACCAAACTTGGTTGAATTTGGGGAGCGAAGAGGATTCTCGTGAACTAACAGTAGGAGTGCAGTTGGTAAAACCAGTTGGGAAACAGTGTAGTAGTATTTATAGCTACCCTAACAATTCAGCAGTTTTGCTTCTAAATACATATTCTACAGACACACAGAAACATGTACACAAATAGTCACACTGCATTGTTCATAATAGACTCAAACTGGAGATTCTATCAAATATAAGCTGGATAGATAAATCCTGGCATACTCATAACGTATAATGTTACATATCAAGGTATGTAACAGGACTGTGTACTGTAATAGGGGTGTGTCTTACAAACATTTATGAATGAAATGTCAGGCATAAAAGAATATGTGTATTAAAACTCCATTTATAGAACATTTATGTAATTATATAATTAAAATCAGACTACTAAAATAGTTTAATAATAATGTATAGGTGGAGAGTACAAATATGAAGAAAAGAAAAAAGAAAAGGATAGCTCTAAAATAGACAATAGCTATCTATAGTTAGTAGCAAGGATTTAGGTGATTGGGTGGCTTCTAGATATAATATGCTATTTTTTAAGATGGGTGTCTGTTCCATTATTGTTCTACAAGTTGAATGTGTTTGTCGGATGCAATTCCAATGGTCAAATTTCATAACTACGCTAGGAAGAATAACAGCAGCTGGGTGAGATCATTAAGATCCAGGTTTACAGTATGACTTTTTTTCCTTCAGCTAAGATAGCAGAAGGAATGATTTGTTGTACACGTTATATTCATCCAATTGAGAATAGAACTTGTTCAGAACCTCACAGGTCCAGGGCACTGGACCAAGAGACTGGTTTTGGTACAAGCCAGGTGGGCATCTCAAAGGTGACCGCAGCAATCAGATGAGTGGCAGATATTCTAGATTCATTGAGACAAAGTTCTAGACAGCTGTAGCATGCAGTTGTAGCATCCAACAATTTGGACCAGAGTCCTGGTCTCCAGCTTTCCTTATTTCTGCTTCTGTTGCTCTCAGGGGTGTTACTTGTTTATGTGGATGTAGCGGCAGGAAAGGTGGCACAGGAGCAAGGTTCGGGATGGTTCTTAGCAGATGGGGGTAAAGGAAAGAGTCTTGGAGCCCTCGGTGGCTTTTTATGCTTTTATTGATCTCTACATCAGAGGTGGAATCAGGTACATGGCAGGCAGAGGTGCCTGGGGGGCCAGGAGGCTGGCAGGCCTCCCAGCCCCCGGCGCATCTCACCCTCTTGGCTGCTTTGCTACTGCTTCTCTCTCCCGCTGCTCTCACTACTGCTTGTTGGTGCTCTCGCTGTTGGTCGGTCCTGAGGACACCGCCCATTTAAGCCCGTGTCAAACTCAGGTGCATCCCCTTGCGCATGCCTGCCTAGGCATGCACGCAGCACCGCAGGTGTCCAGCATCACACCAGTGGTGGGAGGGTGGAAAGACCTGATAGTTCTCTGACCCTACAGTGGACCTCTGCCTCATAGTCCTGCTTTTTCGCTTCATCCTGTGCATTTGCTTCTTCCTCCATTTGGCTCTCAGGGTGCAGAGGCTTCAAGGAAGATGGCGCCAAGGCCAAGAGGCCGCAGTACAACTTTCATCTCACTGTTCTGCTCTCCTCAGAATCTCAGTGAGAACCCAATTCTGAAACAATAGACTCAAACTCAGTATTACTCTGGTATTTTGGCCTTTTAGGATCTAGCATCCAGCAATCTTCTGAAGCTTGACTATTCTGCATGTCCCAGCAAGTTGAACCAAAAGAACATCCTGTCCTTGATTCTATACTCTACTTTTCAAGACCATCTTTCGTCCATCTCTTGTTCTGGGCTCTGCCTGTCTGAGTGTGTCAGCCTTCCAGGTAGCGTTCAAACCACACACCTTCTTCTGAAGCCCTCTCAACTCCTGCTCTGTGATGTACTCAGCACTAACCACAAATGCATTTTGTGCATTACTGTGTGCTTTCCTGAAGTATAAAAATACAGAATGTCTAAAAAGAAGATTGCTCCATTAACTGTAAGCAAATGAAAATGTTGTTGTCCTAAACAGAAGCGTCGGTTCTAGGGCCAGGTGAATGCAATCCACTCTAGCTTCTTACCAACCTTAGCAAAGTAAAGAGGCTGGCTGTTACAGAGCCAGAGACCCATTACTCGCGGAATTTGGTAAAATCTAACATAAACAATTATGGGAGCAATGACAACAGAAGACATGGACATTGCACCAAAAGTGTATTCTTTACAGAATATACCAGCTTTCTTTTTCTAAATATTTATTTCTGGAAACATCAACCTGACAGGTAAACCATATAAGCAATGCAATTAATTTTCAGTATTAAAGTATTTTTATGTTAAAAATGAAATGATTCTTGGTATTTTAAAACAATAATATAAAATGTAAATGTCACTGTTTTATTTATATATGTTATTTTTTTTTATGTCATTGATCGTGTTTGCATAATGTTTCCTTTCTCCTCTCAGGTGTAGTTCCTGTTAAATTCCCATCAACAGTTCACCGGTGCACCATCACCATGGTCTCTTGTGCTCCTCCCTCCCCTGTTTTGATCTCTTTCCCTCCTCCTCCCTTATAGAATGTCTGTTTTACTTTTTCCCTCCCTGATCCTTTATTTGTTTTCTCTACATTCCTCCTTTAAGGGATACAATCTGATATTTTTCTTTTTCTTTCTGGCTTATTTCAGTCAGCATAATTTAAGTGTCAGTATTTTAATAATTTTAGTTAAATTCCTTTAAGATATTCCTTTAAGGAATAATGAAAATTGTCTTAAAGTCTAACAAAAATAAAAGTTAGATTCTTAATCATCTAGTTGTCAAATTAAACATTGCTTCTAATAGGCAAATCAATTTTATTGTTATTTAAAGCTATTAAGCATTCAAAACACATGGTCAATCACTAGGAAACAAAAATTTTTCTCTCTGTGGCTTGAAATTCTCTTGTGATTCTACAATTCAATATCAGAGAAACAATGAAACAAAAAGCTCAGTTTCAGAAAAGAACTTTTCATCTTATAGCTGATGCTAATTTTCAGGTCATCAAAGTCAGTTTGCTTGAGGGTCGACTAACGACTCACCTGACATTCATTTTCAGGTTACATATATTCACTTGCTGCCTCTCAGTCACCAGAACACCAGGAACATTCCCCACCAGACGCTACGCAAGGTGAGTACAAGGTTTTTTTGCTTCGTAGGTCATTTTCTTAAAACTTGCTTTCTATAAATGTGGTACTGTCTGCTTACATTAGAAATGTTTTCTTAGTCCCTTGTGCTCTTTTTGCCCTCCTCCCATTCCCTCCCTCTCCACACACTCGAAGTGGTCAACTATATATAAAGAAAAAAAATGTTTTCTCAGAGATTTCATAGTGACGTATTTTCCTTTATGCAAGAGATTTGCCGTTTTTTGTGATGAACTTCATAGAAATTACCTAACTGTGGGGTTTTTAATCTAGAGGTTTTCTGAGTCAACTAAGTATTTGAAATAAGTATCATTATCATTTTCATTAGAGTGGTGTCCAAAAAAGGGGTAATGCCATAGCAACTGAATGTTGTGAGGATTCTTACCCCAAACCTCCAATTCTAGAGACAAGGTGCATGATGGACTCACCATCTGCCATAATGTAACTTCACCTTCCTTCTCTTTGTTTGGTTCCATCCTCTCCTTTATTCTTACTTGGCTTCTTTAACTATTGATCACTACTTATTTTGAGTTTTGAGGGTGTATCAATTCTCAAGATAGTCTGATGGCAAATAACGGGCAAGTTAGAATGAGAAAAGGTTTGTGCACAACTGAATGAAGTTTTGTTTTTCAATTTAAAAAGCAAATTAATCCTGTTGGGGGCAGCTGCACGAATTTCTCCCCAGTTAAATAACGTCTGATGTGCTTCAGGAAAGAGAAACCAGTGGTTTGCAATTGTATTTGCCAGATTTATTTCTACTAAGGTTGAGATGTTTTTGCATAGACCATTGGGGAAAGGGTTTAGCTCTCAGTCTAATTTCAAATATATGTCACTTGAAATGTTAAGATGTGAGCTTTGATAACAATGATCAAAGATATAAATGCATCTATTTTAAAAGACTTGAGAACCGAATGAGCTAGAGACTGCTAAATTTACGTAGATGAGAAGCCAGGTCTCAACTCCCCTAACTCCCAATTTGCTGCCAACATTGTTCCTATTTTATCAAAGAATGGTAACCAATAATTTTGTATTACATATGTATATAATATATATAACTGCTTAGAGATACGGATGTGAAAGTAGATATAGATAGCTGATATAGCTTTATATGTATATACATAGGTTTTAGGTGTGTTTATGTGCAGCAAGATTTTTGTATTTATGTGCTTATGAACACATGAACATGTGTTAAACATATACACATGAATCAATTTTTCTATTTCCTAATTTGTAATACATCTCTGCTTTACTATTTAACCCTCCCCATATTTCAGTTTCTTTCTCTACTTGCTGAATATTTCCTGGGAGATGAGTAGAGACTTACAAAAGTCATTTTCATGCTCACAGATACAAAGGAGGGGTTTAGAGGTGCCTGGCTTGAAAATTCACAAGGAGAAAAGCCAAGGAGGAAGCTTTTGTAGAGAAATTGACTTTGCGCTTAATCCCATCAGTCAAGTCACTGAGATTTATGCATCCAGTATGTACAAACCTTCAACTTCATAGCAGAGGTCAAAAAAAATTCAAAGTCTAAGACTCAGAAGAACAGACTATGTAAGTGACAATGTCAAATTCCAGAGAGACCTGGAGGAGGAACATTAGTTTCTACCAAGCTTGAAAAGTGAGCAAGGAGAATAATGACAACATTCACAGGTTGGTTGGCTCCTGTGCTCCCTGGCTGGCGGACAGATGGAAGGAACTGATTGGTGCATGTGGTCAAGGAACTGATTGGTGCATGTGGTCAACCGACCGGTGTAGCTCTTTGTGAAGGGAATTAATGGTTTAAAAATATTGCAGTTAACCCTCCGCCTCTCGTCACTGAGTGGACCAGACTTTTAACATATTCATATTTCAGGGAAAAGAAGCCACAGACTACAGTGTATTTAGTACATCAATGCATCCACCCACATAACATTTTTGCTTTGGGGGAAAAAAAAAAGAAAAATGTTTGACTAGCGTTTGACCAAGTGTTTGAGTCATGGCTTCCTGCCGACAGCCACTCCATAAAGGCGTGAGGCAATAACTAACTATGGAGCAGTTTGTAGGAGATTTCAGTTGATTCAACCCTGGTGGGTCATTCAGTGCAATGTTTGAAGTAGGCATTCATCTTGGAAATGTTTACCTTGAAACAAGAATTGCTTTCCGGTTTTGTTTTATTTTGAAGTGTGCTTTTCAGCTCTTAGAATGCCATCCCAGTCCGTGTTTGCTTCCCTAATTAGTGTTATAAAGCAGTATTGTCCAGATGTTGTTTGAGAGCCCCAAGCACTCTGCAGAGTGCTGGACATAAAAGACAAGCTGCTTTTGTGCTGCAAATGTCACGTCTTCATTTCCGTGTGTAACCCTGATATTAAGTAAAGTATTTAAATGTTAATCTACGTTATCAAAGAGATTACTGTTACAATGCATTCTCAGGTTATCCGATCTTCTCACAATTACCCAATTCCTGTGGATTTCTCCAAGTTGTGGATAAACTTGAAAATTCCATCACAACTTCCTGTTTTGTCTATTAAAAAGTCTTTAATAAACTCCTCTTTTATCTGAAGTATTAACTGATCACAACTAGTTGTGATCTAATATATTGCTTAAGTTTCTGGTATTTCTACTTAAATGATTAAAGTAGTATTTATTAAATTATTAGTATATCCCTTTCCAAGTTAACTATATCCCTATACTTTTTCACCATTCCTACTATCATTCCTGTTTGGAATCTTTATCATCTGCTTAAATATGTTAAATGTTTTCAAACTATTATCCAGTCTACTGCCTTGTTTGTCCCAAACTAGCCCACCAACCCTCCACTTAGAAACCTTCATTTCCAGGCCTCTCTGGTGGTACAGGGGGTTAAATCTCCACACTAAGAAGCTATCCACAGCCACTGCAGTAGTTTGATCCCCAGCAAGGGAGCTGACCCACATGGTGCAGCAGACCTCTCCTATCTCCTGCTGCTCCCCTCAGCAGTATATTTTGGTCAATTTGTCTGTTCTATTCCCCACTCTTGTCTCTGGTGAATCCTCTCACCCCCACACCTCTGGCCTGTACCCCAGTTCTTGTATGCATAAATAAATAAATCTTTTTTAAAAAAACAACCTTCATTTCCTCCCTTTGCCAAACAAATAGAATACAGCTCTTGTTTCTGTGGCCCGGCTTGCACCCTGGTGCTCTGGAGGAAGCCATGGAAGGGGACACGTAGAGGACACCCATGGAGGCTGCCAGATAGCAGCTGTTATCTTGACTTTTACTTTGATTTTTTTTACTCCTTTTGTCCCAGCTTTCTGGCACCTACTTCAGATCCCCTTTCTGGTGGTTTCCTTCCAAAAGGTGCTTTAAGAGTTGCTGCAAGCTGTTAGGCCTCAGTAGCACCTCTTCTGGCCAACCCTGTTTGGCTGGTTATTTGCCTGAGAAGAGCTGCGTAATTGGGAGTGTTTTACTGGGAAATTCCTACTAGGAGCTTCACTGTCTCTCTCTGTGCGCATTCATTCTATCAAAGTTCTTTCACACTATGTCGCTTTGTCTTTATGTGCATAAATGGCTATGCCCCTTCAGAGCATACACGTTTGGGGGTCCGTAGCTAACCCTAGTTAGCATGCAACTGTCAGGAACTGTATTCTCCCCACTTTCCTTGCCCTATGCGTCTCTTCATCGAATGTTCCTAACCTATGTCCTTTGTAGTAAAATTATAATCACAAGTATAGATCCAATTATAATTGTTGTAGCAAAACCCAAAGAGGTTGTAAGCAGCCCTCAAGTTTTTCACCAAACTGTAAATACCCAAACGAGTAACCAGTGTTTGAAGAGAGTGCAGTCTTTTCAAGGAGTTATCCCTTAATTACTGGGGGAACTTCCAACTTACAAGAGTTGTGTAGAATTGAGCTGCATGGTAGGGCACTTAGTGGCAGAGAGTTGGTGTTGGAGTGCAGTATGCAGCTAGTCGGGAAGACGTGAAGCGCAGAACTGAGAGGCGATGCCTGGGGCTTGGCAAGGAAGAGGTTGTCCCACGATAATACACAACTAACGACAGACTCTGCCAAAAGTAATGGAGAAATGAGGCTTCTTCATAAGCAAATTGACAGTGGCAGAAGGAAGACTAAGCAGCAGAACTTCACTTTATCACCTTGAACCAGAATAGCATCAATTTATAGTTAGAAATGGCCACATACGAACAGGATTATCGATGTGTGGGCATGATAGGGGCAGGGGTATGGGAGAGGGGTAGGGGCAGATTGCATTTGGATGAGAACATAAGAATATCTTACCTATTCTAAAATAAGGAAAAGAATTACTAGGCCCGTTCCCTGTTGTGTGTCATTAAATTAAAATAGTAAAAGAAGTGGTGTTACCGTCCCATTCCATGTGTTCAGTTATTTTAACCTTACACTTCCATCTCTCCATCTTTCCAAAAATAGCAAATTTCCCCGCTGAAAATATGTAGGAAGCCAGAGTAACCTGAATGAATGTGGAACAGGGACTTGTGTCTTATGCTTGATGGATGAATAGACTACCTGCTTGCTACCAAGTCATCATGGGAACCGTAAAACCCACCTTCTCCTTTCTTGCAATCAAACATGGCAATATTTTTCTCCTGCTTATTTTCAATGTCTTCAGTATTTTCTTCTTTAAGAAATCACTGAAAAATTTCTGCTTTTAAAATCTTTTCTAAACCTTGATTGTATAAGATCCCAGATTTTCTCTAAAAAATCTCAAGAGGCAACGAATCAGATGTTCAACAAATTCCTACTATACTCATTTGAATTCATTTCTGCTATAAAGCTAGTAGAGACTCATCTAGGGAAATTTGGGGCAGAGATTTCGTAGTAACACTCCAAAAGCACAGAAATCATTGGATCATCAAAATAACCACAAATACATAAAGCCTGACTTGCCCTAGCACAGCATTTTTACAACATGTGATGGCTCACTTTATGTGTCAACTTTGGCTGGGCACAGAGTGCACCGATTTGATGAAACCTTGTTCTAGATGTTTCTGAGACTGATTTTGGATGAGATGAACTTTTAAATTGTTGAACTTTGCATAAGACGCATTGCCTTCTGTGACGCGGATGGGCTCATCTGACCAGCTGAAAACCTAAATAGAGACAAAGACTGACCTTGAGGACAGAGAAGACTCCATGTTCAGGCTGGCACTGCAGCTTGGGCTCTCCCCTGGCTCTGCAGCCTGCCGCCCATCTGCAGATACTCACACTCGTCCGCCTCCAGACGTGTGAGAACAAGCGCCTTCAAATAAATCTTACTACACAGCCTCTTGGTTATGTCTCTGTGGAAAACTCTGCCTGATACACAGTAGAAATGACAGACTGGATCAAATGGGTAAAAGTAGTTTCACACCTAAAATGATGAACCTCTCACTCTATATTTACATGAAGAATTATATACCTCCTCATCAAGGAAATCGCATGGTCACAAATAGCTTTGTACACAGGAAGTTTCCACTTCTGCCATTCATCATGAAGTTTAAAAATGGCAAGAGTACATTTGCTTTGATAATGCTATCAAATAGTAATTAATATACATACTGGCATAGATCTTTCCTTTTCGGTTCACTTTCCTTTGTCCTGTCAGTGACTGATGACCTGATGGAACTGATCCCTCATGTAGGAGGCCTGGGTCACACCTGCCAGGTCTTGGAGGCCCCTATATAGACTGTATGGAAAAGTCACAGTTCCTGCAGTGTCACTACAGATAAAGGGAACATCTATAACCATGGCTTCGGCACGAAAAAAGATACATGGTCTAAATGTCTTATAACAAGAGTTGGGAACAGTTTATTCAAGACCTTCATTGTCTGCAGTCCTGTAGAAGTAGCTTGTGAGTCTGCAGTAACTCTTCTCACAGATGAAAAGACAAGTCTTGGAGTTCCCTCTCTAGGGCTTCTTTTACCTGGTAGATGTCCCATTTCGCACAGGCTCCCACCGTCACCACCACCTTGGACTGCTCAGGACAGGGAAGCCTGGCTGGTTCCCTTGTACTCCACAGCACTGAGAGACTCAGGGGTGGTTTTGTGGCTCGGTCAGGAAAATACAGTCGAATCCCAGAACTGCTGCTAAGAATGTCAGCAAGGCAAAGCTTTCTTTGGTGTTGTGACACCACACGGACATACATGGGGCACCCAGCTACTGACAAAGCTGCCTCCTGAGAATAATCTTGTGCATTAGAAAGCAAAGATGAGGGGGGAAAGGGAGAGAGTGATCCCAGAGGCACCTGTTGGAAGGTGTGTGTTTCATCAATTCTACCTAAATTGATATCCACCTCTTGGTATCTCTAGAAACCCAAGCCAGTGAGTTCATGTTTAGCAGAAGAATGAGTTAAACTTCTCTCACTCAAAAACTAGAGACCTTAATTCACTCACATAACTACCAAGAGTTAGAACCAATAGTGGCAATTAAACACGTATGTGTTGTTTTACTCTTGTCACATAACAGAACCCAAGTACGACAGCAAAGGAATAAAGGCTGCCATGGAATGGCTCATGGGAATGGAAACTGATCTGAGCAAACACTTTTCTTGGTACACTGGCCTCATCTTCCATCTATTCTTTATTTTCCTTTAGTCCTGCCTACGGTTTACTCAAGGAAGATGGATGCAGGAAGCAGAAGACACCGGAAGAAGTGATGGAGGCCCTGTCTTCACACCTCCAAAAAGGTACCTGTATTTTCACACTCGTGCTGCTGGTTGTGTTTGTTAATGCATGTTTGTTACCAAAATTTATACCAACTTGAGCAACTATGTTTTGGAATGATAAGAATCTGCCTCTTTCCATATAGTCTTAATATTGCCTCTTCTGAGCATCTTTTTCTTCTTTCACTAAACAATATAAGGTGTACTTGAAGGAGAGTCTTGGAGTAGCTAAAGAACCAAGTGGTTGTTGGTTGTGTCTCTGCTGTTTGGACTGTGTTGGCTGCAAAGTTCCTGCACTTTGGGATTATGGCCCAGGAAGCAGCACAAGCAGTGGTGATGTGTTCCATTAGTTCTGGGGAGAAGAAGGAATGCATAGAAAAATCTGTTACCCTATGCTGTGTGCTCCTGTCATCTGCCCGCTCTTAGGTCTTAAAGAGTTTCTGAGAACACATGGAGGTCACATAAGCAAACACTGTTATCGTAGAGCATTGCTTAGCCCACTGCACCGCCAGGGAGGGCCCACTGTCTGTTATCATAAGAGATAAATAACTGTCAATATGCACGTGTCCCTTGTACTGCAAATATACCACCACCGTGACTTTAAATGGCATGTCTCAGACTCTCGAGTGGGTGACAGAGTTCACGTGGAAGGAGAGAGGCAGTTCCTCCCTGTGGAGATCAGGACGAGACACATCAGTGCACGTTTCAGCAATCAGTCTAGATAAACTGGCGAACTAGCGAAGGGACCAGTGACAATGTGGTTTCTAGAGGCTTGGACTTATTCGAGGAGGTTGTAAAGTGGTTTCTATAGGAGCTGCTTTATGATGGAAATCCCCATCTGCCATGTGTTTGCCTTCGGGCAGACAGTGGACTAGATACATATTTCAAGCGATTGCAGCTCTGAGTCGAGTCATTACTAAAGTGAAGAAAAAGAGCTGCTGTTGACTGAGTCAGTGTGTTTTTCTGTGACTCACTCACGTTATGTGGAGTTGGCTCAGAGACGAGAACAGATGTGGGTCAGCACGGAGCAGCTCTGTTTGGCCGCTCTGCATAAGCTTATCTCCTATACTCTGCACTTGCAGATGTAGGGCAATCTCTCGCATCTAGCCCTTCCAAACAACTGGAGAATCACTAATAGAAGGTCAGGAACAATTGTTTCTACCCGTTTTTCCATCCCTTTGAAGGTAAAACTTGTCTAATCGAAGTCCATCACACACATTTGCAGGAAGGTAAAGAAAGCAGTAAGTTGAATACTCCCTTCCTGCTCCCCAAGAAAGTTGGTTCTCTCACGTTTGCATTCCTCAGTTATGAACTACTAACTGCTGTTATTTTTGTTTTCCAAGAGCAAATCGATCTGCAAGTATAATTTTTTCTCTTCCTGGAGATACTCTGCTCCCTCTTGGCTGTGTAACAGATACGCTGCGTATCCAAATTGATAAGAACCAGATTGTTCCGCTACTGATGAAATGTTGATAGTACCGAGAAAAGCTTTACGTATAAAACTTGATTAGATTTGCTGACAGGATGGAGGGCTTGGGCCCTGAGCGCCCGGTGAGGGCAATGGCACAGCTCGCCTGAGGAGCTCGGCCCCAGCCCAAAGCACAGACATGTCACGCTGGGGCACAGAATGTTAAAGGAGCACAGACCCCAGACTTTCCTGATTTAAAGTCAGACTCTGCTTCCAGACCTTTGCATAATTCCTGTTAGAAATGAATCGAGCTTCCAAGACACGTATGTAGGGGGAAATGTTGACCCAACCCAGCTTAGAGATTGAGAGATTGTTCTTTCGATGGTGATTGTTTAGAAAACATGACCAAATACACTGTCATTCTGCCAGTGATCTGGGGGTCGGAGAGGAGCACAGCATATGTTAGTTGAGTGAATACGGTGCTTGGTGCTTTGCAGAAGGCTTGGCTATTGGGACACCTGGTTATTCTTATTGCCACCGCTGCTCTTGTTATTAATCATAGACTTGTCATAACAACCTTACAAAGTATATATTTGAAAAATATGAATGAGGAAAATGAATGTCTGAGGAGTTAAAGAATTTTTCTGAAGTCATACCAGTCCTTGTCAGAATCAGGATTTACACTCAAGCTAATAAACCTTCCAGAATGCGTGCTCTTCCAGCTGTACCGAGATGTGCAAGGGACTTGTCACAAACTCTACAGGGTTGAACTCAAAGAATGAACCCCCTGAGATTGTGTCTAAAATGCAAGGCCTCCAGCCAGCCCAGTACCCTCACCATCCTGCTCCCTAGACACGACGTGCCCAAAGGCAGAAAGCAAGCATGACCCTGGGGAGTGGAGTGAGAAAGGATGAAATACAGGTTCTTGAGTCCATCCACTAACTGCACTCAGAGTTCCAAATTTCTCCATCCTGTAGGAAAGAATCTCAATCTTACTGTTATCTGTCTATTGGACCTAGTTGATTTTCCCTATATCATATAATTATTACTCAACTGCGAATTAACTAAAAAACCTCTTTTGTCTCCCTCCCCTTTGTTCTCTTCTTTCTCTGAGAAGGATAGAGGATAGAGCAAGAAAGCACCATGAGGAAAAAATGCATCACAAAAGTTAGTAAATGAGAAAATTCAAAAACACTAGGTTTACCAAGTTAGGCCAATAATTTATAAGGTGTAGTTTTTTTTATGACACCTGACAACTTGAATTTCTGTTGCCTCTTTTGACAGAAGTATCAAAAGGTTAGCCTTCTGGCTCTTCTACATGAGACACTGCCAAACCCACAATATGTAGGAAACTAACAATGTGATAAATAATATGAAAAACAAGTCCTGGGAAAGGGAATAAATTTGAGGGGGACTTCCTTCAAAGAGCCAAATTCGTCTTTCTCAAAAGAAGCAGAGGAAGCTGCTAATGTTGCCTTGGAAAATTGGAAAATGAAATATGTTCACCTCTTGCTTATCCAAATATCTCAACTTAGTTAAAGCACTGGGCTCAAAACATCCTGTGATTGGGAGGGAAGATTATTTTAGTTACTTTCCCCAGCTGATTAAAAACAGAAAAATGGTATTGCAAGTCATAAACAGAAGTGATAGGAAGTGTTTTCCCCAAGAAACAACCAAAAAAATTGTAACAAAGGCAAAAAGAGACACTAGGGACACAGAGAAAAATTGAGGTCACCAAAAAACAGTGGTTTTGAACAAAAAACAAAGTTTGGAAATATTAAAGAACTAAGGAGCTGTGATTTTTTTCCCTCCCTATAATAATGTAGTAAAAAGCTCGGCCTCAGGCACTTCGTAGCTGTGTAATCTGGGGCAAATGACTTCATCTCTCCTACCTTGCTTTCTTCTAGTATTCACTGTGCCTGCCTTAAATGTTATGATAGAAATTAAATAATTTGATACTTGTGAATCTCTGAGACTCTTGCCGGTATATAAAATATTTTGCTGCATAATTGCCAAATAATGTCACTACTGTATTGATCTTAAGGAATTTACCTCATTAACACTACTTAATATGTTTAATTGCATATTTTCTACCCTTTGCATGTACTATTGGGTGGGGGGAGAGAAATACTTAAAATATGGGCTTATCCTGTTTTCAGCATTTTACTCATCTTTGATTTTCTTATACTATTTGAGGAGATGCTGTAATTTATAAAAAGTTTGATCATTAAGATTGTCAGTGTATTTCCCCTACTTGGTCTTCATCCTCTGTTCTTACAGCTCTCAAAACCCTTGAACTTGCAGGAGCATTGAGCGTGATAAAGGGGTCTTTTTCTTATGTTAAAGAGTAACTTTGGGGGAGCACCTAAGAATGGGGACTGTGCCAGTGGCACCAATTTTGGGATTAGAGGCTGGAATTTCCACTTCCATCCCAAGACTTCTCAGTGGGGGGAGGGTAGGAGAAGCCTCCACAAAACCCTAAAAGGACAAGACTAGAAGAGATTCCAAGTTGATGAGCACGTGAAGATTTGTGGGGAATGGTACCCCTAGCCAGGGCAGAGGAGCTTCTGCCCTCTGCTCATACCTTGACTTAGGCATCTCTTTGTTCTGTTTCTGAATTACATCCTTTTATAAAAACTGGTAATCTAGTAAATAACATGTTTCTCTAAACTTCGTGGGCCAGTCTAGCAAACTGACCCAATCTGAGAAGGGGTCACGGGACCTCTGATATTTAGCCGTCTGCCCGAGGTAGAGACAACCACCTGGACTTGTCACTGGCATCTAAAACAGGGAGTCGCCTTTGACCTCTGGAATCTGATGGTGTGATGTGATCTGGAGCTATGGCATCTAAGTTGAGCTGAATTTTCAGATACCCCGACGGTGCCCAAGAATTGCTTGCTGGTGGGGGGAAGCCTCAAACAGACATAATGGAATTGGGCCCAGGAACCCCTCAGAGTGATACAGCAACCAGCAGAAAGCAAGGTTCCTGTACCTGGTGGGGTTTTCTTTTCTTCTATTCCCCCTGTAATTCATAAAATATTCTTACAGCAAATAAACCTTTACGTTAGTAATGACATTGGAATCCTGGTTAAAGTGTGTCCAAAACTTACCAATGTAGTAGAGAAGGAAAACATAGCTCATCTATCCATCGCTGGAAGATCATTATCCAAATAGATGTCCATTGTTCCGGTTTGAAGTTTGGTCCGGTGCACTGGTTCTCAGATGTCAGCACCTGGGGGTCTCCCCTAATAACAGATTGTTGGTTCTTACCCCAGTTGTTGGTTCCTGGCACAGTAGGTCTAGGACGGATCTAAAAATGTTCTTAACATGGTCTCTTAGGTGGTGGTGGTCTGGGGCCATGCTTGAGAAACTTTACCTCTATTTATTAAAGTCACTTGGATTGTTTGTTTTTTTTTTGTTTTTGTTTTTTTTAAATGCCAATACCTTGTAAATCACAATCTTTGAGTGATGGGTTGGAGCAAAAGTGTTTTTTATTCAAGTGGAATATTTATTTAAAGCAGCTGTGTTTTTAAGATTTACTTTTATGTATTTTTGTATACAAGAATTGGAGTATAGGCGAGGGCTGCAGGGGGTGAGAGGATTCACCACAGAATGGGGAACAGAACAAGCAGATTGACTGAAATACACTGCTGAGGAGTAAACTGGTGAAACAAAAGAGGTCTGCTGCACCATGTGGGGCCACGCCCTGGCTGGGGATCGGGGATCAGGGATCAGGGATCAGGCTCAACCAGCAGGGCTGCAGATAGCCTCATAGTGCTGAGACTTAACCCCTGTGCCCACAAGGAGCCCCCCTAAAGCAACTCTCTCTTTAAACAACAAACAAAGCCCTTCCTCTATGGTCAAACCAAAATTGAGAGCTTCTTGTCTTAGAGAAATGTTTGGCAATGAGGAAAAATGCTAAGTCAGATTCACTGGAGAAGCTTTTCCCAGTTTCCTTAATTCAATCCCAGTTTTAGGTGATGCCCCAGGAAGGGGGTAGAAATACAATTCTCAGATATTTCTCAAAGTTAGTCTTGGGATCACTTCTGTTGTCCAAAATGTTACTTCTGTTATTAAAGATGAGGACCCCCTTGCTTCACGCAGCACTTGCACAGTCTCAGATGATTTACATACCACACTAACATTTGAAAATTACTACTCGAAGGGGAGCATGAGCATGTCCTATTTCTTTCCTTTAGGAAGATTAAGAGGAACATTGGAACCTTAAAATAATAAATTGTTAATTCAGAGTTCCATGGCACCAGCCCTAAAGAGCTGAATGCAGAATCTGTGTAAGAATCTATCAAAAGAGGAAGGCAGGCAGGATAGGGGTAGTCAGGCAGGCAGAGGAGAGGAAGCGCTGACGTGGACTCCTCTCTGCTTAGCAGAACCAGCAACCGCTCAGCAGCCTTCTCATTCCGCTCGCTCTGGCACACAGGACAGAGTGTGTATCTGCTGATGCACATTTGAAGTCACCAGCCAGCCTCTCCTGACAGCTGGGCTGATTGCTGTCTTCACACAGAAAAAGCGAGAGAGCAAATGAATTTTGCAAGGAAACGTTTTTCTGTCCCCCTCTAAACAGGGAAAGGAAAACCATATGTTGGGGAAGATGGGTTGCAAGCATGGTGACAGAAGGTAATGAAAACTCTAGCGTTAAAGACAGAGTAAGTGAAATTTTTAGGAGGTGACAATGAGAAGAGGCTGTCCTTTATGAAGCTGTTTGTCAAACTAACCTAGTCAAAATCTAGAATCGTAGTAGGTGTATATATTGTTGTGCTCTTGATGATGATTTCAAACACTTCTCTGGGCATCTCCAAAAAGACAAAAGAATGAAGAATCCTCATGTCATGTAATCGTCCTCTGTGTGACTTGCCAGTTTTGCCCTTAGTTAGACTTGACAGTTTTCCAATGCCTTCGCGTAACTAAAGACTTTATAAGAAAGAAGTTCTGTGTCTATGTCACTTCTTAGTGTTAGAAGTTTTGAAGCAGCATTTTCTCCATACGAGCTGGGTATGCTCACTCTAACTCCTTAGAATGATTTGCGATTTTAGGATGAAAATAGGTTAAGTGCTGAAAATTCATCTAGCATGTCATAAAGCTGTGATGTCAAATGATTTCCCTGCGGCCTTTCCTTAAAGCAAGAGGAAATGGAGTTTGTTTTCCTCCCACAATATCTAATGTAACCAGAAGGTTGTATTTATGTTAGTTATCAGATTAGCTAAGATTGTCCTCATCTAAAATAAAACCCGTTCAGGGAGATTGCATTCTTATATGTTAGGCTGTTTCTTGGAGCATTTTAGAAAGGATAGCTTCGCCAGCTAACACTCCTCACCTTTTCAGCATGCTAATCTGTTGTTCACTGTTACCTGGAAAATGTGTAGAAACTTCTGGAAAGCATGGACACACTAGACTGAAGTGTCAAAGAATGAATATAGGAAGGTAATGAGCATGAGATTGAAGTTCCTGGTCCTTGCCGATTCTGTATCAGGAAAGGACAATTTGCAAATTCACAGTGGAACTCAGATTTTGCTACAATTTGCAAGTTTCTTTCTTTGAGAAAGGTAGCAGACTCTGATGGTACTTCTCAGCATAGGGAACCACTATTTGAGTCTCCCACCTACCACAGGATTGGATGTTTTATTCACCTCTTGAACGATTGGCCAATACCTGTAATTTCTCATATTATCACAGTGACTTCTCTGCCTCCGCTCTGCTCCATAATATACGTGCCCTTTGGTGCCTATGATCAGTATTCAAGTTTTCTTTGGTTTCTCTGTGCGTTCATTCTAGTGAGCATCCCTATTCTGTGAATGATGCATCCTTTTTCCTTCAGTGAGAAGAGAATCCTTCTGATTGAGGGCCAAATACTTTTTGCAGAGAAGCCCCACTTCACCAAAGTGTGACCGTTCTTTTTCCTGAAAATCACTTCCCCTTAAAAACCACCATACTTTTCAGCAGACTTTAATCAGGGACATCTCTTATGCAATCTTCCTCCTTTTCTGATTATCACTGGATACCAAACAAGTTCAGTCTCCTGGATGTGTCTGGTGCAAGAGATACAGAAAAAGAGGTCCCCTTTCTTCTGCCAGGCTACTCTGAGAGCAGACATAGTCTTTGTGTTCAATAATTTGTACTTCAGTGTCTTTTTTTCTTAAAGAAGCAGCGTGGTTCACTCAAGGCCTGAGTTCAGTGGGTTTTGACAGCTGTCACAACAACCTACATCACATTGTGATATTCCTTCCATGGGGAAATGCACTCCTTGTTAGAAATAGTGGCTTAGGAGATGATCTTCTATGTAGTGATTCATAAATTGATGCCTAAGTGTTGAACTGACATTTTTCAATATTTTTCATTCTACAATGGCTATTTTATTTTACTAACGGAGTGAGTGTATCTCTCCTATCTGAGTGTAGCTACACCAAAATATTTGTCATAGGTTCATATCCCCTGTGACTGAAAACAACAGCCTGTCAGGTACAATGAATGTGCTCATTTTGGTTTTCCCGACTTGTCTTGGGCTGAGTGGGGGTACCAAAAAGGCAACATACAAATGCATTTGAGTCATTATTACTTGGGCTCTGGAAAACACCTTCCATACCAACCTACACATGAAGTACGTGGTCTGTTGCTTCTCTAGATAGTCTGTCTATCCCAACAATACCTAATTTTCACCTACTTTAAGACAAACCCTGAAGACTTAGATTAAGGTCCCAGAATGTGCAAAATCCCATTTGGAAAACACTTCAAAAGATAAACTTAAATAGTGTCTCATTTTACTCAGAGTATCATTTATAAAAGTTCTTTTAGAATATTAAGACAAATTATGTTTAAATATATCAAGTTCTTTAAAAATTTGAAATAAAGTAGAACCAATTTTATGATCAGAAAAAAATAATAATAATAATGTTGGGGCTGGCATGTTTTGTGGGATTTTCCAAGAGTGATATGATTTTGCTCAGAGCTCCTGTGTTTGCAGATTTCTTGTATCCAGTATCAAAATATGCTTTGTAGGTAACAGGAATATTGCAATTCAGGTTCATATTATGGCTTGTCCAATTTTTAGAAGCAAGTGTCTGAATCTACCCATCTGGCATAATGAGAGTTAAGAGAGGAGAATCTAAGGAATGTGGTTTTCCTCAAAACGGAGCGGTGAAGTCAAAGCCTGGTGTTGAAAAAATCTTTTGTAAACTAATAACAGCTGCTTAATAAATGGCTTTTGTTGGGCCAGAGGAGGGAGTGCCTGCCTACACAGCTCTCTACACTGGCAAGTCCACCGTATGTGAAGTCAAAGGAAATTCAACAATGTTATCTAAAACACACAAAGGGCATACACTGATAGAATGTTAAATCGGCTGTGTAAATATTCTTAAGAAGATATTATTAAAAAACCAAATGTTTTCCTTTGTCTACACCATGAAACATGGAATTGTGTAGCTTTGCCATTTCCTTTTAGACTGTTTAAGACTCAAACTACTTTGATTTCCGGGCTTTTGTTTTTGTTTTGTTTTTTCGCTAATATGAACCATAGAAACATACGCATAAATTTAGAGATGATTAGGCTCTGTTCTTGGTTAACATGTCTTACGTTTTCGCTAAAAGCAGGTATATGTGATGAAAACTAACGGGAGAGTTCCATCATGAGCACGGACATGGTGTTTGTTTTGAATTTGAATTGCATAACATGATAAAGGACTCCTTTTTCCTAACTTTTTCTGGCAATTTCCCAATCACATTCATTACTAAATCTTAGCTACTGTTCCGTTTTTTTCTTCTAAATGAAATTATGGAAGACACCAAGCATTTAACATTAAATATACTTGCTCACATATCCACTGGCTGAACAGAATTTAGGGAACAACTGGGTATACTAAGTTACACTCCTATAAATAAAGGGCATTCATACCAAAACATGTAAGCTTTCCTGGTAATGATTATACTTAGCATTTCTACTGAATAGTATAAGTGCTGAGTAGAATCCTAAGGAGTAAGAGGGATGTCATCATTTTTATTTAAAACAGTCAACAGTTCGTAGAAGGTGGGCGTTTATCTCCCTAAAAAGGCAAGAATAATTAAACCGTGTCTGTGGGAACATGGCCAGCTCAATATTTGCTCCCATTTCTATATCACGACGGGAGTTTACCTATGCTGCGTGCCAAGCAGCAGAACCAAGAAATACTGGTCTCGCTAACCATGGGAAATCAAATCTAAGGGGCCTAGATCTGAGTTTTACTACCTAGCTTATTTACATAGCACAGCTCTCACACGTCCTGAAGTTTTAGATACCAGCATGTGTTAAAACAGCTAGGCCAGTGTGGAGTAATACAAAGAATGTGACTCAAATGAAAGACCGGGATATTATTTCTGCCATTACTCCTGCATCACTTCGGGCTTAGTAACTAGCCTTCCTTCCATAGTGGGTCTCGTCAAAGAAAGCATTGTATCAAATTACTCTAGGGTCTTCTTCAGATTAAATATTCTATAAACTTCTGAACAGGACAGTTTTATCCATCCAGGGCTACCCCTCCCCACTTTTTTGATGTAGTGCCGCAAGTAGATACTTGATGTGACCATTTATCTTCCCATTTGATCAATTAGTAATACATATGCACAATTCCATACTGAGTCAGTTGGGCCATGCAGCCTTACATTAGGTAAACATTTAGTTCATTAGCTTTGGGGAAAATATTAAAAGTCAGCATGACTTAGGTTTTTAGGTATATTCAAATGGAAATCACCAAACGGGGAGAAATATGCCATCCCAGTCTGCCAAGTGAATTTAGGTATCCTCTGTCTTCCTGGTTTCAGCTCCTAGACAGCAATCACTACTCTCTCTCTACCATCTTCTCCCAGAGGCACACCTCAGGGTCTTGTTTCTCAAGTATTTTTGTTTTCACCTCGTACTGTAATTTAGTGGAGAACAGATCTGATCAAAGAACAGTCTGCAAACCTTCCCTGCAGACTGGACATGGGTAGGTGTTTCTATTATCACATGCTCCATACACATTAGACATATTTATATAGACTTCCCAGATACTTGTGAAATTGTAATCAACCCATCAGAAAATACTGGTGTCTATACTCTCTGCCAGGGCCTGAACAGGCCTTTTGGGGGTTGAGCAAAGATGCAGAAGAAAGCATGCAAGTAGTCAGGGAATAGTGAACCAGGAGAACAGGACAGAAGCACAAAGCTCAGTATGGCATATAGAGAAAATGGCTGAATCTGCCAGAGACGTAAGCAAATAAATCACTTCAGCCGAACTGAGTTTAAACTACTGAGGTCCATGGTGGATTTACCTCTGATGTTAAAATTGAGCTAAGCATAAAGGCATGCACTTGTACCTACATATAGTTTGGAGGGTTAGTATGTAGAAATAAGTTGAGCCAAAACAGAGCGATAGCAAAGATGAAGGTGTGTTCAAGGTAAACACAAACAAACAACAACAAAAAAAACCAACTTAGAATAGGTTTCAGTGAGATCTGACAAGGTAGAGATAGATTGGGACAGTATTATTAGAACACAAGTTCAGGATGATATGGTTTTCTGAACAAGGGAATTGCATTCATGTATTAATCTTATAATTATGAAATGCATTCTCTATGCAAAGCGTTGTTTTAGAAGCTATGGAATGAAGACAAGGTGTTCTTACTTCTGGAAGATTGACAGTAAGGTAGAAAAAGTAAAGTAGATTATTAATGCCCCCATTTTTGCAGAACAGAACAGAGGCACAGAGAATTCAAGAGCTTTCCCAGCTCCCAAACAAAGGAGTAGGAATCTGATCCTATAAGGCAAGCCCAGAGCTTCCAGGGCAGGGCCTTTGCTAAAGACTTGTCCACGTGGCTTAGCAGTTGACCTATTTGGAAAATGAGGCAAAGGAGATGCAAACAAAAACTGAGGTTGAAGTTCAAATGAAGGTTCCTAAGTCTGCCGCTGGCTCAAAAATGCTAACTTCCGTTTGACATCGCACAGACCATGGTGTGGCCGCGGCCCAGCTGTTGTTGACGGGTCTTGTCTTGGGTAACCCTTAGACTCGCTGTTGTGAAATGACAGTCATCTCCCCTCCACGGTGTCGTCGTGGAGCCTGGAGCGAGGGCTGTGCTGTGTGGGTGACGACGGGTCTGGCACACACTGGTTGAAGACGGTGATACCTGCTCGTCTCGCCTGCCCAGCACCACACTGACAACGGGAGGCAGCATAAATATTTCTGTGTGCATATTAGTTGGCTGAATGATGAATGGATTGATGGGCTGATGGATGAATAGAAACTGATTCCTCTCTTTTCTCTGACTCATCTTCAGTGTATTTCAAGTTTGAATAATTGTTCTATCTAGCATGTATCCAATAGTAGGTTTTTTTTTCTTTTTTTAAAGATTTATTTATTTATGCACACAAGCACTGGGGTACAGGCCAGAGGTGCGGGGGGTGAGCTAATCCACCAGACAGAGTGGGGAACAGCACAGGCAGATAGACTAAAACACTGCTGAGGGGAACAGCGGGTGAGGCCGGAGACATCTGCCACGCCATGTGGGACCCCTCCCTGGCCGGCAGCAAGGATCGAACTTGTGCTGCAGTGGCTGCGGTTTGCTTCATAGTGCGTTGCTTAACCCACTGCGCCACCAGGGAGGGCCCCAATAGTAGATTTTAAAAGAGAGGTGGTAGCATGTTCAAGACTAAAAGTGAAGGCAAATCTAGTACAAACAGAATTGTAGGCATGGAGAGTTCCTTGCCCTTGCCTCAAGCTTCGTTGTATAAAATATGCTACATAAGCCAGCCAGTAGACATCTTAAAGAATAGAATTAGGCACTCCTGTAACATGTCAAGTGATCTCCGAGTGGAAAGGGGTGCATAAAAAGAGAAGAAAGCGAGGAGGCATTTGGTGAAGAACTTTCTCTGCATTTCTCCATGTTCCTCGGCTACTTCTGTTGCTCTTGGGTGTGTTCTTGGATGCTCAGGAAAAGCTTTCTAGTTTACGACCATGCTGATATTTCCTCTAGGGAGGAGAAAATAGTGCACAAGCCGTGCATTAACCTACAAGGGAAACATCTGTTTGCAGCATGAAGCAATTTAGTGGCTGGGCTCTGACTGCAGTGATTGCAGCCGAATCTCTCGTGAGCGCCCGCAGGTCTCCTCTGAGCACACGCAGAGGAAGACTGGCCTTTATGGGAGTGCTCGCCTGTGACTTAACTGGATTAGAATATAGCTTATGCCTGTCATTTAGATAAAGGTGGTTTCCTTAATTGTACAGGAAATTTGAGAATAAAAAAGCACTTAATGGTAAGAAGGATATGCTTAAAATGTGAATGTTATGTCATGTTTATTTTACCACACAAAAACATAGCAAGAAGGCTTTAAAAAAGCAAGATAATTACTCTTCCTCATTTGAGATTCTAAAACAAGCATCAAAGAAACCCACCAATCTAAATATCACCCAAGTAAATCCAACTTGACAGATACTATTGCTGTAAAATTAGCACCCTTATTTTATTAATAAGCAAGGAGTTCTTTTGCTTCTGCACAGACAAATGTCATTTTTTTTTAAGTTTTGGATTTTTTTAATAGGGCCAGTGTCCCTTCCTATTAAATCTGCATTTGTTGAAAGGGTTTAAATGTGCACAGAGAGGCAAAGAGCTAAATTAGATGTGGCTTGGTCCGTACAACTAAGGCAGAAAAGATGTGGTGAGTAGAAAAAAAAGTAAAAAGAAAGTGATCTAAAAGTAAAGATGGTCCCACTTTTCAAAGCACCAGATTGGATTTTTCAAAATCCACAGCCAGTGACCGCGAACCGGGCAGGTGGCTGTGCTGAGCGCGCCACTCCGGTGTCAGGCCATGCCCCAGCGCTGATGACCAATCTCATGGGCAGAGCTGTGCATGACTGGCCAGAGAATTGGGAGAGTTTAGTTTTTTTCAAATTACTTCTTAAAGTTCTAACTGATAAGAGGGAGGATAGATCATGATAGAGATCGAGCTGTGGTCTCACACTTGGGTCATACGTACTTCTTGTAGGTCACCAAGATAAATAAAATCTAAACAAACTGCCATCAGTCATAAAAATCCCACTTGAACTCTGGGTTTTGTGACCCTACAGTCACTGTAAAGTATAACTTGGAGTTATTCAAGGAGTAAAGAAAACAGATCTTTAGTTTTAAATAAGCTCTGAGCAATTGCAGACCGTCCTTTCCATATTACAGATATGGAACTGCCATTTGTCAAGTTATCTTCCAAATAGTTACTTCGTGAAGATTTGATGTAACATGGGCCATCCAGGTTTTCAATAACTTATTAATGCCTAATGAAGAATTAACTGATAAATCCCACGTGTCCAGAGGTGGAAGTCCTGGTTATGCTAACTGTGGTTCATGTAGCACTGCTTCATTGACAGAGGACTTTTTCGACTTCCAGTATTTCCCTGAAATCTCACAGCTACCTGATAGACTATTGTCACACTCTCCTTTGATGATGGGGGGTGGGTAATATTTGGTGTTCGTAAGTCTACTGCAGGACAGAGTCTCAGAACGCTCTTTGGTTGCCACGAGCATCCCATGAGAGGAAGCTCAAAAGACAATTGAAATACAGAAGTTAAAACAATCACCAAATTTCTGAAAGCTCTGATGATTGCATCAAGTGAATATTTTATTACTTGAGCAGTTTTTAGTAATAGGTTGAGAGTGATTGAGAAGGTAGAAGACCACGTATGATGTAAGAATATTATCTGTGGAAGTGTATTCTTCTGTCAGGCACCATGATATTGTCATGGGTTGATTTGCTTGGGGCACCATAACAAAACTCCACAGTCTAAGTGGTTAAAGCCACAGAACTGTACTTTCTTTCATTTTAGAGACTAGACCTCTGATCGAGGCGCAGGCTGGGTGGGTTTCTTCTCAGCTGACTCTCCTTGACTTGTAGATGGCTGACTTTCCCCTGCACCTTCCCATCCTCCTTCTTTGGTCCACATCTCTGTTCAAATAGCCTCCTCTTTTAATCACACACTGGATTTGATGAAGACCCACACTGTGACCTCATTTTAAGTTAATTTTTTAAAAACCTTTTCATCCAAAATAGAGTCACATTTTGAAGTACTAGAGGATAGAATTTCAACACATGAATAGGGGGCAGGAAGGAATACAAACTCAGCCTATCACAGACCACCCAAGACTGACACCTCTTACTATGAATGACCCCAGCCTCAATAAAACAACCACATACTTATACAACTATGGCCTGAAGCTGAAACATGAACTGAAAATCCAAAACTAAATGACAAAACTATTACATTGAATATTTGTAATCATGTTGGTCTTCATGATAAAAGTAAAATTTTCTCAGTATGTCTTTTAGCAGGAACTTTAATACATTTTTAAAGGAATATACCTTAAATGATTAAAATGTTTCCAACATGCTGCTTTGCAACTGTAGAAAAATCAATTCATATGAAGTATTCCATTAATTGATAATACAGATGTTGCTATAATTTTTTTAGAAAAAGTTTTAGAATGACAAAGAGTTAATACATAAAATATACTAAACTAGGATGAATATGAATCTGTGAGCTTGCGATTGAATTTAGGGGAAAAAATTAAATGGCAGAGTGACCAATAAAATGAATAAGTTCCAAATATAGAAACTATCCTTTGCTTATTCTTAGGCCTTTAAAATATTAGCTCTAAAATATTCTCTTTTCTACCACAAGCTTGAATTGCTTAATAGCCTTGTAACTGTTTTACATGCCATATCAAAAATTTGCATTCTTTTCATAAGAAAAGTAGCTGAAATGTTTATATAAATGGTATATGTCCATTTTGAATTGAATGCAGAGGTTAATTATGTGCCAAGACTAGAAATCAAAATGTAAGCAAATACATCATTAAAATTTTAGCAATGTCACAGAATACTCAAGTTAGAAATGACCAAAGGAATTTTCTATATACTTTCTTGATTACAAGGGTGGGCGCGCGCGCACACACTCACACACTCACACACACACCCCGTATAGTGCTGATGTGTATTTATTCTGATCAGTTTCATTCTGACACGAGGTTATGCCTGCCATTGATTTGGGTTTTTTTCTTTCTTCACATACATGGATCAGCATCTTTGGAAATAGATTGACACTTAGATTTTTCTTCCATTCAAAGTGACAGTTAAGAATGTGTCCTCTTTAAGACCCACTATGCCCTGTTTTTCTCCAAATATCTAGCTTTCCCATGCTCAGACAGGTAACTCAGGAAACATGGAATGATGGTAATAAAAACATTTTCTACTTGAAATTCATTGCATAATTCTTGCCCGCTATTATAAACAGACGTCATCTAAAGAACAATTGCCTCTTTTGATGTTTATTTACAGCTCTCGACCTTCACATGACAAAATGGTTGTTAACATTAATTAGTTTATTTAGCCATAAATTTTTTCAAGTACAGGTAAAACCATCACAATGAAAGAACAGCATTACGTAAAAGAGGGAAAAGGAAGAAAAAGCAGAAGCATGACATGGTCAACTACTTTTATTGGGCTTGAGTTGATACATTATCAAAGAAAATTGTCACTGGATTTATGACAGCTGTTAATTTTTAGCCAACAAGGTAAATGTGTTTTCACTCTTTGGCGTGGCTCTGTGCTTGCCTGTTTAGCTCCCGTGCTTTCCTCTCTTCCCTTCATGACAGTGAAAATCAGAGTATCTTCTGTCCCCTTTGCCCTGCCCCCAACTTTTGTGAATCCAAGTCTTTTATTAATAATGGTAGCTCTGCTCTGGTTTCTAGTCTAAGGATTATCAGGGCAAGGTACCTCTTTTGTAACCTAAAAGATCTAAAATAAAATTGGCTTCTTAATACATCTAGTAGCAAATGGCAACCCCCATCCTCTAGTTGATGGAGAGCAAAAGAGTCACTGGGTGGCAGGGCGAGGCCTGGGGCAGTGCAGCTTTATGGTGAGGATCTCGAGGATCTCACAGGACAGCTCTGGCAGAAGCAGAAGAGATAAGAGAATCGCCTTAACCACAGGCATGCTCAGCGACCTTGAATAAGTCAGCAAGTTATCGTTTATCTTTCACCTTGACAATTACTCCTTTTTTTCTGCCTGTTGGCTTGAACTACTGAACTGGAGTTATGCCTGGATAATTCACCTTCACTAATGGAACTTTATAGAATATGAATTTCTGCTTCATTTTATACTCCTCGCCATATTTTTCTCTATAAATTACAGTGGGTTTTTAAAAATTTTTTTTATTGAGATAACATTGGTTTACATTGATTTTTATTTTGAGAGTGTAGTTACCATAGTACCCTGCAGCCACAAACACTATAGCCCTCCAGCATAGTCTGCCCTGCTCCCTACTTACCTTGTTCTCTTCCCTCCTCACCCGCTCTGGGTATGTCAGTTCTGTGGTCAGTGTTCCAGAGTTAGTTTTTACTTTTGTCTTTATCTGAATCCCAAATTTGGTTTTAAACTAGCCAGTAGGGGCTTAGAGTTTAGGAGTTGATTGAATTACTTAAATAGACACCTGGACTTGGCACACTCTGAGAAGCACTTTTGCATATCAATAAGTATTGTAGTTGGTCTTTTCCTGGTCTTCCCAGAAGATCTGCCCCAACTTCCCCTTGCCAGGGGCCTCTGCTAGGGGAGTGTTAGTTCCTCTGTGCAGAGAGACACAGCAGTTTCTTTCCATAAAATCCCTCTCTAATTCAATGTTTAACCATCAGGTAGCTAAATTACCAATAGTTAACAAGACTAGGTGGCTGAAATACTTATAAATAAGCCAATGATATGATGTGGTGGTGGATTTAAAAGCATTTTTTCAAATAACAAATTTTATTCTCATTGCTACTTTGAAGAAGTACACGCACCTGCCATTTAACCGTGCCGGGCAGGCCCTTGCCTTCTACATCCTCCCACTTCATAATGTGATGAATGATTTATTTTTACATCCCCAAAGCTTCCTATACATTTTTTCATCCTTTAATCATCTTTATAATATTACCCTTCCAACAATTCTTTGTTTTTCTGACAGTTCTTTATGGTCTTATTTTTGTGAAAGCAAAAACAAAATTCAAAGTCTTAAGGTGCAGCTTACAAAATTTGATTGATGTCCTGGAAATGTGTAAAATCATATTACCATGTGGCCAACTAGAAAAGAATTAGCCAAGGACCCCCCAAAATGAGTCTGTTACGCCAAGATAAAGGCAGAATGTACTGTAATCCAAACCACAAGAACAGACTACTTGGCTATTTTAGTTGGGCAACCCAAGTCTTGCTTTAGTAAGTTTCTGTGAAGATGTCAAATGGCTGCCCTTTTACCCAGAACTAGCTGCATTTAGTGACAGATTGGCTGACTGGAACTATATGTACAGAATTTCTTTTTCAGGGAACAAATGAGTATCAGCAGATGCAGGATAATCAAATACACCCAGTGTATGGGCTATAAAGATATGATTTTGGTCAAAGATATACCAGTGAAAGCACCATCTTAGGCTATTTATCACAGAAACCAATGGTTTTCAACTTGAATTCCAAGTAATGACAGAATGTGTTCTATTTCTAGGCTACAATCTCCTTTTATTGTCTAGGATTTTGTTATGAAATGAGGCCTCCTCACTTTCTGATTCCCATAATCAAATTCTGGACCTTAGAAAATATCCAACAAGGCTAGATAGTGATGTAAATTCTATATGGGAATAGAGTGTTCTATGTTATACTACGAAGTCTGGGCAGTTGCTTCATTAACTAGTGACCAAAAAAAAAAAAAAATCTATACTGAATCCACAATATATAATACCAGCCAGAAGAGAATTGTCCTAATTTTTAATTCTTGGGGAATAGCGAAGACCTTGTTTATATTCGCTTTCGACTTGGCAAATTTGTAAAGCTTTCTCATGTTCCTTATACACATTGCCACACCAGGCCTAGTCTGGGCTCCTTTTACGCAGGATTTGAGGCATATGGCACCCTCACTCCAGCTCCTTATCCAGTGGTAATCATAACAGAGCATTTATAATGCCTAGCCACTGTTCTGAATGGTTTTCCAAATTTGATACTCTGAAGATCCAGAGATCACTTGAGAAATTTCCGCTGAACCCATCCCCTAGGAAGTGTAATCTGTGTCATTAATAAATAAAAAAAGGAGAGCTTCTTGCCCACACCTCCTCCAACCCGTGATCTTCTTGCAGTTAATCTAGATTCTGTGTTTCATTGGGAGGACAGTGGCTGACAAAAGGCAGAGCTATAGTAAAATCCTGCTTGGAAAAAGACATGTCTTGTTAAAAGTAATAGAAGTCAATTCAAACCAGCACAAGTGAAAGGGGAATTTAGAAGAGAAATTTCAAAGTATCTCACAGTTGCCAGATTAAAAAAAAAATATATTTGGATTTTGATAAAAAATTACTCTTAAGACCACCCATTCATCCCCCACCCCTTCAGTCACTTCTTTCAGAAAATACAATGCAGTTATATTTTTTCTCCATAACAATATTTTCCCAGTGAGATTAGTTTTTGACCTGCAGCTCTCTGACTTGTAGGTAGCATGTCAGTGGTTGTCTAGCTCAGTCTCTGAGGCTCCAAGTTTAATTTACCAAGAGAAAGAATCTGATTGTCTCAGCCTGATCACCCTCTACCTTGACCCAATCGGGAGTAGCTTGGGCTTGAGTAGATGATTTTCCCTGATACAGTCTAATAATAAGCAATCCTTCAACTAACCCAAAACATCTTGCAAAAATTAGAATAATGCAACAAAAAAAGTCAAAAAAAATTAGAAAAATGACAGTTCTCCAAAATAACTTGCTAATAATCGCTAGAAAACTGTCATTATAAATATAAAAATCCATAATAAACAACATAGTATACCCTAAGAATTTTATGCAAAACTTGCACAAGATACTTCAGCCTGTTAATCAAAATATAAGACCATCTCTTAGTCCTCCTTTCCACGTAGAGTACTCTCTTAATGGTTGGGCCCATCCCTTCCCATTTACCCTGCCCTAGCACCTGAATAAATGATTAAACTCTGAAAGTGTTTTAGCTCATTTGTTCCATTGATGGCAAATGACAAAAGACTTACAAAGAGTGTTAGGGCCACAGTTTCAATAAATCCCTACATAGAATTCAATCAGTAAAGCACTGTGTGGTCCAAGAAAGGCTCATAATTCATGACCCCCTGTTCTTCTGTAATCTCCCCTATTTAAAAAAAATAAGTTCTACAGCTAACAGGGGAATCTCCTAACAAATATCAAGTCTCTGTTTTGCTGTCTCCTCCTTTGATGATGTGGCAGTGATGCCATCCAAAAGCACCCGTTTAGAAGTCTTAACTACATGCATTAACTATGTTTACTTTCGTTTGCTCATTTATCTATGTCTGCAGTTAAACTTTTTTTAAATGACGGTTTTATCTCCTAATATTACCTAATATGACCAGTAATGCTCAAGGAAAAGGGAGGAGAGAGAATGAGTTGTGACAGGTCAGAATTTCCAGGAAATCGTATGTTGTTTGGAAAAGTATTTTCATCCCAATATTGTAGTAGAGGAGGAGGAAGGAAACTCTTGTTTTCATTGTTTCACAGAAACAAGCTTATGAAAATCAGATGGGCATTAAGGTTGGAGGGGGCTCTTTGGTGTGGATGGTAAGAATGTAAGAACGTGAATAACACTTGACTTGACATTTCACCCCGAATTCGAAGGAGTCGTTTTACAAAACAGCATCTTTGTCTGAGATGATGTTCTTTTCATTCATGACTACGAAGAAGAGGAAGAACCAGCCATACTACTTGACTTTGGCTTTATGCTTAAAGAAGTTTGGGATTTTAGCTTTAAATTTTAGTTTAAAGCTTCACTTTTAATTTGCATTAGCAAATTTGTACAGGGAGCAGCATAAGAATTAGAATAGTGGCTTAAGACAGGCCTTTTGTAGATTTTTTTCCAATTCTATGTTAGTGTTATGTTTCCAAAAGTCACAAAGCCACCAATTTGTGTTATTATGTTAGTGAAGATCATAGGAATGTGGCAGATGTAAAATAACTCTATTTACATTCACATTGCAACTACTCCCACTCTTGATTATGCTAAGTGAGAGAGTCAAAAGGAGAAAGACAAATACCAGATGGCTTCACTTATATGTGGGATAGAGAGAAACAAAACAAAGGGGCAGACAAAACCAAACCAAAAACAAACCCCAGAAACCTCATAGTATTGAGGTTACCAGATTGGGGGGAGAAGGGTGAGAGGATAGGGAGAGTGGAGGGACAGCAGACTATGATGGAGACCTGTGGGGGCCTTGGTGGGTGGTGGGTGTGGTGTATGGACATATATCTGAGGAGGTGTGCTCCTCAATGTTGTAAAATGAGGTTACCTGAAAACAAAACTTCGCCTTACGGTAGCCTGAAACGTTCCAAAGTGCAGTCTCTTAGCACGGTTTTATATCTTCCTGTTTGCTGTGTGTATATGTAAGTATATGTGCATCTCCCCATTAAAAAGGAAAACTTTAAATGATTTGCTGTGTACGGTAGTTGAAAGAACTTGAAATGAGAGTCGAAGTATGAGTGTTAGCTGGAAGGTGGTGAAGACTTGTAGGGGCACAGCGTCTCATTCTGATAGAGAAAACCATCATCTGCAGCACAGATTCATTGGAGGCACAGGATTTGCTAAAACGGGGGGCTCCCTGGAGACAGGCATCCATGAATCCCTCAGGAGGGGCCCTGCACAGATCAGCTGCGGCAGTGGCTGGCGGAGGCCGACACTACTTCGGTTTTTCTGCTGGCAGTTCCCATCTACCAGCTTCATCCATATTCATGAGGCATATGATGATAAAGATACTTAAGAGTTTTAAAAGATAAAATGAGAGGCAAATCCCTCAGGGGAAGTCCTCCTGAAAACGCCCACGTGGAACATGAGTGCTTCGCCCAGTGAGGAGGGTAAGTCAGGGAGTGAGTAGAAGAGTCATCATAACAGCAAATCGTTTCTCAAACTGAGGACTTCTGCTACCCCTTGGCATTTCAAGAATCCAGGAGAAAATTCCACTATGTATGCAGTAAAAAGATTCAGTTCAAACAAATACAAAAATAAAAATAGCTGTTCCTCGGAGGACACTGTCGATGTTAAAAGTCAACGTCTAGTAGGCACTAGAAATATTTAAGAAGCCAGAAAGTGGATAATTATTGCACTCAAATATCATTTAAGTGATGGGTGAATTGCTTACTAAAATTTCTTATACTATTTTCTTCAGTTCTTTTTGCCAAATTTTAGATCAAGGCATGACTATTTCTGTTGTACTATGAAAACAAGAATTACTACATTTTACAATAAAATTCTATCTCCCAGAATGATAAAATTCATATTTCTTTCCAACATTCTATATTCCTAACCAAACCTTACATAGCTATTTCTGTTCTATTGCTTTCTGGCTGGTCTTAAAATGTCATTTTGCATCCATGGAATCTCATTAATTCTATCTCCATAGAGACATGTTGGCAATCTCTCAAAATTGTGTTGGCAGTCTTGGAGGGCACCTGGTCCTTTCCATATTATATTTACTTTTGAATGTTAGGGGAGATGGCGACCTTGTGGAGGAAGTTTGCTTACTAGTAACGATGAGGTAAAGATCCTCTCCAAAAAAATTGTTTTTTGAACGTTCTTTTAGAAAAAGATTCTCTTGTTCTAAGAAACTGCTTCAAAACTACACAGAAAAACTATGACAGTTTCTTGAAATCAAACATACGTTTCCTGTGCCACCCAGAAATTCCATGTGAACACCTCGATGTGGATATTCACATTACGAGCTGTTCTCATCCCTGGAAACGGTTCCCACGCGGTCAGCAGGTGTATATCAATGCACTGGCATCCTAGTCATCAATTAGAAACACCTCTTCATACCTCCAAGCCGCAGAGCTGTATCCCCAAAAGGAAGCTCAGTGAAAGACGTCAACACAAAAGACCGAGAGTGACTCTGAATTGCACTTCTTGAATCACAGTCTTGAGTTTTTTGCATCCTACCAGCAAGACACAATGACCCCATTTCTGCACACCCTCACCAGCACTGTTTTCTTCTGTTTCTGGTCTCCGTCCTAAGGGGTGTGAGTTGTTGGACTCATCTCTCACTGCTTCTGTGTCTACCTGATCCTCTCATTAGTAATAAGGAAATATTTTTGTACTTGATAGATGAGCCTTCTTGTAGGGTACTTTTTTTTTTTTTGCCTTTTTTTAAAAAAAATTCTTTAGGAGGCTCTACAGTGGGAAAAGACAAGGTGTCTAGTATAGGTTTTCCAAAAATGAGTGAGATAGCAGCATATTCATTTGCTAATAGACATGCCGCCAAGAAGGGAAATCTATGATGCAGAACTTAAACTTCTAGATAGGAAAGAAAATTGATCTAAATAGCCTTGGATAGCAGTACATACAATTCATTGTCGTTGAAAGAGAAGTAAATTTCATGTAAAATGCACACAGCTGGCAATCAAGTAAGCAACATCTGCGAGAAAGGAAGTAAAGAAAACATGCTTTACCTCACTGTGGTATCACTTGGGCCTATCTTCTGAATCCCTTGTTTCAGCTGTTAATTCTTCCTACTCATTTCGAAACCTAGTGCTGGGTAGTTACTCAATAAATATTCCTTGAGTGAATTATGGAAAAATACCCTTACTCAACAAGACCATAGTAATACAGACTTATCATAGCTAATGGAAACACATTTAATATTTTTCTTATTTACCTCACAGCCTTTGTTAGTTCCTTAAAGTGCTTTATTTTTTTTAATTCATTTATTTATGCATACAAGAGCTGGGGTACAGGCCAGAGGTGCAAGAGGTGAGAGGATTCACCAGAGACAGAGTGGGGAACAGAAAAGGCAGACCAATTGAAACACACTGCTGAGGGAAGCAGCAGCAGGTGAAGCAGCAGACCTCTCCTACCACACCTGCTGCTCCCCTCAGCAGTGTGTTTCGGTTGATCTGCCTGTTCTGCTCCCCACTCTGTCTATGGCGACTCCTCTCACTGCCCCCACACCTCTGCCCTGTACCCCAATTCTTGTGTACATAAATAAATAAATCTTAAAAAATAAAAAAATAAAGTTATGGAGATGCCAACGGTAGAAAGACAGAAGCCCACATTGAGTTCAGTTCAGCAATCATAAGTTGAACACCTTCCACTTGAAACAACTGCTTTAGGAAGTGATACAAAGAACAATTAAATGGGTGCTGCGCTGTCACACCATTTTTGCTATGATTATTAATTTGTTCAGAGAATTTGAACCAAGGCCTTGCTTATTGTTAATTATGTATCATGAAAAAAATACATGAATTTATTTAACATTTAGATGCTGTATTACCAATAATTCCAGGTGCCTTTTAGCAGTTTATACTTGATAACATATGAACTACGATGCTCCCTTCTACGCATGACCCTGCGTGACGAGCTGCATCTCTGTTCCACATCCTCTGCATTTCCACTGCTCTTTCTTTCCCCATCCATGCTGACTGTATGTATTTATCAGAGATTTATAGATTCCCTCTGCTTATGATGCTGCATTATTGGACTTTAACGGTTATACTGTCAGTATTTATGTCTGTCTCCTGTTATCCTTTGGGTTCTTTTCCCCCTGAATCTGTTAGTCCTGCCTCATAATCTCTGGTCTATACGGTGTTCTTGAAGTTGCATAATCATTTCTCCCACACTTGCAGTGTGTTTTCGTGAAACACAGTTGGCTGCTGGGTTTGCTGCACTGGGAATTTGCTCCTGCTTTACTTCTCCAGAGTGGTTTGTCACTACCCGACTTGCCCCTGTTACGTTTGGTTCTCTGCTCCTCTACTCCAGGAAATCCTGTGGTTTAGTCTGGAAAAGAATGAGCTCACGAGAGGGTGCCTGCAGGAAGAGCTTGTTCCCAGAACACCCAACAAGCCTGCCTCCCTCCCGCGCTCTCACCTTCGTTTTTCTTTCTGGCACTGAGATTCTTGGTATTGGAGAGAATCACCGCGTAATTTGAGAAAACACCCGTTTCATAGGCCACCCTCATCTATTTCTTCTTTCAACATATATTCGGTGAACTCTTTTATAGCTAGAACTAGTTGCAGAATTTATCAGAAGAGTTTCAGGTGTGAAAGAAAAGTACACACCTTGTGGGGCCTCCCTGGTGGTGCAGAGGGTTAAGGTACAGCGCTCTGAAGCATCAGCCTCTGCAGATCAATCCCCAACCAGGGAGAGGACCCACATGGCACAGCAGACCTCTCTCCTGTCTGCCTGCTGCTCCCTCAGCAGTTATTTCAGTAGATCCACCTGCTCTGTCTCTGGTGAATCCTTTCACCTCCCTGTACCTCTGGCCTACACTCCAGTTACTGTGTGTGTAAATAGATCTTTAAAAAACCACACACATCCCTCCCCCGCCGTGATGACTGCCATCATAGGGTTAAAGTTTGAGATGGTCATTCATTTTCATTATGATCTCTTGTGTGTCCTGCCCCACACCCCTTCATTGTCTCCCAAGGACTATTAAAATAGTCCAAGAAACCAGAAAATAGGAAAATAAATACAAGATGCACAGGGCATCAAGCTCCCAAATGAGCAAAGAACATATTTGAGGAAAATTATATTGAGTTGTTTATAAAAATATCTAGAGAGAAAAGAAGATAACCCTTGGCCACAAAAATGAGATATACTCTCTTCATGACGTCACTTGCAATTTTGCTTTTAAAGATTGACACCTTCCACTCCAGGTTAATTTGTTTACGAATGCCACAGTTGCATTCTTGACTTGTGAATAGACATCATATATTATCAAGTATAAAAGAGAAATTGATATATTCAAAATCATTTTTAAAGAAATCTTGATCATGTTTTTTTGCTCATGTTAAAACTTGTCTGCAAACAAAGAAATATATTTCCTAACTTGTGTATCTGACATGGAAAATCTAAGACACCTATAACATAGTTAACTGCCCATTATCAAGACCCAACTGGCGCCCCTGTATTCTTTGAGTTGTTCATATCAGTTTTACTAACGAAGTGGTCTAGGTTGAGGGTGAATAGTAAGTTGACTTCTTCTGCATCATCACCATCATCAAATAGCCACCATTCACTGATTGCCCTGCACTGTGCCTTTTAAAATCATAGTTTATTCAATTCTCACAACAGCCTTATCAAGGAAGCATTATTATCCTCTTTCTAAGGAAAAACAGGCTCAGCAAGATTAAGAAGTCACCCAGGGCCCTATACCCAGTGAGTATTGAAGCCAGAATGAGGAATCAGTCAGGTTTGCTGCAAATTTGCTAGCACTGTGATGCTTCCATGATGGAGCAGGATGGCAAAATCCCTTAAGTGGTTCAAAATCAACCCTCACATGAGATTTGTTATAAATAAAAAGGACAGAACAACTGTGACTATTATCAATGTAAAATTACTGTGCAAATTCATCTTGCTGATCAGAGAAACAAGAACGCACTTCCCTTTATTTGAAATTAGGGTAATAAAAAAGCAATTTTGCAAAGAACTCTTCCATTTGAACCTAACTTAAGAGGGCAAGCCAAGCATCATTATACTCATTTTACCGAAAAAAACCGAATCTCAAAGAGTCAGGGTGTTTTCACAAATGTCAGACAACCAGAACCTAGTGGAATAAAGTCTTTTGAGTTCTAGTTATTTCCTCTTTACAATACACTTGAAGGAAGCTGGTGTTTGTGAATGATGAGAGGAAGCTCCCTGAACTTTGCTCCATCATTGTTTAAAAAAAAGAAAGAAAGCAGTATAAATCAACTTGAAATATCCACGGAGAGCTCATGCGTTCATTAAACTTGGCTCCGTGGTACAAACAAGCTCTGTAAGGAAATCATTCCATGCTATCTGACACAGTGTGACTGCAGAAAGTATGAAATAACAGGAGAGGAAATCATAAGCAATAAAAAGACGAAAAGCCATTTATAACTGGAGAGGTTTAATTGAAATTTGAATGGGACTCTGCTTAACAATTCTCTGAAATCCCTTTTCACATGCCAAGTTCCTTATTACAAATGATCTTCCAGAATGATTTAGATGTATTCTAAACTTTTTTTGTTACATGTCATAAATCAAATTTACTAAATGTAGAATGTAGATGGTTGAGTTTTAGAAATTCGAATTCAGTTTTTTAATGGACAAAGTAACATATAATTTAAAACAAGATTCACAAAACATGGAATTTAACAGAAAATTAGGGAAATTATTGCGATCTACACATGAGGAAAAGAGGTGTCTCACAAAGAGATTCACCAAAATTTAATGAACATTTGTCTAGCTACTGATTTAAAACCTCCAAGAAATTCACTTGTGGTAGTCCTTAGACCAAGTCTGAATGTAGGGCCAAAAGATTTTCCTTATATATTTACTCATATCTGTTTGTTTTAATTGAAGTAACTTTGCTTCCCATCATTGCTTGTGTATTAGAAATACAAGGTCTCCCTCCTCAGGAGGCACCCCCACCAAGAGACACATAGTCCTCCACCAATAGTCCATTGCGTTCTCTTCCTACTCCACTTCCCCTCCCCACTCCAAGTCTCAGTTCTATAGTCAGCTTTATAGGGTCTTATCCTGGCTTTATCTGACCTCTGTTCAGTCTATTTTCCTCATCTAAGTGAATTCAGGATTTGTCTTTCTCCTTCTGACTTATTTCACTTAGCATAGTTCCCTTCAGATCCAGCCATATACCTGCAAGTGGTAAAAGTTTTTTTGATGGCTGAGTAGTATTCCATTGTGTATGTATACCTCATCTTCTTGATCCATTCATCTGTTTTTGGATTCTTAGGTTGTTTGTATAACTTGGGTATTGTAAATAGTGCTGCAATGAACATTGAGGTGCCGGTTTCCTTTAAAATTAGTGTTTCTGTATTCTTTGGGTAGATACCTAAGAGTGGAATTTCTGGGTTGTATGGCAGATCCATTTTTAATCTGTTCGGAAACCTCCAAACTGTTTTCCAGAGGCTGAACCTATATACTTTCCCATCTGCAGTTTAAGAGAGTTCCCTTTTCTCCACAGCTTTGCCAGCCTCCATTGTTTCTTATCTTTCTGATATGGTCCATTCTCACAGGTCATATATTTCTCACTGGACTAGGTTAAAACCAGGAAGTACAGGAAATGTGCAAACAGAATAAAAAGTATATGGGGATGAAAAGTTTATGACCAAAATAAAAACAGTAATAATTTTTCAAGAGGAAAGAAATGGATGTTCATCCTGACACTAAAGAAGTCCACTTGGGGAAGAAGATTTGAGAATTTCTAGTGTTGAAATGAAAAGGAAAAAAAAACCTCTGGGAGAATATTATTTGATGAGTTTGCTCAAGGGAAATCCTGTCTGCTCTATGTTGTAACTACTCTCAGTGACCCAAAAATGTTCATTAAATCTAAACACATTACAAAATGCCTGAGGCAATTGCATCCTTTATGGATGCTGCTGGAAGTTGACCCAAAAATGGAACTGAACCTTTCCAGGAAGGTAGAGGGGCAGAATACGTGTAGTACATGTTTAAGATAGTATCTTAGCATCTTGGTGAAGTTATGGAGCGCATTGGACCCCAATTTGAGAACCATCGCTCTATATACTGGTTTTGTGCAGAAACATAAACTCAAGAATAATACAATGTTAAGGTCCTAAGTGATCTATGGTGAACTCATTGGCTCCTGTCTTTGAGCACCTTCAGACATATCAGCCAGGTCCTATATCCCCAACCATTTTTCTAGGATGTTCTAGAGGTGACATAGATTTGTAGTCAGACACAATACACAATTTGTAGCAAGGTCAGTTGGAGATCAATGTCAAGAGTTGTTGCTTGATTGTTTTGCTACATTCTGGAGTCCAAGGTGTGAGACAGTTGCCAAAAAGAAGAGGAGATGCCTGAGGAGAATTTACTTCAGAAAGCTAAATGCTTAGTCGGTTTAAGTATCACTCATATTTTCACTGTCATTCAAAAAAGCACTTCAGGTACTCGTCTGACTTTATATTAAAACTTCGGGCCTTCCTGGTGGCACAGTGGGTTGAGCAGCCACTGTGAAGCAGCCAGGCACAGCAGCACAAGTTTGATCCCCGACCAGGGAGGGGACCCACATGGCATAGCAGACCTCCCCTGCCTCGCCCACTGCTCCCCTCAGCAGTGTATTTCAGTCCATCTGCCTGTTCTGCTCCCCACTCTGTCTCTGGTGAATCTTCTCTCCTCCCACAACTCTGGCCTATACCCCAACTCTTGGGGTATATACATAAATAAATAAATCTTTAAAAAAGAAAAAAAAAACTGCCTATTAAATAAGGCACCAGGAAAATAATAAAAATGAGAACAATTCTTCCTCCTGTACGAAAAAATAAGCTACGTTTTACTAGGCATCTACTTGTGGTATTTTTACTCATCAAAAGTTTTTGTTTTTCCCAACTCCTACTTGTGGACGTTTCCACAGCTTACCTGGTCTTTTTTCCTCTGGTTAAGCATAGAGATATCCTCTTCTACATCTCTTTCATTCCAGCACTCTTATTTCAGTGTCACTTCAAGAACCATTACAGGGGGCCTCCCTGGTGGCGCAATGGGTTAAGCAGCACATATGCAGCCACTGCAGCACAAGTTTGATTCCTGGCCAGGGAGCTGATCCACATGGTGCGCCAGACCTCTCCTGCTTCGCCTGCTGCTCCCCTCAGCAGTGTGTTTCAGTAGATCTGCCTGTTCTGCTCCCCACTCTGTCTGTGGTGGATCCTCTTGTGCCCCGCACCTCTGGCCTATACCCCAGTGCTTGTATGCATAAATAAATAAATCCTTACCAAAAAAAAATTATAGCTTTCCTAAGACACCTAGATTTTGATGAGAAATGGAGAAATAGTGCCATTAGCACAAGACCTACGTCTGGTTGTCCCTAATTGTTGGTGTCAAGAACAGAGAGTCCTGACGAAGGGGCCGTTGTCCAGGTGGTGATGTGAAAGGCGTGACGTCAGAGGTGTGACGTCAGAGGCATGCCGCTCACCCTCACGGCCGGCACCTCTAGTGAGCCACCTTGGAAGCCGCACCTTCCACATTGGCTAAGATGACCTAAGGTGGATGTAGTTAGTATTTTTTAAGTTATTAAATAGTGAAGGGGTCTTTTTCAATACAACTTCAAGTTTTGTATGTGTAAAATAAATCCGTCTTTGAAAACTTTTAAGTAAAAGCCAATAATACATCTAGAATATAGATTAAAAACATTCTTGTCATCAGGGGCCATACTAGAAAATTATATGTATTTATGAATGAATCCTATTTTTCTTGAAATATCTCTTTTCCAGTTTTATTTAGATAAATTTACTTGACTGCAATAAAAACTAAGTATTTCGATGTTTGTGTAAATAAAGAAGGAAGACATAGAACATTGGGTAAATTTTAAGATATACAATGTACTATTTTGATACACAGATATTTTGCAGAAATGAGTGCCATAGTAAGTTTAATATATCCATCATCTAACACAGTTCTCTTTGTGTATGTGTATGTGAGAGAGAGAGAGAGAGAGACTTAAAATCTAGAAACTCTCAGCAACTTTCATTTATAATACAGTATTGCTAACTAGAGTTACTATTATAGGGATCTTTTTCTAACTTCCCAGAGAAATTACTTCAGAATCTCTTTCTTCTTTATCCTTAAGAACATTGAAATACTGAATTAGTTTTTATTGCACTCAAGTAAGTTACATTTAACTCCCTAAAAATAACCTTGTTCATATCAATTCCATACCTTTAAAGTATGAAACCTTTGTTTATGCCAGATTTTATCTATTAGAATGCTATAGGAAAATGTGAAAATTAGGGAATTAAACATGTCAATTCAATAGCTATCATACCATCTCCCTCTGCTGGATAGTAGTAAAAACTGACTAATATATGTGCCTAAAGTTGTGGTTGCATAGTCAAATGAGATAGAGACCTAAATCAATTACCCTAAGGGCCTGTCTTCTTCCCCAATTTTGCTATAGAATAAAAAATAACACGACTTACCCTCATTCTGCTGCATAACTGCTCCCTTCTAGTCCCTGGTGAATGTAGCATATAAAGTAACAGTAAATATATTTAGCTTGCTGACTATAATTATTCAGTGAAAGCAGAGGTATTTTGTGCTTTTTTTTTTAAAGAATTTGAAAGACAACATAAAGTGAATTTTAGAATTTAGTTAAGTCTCTGGGTGAGGAATTTAGTTCCAAGTATTCAGATACAGCCCTTCCTCTAAGAACAGAATTTCTATTTGATTTATTAAAGAAAGCCTTTTTCATTAGATAATTACAGAATACCCAGGACTAGAATTTATTCTTTTATATGACTTAATGGAAAGAAAAACGTCTGTATTCAAACTCTTAAGTGGCTACTGAGTAACCTTGACATTTTGTTTAACCTTTCTCAGGTTCAATTTCTTCAACTCTAAAATAGAGGTAATCATCACATTTACTGTGTAGGGATGTGTTAAGCATTAACCCATACAGTGTATAAAACATGTCATCAAAGTATCTTATTCAAAGAAAATAGCTTAATAAATAAATGTTGACTAATATCAATAGTGACATTAAATATGAGCTTAAAAACACTAGTAATGGTAAATTAAAATTTTATAAATGAATATTATGAAAATATTAATATATTTAACTATATGCTTTCAAGTCAGGCCCTTTTCTGTGTCTTCAAGTAAAATCATAAATAACAATGCATTTCCTCTTTGATTTGCTCCTTGATAACCAAAACTGACATTCAAATTTAAAACTGAGGCAGTTGAAAAGAGGAACCGAGACCTAGAATGGACTGCAGATTTCATTTCACACAAACTCAGTGTTTCTCACTTTTGAGAAAACAAAAGCCTTCAGAGGAAGGTAACCGCTAATGATAACAGCCAAGACCACGCCACTGGACAGGACAGCATGGAGTGTGGAGAAGTGCAGCTCAGTCCACTTCTCAGAGCACCGCACTTCTTCCTGACATTAGATGCTTTTCATTCCATGGTCACTTGTTCAATCCATAGAAGAAAACAGAAACAGCATGCATGATGCAGGTTACACTGACCAAGTGTGAACAGGGAACTAGCACATTTAGCAACCAGAAAAGTGACTATTAAAAGAAATGTTTTAAATTATGGAGAGTATATTATGCCATTTGTCTTTAAAATATCTCTGTAGGATTTCATTTGATTCTTAAATCTCATGTGCTATCTCATCTCATTCTTAAATCTAAACTGTACCTTAGGAGGCATATAGCTGATGAATTACATTTTAAAGAAAAGGAAATTGAATCTGAGAGAGTCCTAGCTAGTGACGGCTGAGATAAGAACAAGGTCTAAGAGTCTTCTTCCCTCTTCTTTGTATTAAAATGGGTTTTAGTGATAAAATTGATACTTTCTGTCCATTGTGTAAAAACAAACATTTGATATACAAATATACATTTATATACATATATGTAATATATATAATTAAAAGTTCATATGTGTTATCAAGAGTTTGGCTGCAGATAAAAGGTCATTGTTAGCTTTGTATTTAACTTAGAAATTGATGACTCTTTTAATTCCTACACTGCACTCTTCAAAATCAACAAAGTTAGTGTGAGCTAGGAACAAAAGATTAAAAATGTGTTAAAAAATAACTGATTAAATGAGTTATCTTATTTAATAAGAACCCACAAAATATTTCATGTTTGAATGTATGATTTATCTTACAGATAAATCTTAAGCTATGAGTTGAATTTTTAAAATGACCTTCACTTTGAAGTGTCCCTTTAGAGATATCCCCAAGTGTTGCTAAGTAGAATCAAACAGCTTCTGCTGACTGTACTTTAACACTGTGATAGGTTCTATTGATGCAACAGCATTATCAACTACCCACCCTGCTCAGATAATGCCTTTCCCAAGGCACTGGGGCAATAAAGATTTGCCTAAGCCTTGCTGTCAGGGTTGTAAATCCTCTGAGAAAAGCCCTTCTCCCCTGTACCTCATGTATTGTAGGATTAGGAACAAGCAAGGGAGCCTGGTGGAGGGGTGGAGCTCCCATCCATCTTGTAAGCCCGGCAGTGGATCTCCAGCCCCACCCAGGGAGCTCACAGGAGCTGTGCCAGCATTGTTGGCTCGGCAGAAAAGAGAAAGCAGGTGGCAGAAAGGATGGGATCCCTGGGATTAGTGCAACTCCATTAAGGCTTCAGGGGGAGAGAAGCATAGTTAACAACAAACCTGCAGCAACTTTTGGCTAGACAGATCTGAGTTTGAGGTTACCTCTGCATTTATAAGCATAGGACTTAGGAAAGTTGTTTCATCTCTTTTGCCTCAATTTCCTCATCTGTGAAGTGGGCTAATGCCTTCAGGTTGTTGTAGATTGAGTAAATGAGGTAGTATATGTAAAATACTTAAACTAGTGCCTGGCATATGATTAACCCCACTTAAATGTTATACTCTAGTTCATTCTACCTCTGTGAGCCTCCCTTTGCTAACCTGGGAATGGTGACAGCTACTTGGAGGGCTCGGTATTTTGTACTGTGGCCGTTTAGGGGCTCACCGCTCTTGCTATAGCTGCCACTTTGTTGTAGCTTTTCCTAGGCAGGTTAATTTTTTTGTGTTAGCCTGGGATGTCATATACACTCACCCTACCTGAAGAAAGAAATGAGCTAGGTCTTTCTCTAGTTAGAGGAGGAAACTATGAAACATCTGGAATAGAACCATAGATGCCCAAGAATAGATGCCCGAGAAATTGAAGATATTATTTCCAGAAAAAAAAGAACAGAGTCATTGAAATCGAGTTTAAAAAGTTCTTCATACAAAATAAATGTTTTCTCACATTGAAATCAAATTTGATGTGAGAAATACCCTTACATGATTGTTTTCAGTTCTCCAAGAATAACAAAGGAGTCACGCAGACCATATCTTCTACAGAGACTTTCCCATGTTGCTGCCAATATTCATTCAACATAGCTTGTCAAAATTAAACCCTCATGGTTGTCTCTAACTATATAGCATTCATTCTTCAGGTTTGACAAAGTGAACAAAGGCATGGTCTGCAAATTGGGGATCATTTTTCTTCTAGGGGCCAGCTCCAAAATATCTGTGCTGAAGCAGTGACATACCCTGAGGCAAAAATGAGGCACCGGGACTAAAGAGAAGCAAATGAGGAGCTCAATTGGATGCAGAAACTTCCAAAATCAAGATAGAGAGTACTGTCATGCAATGTTTCCTGAAACAACAGAATGAGTGCAGAATATCCATAATGAGCAAAACTCTAGATTTTAATGAAGTCATTGAATTTCATTCTACCGCAAATTTAAATGCTTAAAATAACACAAATCCATTATCTTACAGTGCCATAATCACAATCTGACCCGGATCTCAGTCAGCTAAAAATAAGGCATCAGTGGGGCGCTCCAGGGAGACATTCTTGTCTTCGCCTTTTCCTTAGAAAGGCTGCCTGTACCCCCTCCTCCAACTTCAGAGCCAGCAGCAGTGGGTTGGGTCCTCACTGCAGTGGCCTGACCCACCTTACTCTCCCACTTTAAAAATCTGATTCTGGGCCTCCCTGGTGGCTCAGTGGGTTAAGCAACACACTATGAAGCAAACCGCAGCCATTGCAGCACGAGTTCGATCCCTGCTGCCGGCCAGGGAGGGGACCCACATGGCATGGCAGACCTCTCCTGCTGTGCCCGCTGCTCCCCTCAGCAGTGTACTTCTATTGATCTACCTGTTCTACTCCCTGCTCTCTGTGGTGAATCCTCTCACCCCACCCCCACGCCTCTGGCCTGTACCCCAGTGCTTGTATGCATAAATAAATAAATCTTTAAAAAAAAATAAAAATAAAAACAAAAATCTGATTCTATCAGACTTACCCAAATAATTCAACATACTCTCCCAGATATCAAGGTCCTTACTTAATCAGATCTGCAAAGACCCTTTTGACCTATAAGGTAACAGACTCAGAGGTTCCAGTGGTTGGCTCTTGGCCATCGGCCGGGACATTACTCTACTTACTGCAGAGGGGCCCAGCCCTCCCCTGACATGCTGTCACCTCACCCACGACCCTGAATCTGGCTCTATTGCGTTAATTAGCAACTGGCCCCCGGAGCCAACAAAGAAATTCTTTGGGGACTGGAAATTTAACAGGAGAAATCAGACAAGACAATAATTATTCAATAAGGTATAATGTAAAAAGTATCATAACAGTTTCTACCAAAATAGATCTAGCTGTTCAGAGGAAGGAAGGATTATGTTAGACATTGACAGGAGCAAGAAAAAGCTTTAAAGAATCTGTTCTCTTTGAGATGGGCTCTGCAAAAGTCTAATCTTGATGGGAATCTGAAAATGCACAGAGACACAAAACCCATTCTATGAGTGAGAAACAGTTCCAACGTGTGGCTCAGGCATTAGCCAATGTAAGGCTAGAAATTTAAACCAGGGCCCCACTGTGTGAACCAGTGAACATTGGACAGTGAGCTGCCTGATCAATTTCATAAGGAGTCATCTGGTCACGTGTTCCACACAGCACTATAACCAGAAGCCTCACAGAAAAAGAGAACAGTTTGATGATAAAATTGATTCATGGGCTGAACCTGGAAAGTATGGCACCAGGCCTTAAAATCAAACCAAATTGCTCACTTCATTCTATCATCTGTCTGTCTATGTGATCTCTCTATTATCTCCATCTATCTACCTACCAGTGGATCCATTCATTGATTGGTCTATCTTTAATGTATAATTTCTGCATGAATATTTAGGGCTGTATGTGCTTCTTAGCCATTCGGAAAACTTGTGGGATTGAAGGGTTTTGACTATAAAAGTCTCAGCTTCAATTTGGTCCAAAAGTGATGTGTCCTGTCAGCCGATACATGCACGCAAATTCACAGATGTCAAACAAATAGATTTGCCATCTTTCTGCCAAGAGTTAGCAGATTCAAAATATTTCCTAGGCATATCAGCACAGAAAAATGATTGATCTTTTTGCTTGATCTATTTACATAAATATTAATCAGCACCTTTTGATAAAGAAGAATATAGCATATGCTTAAGTAAAATGCACATATGTGTTTGAAAAATATTTTAAACACAAGCAGCTTTGTGGAAAATTTCAAGAATTATTCCAAACGTCAGCAATTACGTTCTCAAAGGGAAGATTGGTCTCGATAAATGAAGTAAATGCAGGGTTCTGTATTTATTTTTAAAACTTCTGATTGTGCAACACAGATGTCAAGATATGTTTATATTAAGATTTTGGAAAATAAGCACAATACCAGAAACACAACTAAATAGCAATCAAGAAAGAGCTAAGAAAGAAAAGAGGTTGAAAAAAAACCAAAAACCTATGCATTATTTTACTGTTCTCCCTTCTAGTCTCTTTTTAATGGAGTATGGAAGCATTGCTTTTATGAGCTCAATGCTTAGACAGGTCTATCCAGGAAAATAAGAGGGGGTGGTAATAATAATAATTGCCATGGGTAAAGCTTAGTTTCTGCTAGAGCATCTGCTAGCCTCTACGTTGGTTATCCTACAAAGTAGGCAACTTTTAACTGTCCACAGAAAGATCACTATATTCATACAAGGTTATAGAACCAAAAGTAATACTTGCTAATTCAATGAATCATTACGAGAATTAAAGTGAGTTAAAATATAGGAAACATTTAAAACAGCACCTGATGTGTGGTGAGTAAATAGAGACCGCGTTTTTAGGTCACAAGAGGACCAATATCTTTCTTGCTTTCTTTAAACTATAGCTTACTCCAGGAAAATTATTAGGCTTGTCTATATTGTTGTTACCAACTCATAGAAGCACATTTCTCTAACTTCATATTTGTAATCACCATTACAAGGTCAAATTCAACTACATGATAGAAAAGCAAAAGTATATGAAAGGAAGGCTTTCAGCGATTTATTAGCAGATAAAGCATACAGTGCCATGTCCAAGTTCAACCTGCTTTGTGTGTGCCCAGTCACATGGACAAATTTGTGCTATCTCTTGTCTCTGCCTGTTTGCCTGTGTTGCAAAAATACAGCTGTCTTTCAAAAACAACTGCTCGTTTTGACATGTAAAATAGTTTTCTTGTTGATATAAAGCAAAAAAACCATGTTTTATTCAGACTTACTTAATTTCGATACTTCAGAAAGTCAGTAGATATAACCCATAAAAATGCAAACTGTCTCTGGCGTGCCTTGCCTGACCAGAGCGTGCCTGGTTGTGTGTGAGTGCAAAGCAAATGCGGAAACCAGCCGGGGTTCCCGTTCGCAGTGCTTTGTGCACTGTGTTTTAAGTCTTCCTCTGATAGCCTCGTGGGAGAAACGTTATTATTATCTATTATCTGCATTTGGCAGATGAGGAAATTAGACATAGAGGGTAAAGAGGCCTTCAATAGTGAAAGTATAGAGAAGGGGTAGAGGTAGTAGAAGTCTGTCTTCATCTCAGAGAAATTTTCCTATCTAGATAGGAAAAGTGAGAAAAGGTAGAACAGGTGGATTAGAGCGAGTCTGAGACGAAACGTCAATCACAGCAACTTCCCTGTTTGATCTGGAGAAAGTGTTTCTCTCCATCTGTAATAGAGACTTAATACTTTGCTACCTTTCTCCAAGGCTATCAGGATTGAAACAAATGCAAATCTTACAGAAACTTTCTCAAGTGATAAGGTCCAGGACTAATAAATACATTACGGTGTGCATGTGCAGAAAGCAACATAAATGTGTACATGTTTCTTCAATGTTGGAAGGACTTTCTATCCAATAATTTCTTAATGTCAAGTGTGTGCTGTTTTGGAGTGTGGTTTGGTTTTGCCTACCTTGGATTCTTATTCCGGTTAGTTCTAATGACTGCTTTGGCCATTAGTCTTGTAATGACTAGCAAAAATCTCAATCAGAGAAGTTTTCAGAAAACCATGATATGAAAAGAAGGCCAGCAAAAAGTGCTTTCAAATTCCCAGTGTTTGTTGACCTGAGGATTATTACATGAAATAGAATTGGCCATAGTTTACCTTTCTCTTGAAAGAGGGAATTTATCAAGTCAAGTGCCAACAATCTGTTTGCAAATGGAATGTCACCAAGCCACACTTTGACCGAGAGCATTTTATCTTAGCACGTCCGACAGCAACCACAGCGGGGGTGGCTGTGTTTACCTATGTTGGCAATGACCTGGCACCAGAGCTAGTCTGAGACCAGCTCAAGAGAACTCAGACAACTCTCAAGGTTGAGAGGAGTGAGATTTATCTTAGAAACACAAGATGATCCAGGTCTCTTGCTTTTCTACCACTAGCCGTAAAACCAAAGACAAATGATTGCAACCTCTGTGTCTCTGTAAAACATGGTTAATAACAAAGTTTTTTAAGGAAAATATGACATTTATTTTGGGGGGAAAAAAGCATTTTATAGTGCTCCAAAAAATGAGCACTATAGAAATATTATTCATTAAAATCTTTATGTAATTTTTCTCTCTTCCCCCCAAATGGGTACCTTTGAGAGGAGAGGTCTGCCATGAAATGGACCCTGTTCTGTCTTTGGCATTTCCTTGTACAAGAAGATTAAATTTGAAACTACTAGAAAACATTACAAAGTGACCCATACAAAGGACTGGATTTATGATTCAGACAAGAACTATGAAAGGTCAGACAAGGAAAAATTAATTAGGCTACAGTGACCAGAACTGTAGTGTCAAAAGATGCAGGAAAAAGAAACAAATCCCCAAAGTCTGGCCAAGCCTGCTGCAGTGATGTCAGGCATTTTGCTTAATTCTTCCCAGGTATCATGTGCTACTACTCATGGTTGGGCAGAAAGAGAATTCCTTTGTCTTCTATCCCACAGTCTCTCCTAAAGTCAACTTCATGCTCAGTGCCAGAGAGAGAGAAGTGTCATCCAACTCACAGATGCTTGAACACTGCAGAGAATTCATCATACCAAACTTTATCCCTGAGGAAATATTTCAAAGCCCCTGTGAACCACTCATCACGGGATCCAGTGCCAACAGACAGGGAAGCCTCTGAAGTCCAGCCCTCCCTTTCAAGGACAAGTTTTTCTCCTCTTCCAACTAATCCTTGTCGTTTTCTTCCTCTGAAGTTTTCCACAAACGCAGCCTCCTGTGGTAGAATCTCAAACTTGGAACTCAGTATTATTAACATCTCACCTGAATGTCTGCCAGAGATCCATTTCCCTGAATGAACACATAGAAGTGACTCCTTGAACTAAATACATTTACACAAAGAAATCAATACATTTAAAAGAATTTCTAAAAGTGAACAGGAAAAAAAAAATACCTATGAGGCTATTCTCCAAAATAGTGATAGTAAAACTATTTCAAAGTCATAGCTGACCTGGAATGCTTTAATAATTCTGGCACCAGTTCCTTCAAAATGTGTTTCATGGTAATATATAAAAATATTTATAAATAATAACTACTTGGTGAAAATGAACAGGTGACTTTGTCTGAATGGAAGAGGGAATTTTGGAACTTTTACCAGTCTTACTTCATTTCAGAATTCCTGTAAGAAAAGCAAATGTTGCTGCAGTTCTTGAGTCTAAATGATGCATGGACTAATCTCTCTGCAGGTCCACTCAGTAACATCCACATTCTCCATGACACTGAATTCCGTTCCCCAATTTCTGCTTGATGATGGTAGATCCTTGATGTTATATCCACCATCTTTGAAAGTGTGCTAGAGAAAACATGAATGAACAGTTTTTCTTTTAAAGATTTGTTTATGCATACAAGAGGTAGGGTGCAGGCCAGAGATGCAGAGGGTGAGAGAATTCACCAGAGACAAAGCGGGGAGTAGAACAGGCATATCTACTGCTGAGGGGAGCAGCAGGTGAGACAGGAGAGGTCTGTTGCACCATGTGGGTTGGGATCGAACCTCTCTGACTGGGGATCGAACTTGTGCTGCAGTGACTGCGGATAGCTTCATAGTGCTGAGACTTAACCCATTGCACCACCAGGGAGGCCCCAAGGAACAAGTTTTGTGTTATATGTATATATTTTTTTAAATATTTACTTATGCATACAAGAGCTGGGGTAGAGACCAAAGTCAAGGGAGGTGAGAGGATTCACCAGAGACAGGGTGGGGAGCAGAACAGGCAGATGGACTGAAATACACTGCTGAGGGGAGAAGCAGGTGAGGCAGGAGAGGTCTGCTGCGCCATGTGGGGCAGTATCCCCTCCCTGGCCAGGGATCAAACTCGTGCTGCTGTGCCACAGATGCTTCACAGTGCGGCACTCAACCCGCTCTGCCATCAGGGAGGCCCTTGTGTTACATATTTATAAAGGTTTTCTGTACAGAAAAAAACCTACCTATACTTAGGTATACCATGACAGTTCTGTAGAGCGCTGGTGTAGCTTTACTCTGGCCTAGAGTGTGAGGTTTCAGTGGAGGCAGATCCTTAAAACAGAGATACGCACCGCTGCCTTTGATGCATTCACTCATTCCGGAAGCATTTATCGGGGGCTTGCCCTATGCCAGCATTAATCACATAACTAAGATATCAATAAGTAAGATAGGATCCCTTTTCGGACTCCCAGTTGTAAGTCAAATAGTGGAGGGGACAGGCTTTAACAGCTTTAAAATGAACACCTTTAAACAAGTGCAAGAAATCGCAGTAGCTTCAATAGGAGCTGTGTATGACGACTGAGGATGCAGCTGGGCCTGCTGCGGTGCTGGTGGTGCCTGGTATTGAAGAAAAGGATGTCACAGACAGGCACTGTCAGCAGGGAAGCAGCACGTGCGAGCGCATGGAGACACAAAGACTGTTAGGGCTGTCAGCACCCATGCGCTGCACAGCTGGGGCAGAGAGCAGGTGAGCAGCAGGAACATGAGCTGGAAGAGAAGCAGCATTAGATCTTGGAGACCATGTGGCTTATAGCTCCAAAAATATCATTACTTGTCTTTACCAATCTCTTGTTTTCTTCTTCTCTCCACATTTTCTGATTCTACCTCACCTCTTAAAAAATAATTTCCTTAGATCAATGCAAGATGGAGCATAAAGTAGGCCTCAACACTACGGAGGCCCTTCGTCTTCACCTGAAAGCACAAGCAATGAACTATCCAGAGTGATTAGAGCCCCCCCATGGCTTCCCTAAGTAAGCAGTTTCCTCCTAAACTGCCTGCTGAAAAGTGCAGATCAAAGCAAGGATTATCGAATATCTAACTTTGGCTAATTAGTGTTGGGGTAAAAGATTCAAATCTGGTTTTCAGAAAAGTGACAGCCAATGAATGAATGTCATCGTCATCTTGCTTTTAAGAGCAGCACTTCCCATGAAGACACAACTGGGTTGTTCAAGTGTGTCAGACCTGCAAGCGGGGCTTTGGAGACCAGACACAAAGGAGAGGCTGTATCTTCTCTTCAACCAACACGTGCAGCTCCGCTGGTGTCGCTGGGTTCTAGGTGAATGCAGCTGACATGTATTCTCAGCCTTCCTGTCCGCTGCACGTAACAGGGACTGTTCTGATTACTCGTGGGCCAATGCTGACACGTTGTGTGGTTCCAACTAAGCGATTCCGAACATTCCCATCTAAAGCCGACCTCCATCACCGCTCTGGCTGCCAGATGTTCTCGTGAGGAGCTGTTTCCTCCGTTGCATCGTGAACTGTGATTAAAGTCGAAGGGCATTGTACTGACTGCCTCACCCTGTGTGCAACAAGCATTCTGGCAGTTGGTTGCCACTCGTCTCCAGTTGGAAAGTATAACTATTATTTTATGAAAAGTTCTAGAAGCCCAAGTAAGCCAACACGTATAACAACTTAACTGACTGATTTTTGACTAATGATGGGTCAACCTGACCTACATGGGCAAGCCCTTTGTGACAGCACCTGCTTTTATTACTATCCAAGAGACCATAATGTCACTTCTGAGGAGTTCATTTTTCTCTTGGATCAGGATGATAAGTAAAGAGTCAGTTCTATACAATATTGCAAAAGACAAGACTTTATGTATAACATATTTTACCTCTGCTCAGCTGCATGCTGGTTTGATTAATCCCAGATGCTAATAAAAGGCAAGGCAGAAAGCAAAACCACATAGCATGTTTAAACATCTTTTTTATTTATACCTGTGTAATCAACTCAATGGTCAGAATGCACATTTTAAAATAAGCTTTACAATGAATACTGTGAGTCACAATCAATCATATCTCAATCTCAGACATGATTAAAATGAAAAAGCCTTATTGAATCAGGATGGTAGCATGTTTACAGATGAATGGAGAAGTGAATTTGTAAAAGATGATCATTTTTTACTCAAAAGCTCTGCTTTTCTTGACATCCCCAACCTGGAACCTTCAGGAATTAGAGGGTTGACATTAGTATGGACTTAAATATATGGGGGAAATGAAATGTTCCTGGAAAACATGAGATTTTTTTAGTGATAGCTATTCTAGGTCTGGTGCAGAAGAAATACAAATCTGATGAGATAGAAATGACTTGCAGATATGAAATTCTGTGATAGACATAAGAACATTTCAATTCAAGTTATCATCTCTAGTTGGTTGGTGGTATTTTTCTGGAATAACATATGGAAAACTTGGAGGTAAAATTCAAAATCACAAAGAAAGAATGCCATAATTGATTAGTAGAATCAGGCATGAAAATAAGGAAGTATCCATATGAATTCATACACACATATGTATTCACATAAAGTTTATCTACTAGATATATATAGAAAGAACTACTATTTATAGAAAGACAGTATATGTAGTATAATTATGAGTATATACCTGTTTGAAAATGAGTTCATCTGTATGTATGAGTTTATTCCCTATCTTGATAGGCTGACCAAACTGAGAAACAATGTTCTTCCACTAGGAATGAACACATGGAGGAAACAGATGTTAAAACCAATACTTCTTGAAGAAATAATTGATTCTGCAACTAGGACAGCAAAGTACAAGATAATATAAATATATCTGGGCCTCCCTGGTGGCGCAGTGGGTTAAGCAACACACTATGAAGTAAACAGCAGCCACCGCAGCATGAGTTTGATCCCTGCTGCCGGCCAGGGAGGGGACCCACATGGCGTGGCAGACCTCTCCTGCTGTGCCCGTTGCTCCCCTCAGCGGTGTGCTTCTGTTGATCTGCCTGTTCTGCTCCCAGCTCTCTGTGGTGAATCCTCTCACCCCCCACACCTCTGGCCTGTACCCCAGTGCTTGTATGCATAAATAAATAAATCTTTAAAAACAAAAAAAAAAGATAAATATATCTTCTTGTACCAAAGAGTCAGAAACTACTTGAAGAAAATGAAGGGTTGTGAAAAATACACAGGGATTACCTTGAAATAGAATTTATATCTTTCACATACCTTCACACCCGTGATACCTAGGGAGGAAGTATGGACTCGCAGCTTGGCTGAGAGGTTTTACCTTTCAGCACCTTCGTGGAATAGACTCTGAAATTGTATTGAAGCACAGAAAAATTCAAAAAACTATGTTTGTGGGTGGATTTTATAAAAGATAGTAGGTAAGGTCATTTTTCATCCCTGAGGTACCAGAAGCACACAAGAAGAGTAGTGAAAGCTTGGATACTAGATGAGGTAATGGTGTGGGAACTGACCAGAAATTGTCAAAAGGATTATCGACCTGCGTTGCAAGGCCCACTGAGAATGCTGGTGTCCATTCACATGGATGTGAGACTTTCTCCACTAGTAGCAGAAAAGCAAAGGGGCTGCTTCTACTGATCCAAAGTTGTAGATTTGTGACTAAGTATCAATAATGAGCAAATCAATGAAATGCACTAAAGGTCTGGAATGTAACGGAGGACTGCTTAACTATTAACTCTCTTTGGAAAATTGGTAATGCATGGATGCAATGTAATGTATTACTAATCTGGGAAATACATTCAAATCCTACACTGCAATGGGGCCAGTATGGAAACTGCAATTAAAAATAATTTAAGGACAAATAATGACCTAAGTTTCTATGAAAAGATAGAAAAAGATCTCTGAGATAAGAGAAAAAGCAACTATTGACATAAATATCATGTTTGCCATTTTTTAAGGGATGAAAAGATTCATTGTTCTTGTATTAAAAAAAGAAAAGTCTGTAACTTGCTATTCAGCTATAAAAAGGGATGAAATCTTGCCATTTGTGGCAACATGGATGGAACTGGAGGGTTATGCTAAGTGAAATAAGTCAGAAGGAGAAAAACAAATGCCCGGTATTTCACTCATGTGAAATATAGAGAAACAAAAGAAAGGAACAGACAAAACTAACCTAAGACAAACCCTAGAAGTGTGACTGTAGAATTGAGGCTGCCAGAGGGGGTGAATAGAGCTGAGCAACAAAGTAGGGGGCAAAGGTCTGTCGTAAGAGTGTGGGTGTATTGGTGGTGGTGTGGCAACATGCATCTAAGTGGGTGTCGATCTGTTTTCCTAAGTCTTAGATCATACTGTAAAACAATGTTACCTCAATGAAAAGAAATCTTTCTCAAAGAAAAACCAAAAAATTGTAACTAGAGAAGTCAAAAGTTACCAAATGATTTCACATTACTAGTTAGGACCAGAAGAGACATCCCCAGGATTTTTATCTGGTATGATTTCTTAGATGTTTTGTGCTGATAAATAATTTTCACGTGCAAGCAAGCAAAGAAGCATTGCTTGTTTATTTATCCACAAGCTCCATTTTAATAGCCCCTTTTTACCATGAAAAATCCACTGACTTGACATTAAACCAAGTTTTTTATGGTGAGTCTGAAAACAGCATACACGTTAGCCATGACAGTTTCTGTGATAATCCTGAATTCAGTGGGGGCCTTTATCATGTGAGTTTCAAAAAAGAAGAAGAAATGACCCAATGGTTTTTCCTAGTTGACCCTGAGAAAATTCCTTTAAAAGGATCTGCTGATCAGATCCTGCAATTTAAACTTGGGATTACAGAAATAAGGACGTAACCCACCGAAATGCCTAGAAGCACTAAATGAAATTCCAGTGAGTGGCTGAAAGTGTTGATCCAGATGGTTGTCCCAAAATGTTTGGAAACTGCTGTCAACTTCATTGTGAGTAATGACTGAACTCTGAGAGGTTTCAACATTTGAATCAGATAAGCATCCCCAATGTTGGATCCTTCCAAACTTGGTTTGAAGCACTTTGCCCTGGATCATTATTAATCTTCTTTTCAGTTGTTTTAATTTCTCATATTTCCATTTCTAAGAAAATACCCAAGAATATATATCCAGCAGTTATTTAAGTTACCTTTCAATGTGTCACTCTATTAACATATTTTTAAAAACGTTTATTGGACACCCAATAAAAACAGGTAGCCAATTATTTACTGACCAAATAGCTTGTATCTTCTTTTCCACCAGTTTCATCTCCTCTCATTATCTTTTTCTATATACCTAATACTAAGGCTACACAAGGCCCTCCAAGATCTTAGAGTTTAGTGGAAAAGAAAAACAGACACATGTAGGCATAGTTACTGCAACGTTGTTATAAGTGCTATAAAATCTTAGTGCGTGTCAAGAAACAGAAGGTGTCGTGTCAAGAAACAGAAGAACTGAGAACGGAAAATGAGATGAAAGTGAGTTTGCTTCAGAAACATTCCTCGTGGAAGTGTTTCTGGAGACAGTGCTTTGAAGTCATGATGGCATGGGGATAACCTGGCAAGCAAAGGAATTGATAGGTGTGTAGATATGTGTGTATATGCGTAAGGCCTAGGGAAAAGGGGCGTTGGTTGGCTGTTGCTGAAGTGAAAGGTAATGTGACCGGAGCCCAGAGACAGAGCAGGACAGCAGCAAGGGCCTAAACCAGGAGGGCAGGAACTTGCAGGGATGGGGAAGGGCCTGGATTTTATCCAAGTGCAGTCCCTGAGGGGGTAAGAAATGGGGAATGAAAGAATCAGATCAGATTTGCCGTTTTAAATGTCATCACCGAGGGAAAAAAAACTAAATAGGATCATGTAGAAAGAAACTTTTTATTTTATTTTTATTTTTTATACATGTTCTTGGGAATACCAGAATGTAGATGGCAAGTCAGGGAGCAGAGTAATCACTGTCATTTGTACAGTTTTTCTTTCTGTATATTTAAAACCCCTGTGACTAGGAGAAACCTATATTTTTTTTCATTTCCAAAAACTTGGTGAGAAAATAAGCCAATCATTTTCAAACACATGAATGCTGTAAAAAAAAAAGTCTATATCAACTTTTCAAATATTTTTAGTCTTACTAGTTTTTTGAATACTTGACGCTTATTGTCCTTTTCCTTTGGACCTGGGGAAAGAAATTGTATATCTGGGACTTTTCTCGAAGGTAAATTGTGCATTCTATATTATTATTTCTGGTACTTTGTATAGGTGGCTATGTTATTTTCAATTTAATGGTCTAAAACATTAAATCTCAAAAAAATTTTATTTAAAAATTAAAAATAGCCACTGACTTTTGGTAAAGAATGACTTAGAAAAACAAAATGGAAGCAGGGAGGAAAACTAGGAATCAGCTATTGTAGAGTAGGCCAGAGATGAGGGAGTCTGAAGAAGACATCCTGCTGCATTTCCGCACTCGCTGTGTCAGGGGCTTCTGGGTTAGCAAAGTTGCCCCGTGTTTTGCCTCCCTTTGCTACTCACAGTGCTTTATCTGCATATAACAGCATGTGATGTGACAATTACATACTGAGTTTTTCTTTGTTTCCAATTTTGTAAGTGCCCCTCTAAATATCATCTTTTGGATTGCATATGAGGGATTAAAAGAATGATAGAAGAATCACCAACTTTTTTTTTGCTTGAATTGAAAATATCAATTTGCTTTTTTTAGGGGGACTAATAGTCATATTAACTCATTAGAAAACCTATCATATTTATACATGCTAGTTGTGTGAACGACTCTGATTTTACAGAAACAGGCAAGTGGCTCCAAGTCAGTAGTATAGACTTATTCCAAATTTAGAAGTTACACTAAGACTTGAAGTTGTTTCCCAAACAAATTCAAATTTCACTAGCACAATTACCTTCTCTCTATCAATGGAAATATCAGTGCTGACATGCCCAAATGGTTTTTAATGCTATGATGATGTTTTTCTATAACTGCCAAGGAATAAGCTGCAGGAGGAAAAAAATTATCATACCAAAGCATTTATAATTCTCTTCTATTGATGATTTTTTTGTGACATTAATTACAAGTGAAATTAATGTACAGCGTAAGGTACAGACTAAGACTTTCACTTCAGCATAAAGTCCCTTGTTAATCTGTTCATTTGTGAAAGGTTTAATCCCCTAGCTCGAATATTTTCCTTATTAGAAAAACAGGTAAAATAGACTTTGAAGCCTAAACCATCTCTGCAGACAGGCCCCACTTATTCCCTAATTCTTTAGTGCTCACTGTGGGCTTTGCTGTCTGCTCTGAGACTCTTCACTGGCAAAATCTTCCTGGATAGTGAGCAATCGATACTGACAATAGCTGATATGTCAGTGAGAAGGAAAAATACAGGTCAAGTGACAATAATTAGGTCATGTTTACTAAAGAGAAGAAACGGGTCTTTTTCAAAGGTGAAAGAAACTCATTTTCTTTGGCTTTATTGAGGAGCAGGGTGGGAAGGGCTGAAATCCCTATAGTTTAAAGCCAGTCACTAACCCTGGAGTCCATCGTCACTCACCTCCCTGATTCCAAATTAGGTCTCGAAAGCCCTGTCTAGTCTGAACCTGTACTCTACCCCCAGACTCCTCTGCACCCTGGTTCTCGCGCCCACGTGCATCCCCGTGGTGACACAGGAACAGCAGCCAGTCTCTGCCACACAGGCCTCCACCCTGCTGCTCGCAGGGACCTGGGTCCACCTGGTCGAACATCCCAGAGAGGGGGAAGGGAAGAGCCACCGACGTGATTTGCCCAGACGTCTCTCCCTACATGCATATGGCACAAATTAAACTCCATTCATCACCCTGGTTGTCTCTGTCAAAGCTCGCTCTCCCTTTTCTAAACAGCTGCCGGATTGTGTGGTCCTAGAATATATACGTGGGGAACCAGAAGAGAAAGCTCCATCTATGTGCTTCCACAGGGCGCGAGGAAAATCATTTCCCTGTGGTGTTAGTGAGGAAAAGATAATTGCATGAGGAAACGTTTTGCGCTAGAGCGGACGAAAGATGTGGTGATGTGATGATGAACCCTGAGGGCGTTATTCATCGGCCGCTGTGGGGTTTCCTCAGCTAGGGGCGCTGAACGACTTTGCCTTCGTCACTGCTTCCTTACCTAGCACTTCATCCATCTTACGTGTGTGTCGCGATCTGTTCTGTGCAGCGCCTGTGTCCTGTGGCTCCTTAACACGGGCAGTAAAAATAATACGCTGCAGTCACGACTAGAGTCGCCCATAAAGGTGGGGGGGGGGCAGCTAACGAGCTGCTGCCAACAAATACCCGAGAGTGCTCGCTGCCTGCCAACCGGGAGATGCCTCAAGGCGATTGATTTCCTGGGCTTTCGCATGGCTTTATTTGTGCATCTGCAATCTGCGTCACTAGGAACTGTGTGTCCGGGTCTGTAAAAGATTAGCGGCCCTGACAGAGAGGCAATCAATAACCTCGAGACACTTCTTGCTTTTTCCACATTATTTTGCTTCTCACTTATTGAATGTTTCTTGAGAATAGAGATTCAAACTGCTTAAAAAAATAGCTCTAGATTAAGTAGCTCGTTAGTATGGGCCAGCTTTTCAGAGATTGTCTTTTCTTCATGAATTAAGGTCTACTTAAAATCACAGTCTTGGATGAATCCTAGTGCCACCAGGTTTTTGCAATTAGTTTTCTTATTTTTACCTTGCAGAACACATGGAAAGCGAGTGCAAAGTCAGAGGCCACTCCCTTCAGGTACCAGGATTTTATAATGGACTGGGGGGCAAGATGCAGAAGGTCTGAGAAAGATGAGGCAGAACATGGGCACTGCAGTTGGTGACTAGAAAGTGGGTGAAAGAGACTGGTTTTGCTGGATGTTGGAACAGAGGACCAAAATTAGAAGAGTTCCACAATGAGTAGAAATAAAACATTAAAAAGCAGAGCTCATCTTAAGGATTTTAGTAACGAAAGAAAAGAAACCTCAGAGGTGAGCATTCAGAGTTGCTGAACGTGGACTGAACATGTGTGTAAGCATGGGCCTAAGAAAATAGCTAGTGAGTGTGCAAGAAACAGGTGCAGGAGGTAATGCAGGCACGGGGGTGAACAGGCTGAGGAAGAGGGCCAGTTCTCCCTTAGGGGTAGATGTGTAACCATAGAGGAGTCTTCTGTTATGGAACTTTAGGAGTTCTTCATAATGCAGCTGGTAAAATAGACATAACCGTCGAAAAGTACTTAGTTGTATATTATTCAGCCCTGAAATGGATAAAGACTCATTATTTCACATGGAAGAAGAGCCTAGGTAGTGTTGGTTGACAAATGATCTCTAAATTTTCTTGTAGTTCTGTCTCACCTTGTTTGCCATTTGTAAAGCACCTCTGGCCATTCTAAGCGTGTGAGCTAAGTGGGAAGGCAGTACATGCCTGCAGCACATGCTCTAGTGAGCAATACCAGTAGGTGCCCTGCATTTTACAGCTCTAGAAATTTCTGCAAAACAGAAAAAATATCACAGCTCAATAACATTAATATTGATTTTTTTTTAAAGATTTATTTTTGCATTCAAGAGCTGGGGTGCAGGCCAGAGATATGGGAGGTGAGAGGATTCACCAGACAGAGTGGGGAGCAGAACAGGCAGATCGACTGAAATCCACTGCTGAGGGGAGCAGCGGGCAAGGCAGGAGAGGTCTGCTGTGCCATGTGGGGCCCCTACCTGGCTGGAGATCGAACTCACGCTGCTGTGCCGTGGATGCTTAACAGTGCAGCGCTCAACACGCTGCACCACCAGGAAGGCGCAGCATTAATATTGATTTCTCGCTACTGGGCAGTTTTCATTCTCCCAAATTCAATGGCTGACCATATTGTTGGGAAACGTGAGTGAACTTGCTCTACATTAGTGCAAACTTAATTTCAAGCAAACTGAATTTCTTATTCCTGTAAGCAGTCAGTAAATGATAGCCACGACACACAGATTATTCAGTGCCCTTGAAGGTGCTCACATCCAAAAGCAAAAAGTAAAACCCTGAAAACACCACATATTAAGGTAATTGAATTTCACTTAACACAGTGACATTTTTAAATTCTTTGAAAACTAGTTACTTTCTGTAATCTGTTGAATGATGAGACTCCGAAGCTAGATGAACTTTCCAAAATAGATGTAACAGTGTGACCATTTATGAAAACAGTGTAAAATGACATGCAGTGGCTATTACAACATACTAAGCTTTATTGGTATTCTCTCTAGTTGTAGATTTTCCTCATCAAAGCATCCAACCTCCAGCCTCTGGTGTTTCTCACTGTAGCTGCAGACACACTGTAGTTTCAGCAGTGTACTGCCGCTCCATCATGTTCTTGTTAAGGTGAATTCAGTCGTTCTTTGGCAGGAGTCTTTTTAAACCTGAATCAAGCAAGGAAGATTAGGTTGACCTAATTGTGTTCTGAAGCATGGCATCTTCACAGCTGTATTTGCAAGGTTCCCTATTAAATGCTGGTAGTCTCCCAAATCTGCATTAGGATGATACATTAGGAGAAAAAAAAGGTGGTAGGGAAGGTTGTGAAATTCTGATGCTATATTCAACTTGGATCTTGCTAGCTTCTTAAGAGCACTGTACCAAGGTCCTCATCTTGATTGATTAAGGTTCAGTGGCGTGATGGCTTGCAGAAATATTCGAGATGGCCACTGTACCTTTTGACCATTGTTCCAAAATTTCTGAAGCTGGCCTGCTTACCATCCCACCCCAGCAGCTTTTGTGGTTATTTGCAGAAAACAAAGCTAGCACTTGGCTCTCAAGAAATCCTGGAAGTAAAATAACTCTCTTAATGAACAATGGGATAAAAGGAAAGAGCTGATGGCTCCATAAAGCATCCTTCATACGGTTCTCCTGGGCCATTACCTAATCAAGTTCTCAGTTTACGTTAAAAAAAAAAAAGTCAATGAATCATCCTTTTGTAAATTGTGAAAAGAAATCCAGTTGTCAGCATGAAAGTATTTCTAACTTAAATTGATTAATAGCATATTTGAAAAATAATAATATTAAGGCTACACTAATGTAGGAAAATATTTGTAGTAACTCAAGGATTATTTTATTATGTTTTAAAACAAGGAATCTAGTTACAAAACAAAATTAATCTTGGGACCCACCAGGCACTGTCTCCCTAGCGGTTGCCTTAGTGGACATAGGTACAATATAGAATGACGCTTTACTGCTACTTAGTACCCTAAGACGTTTATAGAGTTTTGACTTATTTTTGTAGTGTTAAAGTGTAATATGACTGCTTATCTCCATGAGCTGTAGTGTAAAATGCAACAGGGATACAAAATAGCTAATCCAGGAAATAGAGAGGAAAAGAATGTAATCTATTGTGAGTTCCAACCATAGCATATTAGTCATTAAACATTTTATCAGAGCAGTCCTGTTATTCTCCACTTAAAACAGATTTCATCTTACATGTAAGATCTGATGCAAATATCCTAGTGGTTTTTGTCCTTTACAAAAGGAATGGCATAGATTATATGTGCTTTTTCCCCTTCTTTTGTAACTATATTAGTTGAAAATGGTGGGGGTTTTTTTACACCAAATGAGCAGCTTCAAAAAGGAGAGAAAAAACATTTTCACCCTTTTTCTTCTCTCATAGATAACCTTAAAATAATGAGAACACAAAGCCAATTCCTTCTTAGATGCAAGGAGTTATGTATAATTCAGACTGTTTATATAAGTAAGGAAGTAGATGAAAGAAAAGTTGATGACTTGGCAAAGAGGAGGAACTCATTAAGTCAGTGACTTGGAAACCAGGAAAAAGAAAAGAGAAAAAGCCATGGAGGCCCTTGTAGAGTCAGGATAACAATGCACATGAAAATACAGAATACCACAAAAGTCAGGTACCATAGGACTGTATCATACCAAATGTCATAAAGCAGGGTGACTTTTCAAAAATCCATATAAGAAGCATTAGAATAGATTGGCAGTCAAAAGTATACCTTTTCTAGAAGAAAACCAAGAGACCAAAGGGTTGCTCTGCAGACAATAATGGTAGCCCCAAGCTAATAAGGGGCAGTGTGAGAACCACACTGAGAACTGGAGATTTAAGTCTGCAGAGTGGAGCACCAGATCCTTCCCCCCAACTCTTCTCACTTAGCTCCAGAATGGCAACAGGTAGGCCGATGTCTCCAGGTCAGAAGCAGCAAGATCCTTTTCTAGAAAAAAAAATAAAGGGAAATGCCTACAGTTGTTAACACTTGGGATTCCCTAGTAACAAATTAAGTAAGCATCTGACTGCCCTAGAATAAAGGCCACCAGTGTACAATCCTACCTCTACTCAGATCGTCCAGCTACTTTTTGAGTTCCTTATTTAAATGAAGGGACAGCTAAGTACTACTGAATATTTAGGCGATCAACAAAAAAGAGTGTGGAAAAGGGACAAACAGGAAATGCATAACTGTGAAGAAACTAGGGAACTAAGGAACTAAGGAACTAGGGAAGGAGCATGATATTTTTCAAAGGTAAAGTTTGAAAAAAAAAATTTTTTTTTTAAATTTATTATTACTGAAGTTCCGTTGTTCCACATCCTTGCCAGTGTTTTGACAGTATAGGATTTCCCATCTCAGGTATAGTCACCCAAGCACCCACAGTCCTCCACCGTAGTCCCCTGTGCTCTCCCCCAGCCACTCATTCTCAGTTTCCACTCCTCTCCTGGTAGCCCCTTCTCTGGATACCTCAGATCTATGATCAGCTTTTGAGGATTGGTTTTAAAATTTGTCTTTGTCTGATCCTTTGTTTGGTTGCTCTATATTCCACAAATAAGTGGGACCATCCACTGTTCTTCTTTCTCTTTCTGGCTTGTTTCACCTTCCGGCTGTATCCATATGCCGCAAATGGCACGAGTATTTTTTTCATTGCTGAGTAGTATTCTGTTGTGTATGTACTGAATCTTCCTGATCGATTCACCTGCCCTTGGGTACTTAGGTTGTTTCCATAACTTGGCTATTGTGAATAGTGCTGCTATATAGTCGAGATTTCCTTTTGAATTAATATTTTTGTAACTTTGGGGTGAATACATAGGAATGGAATTGCTGGGTCATATGGTAGACCTATTTTTAGTCTTTTGAGAAACCTCCCACACCTCTTTCCAGAAGGGCAGGACCAGTCTACATTTCCACCATCAGTGTTCAAGATTTCCTTTTTCTCCTCACCAATGCCTGTTGTTTCTGGTGTTTTGATATGTGCCATTCTCACAGGTGTGAGGTGGTAGCTCATTGTGGTTTTGACTTGCATTTCCCTGATGGTCAGTGATGATAAATGTTTTTTCATATGTTTGTTGGTCATCCAAATGTCTTTCTTTGGAGAAATGCCTGTTTAAGGCTTTAAAATTTTAAAGTAGACTATCTGATATAAAATATCAAAGAAGATTGAATTATAAAACTCTGGAAATAGCTTAAAGTGAAATAAAAGCCAATAAAATATGTAAGAGAAGAGAAAATATAAGAAGAATGAGGATTAGTTTAGGGAATATTTCATGCAAATAATAGGGTCAGCCAGAAAAGTGAATAAATAAAATATTGGTGGGGAGAAAATCACCAAGAAAAGAAGAAATTAAGATCATTGTCGTTTCTGGCCTCTCTTTTTCACTTCCAAACTGAATGTGCCTTGGCTTCCTCAGGTAACGTGACCCCTTGCTTCCTCACTTCAGATCTTGATTCAGGAAGAGTTAATAATCAGGTAAGGAACTGAAGAAGGATTCTGCTGTCTCAGTACTTTCCCCTCAACTCGATGGGCTCTCTTCTAAGTCAGTGCTGGGCTGTGTACAAAGCCACCTGAGATCTCGTTAAAAAATCTGTCACGTGTGCTCTATAGAAAGTATTGAGACACTGACCTTGATATTTGAAAGATTCAAAATCATGAAGCTTCTGTGTGAGTTGTCTTGTGGGTAGCAGTTTATTTGTGCTTGCTTTTGTTCTTAGTTCCCTTTGACTTATGATGCCCTGTATCCGAAAATAGGAGGATGGCTTTACTTAGGATAAGTGAGGACATATTTGGTTAATTTTGCTGAAGGAAACACAAGGTTAACTTCTCCCTGTTCCCATAATTATTACATTTTTATTTTTACCGTAAGCTCACTCTAATCTTTTTATAAAACAGCTAAATAGAGATTGTCCTTCTCAAGTAAATTTTAAAGCAAAATGACTTATGAGTTAAAGCAAAATTGATGAGGGCTGGGAAGAGGGTAAGATTTTCCATTTGGGAAATTTAACGAAAGCTGTGACACAATTCTGATCTGACAAAAAGGAAGAGAAAATATTTAAAAGGCAAGATATGCCCAAACAGGAACCTATGAGTAAGAAGCACTAAACATGCCCCCTTGCAGGCTTTTCACTTGTGAGTAACTTTCACTGTCTTATCTTCCATTGCTTCATTTAGATTATGAGACAAGCAGAAAATATTCAGCAGGGAGGGCTAAGTAGCTCCTGAGGGATCATTGTTTCCAGACAGCTTTTTAAAATTTAGGCATTTCAGGAAAATTCGATCAAACCCAAATGTCTAATCCAAAGAGTGGATTCTTAATCTAAGGTTGTCTTCCAAGGGTTGGGACTTAGTTGTTAATTTGAATAGTGAAAGAAACAAAATAAATCATTGCAAAAGAGGAAAAGAAAGAAAAAAATAAGGATTTCCAGGAGAAAATAAGATTTAGAGGTACCCTTTTATTTAGTCATTGTCAGCAAAAGGAGACAAGGAGGATGCGGGTGTTGACTCTCAGCAGACACCCCAAAGGAACTGCCCACTTTACTTAAAACATTGTCTCTTCGAAACAGACAATACGGATTACATTAGTAACATTCTGTTGTTTTGTGGCCAAGAGGTAATTCCCAAGCAAGATATAAAAGTGATTTTGCTTGAATTGCAAAGCCTCCTTGATATTTATGTGTGTCCCCTCTCCTGCAAATTCTGCCTGCAATTCTAATGGATGAATCAAGCAGAGTTTTAAGAAAACATCCTCATGCTCTCTAAAACTGATGTTCATTCTGATCACCTTTTTCAGAATCTAGTAGCAATGCTGGATTTTGTTCAGCTATTGATAGGACATGGTTGCACTCTGTGGAGTGCCAACATTTAAAAAAGGAAAATACCTTTTAAATTGACCTTGAATCTTTATTCCTGATTTATACAACCTGGTCTCTTGGATGCTGGTTTTAAAATAATAAATAAAAATCCCACTCTGCAGGCCAGTTCCATTACGTCAGAAATGCTGGTGAACCGACCGAGCAGCCTCCCTGCGGCAGAGCTGGGGAGTGGCACAGGGCTCTGAGGTATGGCTCCACTAACTACGCCCTCAAAGGGATTCCTTCGTCATCCCCAAAAGTCTGTGCACCTCAATCGCTGAGAGACACCATCTCTCAGCCTTACTTCATCACAGGAGGAGCGCAGGGGCCATCTCTCCATGACTTGTAAAACCTACCAAGCTTCTCACGTAGAGTGCGTAGCCTTCAGATGAATGGTGAGCATGACAGGGTGACTCTGCCACCTCTCTCTGGCCCTCAACAAGGTAGCGATGCTATCTTGACCTTCAAAGACCAGCCTCCAGGAAAAAGTTCTCCCTGGAAGCTACTGCCTCCCAATGAGCCACTACGCAGTATCTGCCGGCCCTCTCGGCTCATAGGAGATAGGCTCACCTCTTATCTGCTCCAACTTTTGACCATCATGCTCGTTTCCTCACAAATAATTGTAACATCCTATACTTTTTAGTGGTCAACAAATAAATTTGTTTTTTGTGATGCTAAGGAAATACTGGTCTACTATGATGATGAAAAGTCTGCATTGCATATACAAGCTGTTTATAGTTTAGTGAGAGATAAATAACATTAGTAATGGAAAGTTTATGTAGAAGGGAAGCTATCTATGGCAATGAAGGAAATACCACCTGCTTTGGGGGACTTGGGAGGAATAACGGTCATCTGGCTGGCAGCAAGGGGTTGTGGGTGGCCTTGGGAGGAGTTACTTGCTGATTCTACCTTGAAAGACGTGAACATGGTGACCTCTGGAATCAGGAATGTTGGCAGCTGGAACAAAATGACAAAAACACAGAAGTGGGAAAGTGGATGGGGGGGGCACTTAAAGAGAGACAAGGAATAGTTCAGAGTGGCCACTGGAGAGTGGGGTGGGATGACGGAGAACCTTGATAGTCAGATCGGAGCATTGGAACTTACCCTTTGGTTAATGGGGAGGCAGAAGACGTGTTTACACTGGGAGTGACATTCTTTAACAAGATTATTCTGGAAGGATGAAGTAAAATGGGCCAAAATAAGAAGAGACATGAAAGAAGGAAGACTCATTAAGGGTAAAGATTGTCCAACTAGTCATATTTTAAAAGAAATCTCACCTGGTATGTCTCTCAGATGTTTAAAATTCATGAAGCAGGCTCAGGGGTGAATTCTTCTATGGAAAATTCCAGCAGTGATAGACTATGACCAGGAAACACCATGCATGTCAGACTATTTGGACTTGAAGACTATATCCAGATGATGACTCTGCTGCTACTTTATTTTTTGTGATACATTTAATTCTTTAAAGAGTTCATCCTCTTAGTACGGTGTTATAGCCTTACCTAATAAAACAGCATTTAGTTAAAGAGTATAACCCCTCTGTGTAAGTTGGTAGAACAAGAGAGGGTCCCAAAACAACACAGAATGATTGCCTTTCCTGAAAGTGCCACGCATCTTGCAGCTCTTCGAGCTTCCCTCATCCCATCCATCATCTTCCCTTGGTCTCTGCTGTTCAGTGGAATCAGAGTGCGGCTTTCATCAGGGCAGCCCTTAGTTCTTGTATCGTCCGCTGTCCACTCAAGAGAGGGCTTTGTCCTTATTTATATAGCGACAAGGTGTATGTTTTATTTCAGGAAATCAGGCTTCCTCACTATGTTCTTTGTTTTCAATTGGAGTTACATTGCAGTATGACATTAAATACGTTTCAGGCATGCATCATTGCGATTCAGCATGTGAGAGTGAAATGGTCAAGCACGGACTCAGGAGAATGAAGGCAGAGCCATCTCTGGGAACAGAAGTGTACATAAAATTCTAATTTCATTCACGGTATGAAAAGTGACTTTCCTTGTGCTGTTGTGTTTCCTCCTAACATCTGTAAGCTCTGTGGTTTTAAGTATGTGTCAAACAGCATTTAGAAATGGTGTGTTTAAAAGCCGATGAGATGGTATTTGCACTGATCTTTTTCTTCCTCGCTGCGCCTAATGGGTTACTAAATTTAAGCACTCAGGGCACAGTTTCGCCCTCCTTTGTGGGTGCACCGCTGCCATTGACGTCACTGGGAGCCCTGTGTCTGCAGGGCAGAGCTTGGCACTTACTTTCATGCAGAATATTTTTAAACTATAAAATTGAGTTACAAAGGTATTGCATCTGCTTTTTATATAGCCATTGTTTGGTTTATTAAAGAATGTTTCCTAAACCTAGCCAATTCTGCAGGACCTACATATTTAGCTTAGCAAGCTATTTTTAGAAATTATATAAAAAGGAGAGTGAACTTTTCACTTAAAAATCAGGGTTGCTCAGGTCTGGATTTATAGAAATCAGAATGATATGCAGTGGGAAGTAAGCTTCTTATTAAACCCTACTTTTATTTTTAGCAGGTGTACTGGCTAGTAGATTTTAGTTTTGGGAAGCAAAGTAAAAATTGTAAGCATGCTATAAGGAGACCCTGCTACCAACTGAAATATGTCTTTGTCTCTTTGACTCTTTTGGTAGAATCGGTGGAATCGCATGGGGTGTGTTCATTACAACAGAGTCAGCATACAGACAACTGATAGTCATTTCCTCTTCCCCCACTCCCTGAGTCCATAGCTGTGGCCCAGATTTTTATTTGTAACTATCTCTCTTATACCCTCTCCTCCCACCTCTCTGCACTCCAGCCTAGGAGGTGGGTGCTGGGGAGGGGAGCAGTGGGTGGATAGTGAGTCCTTCTGAAAAGCAGCTAGCTGCCTGGTCAGCCAAAGCCCTTCTCCTTCCCGCTCCATGTGCAGTGGCTGCTTTGATGCCTAGTGTCCTGTTCCTGTCTCCAAAAATGTTTTCCGACCAGGAGCCATTAATGCTGACTTTGTCTTCTTCACACGTACTTACGGATTCTCTGGGTTTTACTGACAATGCAAGGTCCTTGATAATGGGTCAGGACTTGGGATGCTCTAACTCGAGAGGCTGAATATCCGACTCCTTGATGTCATTCATTCTTATGCTGCCAAGTGCAAGTTTAATTCGTCCATAGGTGCGTAGCTCATCAGTATTGCTTTGAAACATGCAGAAAGAAAGGCACCTGTCATCCTTGGGCTTTTGCTAGCCAAGCATTCAGCCCTGTCAACAGATCTGCCTTGTGAAATAGAAGGATGTTCATGATGTTAAGTTTTAAACATAGACAATTTTGCAAAAATGCAATTAAGATCACCTAGGACAATAGCCTATGGACTCCCCAACACATAAACTTGAGGGGAAACAGGTACCATCAGCAAAAATACTAACCCAGGCCCATCCTGATGCAGTACCTTAGGGGAGATGTAGGTATTTTGATTTTGTCCTTTATTGTCTCTAGTCTGCTCCTGGGGAAAGCACGCCAGCAAGAGGACACTGGGGAGAGAGCCAGAAATTTCTGTGATCCTGGCATATTCAAATGTTGCTACGATAGATATGAAAATAAACAATGAGAACCTCCTTCTCCAAGTGGAAACATTTCTCCTCTCTAACTCAGAAATTATGAAACTCCACAGGACGCAATAGGAGATATAATTCAGAAATACCAGGAGCATTTAAAACCCCTGAACTTATAAATCATTTTGCTCCACCTCTTCCTTTTATAGATGAAGAAACGGCAAAGGGAGAAATTAAATGATAACTGCACAGTACATAATGGTAGATTTGGGAGCTAAAGCCAAGTTTCCCTGGCCATTATTCCAGTGCAGGTTATTCTGCAATGGGAAGCATTGGGACTGGTTTATTTTTGGAAAATGGTTTTGTCTCCTTTTATCTACCTTCCTCCATGCTTGTCATGCCCAGATTTCTAACACGTGCCTCTGGTGGTGAGGGGATGGAGCATTGACCTTATTAAAGTTGAATAATTTCTCCTTCTGATTGGCAAAAGAGCTTTGAGCTCTAGCTCTCATTCCACCACTTTCTCCATGTCAGCAGCCTGACATGGAGCTCTTCATCCTCTTTCATGTTTACCTCCCATGCTCTGGGCTGGCGTTGAGACTTCAGTAAACAGTTGTCCTGTGTTTTACTCCTTCAAAGCTCTGTTAGGTGCCTGGAAAACTTGAAAAAATTACACATTAGTAAAATGTGTCTATCCATTTACCCAAAGTTTGGTTAAGAATAGCATTTCTAGAATGATCAGGTTAGTGAAAATGACTTTGGGCACAGTCATCATTTGGCATAACACAAATTACAGTGAAAGGGATTTACTGCTTCCTTATACATCAAATACCGGTGCTGGTTTTCTGAGCATTGATTAAACAGCAAGAGACACCTCAGCTGGAATATTGCAAAGTTTTAACATGAATATGATCAGTGCAACGAAGCCTCAAGGGACTCTAGTGCTCTGAAACATTAAAATAACTTCAAACAAAATCATGGGTTTTAGAGCCACTGAGACAAGATCAATCTACAGGGAATTTTTCTTTTTTTTTTTTTTTAAAGATTTATTTATTTATGCATACAAGAGCTGGGGGTACAGGCCAGAGTCATGGGAGGTGAGAGGATTCACCAGACAAGAGTGGGGAGCAAAACAGGCAGACTGACTGAAACACACTGCTGAGGGGAGCAGCGGGCACAGCAGGAGAGGTCTGCTGCGCCATGTGGGTCCCCTCCCTGGCCAGCGGCAGGGATCGAACTTGTGCTGCAGTGGCTGCGGTTTGCTTCATAGTGCGTTGCTTAACCCACTGCACCACCAGGGAGGCCCTACGGGGAATTTTTCATTCCTTACAAAGCTATAACTTACTGTAGAGTGATGTGCAGTAATTATAAGGGTGACGCCTGACCCATTTTGACACATGTACACTGTCATAGACCCACCCCCCCCCATGAAGCTGTAGACTGCATCACCCCTAGACTGTCCATGGTGATCCTTGCTACCATTTTCTCGTAGTTCTTTGAGACACCTCTGAAGATTTTTTTAGGCCTTTGGTCTTGTCTTGGGAACTGTATTTCTCCTCTCCTATTTTGTCTCTAAACTAAAAAGTGGACAAATTTGTTGTTAGGAATGATCAGGTCAGAAGAAGATATCACATAAACAGCATATGAAACATCTAACCCTGAAATTTTATAACCTGCTAAACTTGACTGCTGATAAGAATTGGGACTCTCCTTCTCTAAATACTGTTGGTTGTTTTTCCCCATAGAGGATTTACTTGAACATGTTTCTTATTCTTTAATAAAACTTCTTGTCTTAGTCAATTCAAGCTGCTCTAATAAAATGGCACGACTAGGTGACTTGCAAACCACAGAGAGTTCTCTCCATGGTTCTGGAGGCTAGAAGTCTGAGATCATGGTCATATCAGGACCAACCAGCTGCAGAATTCTCACAACTACACCTGAGCAAAGGGGATTAGGGTTCTCTCTAGAGCCTGTTTTAAGGGCGCCCATCCTGTTTGTGAAGCTCCACCTTAAGACCTCGTCACTTCCCAAATGCCCCACCTCCCAACACCATCACATTGGGCTTTAGGATTTAATATTTGAATTTAGCGTGGGACACAAATATTCACACCCTAGAGCCTCTGGTCACAGTTCCTTTACAGGGATGATTTCTCTCTCTTTTTTTAAATTTTTATTTATTTTTCCTTACAATGTTTGCCTTCTTTTCTAGGTGTAGTCCCCATAGAATTTCCACCACCACTTCACCCGCACACCATCACCAAGTCCCTTGTGCTCTTCCCATCCATGCCTTGTTTCCAATCCCTCCAGGGATGATTTAAATTAAGTAGAAGGTACAGGGACAAGATGAGTGTCTGTGTTTTCAAATATTACATGATTCCCTGAACTAAAAAACCCTGTATTGTGTCTGTTGTCTTTTGAATGACCAGAAGGTTCCAGTGGAGAGAATTTAGTTGTGGGCAGTTAAGGAACTTATTTAAGATCATAGAGAAAGGTCATACTCGACCATATGAGAATTTGGTTCTTTTGAGAAATGAAAACATTTAAAAAGTTAAAAACTGGAAACTCATCCTTCCAGACTTGACTCGATTCTTCCAGTCTTTCTTCCAGACAATCTTCTCTTGACATTTAAAAACTTGATCCTTTCATTTAACCATGAAAGAAACAGGGTTTGTGACTGACAGCATTTAAGTTATGTGCAAGAGTCTATAATCCTCCAGTAGTTATGCACTAGATAATAACTTCTAGGAATTTAGCAAACAGGACTTCCGAGTCAGTAATTTCCTAACAATAAGGAATGACTTGAACTAAAAGGAAAATAAAATTTTGTTTTCTTTTCTATTGAGCATTTCTTCTTAAAATATTGCAAAATAGCATGTCAAGGTCTAGACATTTGTCTGGATTTAACACATTTTTCTGGTTTTTTTCATTATTATTATTTTGGAAATAATCTTTTTTCTTGTCTTTGCTTGAACTTCTCCCATAGAGCACTATCGAATCCCAAATTATGTTCATAATATCTGAGAGTGTTAAGTAAATAAATGGACTTCTTGAAATACTGAAATATGTTTGTTTTGAACTTACTTGGACGATAAAATCAGGCTGCCATTCTCAATAGCATGGTTCCAGATTTTGAATTCTGTACAGGATTGATAGGACTGGGTGTTGGTCATTTTAATAGTGAATGTCTGAATCATATTTAAAAATAATTTTTAATAAGGTATCTACATAACATATGCATAAACAGGAAGGCAGAGGTGCTGTGAAGTTGTTTTCTTCCATTATTTTTACTCATAGAATGTTAATATTGAGCATATTGCCATGGTAAAATTTTCCTCCTAGACATCAGGATTATTTTGAGCTGATTATAAAGAGAAATCTCAGAGATAAAAGACTGGAGAACAGAATAGAAGTGACCCTTTTGTAAGGGAACTTTACATTAGAAAGAGAGCCGGTACCAGGAAGAGAGCAGCTGCCAGAGATGACTGTGTATGAGAGAGGCTGGTTTGCATGGCAGGACACTCTTATTTACATTTCCTCTCCTCATTTTTACATGAATTGCCTTACTCTCCTTTCAAATCCCACACCCCCATCTCTTTCCTGCATCAGAATAGTATAAACCTCAATCCTCTGGCAATCTGTGGACTCTCATGTTCTTGTGGGGCTTCTTTGTATATGTATATACTCGTTTTGTTTTCTCCTGTTACTCTCTATCATGTAAATTTAATCCATAGACCTGTCACAGAATCTAGAAAGGTAGAAGAGAAAAATGTCCTCCCCTGAATTACTATATGACCCACTGGCCTCACTGTCACAATCTTAGTAAGTATGGAATCCAGAAGATGGGAGGTATGTTTCCTGCTGTATTCTCTACTGGTGATGTGACATAATAAAGCTGTGTTCCTTTTAGAGAGTCACGTTTTGCAAAAGCCATTCATAGACATGAAAGAGACCAAGAAGAAGAGAAAGTTAAAATCCATGTCACATGAAATACTGTGGAAGAAACTGGACAGATTGAGCTCATAAAAGAGAAAATGTGATATTGAGATACAAGAGAAAGTGATGGCACTAAGCATGTCCAACTATATATCCAAAGGGAAATGCTAGAATTGGTGGGTGAAACTAAAGGATAACAGATACTTTTTTGCTTTAAGTTCATTTCTAACAATCAGAGCTTTACTCTGACAAAAGGGACTAACTTGGGAAATAGAGTGTAACAAGAACGTTGACATCTGCTAAGGAGTATCTTTAATAGTCAAGAATGTTACAGAACTGGATATAAGACTGGATATAAGAAAATGTTTGCACACAATACTTCTAACAAAGAGCTGATAGCCAAGATCTCCAAAGAACTCATGCAACTCAATAAAAAGAAAACAAAAAATCCAATCCAAAAAAATGGACAGAAATGCTTCTTCAAAGAAGATGTACAGATGGCTAAAAGGAAATGAAAAAATGTTCTTCATCATTCATCCAGAAAATGTGAATCAAAATACAATGAAATACCACCTAACAACTGTGAAAATGGCCCATATTAAAAAAATAATAATAAATAACAAATCTTGGGGAGAGCCTAGAGGAAAAGGATCCTCATACACTGTTGACCGGAATGTTAACTTGTTCAACCTGTATGGAAAACAGTATGGAGATGTCTCAAGTTATTAGAAATCTATCTATATGGTCCAGCAATTCCACTCCTAGGTATCTATCTAAAAATGCAAAAACATAAATGGGAAAGGACATAGACACTCCTGTGTTCATCACAGCATCATTAACCAAGTTACAAAAAACAACCTATGGCCCCAAAGACAGATGAGTGGATTAAGAAGATGTGGTCTAGATCAACAATGAAATATTACTCAGTCATTAAAAGTATAGGAATTCTTACTTTTAGGGACAACATGGGTGGAACTGAAAGGGATGATGCTAAGGAAAATAAGCAGAAAGACAAATATAGGGTGGTATCACGTGTGCTATGGAGGGAAAAAAAGAGTCAGATTAAATCAGATCAATACCAAACCTGAACTCTGACTTTAAAATTGAAACTAACTGTGGAGGAATAGGAGAAAGGGAGAGAGCAAAGTGTGGAGGGGTTACAATGGACTGTGTGGAGGACATGGGTTTCTTGGTGTGGTGACATACATCTGAAGGGGTGACATACACTTCTAAACCATGTACATTGTTGTAAACTGGTGTTACCTCAGTAAAAAAAAAAATACTAAAAAGGAAAATGATAAATATGCTCTTGAAGACAGAGATATTTGATTGTAAGCTTCCAGCCTATAAATCCATATTGTAGAACTTCCTAAATATGATATTTCGTTACTCTGCTTAAAACTTTGAATTTTCACATATGTGTCATTCAGTTTTATTTATAAAAATCTGAAGTGAGGGCCTTTCTGGGGGCGCAGGGGTTGAGTACTGCACTGTGAAGCGTCCTCCGCACAGCAGTGCGAGTTCGATCCCCGGCCAGAGAGGGGACCCACATGGCGCAGCAGATCTCTTTTGCCTCACCTGCTGCTCCACTCAGCAGTGTGTTTCAGCCAATCTGCCTGTTCTGCTCCCCGCTCTGCCTTTGGTGAATCCTCTCACTTCCCACGACTCTGGACTGTACACCAGCTCTTGTATGCATAAATAAATAATCTTTTTAAAAAATCTGAAGTGAAAAGAAAATATTAAACTATATTGAATAAAAGTGGTAAGCGTGGACATCCTTCTCTCGTTTCTTATGTTAAAAGTTTTTAGCTTTTCACTGTTGAATATGTTGTTAGGTGTGCGCTTGTCATAATATGACCTTTTATTATGTGGTTTCATCTTTATCCCCTCCGTTGAGAGCTTTTATCATAAATGAACGTCAAATTTTGTCAAATGCTGTTTTGCATCTGCCCAGATGATCAGATGATTTCTATCCTTCATTTAATTTTACTAATGTGTCTGACGTATCAGCGCGTTTGTGTATGTGGCAGCAGCCTTGCACCCTTGGAGTAAATCCATTTGATTTTGGTGTATGATCCTTTAATGTGTTACTGAATTCAGTTTGCTACTATTTGTTGATGATTTTTGCCTGTGTTCCTCAAGGATATTAGTCTGCAGTTGTCCTTTTGTGTGTGGTTTCCTTGTCTGGCCTTGGTATCTGGGCAATTTTAACTTCATAAAGAGAGCTTGGAAACATTCCCTACCCTTCATTTTTTTTTGAAATTGCTTGAAAAAGAATAGCATCTGACTCTTTGAATGTTTGGTACAATTCCCTCGTGAAGTCATTTGGTCCTGCATTTTTGTCTGTGGGGAGTTTCTTTCATTGCTGATTTAATCTCCTTACCCGTAATTGCTCTATTAAGTTTTTCTCCTTGTTCATAATTCAATGTTGGATGATTGTATGTTTCTAGGAATCTATTCATTTCTTCTAGGTTGTGCAATTTTTGGTGTATATTCGTTGATCATAGTATCACCCTTCCTGTTTCTTCAGTATCAGTTGTGACTTCTCTTTCATTTCCGAATTCACTTGAGCCCTTTTTTTTCTTTGTCAGTCAAGCTAAAGGTTTGTCATTTTATCTCTTCAAACAACCTGCTTAGTCTCACCATCTTTCTACAGTCTTTTTAGACTCTCATTTTTTTTATACTCTGACATTTGTTATTTCTTTTGTTCTTATTCTAGTTTCTTTAGGTAGAAAGTTGGGCTTTTTGTTACTCTGAGTCACAGGGGAGGAAGTCCAGCCATCCCCAAGGACAGTTGACATGGAGAGTGAGATAGAGCCCACCTCAGGCAATCTGAGACTCATCTGAGGTGCAAGTCAGTTAGAGCAGCCATCTTTGATTCTTGAGTCCTATAGCTTCTGCTGAAATCATGTGAAGCAAAGATACAGTGATCCCTACTGAATCCTGCCCAAATTACAGAACCACAAGAAAGTAAATGGTCGGTACTGTTTTAAGCTACAAAATGCTGTAGGTGTTTGTAATGCAGCATCAAGAGGAAAATTTTCCCCTGTACTAAGGAAGAATAATCACACGTGGTAGGGGACTAGAGTTGAGAGAATCCTCTTCTAAGACTCTTGAGAGGGTTCTAAAACTGGGGCCAGTTATTGTAGCATATGTACGGACATGGTCTTGGGGGAAAGGTACTGGAATTGGGGGGGGGGTGTGGAGAGAACTTTGAGTAAGTCACTCCAGGTTGGGGCAACTGTACAGATAACTTCTTTTTGGAGGCTCCTATGGAGAAGGACACACATATATTTGCTGCTTTCTGTCATCAGCACTTCCTGACTGTCAGCATCCTTATTTTCTGAGTTATATTTTCTCGAGCTTAAGGGGCTGGTCAGCCATTGTCTATTTTTGTAAACTTTGGATTCTTCTGCTAGTGGCCTTAAGTAAAATGATTCATTATACTGGAAAACATTAAAGTTATTTGAAATCCTATCAAAATGGCAATAATCCCTTAGGTGTATCTGAAATCATACTACGTGACTGTCTGTTCATTGAGTCACTCTTGTCTACATAGACACACAGGCGAAGTCTGTGTCTCAAACCAATTGGCTGACATTTTCTAAAGTAATTGAGGTTCTACTAATTTCTTTATAGACTCTGATAGCCTTAACTTCCCATTAAAATTGGTTTTTAACTCATTTTAACTCTTCATTTATGCAGAAATAAATCATTCAAAATTCACTAGTAATCTATTTTCTCTTTTTCTGTCCTCATATTAGGATATTTGTGGTATGAAAATGAAAAAGTTACATTTTTCAGTGTTGACTAGTTCCCATTCTATATTGAAATTTTGGTACTTAATTCAGAAGAAATGTCAGTGACTTCTAATATTCCAGATTATTATACACCAATATTGATGTGCTTCTTTGATTTCCTAATCAAAATTATTTTCTTCTAATTCCATGAATCCAAACCTCATAGAAGATAGCTTAACCACATTCTTTCCATCTATTACACACTTACTGCTAACAAAAATACTATAATCTGGAAAAAATCAATTTGCACCACATAAAACATCAGCTGTGTCTTCTGTTTTATTGATGACATAGGACTTCTCCAGCAAGCTCTTATTCACAAAAACATTAAGACCTACCTAGTAAGAAAATGCCAGTTATTTTTGTTCAAAGGGAAAGTAACATTTCATGCAGAAGGTCTGTAAAAGAAGAAATGTCTTTTAGAGCTTGATGCACAGTAATGAGTTTGGATTATGTAATATTTAAACAACAAAACAAGATGCAAATGAAAATAAAATGTGCAATTAGCTTGCTTCACATGTCAAAAAGTCTGCACGTCTCTGTTGCACCTGCCCATGCAGAGGGGTGGTGACTTGATTTAGATCAAAGTTCTGCCTGGCCAGGGTAAGCAGTGGCATGGGAGAGAAGATTCAGAGGTGACTAGACAGTAGGGTCCCTTAGGGCAGAAGCTGCATCACTGTCATCGCCATTTACATTTGGGGGAAGCAGTTGTTATATATTTTACCTTATTTGTCTCTAGTACTTTCACCAACCCTTCAAGGCAGGTGTGATTATTCTCACTTTACCAATGATGTGCTGAGTCTTAGGTTATATAAATAACCTGCCCCAAAGTGACACCTTAGAAATATTGGTTGGGGATTCCAATTCAGAGAATTACAAAGTTGGGAAATCAAAATGTTGGGCTTGCTCTAAAAGTTTATTGAATGTGGGCCTCCCTGGTGGCGCAGTGGGTTAAGCAATGCACTATGAAGCAAACCGCAGCCACTGCAGCACAAGTTCGATCCCTGCTGCTGGCCAGGGAGGGGA
>JAGFMF010011760.1:6124147-6141037 GCA_019455555.1 Galemys pyrenaicus | reverse complement strand
CAGCAGACCTCTCCTGCTGTGCCCGCTGCTCCCCTCAGCAGTGTACTTCTGTTGATCTGCCTGTTCTGCTCCCTGCTCTCTGTGGTGAACCCTCTCACCGCCCCCATACCTCTGACCTGTACCCCAGTGCTTGTATGCATAAATAAATAAATCTTTTTAAAAAAAAAGTTTATTGAATGTTAAGAGAAAAAAAAGGGCTTTGTGACAGGGAAGTTTGCAGGTTCACATAAGCTTTTATCAGGAAGACTGGGCATTCTAGAGAAATAGTAGCAATAACTACTAATAATTTTCAGGTCGGGAGGGTCAGCACTGTGGTGTGGGGGCCATCATGGAAGAATACCTAAGTCTCTCTCAGTGAAGTCTCCTTGACTATAGAGTATGTGTAGAAGACTGGCAATTTCAGGGCAGCAGCTGAGAAAAAGATACTTCCTGTGTTAAAAGGATCATGGTCTGATTTATTCCATCTCATAAAGGGAAATCAAGAATGATGGCATTTGGACTAGAATAATTGGAATGTTACAGAATATAAACTGTGTGGCTGCCTGAAACATTATGATTCCTCCTTAGTTTTAAATTCCTTCGGAATTGGCTTGTCTTCCCTGAATTTTAAATGCTTATTCTGAATGGAACTAACCATATGTTTTAATGAGTGCTTCCATGTCAAGCAGCAATTGCTCAAGGGGAGATTACTAACCCAAGTGGTACATTTGTAGATAAGATAACAATATAATTTGTTACTCACATGGTGTCATTTCTCCAGTGACTTTTTATTTTGAAAACTTTAATTTTTAAAAAAGATTTTAAACATAGAGAAGCATCAAAAGGATATTATGATGAATATAATCTGTTCAATGAATTATCCAAATTCAGCAATTATTAAATTTGGTGACATTTGCTCTGAATCTCCTTCTCAATTAATTTGGTCTTCTTTTTTTCCTGGATAATTTGAAAACAAGGTGTAGCTATTTTAACACCTTTCCCTTAAATCCTTCAGTGTGTATTTAATAAAGTAAAGGACATCCTTCTACATAAACAGAGTATCACTGTCACACCCAACATTTTCCTAAATTTTCTTCATCAGTGTCCCCCACTAAATTAGGTTATCATGTTTTTGTGTCTCATTTAGTCTTCTTTTAAAAATCTTTTATGACAATCGACATTTTTTTTAAAAATCCATGATTGTATTACAGAATTTCCCACAATCTTGGTATTTCTGATTATGTCTTTATAACTAGCTATAATTAGTGCTGAATTAAACATTTTGGTAAGAATACTAAATAGGCAATGTTGTAGAAATTGGGACACTTTCGAGTGTGAAAATTGCACTATTAGTGATTATGTAACATCAACAAGGAATAAACTTGAGTACTTGGCCATGAACATGCATTCAAAGTGATTCATCCAAGATCACATCCTAAACTGGGCCAATCGGAATCTATCTCTGAAGTATTTTATTTTGATATGAGAAAAGAAGACTTTTTCAAACTTGTTGCTAAACTAGTTGTTTAAAGTTCGGAAAATGTTGAAGTGTAGATAGAAAGAAAAAAAAAAAAAGAATCCTAATGGCATTACTCCTCGGTTCCAGTTCTCTCTACAGTTAGGTTCACATCTACTCTTCCAGAAAAAAATTATCATATAGTTACTATGGTCAAACAGTTTCCTAAGTGCTTACAGGATTAAATCATGTAATTCTCCCAACAATTCCTTGAGAAATTATTCCCAATTTATAGGAGCCAAGGAAGTAAAACCCTAATCACTAGCCAAAGATCACATAGCTAAAAATGGTAGAGCCAAAATAAGAACCCATAGTATGTAATATCAACCGCAGTGGTAAAATGCCATCCACAGCGGTAGTAAGGTGTTGTCCACTCTTTACTCTTGCACTTAACCTAGGTAGTTTGGATCTCTGTCACTTGCAATCTTTGAATCCAGGTTAATGCCAATATGATCTCCAATTCTCTAGGAATGGAAGAATCCAATCAAATCCAAAAAGATGAGATGTGAACGGATAAAACCCATCTCAGACCCTGTTTTCATTTATTTTTCAGCCACAGGTATCTTTTATCCTTAGGGGTGTGCTCTTGATTAAGGGTTTTCTGACTGTTTGTAGGCACAAATCAATGATGAAAGAATTTTGGCAAAGACAGAGTTGAAGCTTTGATAGTTTGTGTTTAGTCAAACCAATTAAATATTTAGGAAATAAATTAAGAGAAAATAATCTTCCACACGTTGAATCTTTCACTATATTTTCCCTCTCAGAGTAAATTATTTTCCAAGGCTCCCTCTTAATGTGTTGGATGACTGTGTAGTCAGTTTTAAAATACAAAACAGAAGTTAGTATAAAGGAAGTGGTCTCCTTGATGACAACGATAAATGACAGAGTATTGTGAAATTTTAATATGTAGCATGATTGGTTGTAAATTGCTTCCATGTTTGCTGAGGTCATTTTTAAATAAGAGATGAGTCAAATCTTCCACTGGTATCATGGTCCATTAGAGTGAAAAATTCCAAAAGTTAACAGAGATGTGGTTTAACTTGGATTTACATGGTTTTTAACTTTTAAATATGAAATAAAATCATTTCAATTCTTAAACTTCACGTAAAAGTTTTTAGAACATTTTTTTTAATATTAAGCATAAAACTTAAGATACTATCCATAGACACAGGTCACATTTTTATACAAACCATTAACTGTCCCTGTGTCCTGAGGCCCATTACATGTTAGTCACTGTACTGAGTAGTTTTAATGCACACGTTTGAAGCCAGTTGGAATAAAAAGATCAAAGAACAGTAACAAGTATGAGCTAAAAGAATCATTTTCTGTTGACAAGTCAGCTTTCCTAAATCTTTTGAAGGAACTTCTGTCCCTTGTATTTTACAAAAGGAAAAGTTGAGCTACCAAGCTACTTGTTTAAGGCCAATGAGTTACTAAAGGGTGGTTCTTGACTTGAGAATTAAGGTATTTCTCATAACTAAGAGCAAGTTCTTCCTACTTTTCAATGCCAGCATTCAGAAAAGAATAAATGATGTTGAATGACTTTTAAAAAGATAATGATCATGACTATATAGCCAGGATTTGAGATGTGCCTCAATCTATAATATTGGCTCAGTTTAGGAAACACATTGAGTGTTTAATATATATATATATGATCTAATTATTTAGATTTAATGGAATTCTTTATATGTAAAGACAACCAACATTAGTGCTGACAAAGGTAAACTATACTTCAACTATTAGACTTTAATGTATTTCTAACACTGGTATAAAATATTAGAACTTAGAATATGTTTGCACACATTTCTTCCCAACTCCTCTCATTTCTGCAGGCAGAAAGACATGAAGTATTATGATTCCAGGTTATATTTTCAGTTTGTAGTGACATTTTCTCCTGAGTGTAGGCTGAGATATTTTAGTCAGACTTGACTTTTTTAGAGCTTAATTTTACTAGGAATATACTGATACTCAAGAGTAATTGAGTTATTTTTTTATAGTCATCTCAAATATATTTCTTCTTATGTTTTTTAACTTGATAGAAACAATTTGTCCTTCTCTCTTAATTCCAGGAAAAACACACATTTATCAACCTCCCTCACTTTCCCTATTACATATACATGCAAACATGGATTTCATCTCGAATTAAGCCCTCAGATGCTGCTATCAGAAAAGACTTCTTAAACTGTCACAGTAAGATCTGGTGGGTGACAGCAGACTTGGACCAAGGCTAGGGCAGGTTTCAGCCATTGTTAAAAGTTCATGTTCCGATTACTACATTCTTGTTTCTAATTTCTGTAACCAGTTGGCAGTGTTAGCTGAGACTATGAGCTATTTCTTTGCATTGGCAAAATCACAATTCAAGAAGACATAGTTTCCTTAGCTATTTTTAAACTATACTGTTTATAGTGCTTGATACTGTTAGATCAAGAAAAAAATCCACTCAAACTTTTTTTGAAAACTAAAATAAAAATCCTTGAAATGTTTAGTTACATAACCTTTAGTTACATAATGAAATATTTTCTTCTGTCTGCATGGGTACAAGTTATTCTGATGGGATCCAGAACTAAATGAAACATAAACCTCAAATACATTAGATAGTTGACAAGTTAGACAGTTTGCAAGATAGTACGTCTTCATAAAGCTTGTTTACAAATGCTGTAAATCCTCTCCTCACAATCTTGTATCTTATATATATGCACATATATGTAAGTACACTCACATGATATTTTATTTAGAATTTAACTTGTTTGTGGACCTTCTGATGCTTATTCAAAGGTCCCAATTAGACACCCATGGTCCACTTCTAATAATTTATGTAGTGGCTACGTAATTGTTGTGTCATGTATTTTTTTTAAGTCACTAAGTTACTGGTTTATATTACCTGTGTTTGGGATTTTGACTGAATCCTGAGTGGAGTGGGGGCATACCTGTGTCCTTCTGCACCTGTGGAATACCCCTTTGTGCCCTCTAAGTTGCTCACTGGCAGTAAGCTCAGTGCAGATTCTTTGGATTTTTCTCCATCATATTTGCCCTTATTGAGAAAAGTCTTATTAATGGCAATAAGTGAAATGTAGCATTTTATAATCCCCTGGCCCCCTTGCTGTACCTGAGAGCATTGGGTTTTGCTTAGGTTTTCAGGGAGGGCTCTACCACACTCCCCCTCCCCACCCTCTTACCCTGTCAGCACAATTGGAATTCCCTGGATATAGTCACTGCTTTTCTGTTTCTTTATTATCTTAATGAGAAAAAATGGCTGCTAGTTCAGTGAGTGGAAGAATTTGTAATTTACTGTTGCTTTCACGTTATTACATAAAGGGCTCTATTATTTCTTTATGTTGTGAAGGTAGAAAGGAACATTTTTTGGTGAATAAAAATGACACATGAAACTGGACAAAAATAACAACAAAAAGGGAAAAAAAGCTTTGAAAATTAAAGAATATATGTACAGCTCCTGTAAAAATACTTAAACTCCATTCATCCATTTATAGTATTACGAAATAACATGAAAAAAGAACTCATATATTCGTGAGGATCACTACTCAATTCAAGAAAATCTTAGACTTTTTATTCCCACAAAGGCCCAAATTATTAACACATTTTAAAATCAGTCTTCTGTGTAATTTTGTCTACCCAGAAGGAAAAAAATCACATGTAGTCATTGGTTATGAATTCCCCTTGTTCGTGGAAGTCAGTATATTAAAAGCTGTAAATGTGAAAGAGAGCTGAGCCATTTATAAACCTCAGGGTGGGCTCCGTATGGAAGACTACTGGCCAAGTTTCGGACCAGTCCTGGGCATTCAAATTAATGTTACAGCAACAGCTTGCAGACCTACAGCAGAAACTCCTGATGGAGTATTTCAATTTTAACTATAGCGAGTGGAGCTCCCACAACAAAACCTTCAGTCTTGCTTCTGTTGGAAAGAATCACTAAAGAAATTTTCAGTTAAAGTGGAAATGATTATGACAAGCCTGTCTCATAACTACATGGTAAATGTCTAGACATAGCTCTAATTGGTCTTATTTTAATACATTTATTGTTTAATTGCTTGTGGGAATGATTTAGTCTTTCATAGAACTTGGATTAATGGCAACTGGCGGCTTTCTTGGCCTTGCTATCAGAGAAATGACCAAGTCTCCAAACAGAATTGAGAAGACATGCCATGCAGAGAGGACTGTCAGACTAATACAGCTTCATGAAAACTGTATTTTTAAAGTATGACTATTCTGTAGTGTTTCCATTAACACCATTTTTAATTATTTTTTAATGTATGGAATCGAGGCTGTTACAGAACTGAATGTAATTGCCTTTTACAGGATATGTAGGAGCGCTATTTTTTAAAAATGGACAAAAGCACAGTATTTAAAACCATTAATTTGAACCCATAAAACTGCCTCACCACCTCTGCATAATAATATATTTTGGTGAAGTTTTGAAAATTCTGTAAATGAATCATATGTTTTAGGTATTCACTTTTGCCCTATTAATGTTTATTTGCCAAATACCTGTACAAATAATGTGTGATATTGTCATTTACTTCTTTTCACTGTTGGTAACAGGAAGAAAAATGGATATTCCTTACACATAAATCAGTGTTACTATGAGTTCTATGTCAAATCAGATTTTCATCTTAGTTAGATTTGGAGGGTGGAGGTTACAGAAGATTGCCATTCTTCGCATTGTTTTTTAGTATCTATATATCCATTGTTACAGTATAAGCAAACATAATGAGAGTCTCATATTTCCTAGTGAATGATTTTCAATAATATAAAATATGTTTAAGTGGGAAAAATAGAACATAAAATATAGGAAATTATATGATTGTGATTTGGTTCAACTCAAGATGAAGTCACAAGATTTCAATAAACAGGACTCTAAATGTGCCCTCTCCCCAAATACTACTGTCTTGTTTTGCTTTTTATTTCATGATGAAAAATAATATGTATGTAGAAAAACTTACAAAGAAAGTATTTGTCAGTCGACCAAATAATTCTTTGATGAACCCTGTCTAGTCAACGCCAAGATCAACTCCCACCCCCTTTATCTCCTGGATCTGGATGCAGTCACTCTGTATGTAATCTTTCATCACAAAACTACAAAGAAAGGAAACATCAACACCTCTGTCTGCATTTCTAAATACTACATTTTAGTTTAGCTAGTTTTTAAACTCTCTTTCCATGGAATCACCTGGTCCTTTGTGCCTAGCTTTTGGATCTCAGTATACACTTGTGAGACATCCCTACACGGATATATTTGCCATAGCTCCATCATTTTCATTGTTGTATAGTATTTCATATTATGAATATATGATGATTTATATCTATCCTACTATTGGGATACATGTAATATATTTCCAGCTATGAAAATTCTTATACTTATTTCCTAGTATACATAAGTATCAGTTTCTCCAAGTGTGGAAGTATTAAGTCAAGGGAATATAAATCTTCAGTTTTATAAGAAAATGTCAAATAGGTTTCCACCTCTATGTGAGAATCCCATTGCCACATTTTTATCAATACTCTCTATTGTTTTCTTTTAAATTTCTGTTGGCATATGGATACATAATAGTTACAGAAATTTGTGTGTCTCCAATTGCTAATGAAATTGAATTTATCATTCAGGATATTTTTTTAAGATTTATTTATGCATCCAAGCACTGGGGTACAGGCCAGAGGTGCGGGGAGGTGAGAGAATCCACCAGACAGAGTTGGGAACAGAACAGGCAGATGGATTGAAACACACTGCTGAGGGGAGCAGCGGGCACAGCAGGAGAGGTCTGCTGCACCGTGTGGGTCCCCTCCCCAGCAAGCAGCAGGGATCAAACTGGTGCTGCAGTGGCTGCGCTTTGCTTCATAGTGCGTTGCTTAACCCACTGCACCACCAGGGAGGGCCCCCAGGATATTTTTTGTACCATTATGCCATGTTAAAACATTCGCCCCTTTTTCTATTATATTGTCTTTTCAACATGTTTCTTTTGGGTGTTTTTATATTCTGGAGGTGTTTTGTGTTTATATATTGCAAATATTTTAATCTGTGATTTTCAGTTTTATTTTCTTTATTGTTCTCTAGATAAGCAGATGCTGCCAAAGTTACGGAAGAATTTCTCAAGCACTTTCTTCTTGAGTAATTTTTTGTTAGTGCTTCATTTCGTAAATCTCTTCCTACCCTAAGGTCATATGGATATATTTATCATGTTCTAGCTATATATAGTTTTGCTATTTTCATTTTTTTATACTTTATTTGTGATTTATTAGATCATGTGAATAATGTTTTATTTTATCTCATAAGACTATCCAGTCTTCCTGGTGCTACTTACCTAAAACATTCCATATTCTTCCCTGGTAGTGTCACTTCTGGCATATGAGTGTCCTTACCAGTATGGTTTCCAAGTTCTCTGTCACCATGCTAATAACACACCGTTTTATTTACTTGAGGCTTTCAATAAGTCGTGGTGTGTCTATTACAAGTTCCCCAGCCCTGTTCTTCTTCAGTTTTGGCTATTCTTGATTTCTTACATGTTTGTATATTTTTTACAATCAGCTTGTCAAACTACAAGATGACTGTGGAGATTCTGTTTGCAAATGTATTGAGTCTACAGCAGGAGGGCAGTTGACACCTCTATAATACAGAGACTTCAACCCAAGAGCTTGTTTTCTATTTCCATTTATTTAGTTTTTGCTAATGTTTCTAAATTAGTTTCATAAATTTCTCTAATTTCATATATTAGCATTTTAAATTTTCTTAGATTCTTGTGTTTTTATTTACGATTATAAATAATATACTTGTGTTATTATTTTATTTACGTGTTGTGTTTTATTTTATTTACGATTATAAATAATATACTTCACAGTTCTTTTTTATAGGAATAAAATTTTACATTGAGTTTTTTCTGGGAAACACGCTAACTTTTCATTTAAAAATTAAATGTGTGTGAATGAATTTATACACACACATGCAATTGTTGCTTCTGCAGGTAATGGCATTTCTAGTTCTCCCTTTAGCATTCTTTACCTTTTCTTTCTTGTCTTCTTATATGGCTTGGACCTTAGATACACCATGAATCACATTAGTAATACTGTGAAATTCTTCATGTTCCTATCCAAAGGAAGTGATTGCAACATTAATTGTGATAAATAGCAGTAAGGTTTGTTTTATAGATACCCTTTAACTCAGGAGCTGGCAATCTATGACCTGTGGGGCTAATTCCCTGCCACATGTTGTGTAGTTTCATTGGTACAGACCCGTGCTCCTTCACGTACATATTGTCTACAGTTGCTTTTGCACCATAATGTTGAGAATGAGACAGCAATCAGATGACCTTGAAAACTGAAAAAAATATATATCATCTCACTCTTTTAAGAAGGAAAAGTATGGCAGCCTCAGTTAGACCAGATTAAGATGTTCTCTTCTGATCTTTTTGTGCTAAACATTTTTTTAATATGAATAAACATTGGTAATTAAATATTTTTATTTCCTGCATTGAGATAATGGAATAATGATGTGAATTGTCTTGCTGATATCAAGCTGAGTTTATTGTTGAAATATACTGTCGCTTAAATGTATTTTTGGATTTAAGTTGCTACTACTTTGTTGAGGATTTTAGCATTTTGTTTTAATAAATGGGTTGATCTGTAATTTCCTCATCCTTTACTGTACCCTTAGGTTTTGGTAAGGGAGAACAAGCCTGAGTTACATTCGGATAACTGACCAGTGGAACTATTTGTGCCTGGAGCTTAGCTGTGGGAAGCACTCATTATTGATTCTCTTTCTTTCATGGCTGTAAGATTATTCACATTTCCTCTTTCTCCTTGAGTCATAGTTATATTTTTCTGGGAATTTATCCATTTGTCCTAAATTTTTACTGTCACAAGCTCTTCATAATGTCCTCTTAATTCCTTTAATGTCTACAAGATGTTTCCTTTTTCATTTCTAAGATGGGCGTGTTTTCTGTAGCCTTCACTTGTTCACTGGTGGTTTTTATCAGTTTTGTCTCTTCAAAGACTCAGCTTTGGCATTGAACTTTTCAAGTGCGTATATGCTTTCTAATTCATGAATTTCTCTGTGAATACTTAACCTGCTTTCTTTAGAATCTAATTTGATGTTCTTTATTAAAATGAATGCTGAATTCATTTTGTTTACTTTTTTTAAGAGCTATCATTTCTTTAAGTGGTCTTCATTTTGATATCTTCTATTATAATTTTCTTTATTTTCTTTTCTGATTTATTTAACATGGTTCTCACCCATAAAGATTTTCTGATATTTAAAAAAGACTGATTTACAGTTCTGTTTTGCTTATAACACTTTCTCTATCATTTTCTCAGAAGTTTGTTTATAATTGCTTTATGACCCAATATATGATCAATAAATGTTTTATGTGAATTTGTAAAGAATTATATGCAGTAGGCAATGTTTTATGTTTCTTTATATATATATGCTGTTTTATATATGCACACATACATATGTGTACATGTAAGGGGTGTTATACCCATTAAGTCAAGTTAATCTTCTTGTTCAGTTGCTCTGTATCAATTTTTGTATGCTTGTGTGTATGAGAAAAGTAGTCAGATGTCAGTAAGTAAAGAGAGAGTAGTAAGACTTAATCTCAACTATTGAGAAAAGCAGGCTGACATCCACTATAATTGTGGCTGTATCAATATTTTATTTAAATATTTGTGGCTTTATTATTTATTATAGGAAAAAGGAGAAATAAATGAGGTTGTATAGTTGAACACCCTGGAAAAGCTTAAAGCAGAAATTGACATTTTAAGTTAATAATCATAATCCTATAATTGCTCAAAACGTTTGACATTTTTGTAATTATCTTTTTGTAATTATCAGATCTGTGAATTAAGATACACATTATTAACCAAATCTGATACTTAAAGCAAGAATATCACCCCAAATCACAGGCTACATAGTGACAGGTTGGGACCAAAATACTAAGTTTCTTGAATCTTTTCCTGTCCTGCCCCACTTCTTCTAGCATGCTCTGATTCAGGCGTTCTGGCACTTCACTCCCCGGTCTTTGAACTTAATACTCAGCTCACCTGTCCAGGAAGAACTCCTTCATCTGGCAGCTCTCTAGAGAGACTTCCCTGGTCAGTCTGACTAGTCTCTTAGCCTGTTTTGTTCTTCAGAGCAGTAAACTATCTGACATTTTATCTTCTATTGGGGTATTTGTCATCTCTCTGCCTTCTGGTATATAAAATTCCAAGGTGCCAGGATCTGTATGAAATTGACTGCTTTATTTCCAGTGTAATAGCTGATATATAAAAGATATTAAATAATTTTCAGTCAAATGAATGAGTGAATTAACATTTTCTTAAAATAACTTATATTCATCAACCAAAAATAACTTGATCAAGAATTACCGAGACTTTCTGGATATGAGAATTCTTTTTGACGTGATAGATAAAAGCAAGAAAAAAAGCAAGATTATTGACTTTGGTTTGTATTACAGTTGGAGATACAAGATACATGCAAATGATATAATTTGAAAGTGATATCAAGTGGTGGTGACAAAAGAAATCACAGGACTATGAATGATAAATAATCAGCTTATTATTTAAGTAGTAAATGCTCACAATATAATGGAAGTGTCTCTGCATTGTTACAGTGCATAAAACAACAGAAATTCAAGTTAATATGTTCTAGGCACATTATTGATTGTTCAAGGATTGACTTTCCTTTTAGACTTTCATATTAAAGGAGGCAGAAAAAGAAAAAGGTTATAGTCATCAGAAAGAGAAAGTAGTAAAATTTAATTTGTTCCTTTTACTACCCTAGAACATCTCTATGGCAGAAGATTATATGATACCCCTACACCTCCAGGTAATTATTAAATACTCTCTTAACTTCTAATGCCTGGATTTGAGGAATCGTTTCAGGATAAATGAAGAACAAGTAATGGGAGTTGACAGCAGACTTGAATCAAAGAACAGAAGTCTGCTACAAATTGTAGATTGATATTTCTAGATCTCTGTGTACATCATCTATCCACCTGTGTTATGTAGCTCTGGACCTTCCCGCCCAGCTACCTACCTACCTATGGGCGACTGGCAGAGGAACACCACAGTACTTTGTAAAATGAATTGCTAAATTTAAGAGCAGGTTCAGATTTTGTTCCTTCACATTCTATCCCTTGGTTTATGTTGTTTGTTGTTTTTTTCCACTCCATCTTTCTCTGGCTGGGAAGCAGAGACCTTGAATTGTAGAACATGCCTGAGTGCTCTCTTTGATTCTCTGACAAATCAAGAATGGCGTTCTTTACTTAAAAAATAAGTCTTTCTGTTGCTTGATCTGAATATGGTTATCTCCAAATTTCTATGCATTGTTAAGAAACGTTCTGTAACTGGATCCAAAATCATACAATACAGGAAAAAAAATGCCCTGATGGAAAAAAATATTTTGCCTTGGATTTTCACTGTCACAGTGAAGAGAAAGAAGTTTAATTTTGTTCCTATTACCTAGTCTTCATCACTTGTGACTAGAAGATTGTAGCTCTCCCCATATAATGATTCTTACATATTTTACATGTAAAATCAGTGTTTTTATTCTTAAATAAATCTGTAATGAAAATTCCATCATCCGTTACAGCAAATCGTACAGCTTGAATATTTTTGTTGGTTGACCTTTAAATTATAAATTGACCAAAAAAAATTTTTTTTATTACTGCACTTATTCTTTCTCCAAATGGACCTTAAAACTGTTTCTCATCTCACCAAAGAAGATATTTAAAACTACGAAGACTGTTGGTTCTTTGGGATAGAAACAGATGCTTTTACTAAACCTTGATAACCTCCTTTCCTATTTACTCTATTTATAAATGTAGCTTTCCTGCTTAAGTTATTTCTGGCTTTATTTCCATTTGTAGGCTAGTTCCTTGCAGTTTAAAGTCTTTGTCTCAGACTCTTTGGGGATGTAAGCTTTTCTAAATGTCTGCTCACTATATCCTTTTGGATTCCCCATATATCTCAAATATCTCCAACTGAAGCCACTCTCTTCCCAAACCTGCTGGCTCCACGAGGTCTGCTTTCTGCTCACCCAGCTTCGTTCAACCGTTCTGTCCTGTAAGTGACTTTCACTGAACCTTACCTACAGTATTCTTTTATTTTTTTTTTGAGGATTTAACACATCACTTTTTTTTTTCCTACCGTATTCATTTCCTCTCATATCTTGCAGTCTTACTGCAAGAACTTAGCGTTACTTATAAAACTTAGCATTCGTTATTTGCAGTTCATTTGTTGAAGTGTTGATCCGCTCTCTCACTAGAATGTGAGTCCCAGTGAGGACAATCTGTTCACTTTTCAATCTGCAGGTCCTGGAAGTCATAGATTCATGGTAGTTGCTCAAAGAATTCAGTGAGTAAGCAAGGAAATGAAAATGTCTCAGATAGCTGCATAGCAGAGTCTCAATTTATGGTTTTGGAATTATAAATAAAATAATTGGAGTTTTATTTGAATTCTCAAAGAATGGTGTGTAAGTTTTCAACTTTGCGACTGCATTTCTTGATTATCTTACTCAGTAACGATTTTACTATATTAAAGTCAATATCTTACTTTACATTTAATCCTGTAGTGCTTTTTTTTTTGGTGGGGGGGGGGTTGTGGGGAGAACTCTGACCTTGATGATTATCTCTCATTCATCTGTCAATTACATCTTTTTTTTTTTTTTTTACTTTGAGGGTCTTTTACGTTCCTCTAAACCCCTACTTTTTCCAAATTTCTAGCTGGATGTGCTTTTCCAACATATTTAGTTTTGTTCTTCATCTTTCTTTCAATGCAAGGAAGAGAGAACATCACACAATACTGCTTGAGTAATGTTTGCAAGTACAGTGTGTTTTCTTCTCAGCTTTGCTATATTGTAATCTGTTGTACATGTAGTTTTTTGGTTTGTTTCAACTAATTATCCACATGAATATGCAATATGTGCAAATCCCAGAAAATAACATTTGAATCTCTGAGTGATATCCAAGGCCGATTGTCTGCCAAACTATGTCAAGGCCACAAGTTGGCATCTTCCATTTCCTCTTTCAGCAATCTTCCTTTTTCTCTTTTTCATTTCCCAACCTTATGCTCTGAGTCACCTAAGCTTCTACCCAGCAAACTGCTAAAATATGTCTTTCCTAGGTGAACAAATGATGCATAGTACTAACCATGTCTAGTATATTTGCATTTTGATTGGAAATTTCTGAAAGATGGATTCTGCTGGTAGAATTTAAGACAAATGTACTAATAAGAGACATCTTGGCACCTCAGACCCTTCCCGGAAGCCTCATACCACAATGAGAAAGTGTTTATAGACCTGGCCCACATTTTTATCTATTACTAAGTCCTAAAGCTTACAAACTTGAAAGCCTCATCACCTTGCCTTGCTGCTTTCCGTTGCCACACAGGAGCAGAAGAATTGATGATCAGAGAATGTAGAAAAAGAAGAATATACTGGTGAGACCAAGAAAGAAAACTTGGGTCAGTTCCTGGAAGTGTCCACACTAGTAGCCCCCTCAGCATCCATATTTACATATTCGGCCTCCAACTATGTCTTGAATTCATTGGGTTTTTTTTCCCCATGTCCACACCACCTTCTTGCATCAGTCCAATCCATCATCTTTCCATTGTAGCATGAAAGAACTTATAATTGGTCTTCCTCCTTCTACTCTGATCCCCTGCCATCCGTGCTCCACATCAGTAATCACAGTAATTTATTTAAAGCATATTAAGATCTTGCTTCTCTCATCTGAAGAGATGCCCCGTTGCACTACAATGAAATACAGATCCTTAATATGGACTTCAGGCTCTGCCAGCTCAGCCTTTGCTGTTTCTCTCTCTCACCAGCCTCATCTTGTACCACCTCTTGTTGCTCACAACCAGCAGACACAACCTGACCTCTCTTTAACTCTAAAAACAAAGCACTGAGCTCTTAACTGAACTTTATTGGAACTTTCACTCATTCTGTTGTGTCTGGAACACTTTTTACTCAGTTCATTCTTCAGTTGCAGCTTTTGCTCACTTGCTTAGAGAAACCTTCTTAGATTTCTTACATAATCCAAGTAGCTCCCCAACTGATAGCAAAAAGAATAGAAATAACAGATGTGGAGAAATAGGAACACTCACCCACTATTAATGGAAATGTAGTTTGGTCAACCTCTATGGAAAAATAAACCTCCTTAAAAAATAAAAGCGGAAATCCCATATGATGCAGCAATACTGAATTTGCACAAAGAATATGAGAGCTCTGGGCCTCCCAGGTGGCACAGTGGGTTGAGCGCCGCAGCGCTGCACTGTGAAGCAACCGCACTGTGAAGCATCTGCTGCACAGCAGCGTGAGTTCCATCCCCGGCCAGGGCACAGCAGGCCTCTCCTGCCTTGCCCCGCTGCTCCCCTCAGCAGTGTGTTTCAGTCGATCTACATGTTCTGCTCCCCACCCTGTCTCTGGTGAATCCTGTCACCTCCCGTAACTCTGGCCTGTACACCAGCTCTTGTGTGCATAAATAAATAAATCTTTTTAAAAAAATAGTGCCTTTGGGGTTAGGGCGTGGAAATGGGTGGATCTTGAGATGATTATGCTAAGTGAAATAAGTCAGAAGGTGAAAGATAGATAACGGATGGTTTCGCTTACCTGTGAATATAAGTAACCTAGAAAACAGGCTGGCAGAGTATTGCAGAAACAAATCTTAGACTTGGTGAAAAATATACTGGTTACCTAAGGGAGCAGGGGAGGGACGGGTGAGGAGGAGAATGGAAGGGGATAAGGCAGTTGTACAGGAGGTTCAGTGGAGAGATAATGAAGTAGATGTGGAGGAGTAAGAATGTACCCCCCAGTTTAGGTAGGCGTGCAAATGATAATTTTAATTTTAAAAAGTTAACCTCCTCTGTTTTTTATTCTTATCATGGTAATACTTGCTCTTTTTCTTCATAGCAGTAATCTCAACTGGTAGTTTTAGGTATTTGTTTATTAAGTACTTATATGTCTCCCAACTCAGCTGGATTAGACTGCCTTTTATTCTATACTTAACTCTTGATTAAGGTTCAGTTAGGGGACTCTTTGGATTGTAGGTCTCCATTTCAACATGTAACAGATTATTTGTCTATTTTTCTGTTTCTCCCATTAAACTATATAAGTTACATTGTTGGGATTTTATCTTTTATTTACTGGATCCCCAAGTTCTTTGCAGGTAGTTGGTCCTCAATAATTGATGACAAATAATTAAATTATGCTGTTGTGTACATTGGTAGCTGAGTGTCTGGTGACCAGATGTTAGAAAGAGCAACTAATCAGAAACTAATCAGACTCTAGAACCTTAACTATCTTTGCTGTCTAAATTGAATGTGGTATATACCTGTGGATGCAGGGTGGCATACGTTGAAGTCTTAGAACAGCCCCAATTTCATATAACTTCATTCTCTTCAAGAAAACTAATTCTTTATATGCGAGACCATCTGTGATTTCCATTTTCAGTCTTCTAACTAGGTATAAAAATTCAGCTAGCACTCTTAAAAAGGTAAACATTTACTGTCCTGCTCTGTGATTCCATTTTGTTCGGGGCTATAGGTACGTTATTTATGCTGTCAGAGGGAATTCAAGCTACCAGGTTAACAAGGTCATTAAGAACAGGCTTTAGTGAGACACTTGGTTCCCAGATCGCTATTGGAGTGGCATCTGGTCTTCAGACAGCATGAGATGATCGAGGGATAACTGGAAGGGCAGCATCAGAAATACCATGTTTTGGAGGAGATAGAATTTTGTTTTTGTTTTGTTTTGTTTTTTAGAGTAACATATCTATTTTATATTTTTCTTTCTTTATATATATTTGACATCTATTGTAATCTCCATGTATTCCCTATCACCATTTCACCAGTGCACCATCACCTTGGTCCCTTGTGCTCTTATATGCCCTCAACCCTCTCTCTCCCCACTCCCCAACAAGGGACACAATTTGTCCTTGTCTTTTTGTTTTTGTTGTTTTTATTATTATTATTGTTCTTATTCCTTTCCTTGATCCTTATTTGGTTCCCTTATAGTCCTCCTAGGGGGGAACCATCTGGTATTTTTCTTTTGCCTTCTGATTTATTTCACTGAGCATAATCCCTTCCAGCTCCATCCATGTTCCTATGAATGTGTCTAGTTTTTCTTTTTTGATTGCTGAGTAGTATTCCATCGTGTATATGTATCACAGCTTCCTGATCCACTCATCTGTTTTGGGGCATTTAGGTTGTTTCCAGGTCTTCCCTATTGTAAAGAGGGGTTCAGGTATTCTTTTGAATCAGTGTATTTGTGTCTTTTGAGTCTGTTCCTAGGCGTGGGATTGCTGGATCCTATGGAAGTTCCATTCTTAGTAGATTGAGGAACCGCCATACTGCTTTCCATCATGGTTGGACCAGCTTGCATTCCCACCAGC
>JAGFMF010011760.1:6103497-6123768 GCA_019455555.1 Galemys pyrenaicus | reverse complement strand
TCCTCTTTGGAGAATTGCCTTTTTAGCTCTTTTGCCCATTTTTTGACTGGATTGTTCACTTTGTTTAGTCTGGTTAGTTCTTTGTGGATCTGTGTGATATGTTCCTTGTCAGTAGTGTTGTGTGCAAAGATTTTCTCCCAGTCAGTGGATTGGAGATAGAACTTTGAATGTCTTATAAGAAGTGACTTAGTTTTTTGACCCTAGGTATGTCCATTAATCTCTGGAAAAATTCCTTTTCCTTATAAATGAAAAAAACTAAACCCCATTAGAAATACTCTTCTGCTCTGATTCTTTCATTCCTGCTTTTTTCGACCTACAGTGCAGAAACAAGAAATAGTGTAGGAGAAAGATGGTTATTGTCACGGAATAGAAAGACGCTGCCAAGAGACATGGAGGGTGGTTATGAAAGGAAAAGTTTATGAAAGTATAAAAGTCAAATCTTCTCCCACATACAACATACTTAACCAATATTTTTAGTGCTAAAAAATGCTCATGAAGTATTGACTATGTGCCAGCTATTGTTCAAAGTGCTTTACAAAGATGAACTTATTCAGTGCTTAGGAAGTAAGTGCAACTATTACTCCTATTTTATAGCTCAGGAAACTAAGTCATAAAGAGGTTAAGCAGCTTAACCCACGTCATATAAGCTGGTGAGCTCAGAGCTGGATCCAAACCTAGGCAGTATGCCTCGGAGGCCATGTTCTTAGCAGGCTTACTTTACTGGTAGAATTCACCGTTCTTTTTCCTCAATGAAAGCTTCCACATCAAAGACAAAAACTTATTGAACTGTAACAAAAATAATAAATCACTTCAGGCATATTTAGGCTAACACATACCCTATTTGTTTCTGTGTAATTACACTTTCTCAAGTGCCTGCCACATTTGGTATCACTGTTTTCTTATGAACTCTTCAAGCAAAACTAATGCAAAATGGAAAGGATTGTTCTTTGTTCAGCTGCAGACCAGGTGGCACAAAGCACAGAGAAGAAAGCCAGGCCCCAGAGAATGTGTGAAGAAACCGACTTGCAGGCAACGCTTGCACTGAAGCAGGAAACAGTTTCATTCACACATTTACAGTTTTTTTGAAATTTTATACTCTGTTTTCTTCCTACCACTCATAATTTTTCAAACATCCTAAAAAGCAAGGCTGTTTGAGCAAACAGAAAGGTTGGTTGGTTTCGCCATGAGGGCACAAGCTCCATGTGGGTCTTGCTAAGGAGACAGCTCCTTCTGAAACCGGTGGCCTCGTGCTGTGGGTCTCTCCCAGCACTGTGAATGGAATAATCATGGTCCTGGTCTCTAATACGTCTTGGTTTCTAATCAGAAAACTGAGAGGCATTGTAAAGGGTTGATAGGTACCAGGAGTCCTAACCATTCATGGAAAACTAAACCCCACTCCTATTCTTTCAATCTATTACTAAACTTAATTTCTTGGACTTAACAGTATTTAGAGGTTAGCATATTAGCATTGGAAGGAATCTAAGAGCTCGTCCCTGGATTTGATTCTCTTATTTTGTGGATATAGAACTAGGACCAGCATGTTGGAATGTCTTGCCCAAGCCATCTAGGGGCATAGTCAAGGCTGGGTTCCGGGCTTCTCATGCCTGTTCTGAGTCCTGCACATGCTAATGAGCTCACGTGTTTAATTAGTGTCATGCGCTCTCGCTTCTCCTCCCCCACCAAAGCACACATCTTCCGCCACTAAGCCAAGAATATGTGGGGAGTCAGTAGTGATGTGTATGGCACCGTCTGGATTTTGCAAGCAATGAAATGGCCAGAGAGCTGTCCATCAAAGGCACTTGTGGAAAAATAAGGCCTGACCTGCTGGGACTCAGCTTTCCTTACTCCAGGGTCTTGCCACAAACCTGCGAGCACAAGTTAGAGTTCAGCTCCCTGCAGCTGGAGTTAGGAGAGGAAAACAGTATGAGGAAGAATTAGCTTTCCCTCCTGCACTTAGCTCATTCAGCAAGTCCACCATCGTGTCCTTGCCCCATCTTCTCTTCATGTTTATTTAAATAATTGTGTAACTTATAGTCACGTCTTTGTCCCTAATCGCTAGCCTTAATTAGAATGGATATACAGGGACAGACTCAGTCCCTTCCTCTGCCCAGAGCCCCCTCATCAAAGTTCATTAGAACGTCCTGATCTCTTGTAAGTGTTCCTCTGCCAACCTCTGTCATCCCTAGTGTTGGCGCTTGGGTTCCTGTTGAGCCTTCAAAGGCTGACCCTCCAGCCAGACCGCAGCCTTTCCGGGACGTGAGAGTCTTGCTGCCAAAGGTAGCTTGCTAGCTAGGGATTGGCGTGCTCAGCCTCTGCCCTTTCTCCCAATCCTTCTTGCTCCGACTTTAGAAAGCATTTAGGTTAAATTGATTTATCAGATTTCAGGCTGCCGATTAAGCCACATTTACCAAAGAGTTAATATTTGCTAGAGGCTTGGCCATGAATTTGGCCCTTTCTTCTCTCACTTTTGCAGGTGGCAAGATGACCTGAAGGACAGACTTGGCCACCTACTGTCTTCAGGAGCTAGGGTAGCTGCCTGATGATTAAACTTAGATGTGGGGTGAGATGAAAGGAGAAGTTTCCCCTGAGCTCTGCGCTGGGATTTCAGGCACAAGCTAAGCCAAAAATAATACAGTTTACTCTGATTTTGCCTTTGGTCCTTTGCTTCTGCCCTGTGTAATTCCTGCAAACAGATAGTGTATCTGATGCGAGGCAAAATTTTCACATTTTCAGGCAATTTTTTCTAAAATGAGCCCACATTGTAAAGATTTATCTAACTTTTTAATGAGAGAGTGAGAAGTACAATAAATCAAGTTAAGAGTAGAATAGTAGAGAAAGTGTTAGAGTCACTGAAGGAATAAATCCTGAAGAAAAGATTTGTTAAATTAGGCACAAATCCAGTTCGTGTCCTAATAAGCAATTCAAATGTAATATTTAAGGTTTTTCCAGACCAGACAGGACTCATATGCATCTTCACTAGATATAGTCTCTACTAGACAAAATTTGATTTCAGTGTTACTGGACAAGAACCATTTATAGCACTAGAAGTGCTATACCTGATATCTATGTACAGAATTATAAACAGTAAGTCCAAGATATATATCCTGCAGAATTATATAATCCTTGAGTATTAAAGGATTAAATATTCTACATGCCTGTTTCTTTGTATACATTTCTATTGTGCTATTGAAACATTTACAACATTTTATGTGATTGAGAGGTATATGGTTATATCCTTGCTCATGTATTTTTTAAAGATTTATTTATTTATGCATACAAGAGCTGGGGTACAGGCCAGAGATAGGAGGGTAAGAGGATTCACCAGAAACAGAGTGGGGAGCAGAATAGGTGGACTGACTGAAATACACTGCTATGGGGAGCAGCAGGCAGACAGGAGAGGTCTGCTGCTCCATGTGGGTCAGCTCCCTGGCGGAGGATTGAACTCGCGCTGCAGTGATTGCGGATAGCTTCATAGTGCTGCTACTTAACCCCTTGCACCACCAAGGAGGCTCTTCCCTCTGATGTATTAACCTGTTTTCAAGTTTTGGAAATTTTTTTCCTAACAGCTCCACCTTATATTCACAAATAAGCTCCAAAAATCATTTTGATCTCTCTCTCTCTCTCTCTCTCTCTCTCTCTCTCTCACACACACACACACACACACACACACACATACACACACACACAAAGCCTGCCATTCTATTCTCTTTGTGTTTGTGTTTGATTTATTCACAAAAGCTTGGGAAAGTATTAACTCACATGTCACCCACATCCTAGTATGGTCAGCAGGACAAACTAGAGCGCCAAGCAACAACTAAGCCCAGAAAATTAACTTGTCTCTTTAGGCTTCATAAGGAAGGAAGGTTGCATTTTTAATAGACTCTGTCCAGAGATTTTGACACACTTTTTGCTAAATTTCACATACATGGAAAAGTGAAGATAACTAGCATAATGACTGCCTCCGTAATTAATTCCCTCACTTCAATAATTACCAACCCATAGTGATTTTACATTTTCTGTAGTCAACCCACGCCTTCCCAGTATTGGATTTTTTTAAAAATCATAGATTTCTTATTATATTGTTACTAAGGTATAAATGAGTACCATAAAATACACATGTTTAAAATGTGCATTTTTTACAGTGATGGGGAATACATGGGGATTACAATTGATGTCAAATATATGTAAATTTAAAAAATTTATATAAAAAAGTAAAATAAAAAATAAAAATAAAATGTGCATTTAATCACTTGTGATATATAAATTCATCTATGAAATTATCACTAAAATCAAGACACAAAGCGTTTTCAGCAGCCTTGAAAGTGTGCTCTGCCCTCTCTGTGACCTAGCCCTCCTCTGTCCCCAGGGAAACACTGTTCCATTGTCTGCTATAGATTGATTTGCATTTTCTAGAAATTTTATAGGTTCAACCATGTAGTATATACTCTTTATTTCATTGCTTTCACTAAACATAATAATTTTGATGTCCACCCCTGTAGTTATATTTATCAATAGATTGATGTCCCATTGTATGGATATATCACAGTTGGTTAATCCTTTCACCTAATGATATGCATTTGGGTTGTTTCCAAAGTTTAACTTAACAATGAAACTGTCCTCAGCGTTCACATACAGTGTTTATGTCTTAAATTCTCTTATATGATACCTGGCAATGCAATGGCTGGGATGTGTAGCAGCAACTTTAATTTTTAAAAAACTAAAAAATTGTTCTCTGAAGTAACGGTCCTATTTTATGTCTCAACCAACAGGGTATGAGAATTCTGGCTGTTCCACATCTCGCCAAGACTTGGTAAGTCTGTTTTCACAAGTGCATTGTAATGAAGTGTAGTTGTATCTTGATATAGTTTTACTTTGCATTTCCCTCGTGATCGGTGATGCTGAGCGTTTTCTCATATGCTTCATTCATGTATCTGCATTTTTGAAGTGTTTGTTCACATCTTTGTCTACTTTTTACTCTTTTATATTTTACTATTGTGCTAACACTGTGATTCAGAGGCTCAGAAAACACCTTTCAGACACGTGTCACCCACACACCGCCTCTGCAGGCTGGGTTTTTATCTTCCCATCATGAGCTCTAAGAGATAGTTAGATATTCTGATCCATGTCCTTTGATAAATGTGATCCAAAACATTTCTCCTGGTTGTTTCGCTTTTTGCTCCTCTAAATGGTGTCTTCCAAAGAATGAACAGTTTCCATTTGATGATGTCTTCATTATCAGTTTTGTTACAATTTGTGTTTTTTGTGTTCTAAGAAACTTTGGACTACCGCCCAAGGTCTCAGAGATGTGAAATAGTACCCGTTTTCATTGCTGTGGATTTCCAGTTGAACTCTGTTGTGGTCAGAGATCATATTGCCAGATTTTGATCTTTTGAAATGTATGAAGAATTGTGTTGTGAGTCTGTCCTCGGTGTTGGCGGATATACCCTGTACCTGGACACTTCCAGCAGCGTGTCCTATGCGGTTGCTGCTGCCGCTGACCCAGCTGTGAGGACAGGAGGGCCACGCCACTAGCTGACTGCTTTGCTCAGTGTGCGTCCAGCTGCTTCAGCACTTGCTAAGAGGAGGGTGGGTGCTAACATCTTCAGAATTGATTGTAGGATTGTCTCTTCCTTCAGTTTTTCCAGTTTTGCCTCACATGTCACAATTAGTCGATATCGGGTTTATGCATATATATGATATATATATCTTTATTGTGATTTTTATTATCTCTGATATTAGTCTTTGCTTTGGAGCTTAATTTACTTGAAATTAATATAAGCACGTTAGCCATCTTCTGACTTTTTGCTTGTTATATTTTTCCATACATTCAATTTCAGACTCTTCTCCTACCTGTGTGGGAAACGACCACATCTTAATCTTCCCAGTAGACTTGGGCGATTCTTTCTCTGTGATGCCACAGTGCCTTAAAATTCTCCAGTGAAACAATTTTTTCCAAGCTTTCAAATGGTTTATTACTATTTTTTTTTTAAATCGCTTAAACCTCATTTCCTTTACATTTTGAACTTTCAATGACTGTTTTATTTTTGTGACCATTGATTTCTTTTGTTGTTGTTGCAAAACAATTGACTTACAACATTGTGTTACTTTTGGGTGCTCAACATCACGATAGATAAATCTTTTTTGAAATTGACTTTTTAATGCTTTTTTGATTGAGGGGACATTGGATTGTCACACTCTATATAATTCAGAGGTATGGGATCTTCCCGTCAAATGTATGTTACCACACCCACCCCCAAGGCACCCATATTCCTCCTCCACAGTCCACTGTTCTCCCTCACATTTTGCTTACCACCCGCCCTTCATGCCTCAGTAGCCTGAATTATACAGCCAGATTTTTAGGGTTTAGGTTTGGTGTCATCTGACACTTTGTATTGTTTCTCTATATTCCACATATAGTGAAAACATCTAGAGTTTGTCTTTCTCCTCTGACTTCTTTCCCTCAGCATCATGCCCTCCAGTTCCACCTGTGTCGTCACAAATGGCCAGAGATCATTTGTTTTCATAGCTGAGTTGTATTCCATTGTGTGTACAAACCACATCTTCTTACTCTGCTCATCTATTCTAGGGTACTGGGATGATTCCATAACTTGGCTATTGTAAATAGTGCTACAGTGAGAAAACACCTGCGCCTGTCCCTTCAAATTAATGTTTTTTTCATTCTTTGGGTAAAGAGGAGTGGAATTGCTGGATTATGTGGTAGATCTATTTTTAATATTTTGAGAAGCCTCCATAATGTTTTCCACAGAGGCTGGACCAGTCTACATTCCCATTATCCCGTGAAAGGGTTCCCTTTCTCCACATCTTCCTCAACAGTTGAGGCCATTTTTGACATGGGCCAATATCACAGTGTATGAGATAGTAGCTTACTTTGGTTTTGATTGGCATTTCCCTGATGATGAGTGATGATGAGCATTTTTTTCATATGCTTATTGACTGCTATATATCTTCTTTGGAGAAGTGTCGATTTTGTTCTTCTGTCCAGTTTTTGATGGAGTTTCAGGGTTTTGGTTTTTTTTCATTGTTGTTGAGTTGAATGATTCCTTTGTTGATCTTGGGATATTTACCCCTTGTCAGAAGTATGACATGCAAATATTTTCTCCCATTCAGTCTTTTTGTTTTAATGACAGGTTCTTTCACTTGTAGAAGGTTTTTTTGTTTGACATAGTCCCATCTCTTTGGTTTTTTTTTTTTTTTTTTTTTTTTTTTTTTTTTTTTTTTTTACTNTTTTTTTTTTTTTTTTTTTTTTTTTTTTTGCTTTTATTTCCAACTCATAGAAGCTGAGTCCCCAGAAACATCCCTATGATAATATCATGGAATGGTTTAATCTATATTTTCTGCCATTTGTTTTATAGTTTCTAATTTTATGTGCAAGTCTAATAAATTTTGAGTTAATTTTTTTGTTCATGGTATGAGATAGTGGTCTAGTTTCATTCTTTTGCATATGGTTGTCCAGTTTAACAACACCATTTTGGGAAAAGACTCCTTTATCCAGGGTATATCCTTGCCTCCTTTGTTATAGATTAGCTGTCTGTATAGTATGCAGTTATTTCTGGGCTCTCAATTTTATTCCGTTGGTTTGTGTATATATTTTTAATCAGTCCCACACTGTTTTGATTGCTATAGCTTTGTGGTATAGGTGTGTTACGTAAGCACTCTTTTTTTTTTTTTAAAGATTTATACATACAAGCACTGGGGTACAGGCCAGAAGTGTGGGAGGGTGAGAGGATTCACCACAGAGAGTGGGGAGCAGAACAGGCAGATCAACACAAATACACTGCTGAGGGGAGCAGTGGGCACAGCAGGAGAGGTCTGCGGCACCATGTGGGTCCCCTCCCTGGCCGGCGGCAGGGATCGAACTCGTGCTGCAGTGGCTGCAGTTTGCTGCATAGTGCATTGTTTTGACCCACTGCGCCACCAGGGAGGCCCCACAGCATTTTTTTAAAAGACTATTTATTTATGCATATGAGAACTGGGGTACAGGCCAGAGGCAGGGTGTGAGAGGACCCACCAGAGACAGAGTGGGGAGCATAACAGGCAGATGAACTGAAATACACTGCTGAGGGGAGCAGCAGGCAAAGCAGGAGAGGTCTGCTGCACCATATGGGTCCCCTTCCTGGCCAGAGATCGAACTCCCTCCACAGTGGCTGCAGAAGCCCCACAGTGTGGTGCTCAACTCCTGTGCCACCAAGGAGGTCCATATTCACAGCATTTTTGAGGAAAAAGGGGAAGTAGTTCAGTGTGGAAAGTACAGAAAGAAAGATAAACTTCCCAATGGTAGGGTTGGTCCCTTGGTCTACAAAATGCATTACTGCATGATAGCTAAATTGGAATAAGTATAATACTCATTTAGTATTTCACTTATAAATTATATTTATTTACTTCTCTGGGGATTACTTTACAATCCTACTCTAATTTTATGGGGACCTTTGAGTATGCCTATAAATAGATATGCAACATTTACCTGTAACTGGTGAACTCAGTTTTGAAGCTAACAATGAAACCTTCAACCTACATGAACCAATTTATTATGTTGGATAACACCAAGCACAGGGTTAAGAGTGTGGGCTCTGAAGCTCCTCTATCTGTTTTGTATCCTGGCTCTGATACTTACCAAGGACAGATTCTTGGGCAAATTATGTAACTTCTTTGTGTTAAAAATTTCCTCTTGAACATAGAAATAATTATACTGGTTAGCTTATGAAGTTGTAATGAGAATTAAATGAGCATGAATTTTTTTTAAAAGTCTTGGAATATTTGCTGATACTCAAAAAATGACTAATGTTGTAATTATTAAATAACCAAAAACTATATTATTTCAAAAATAAGTTTAATACCGTGGCTATTTACCTTTCTATATTCAATAATGATGATGATAATGCTTTGCAATGCATCTTAGGCTCGTGCACACTTCTGCTCTCTTGGCCATGTGGGCAACAAAGTCCTGCAGGAACAGGGAGGGGGAAGAGTCTGGAGGAATTAATGCGCACAGAGAGCACGAAGAGACAAGTATGTGTATACTGTTCTTAGCACAGAGGACTTTCTTTCTGCAGCAAAAAATAAATAGCCTGTTAATTTCTCTCTGGCCCCAAGTATTTGGTAGTGTCTTTTAATAACTAGATGTTTTCTATTTTCTAACTTCAAGTGGACTTGTTAGCACATTCTATATGTCGTCATTAAGAGCGTCTCAGCAAAAGCTTTCACATTATTTGCGACAGTCTGGGCAGTTAAGAAAGAGGGCTCATGGGTTTGTTTAAAAAAAAAAAAATCTTGTTTATGTACTTGATGAGGGCTTTGTTAACTTTTTTTGAACAGTTAGCTGGAGCAATAATTATTTATTTGCCATTTATCAAAAATTGCTGATTAGCCTTCTAGCATTTCCAGATACTTTAATGACAGACAGCAGAGCAAGCAGGAAATCAACACATCTGTCTGTGCCCATGAAAATTATTTACTTGATACCAACCTTTTCATCTGGTGCTTTTTTGTTGTTGCTTTTTGCTTCCAGGCCCATCACTGAGCACAGTAGTGGACTGCGTTAAGACCCCCATGCTTGGGGGGCTGGGGTACCCCCACATGCTTGAGGAACTGGGGTCCCCCCACAGGTAGGGTCCAGCCCAAAGTCACATTCCAAGTGCAGCAAGGCAGAGGTGAGCCCAGGTTGGTCCTTCCCAGTGCATGACAACCGCCACGTCTTTTCCCCTACCCCCCACAAACTGGGGGCTTCACTTCATTTGGCCAAACCGCAGATCCACACAGGAACGTTCAGTTGAATGGTCTCCCACCACAGGTGCCCGGCCAAGGCGCCACTGCCCTCCTGGCCCCCTGCCCTTCATCCAGCCTTTGCACATACCATTCTGGCACTAGGAAGAAAGTCCACCTGAAAAGACCATGAAGAAACAAAACCAGGACAAGCAGACTTGAGAACTTTTTTCATGATTTAAATAGAGTTGGAAAAGTCTGGGCCCTTTATTTAACGTATGCATTTGTTGAAAACGTAATCTTTAGTATTTTATTTGTGCGACTTGATAGTGTTTGGTGTTTCGATGTTTCCTCTCTCTGTATATTCATTCTTCAGATGGTAGGTTTCTTAAGACTGAAGGAATCATGTGGCTCGAATATGTTACATTTCCAGATGGGAATGTGGGAGGGTTAGAGAACATGATGGACCCTGATTCCTCACACCACACTTGGCCGTGAGTGGCAAATGCGAAGCAGACTGTGGGAGCGGCGTGACCACTTCCAGTCATCAGTCAGTGGACAGTCCCCTCTCCCAGGTGGGATAATCAGTCCCTCTAGTGACCGCTGCAGAAGCCGAGGGAACAGTCCTGACTCTTGACGGGGTATTTGATAGTGCTCCGTGTATTTGTCTCTGAGGAAGAATGTGCACGTGTGTGTGTGAGAGAGAAAATGGGTCTTGAGGTTTCATTGAGTGAAGATTATTCAGAAAGCGCCTTAGAAATAGAGTCGTCGATCCCACGGTCCCAACCTGACTCAACAGCTTTGGACTAGAACATGCAAATAACATCCATGGAAGGGACTGAGAGATCACACTTCCAAAAAAAAAAAAAAAACAAGTTTGATGGGCTAGAGAGGGAAACATTAATTTCAGATGCAAAAGTGAAGTGATTGTCAGGTTGTTTTGTGGAAACAGTGCTCGGGCCTGGGGCCACAGAGATGAATAAACTGCCATCACAGAAGCGGGGACCTTGGAGTCGTGCTGCCTTTCCGGAGCACGGTGGGACACCAGGGCCCCGAGTAGTTCCCCGTAGGTTTTAGTAAAAGCACAGCGCCTGCAGAGCCTCGTCTTGGGGTGACACCGTGCTCTTCTGCAATAGTGGTACCTCCGCTTGATCAAGGTTAGGATGAATCTGAGAGCTGTAGGCAGTCTATGTGTGCAGTGCCACACAAGTAGACCCTGAATACAATAGCTGTGGGTGGACTAATGAAATGACTTGATTTTGTTGGTGCCTCATTATGCAAATGTATGCAAAATAAAGCAAAACAACATTTTGAGCCAACAACATGTTCTTCTTTTTTAAAAAAAAAGAATTAAGAGAGTGAAATCAAATCCAAGAACATGAACATCAGGGAAACATATGAATGTCACATCTGCTCTCCTTCTGGAGAAGCTTCTCGTAGGACTGAGCCATGGCAGGGGCTCTTGCTATGGAAACACAACCTGCAAATTCGAAGCAGGGCCGCTTGCCCTCATCAGAGTTCACCAGGCCTGCAGAGTGAAAGAGCAAGGTTTTTTCTGCTGGCTGACGGTCAACATCTTGATGTTTTAAACTTACTCTAAATATTAAAGGCAGGAAGAAAAAGAGCTGGTGAGCCTGTTTTCATAGCCTGGTGAGCCACTTCCCAGAAAAGTTTATGCTCCCCATTCCTGTCTTCTGGGAAAAGAGGGCTGAGAAGGACTGTTCTTCTCCATTTCTCTGCCATTTACTCTGTTACAGATTTTTAATTTACTTGGGGAAAAAAATCCTTTGAATCTTAGTCTCTTTGTTGTTAAAAAAAAAAAAGTTTAACTGCCAGTTTTACCTCATTCTTCCTAAACCAGTGGTGAAAATGATAAATCCCTTGCCCTCAGGAAGCTTCGATTCAATGCAGAAGAAAGATTAGAAGAAAGTAAGATAATCATGCAGAATGTAGAGGAGACGCAGATGGTGGGAACGGTCATATAGAACATTCAGAAAATGTGGAACTAAAGAGTGGCAGGTTTATATGAAGGAAATACAGGTGGAGGTTGTGAGGAAAGGATTTTCTGAGCAGGTGGTGTCTGACATCTGAAAGTGGAGGAGGCTGCCCTGAGAAGAATGATCACTTGGGTGTTCTAGACCACAGGCCAGGAAGCAACTGTGTGGTTTGGCTTGGTTTATTTTGCTAGCAGAGGAGTGGCACAAACTGACTTACACTTTAGGAAGATCAACCTAGGCAATTTTTTGGACAACAGATTGGGTGGGAGCAGTGCAGGGCAGGCAGGAAGGGAAGCAGGAAGAACAGTTTGGACGATGTTACTAAGGCCCATTCAGAGATTGGTGGGGAGTGGGGGAAATAGGGTATCTTAAGGGAGAGCCAGAAAGACTTGCTGGTAACGTAATGGGAGAGATTTGTAATTTTACCATCCAAAGTGGAATCCTTTCCATTGTGAAAGGTGACAGTTGTAATAATTCTGCCAGGACAGGTATAAACTGGGCCTGTCCCAGGCAAGTTAACATACATGGTATGAGGGGAAAGGGATGGAACCAAGTGTGATAAGTAGGTGAACCACAACAGGATGACATCTCGGATATTAGGGCCCCAGGCAAATATTTTTGTGGAATCTTTGTATAAAAAATTTTATTTTAAAAATAGTGTTAGGAAATGCATGGACCCAAGAGAAGTATGATTAGACAATGATTTAGAATGGTGAGTGCAAAAATGCCTCATTGTCCCTAAGTGTTATGTAGATTCTTTTATGGGGTTGAGGGAGCATCTCCTAGTGTCTTGTATTGTCAAATGTGTCACCTCTGCCTATGTTTTTATCTTCTGCTAAATCGATTTTCTAGAGCTGTCACAACAAATTATCACAAATTGAGAGGTTTAATACAACGGACATTTATTCTCTCATAACTCTGGAGGGTGGAACTCTGAAGTCAAGGGTGAGACAGGGCCGTGCACCCTCTGAAAGCTCAGGAAAGATTCTTTGCTTGCCTCCCCCAGCTCCTGGTGGCTCATAGGAATCCCTCCCATTCCTTGAACTACAGCTGGACCACAAGAGGTCAGGATGCTGGGAGAGGACATATAAGCAAGACAGTCAAGGAGTTTTGTTAAAGTAGGAAATCTTGGACAATAAAATATTTTAGACATAAGACAACGTAGCAGCTGGAGTAGGGCATGGGGCTAACAGAATAATGTAAAGACAGAACATTTTAACAGCATATTTATTTGAATTTAGATGGGAAGGAGTGAGTGGAAAGGGAAAAACCAAAAGAGGAGAAAGTAAAAGGAGGGTTTCATCACCTTTGTTTCACATACTATAGTCAGGGAAGGAGGTATCCAGAGTATAGGGGAAAGGTTTGCTTTGGAGAAGCGCAGTTATTGTTCAACCAGTTAATAAGAGAGACTGGTGGGCTATTGGCAAGATGTACATAAATGCATGGTGGGGAATGGTGTAACCCTCCTTTGAGTCTATTCATTTCTCACTGAAACAGGAAGTGGGGTGAGGAGGAGCTGCTGGATATTTGAAGAGAAGTTGTGAAATATATCACTGAGGGGAAGAACAAACTAGAAAAAGCTAATTGTATTGCTGAGATTTATAGTTGCAAATGTGAAGCAAGGCCAGCCTGCCTGGTTCTCACTGCTCATAAGATTTTTTTGGTGGTGTTTCCCTCTGAGGGAAGGTTTAGCTGGTCTGGTGCAACCCTGGAGTAGGAAGAGGAGGGGTTTTCACTGGGATTTGGGTTTTGCTGTGGGAATATCATGTAGGAAGAAAGGAGAGAGGGACTGGTGGGCATTTGTGAATAGTGATTATGAGTAGTGATGACGGAGCTGGCTCAACATATCCACCTAAGTCAATAAGGAGCAAAGGGCACGTTGGAATGGAGTGATGGATGGGAAATAAACTAAACAGTGGGATCAGTGAACAAAGATGACATGGGGTGAGCATGCCGGGATCTTCGTCCATGACTTTCCTCCAGCCTTCCCTCCACCGCTTAGGAACAGTCTGTCAAACTCTTTGCCACTCCCTGAGAGAGATCAGGCCATGAGATCAGCCAATGAAGTGCATGCTTGTGTGTGCTTGGTTTGCTTTGCTCTCTTTTAGAACACTTCACTCCATTTTGATCGAGCCTCTCTTGCCTTCTGCCCATCACGTCTTCCGTGGCATGTCTCTAGCAGTGACCACATTGTCTGTACTGAGTTTTAATTTCCTTTAGTTGGTTTCTCTAATTAAAACATGCCTCTTATGAGAATAGAGACCATATATTATTCATATTTATATCTCTGGTTCAAAGCTGAACCAAAACAATTACCTACATCCCCGTGTTTCTGGCAGAAATGAATGTTTGAGGGACTGCAATATAGACAGCAAAAGAGCTGCTTCTCAGAGTTAGTTCCTGTCCATGCTCACCCCATTCCCATTCCAATAGTCTTGTGAGTTCAAGAATTCAAGTTCTAATAGTCTTGTGAGTTCTTGCTATTTATTTGAGTCAAATATTTTAAGAATACTTTTATGTCATTTCCTTAATCATTTTTCTGTACTATTCATTTCACATTAGCATTATCATTTAAATAGAAACACAAAAAAAAATGTAGGACTAAGATCCTTTGACTGGATCCATAGTTTTGTACAAAGAGGAAAAAGAAACTTCTTTATGCAAGGAGACATAGAAACTTCTACGTCATATTTTTGTAGGCAGGTTGATGAGTTAGTAAGAATTTTGTGATAAAAAGTTCAAAGACTAAATTTCATGAAAAATTTTTTACTTCACTCTTTCATATGTATCATCCAAAATTCCATCCAAATTTGTCTATAGTGTTGAGGGAATATGAATGGATTGCATCAACTCTCAACCCTTCTAGAAAATAACTCTCAATGACCAAACTCTAGTAACTTGGATTTCTCTTGTCAAGGGCAAGATTAATAGTTAAAGATCAATAAAAACTTTCTCTTTGTTTCCCTGAAGTTTATTTTTGAATCCTGTCAGTAATAAGTAGAAAAAATACGACAGAGTATCTTCCTTAACGATTTGGGTTATTGAGGTGATAGATTGCGTGGATAACTTGAGACAGCATTCACTTTGAAACTCTGGTTAATTAAAAGTAGCCTTTAAAGATGGAAATGGTGGGCCTCCCTGGTGGCACTGTGGGTTGAGCAGACCACAGCCACTGCAGCACGAGTTCGATCCCTGCCCCTGCCAGGGAGGGGACCCACATGGTGTAGCAGACCTCTCCTGCCTTGCCTGCTGCTGCCCTCAGCAGTGTGTTTTGGTTGATCTGCCTGTTAGAAAAAAAAAAAAAAGATGGAAACGGTACATGAGCCAGAGACACTACTAGCCAAAAGTTTCTTGGGACAAAGATGGAAAATGGGAGGTAAATAACTAAGTGTAACTTGTAATTGTGTTTGTAATGAATATGTAGGTCAGAGCTCACAGAGCAAAGATGACTAAAACAGGTTCTGCCCACAGGAAAAACAAATTCTAAGCCCTCGTTTAGGATTGATTTTTAAACACTTGACAATGCCAGACACACTGCAACCAATTAATTTTAGCAATTCCATATGGTTTATGTGTCATATTTACTCTAGTAAAATAGAAACATGGAACTGTAGAGGATACTATTATTTTGTCATTTAATGATAAGAGTGAAATTAACCTAAAATTATGCAAAGAGCATGAAATTCAGAAATACTATTTGATAATTGGCCCTAGTGTCATAGAAATAAAAAGGGCAATATCAGTAGTGATAATAAAACAATAATGTGCTAGAAAAAAAATCACCTTCCATAAAATAGACTTGTACTTCATTCCTTACAAGAATAGAGATGAACTTACTTTTATTCTTATTCCTGTTGAAATTAGCCAGGTGTGAGAACTTTCTTGAGATATAAATGCATTAATTAAAAATGTTTGCTAATTAGCCTATACCTTCTACTGTGCCAAAAATAAAGACTGGCCACTCTGAAAATGCTTGAAAGCTTTGGAGAAAACTATATTCAGAGGGATGCAATTAACAATCAAAATTTATTAAAGTTGATAATACTTAAATGAAAGTAGAATTTCTTAATTGCAACTTTAACATATATGAAGATGTCCTGAAGAGCCAATTTTTTGGGGGGGGAGTGGGGTGGGAATTCTGTTTCTCTGACAAGGTACAGGCATGTGCTTTTGACCATGAGCTGGTTAAAGACATTGAAGCCTTGCATCAAAGTTACTCTCTTTTTTGGAACTCTCCTGAGCAGTTTAGAAATGCTATCACAGCACATTAAATGTTATTATACTGATTATTTATCACACGGTTAATTACGCTTAATGCAAAGTGAGAGTTTACTGCAACTGATTAGAATTGGATATATTTGGCTGCAGTTAGGATTCGTAATGTTGCAAAGCTTATATTTTAGCTTGGTCTGTGAAATGGAAAAGCTTTGGTAATAGATTTATAACAATAATTAGGTCATGGCTTTACTGCTAAAAGTGTTGCATTTAAGCAATTTTATATGTATATATATCTCAAGAGTGAACACACACACACACATATTTATCTGCAAATCATGGAGCCAGAGACACACTAAATTGCTGAAGCAAATTGGTTTTCTTTTGCTCCCTGATTTTTGTTTCATTGTTTTGAAGACTTGTGGAGATCACTGAAGTGAGAGGTGTGACGAGAAGTCTTTATATATAATCAAAACTGCAAGACCAGTTGACACTGTTAATAGACTTAACACCAAATTTAGATGTTTTTCATTTGTCTGGATATCTACCTTAAAATTCACACAATGCTGTACTTTTGGGGTTGTAATTTTTTGTACATCATTTAAATTAGATTTAATGTTTTCACTTCATATATATTTAAGTGCTTAAATTGTGTCACAGAATTTTGTCCTTTACCCCTCCTGTTTAGCATGTTGATATTTGACTTGGATAGAGGAAAAGAAAGTTGAGAGCTGGGATGAGTAAGTAATGTTTAAACAGGCAAAATAAGTAATGTAAAAATCTAACCAGGCAGGAATCAATGCTTTGTAATGTAATGCAAATCAATACAGCATCCAGTAGTCTAAAATTAACAAAATATAACAGAGAGGTATTAACTTTGTATGAAAATGTCAAAAATACATTTGGGTTTTAGTCACCACAAGTGTAAGAACAGTTAACTGGTGCTCACGCGAGAAACAAAAACACAGGATCCGATGAAGCCGAATGAAAAACAAACCCTGTGCTGTTGGGGCTACCAGATGGGGAAGTAGGGACAAAGTGTGGAGGGGTCCCAATGGGCCATGGGGGAGGACAGAAGTGTGTTGGTGGTAGGTGTGGTGCTTACACATCTGAAGGGTGTGATCCAGTACCTCTAAATCTTGCACAGTGTTAGAAACCAAGGTTATTTCAGTAAAACTAATAAAAATAAAATAAGAGGATGACGCTCAGGCTAAGGACGGCTACATGAGGCCCATGGCGTAGTGATCTCTCAGGGCCTGTTAGGGGCAGCCCAATCTGGACCCCATAGAGGTGAGGGGAGGAGGGGCTGGGAGTGATTCAGGGGTGGTTCAAGTGAGTCTGGGTAGATGAGGGAGGGATTGGTAAGACCCCCATCTCAGAGAGCTTCTCAGCAGGTTTGCAGTCTGAAGAGAGAAGTCTTAAAACTGATGCTTTGCTAACAGCTTGCAGGCAGCATGTTGTGTGAGTGATGGTTGGGGAAGAGGTACCTGCTAGAACAATTGCTTTTGAGAAGTACCTACCTGTAAATACACAAAGCAGAGCAAATATTATCAAAGCAACAGAGCAAGTGTTCTCCAGCCTAGCCTTTAGGAAGTCCATTAGCATCAGGCGTCTCTATCAACATCCCTTTTCTCCCCATGTCAAGTCCTTATCTCAAACCTGTTGCTTACGATACCCTTCTGCCACTCTCTGGTGTGGGCTCAATCATCTCTTGACAGAATCACCATCACACCTCCTAATGGACCCCTTTAATGTGTTCCCCACCCTGCAGCCTAAGTGCATTTTTTAAATTTAACTGAGGTAATATTGGGGCACCCCCATCAGATATTGACACCGTAGCACACCCAATCCTACCACCATAGACCATTGTGCCTCCTTCCCTCTTCATTCTTTCCCTTTCCCCACTCCCCACCCCATGGTGTCTCAGTTCTGTATCAGCATCGGGGTTAGTTGGTCAGCTTGTCTTCATCTACTCATTCATTTGGTTGCTTTATATTCCACATGTTAATGATACTCTCTGTTATTTCTTCCTCCTTCTGACTTATTTCACTGAGCATTATCCTTTCAAGTGCCATCCATGAGTCTGCCTTTTTTCAGCACTGAGTAGACTCCACTGTGCAGATGCACCACATCGTCTTGAGCCAGTCACCTGCTCTGGGGCGCTTAGATTGCTTCCAGTTTAGCTTTAGCTGTAGTACGTAGTGCTGCATAAAGACGGGCATCTTCAATCTCAAAGAGCTTCAGTGACTTCCATTCTCTCGTAGGGTAAAGACTGAAGTGGCTGACATAGCCTCCAAGACCTGGTGTGCCTGGCCCTTCTCACTTCTCTCATCAAGGCTACATTCTTTTTCATTCACTGCCCCCTGTAATGTGTGGAATAAGTTACTAGGGGGCAGCACAGGTGAAACTCAAGTAGGGGAGTTGGAGTTGGAGAGACTTGGCGAGAGGAAGACCTTACACCGCAGTGGGACTGTGAGGAGAGAGAGTGTGTGACTATACGCTGAGCTGACAGGAACAGAAGGGACCAGCAGTACCATGGCAACCTGGAGCAGGGGATTCCTTCAGGGTTTGGCCCTTCAGTAAGGCTCATTTGGGTTGCAGCAGCTTTTGACCATTATAGGTTGAAAGTTCTGTGAGGCCCTGCCTGTTCCCAAGGATGAAGGAATTCCTCTCTGACCCTCGTGATGACCCATAGAGCAAGACTGACAGGAAGTCCTTGGTGAATTTCCATCAAACTGGAATTCAGTAACCAAAGCTCTTTATGGTGGCCTTCAATTAAGTGGTAGCAGAATCATAAATTCAGTGTTATTTTTGGAGAGCTGTAGATGAACAATATTTATTCACCAAGCTTGGAAACAAAGTATAGGATTGAGGTTATCTGTCAAAGGATAAGTGGGCAGGTTTCTATTTTAACTTGCTGCTGTCACAGAAGGTGCTGGACATCTCAGTGATTTAATAAAATAAGAATAGATTTCTTACGTAAAAGTCCACATCAGCTACTTGTAGATGTCTTTCCACGATGATTCAGAGTCTTGTATTTGGTCCTGTATCTCGTCCATCTCTCTTTAAACCTAGAGCCATACAATTACTGCCAGTGGATGGGGAAGGAGTAGTGTGGAAGGCACACCTACTACCAGTTCAGCCTGGAAGGGGTTAAATTTAATTGTTGATGAACTTGTTCAATTACTCTAAAAACAGGTGAACCCTGTGGTCAGAAGGGAGAGGCTGCTAGAATTTCACCCTATAACAAAATTGGCTTCATACAATTTTACCTGCTAGCTAGCTAAGCCTTCCTTTTTCCTCAAGGTGGCAAGACTTGAGATATGCCTTATGTTCTCTGTTTGACCCGTCAGTGACCACACAACATGTGTAACTATCACACACATAATTCAGGGATCTGGTGGGCTATAGTTTGCAAATATGGATACTGCATGGTAAGAAATGTTCACTCTATAATCTTATTTTTGCTTACATGTGAAAGAAGACTGTTTATTTCTGTAATCTACTGAAGATGACAGAGTAGTAATTATCATTCAAGATTGAAGTAGAAGTTAGGAGTACATAGGAGGGAGTGGTATATTCTGTACAGTAAGAACTTTTTTTTAATGCAGGAGGCCAGGGCAGAGAGAGCGCCTAGAGGGAAGGTCGTGGCAGAACCTACTAGCTCCTTCTCTGACCTGCACTGTTCCTTCCTACTACAGCCTGCCCAGTGTATTAAAAACTTCGAGAAAGACAGCACAAAGGGCAGCTGGCCTGTCTTTTTTTTTTCTTCTTTTTCCTTTATATATATTTGACATCTATTGTAATCCCCATGTATTCCCCATCACCATATCACCAGTGCACCATCACCTCAGTCCCCTGTGCTCCCATCTTTCCTCAACCCTCCCCCTCCCCACCAAGTGTCACCAATTTGTCCTTGTCTTTTCATTTTTGTTGTGTTTTTATTATTATTATTATTGTTCTTATTCTTTTCCTTGATCCTTATTTGGTTCCCTTATATTCCTCCTAGGGGAGGAACCATCTGGTATTTTTCTTTTGCCTTCTGACTTGCTTCGCTGAGCATAATCCTTTCCAGTTCCATCCATGTTCCTATGAATGCGTCTAGTTTTTCATATTTGATTGCGGAGTAGTATTCCATCGTGTATATGTACCACAGCTTCCCAATCCACTCATCTGTTTTGGGTCATTTAGGTTGTTTCCAGGTCTTCCCTATTGTAAAGAGTGCTGCTATAAACATAGAGGTGCAGGTATTCTTTTGAATCAGCGTATTTGTGTCTTTTGAGTCTGTTCCTAGGCGTGGGATTGCTGGATCCTATGGAAGTTCCATTCTTAGTAGACT
>JAGFMF010011760.1:6092864-6103447 GCA_019455555.1 Galemys pyrenaicus | reverse complement strand
CACATCCTCGCCAACATTTGTTGTTGCTACTTTTTTTGATGTGTGCCATTCTTACTGGTGTGAAGTGGTATCTCATAGTGGTTTTGATTTGCATTTCTCCGATGACAAGAGAAGTTGAGCATTTTTTCATATGCCTGTTGGCCATTTGCATGTCCTCTTTGAAGAATTACCTTTTTAGCTCTTTTGCCCATTTTTTGATTGGATTGTTCCCTTTGTTTCTGTTTAGTCTGGTTAGTTCTTTGTGGATCTGTTTGATAAGTCCCGGTCAGTAGTGTTGTGTGCAAAGATTTTCTCCCAGTTGGTGAGTTGTTGCTTTGTTTTGGTTAGTGTGTCCTTTGCTGTACAGAAGCTTTTAAGTTTGCTGTAGTCCCACCTGTTTATCCTCTCCTTCACTATCTTTGCTTTAGATGTTGTATCTCTCAAGATGTCATTGATGTGTATGTCATGTAGGGTTTTGCCTGCTTTTTCTTCAATATATTTTATGGTTTCAGGTCTTATGTCTAATTCCTTAACCCATTTTGAGTTGATTTTTGTGCATGGTGAAAGGCAGTATTCTAGTTTCATTCTTTTGCTAGTAGCAGTCCAGTTTGCCCAGCACCACTTATTGAACAAGCTTACTTTATTCCATTGCCTGTTCTTTGCTCCTTTGTCAAAGATTAGTTCATAAGTTTGTGGGTTTATTTCTGGGCTTTCTATTCTATTCCATTGGTCTATAATTGAAACAAAAAAAATTAAATACTTGGGAATAAATCTAACAAAAGAGGTGAAGGACCTTTACATAGGAAATTACAAAACATTGCTAAAAGAAATAGAAGGAGATGCAAAGAAATAGAAAAACCATCCCTAGCTCATGGATTGGAAGAATTAATAATATCAAAATGGCCATCCTACCAAAAGCAATCTACAGATTCAATACTATTCCAATAAAAATTTCAATGTCATTCTTCAAAGAAATAGAAAAAATATTGATGAAATTCATATGGGGACACAAAGAAACCTCGAATAGCCAAAGCTCTCCTAACGGAAAAAAAAGGGAAGTGGAAGGATCACACTTCCAGACTTCAAACTTTACTACAAAGCCACAATAATAAAAATTGCATGGTATTGGAACAAAAACAGACACATAGACCAATGGCCTGTCTTTGATGTTGTTTGCATTCTTCGTGTTTGAACTGTTGGAGGAAGGGAGTGGTGCAATAAATATCCTAAAGAGAAGCAAATTAACTTTCTGGCACTCTACAGTTTTGGGGGTAGGAGACAGGGAGGGAGAAGAGTATTGCTCTGAGGAAAAGTTATGGAATACTGATTCATGAATTGGAATTCTTTTCAAGTCCTGTGTACCTGTCTGGGTGACATTTTACTGACTGGTGCAGGTTAACATCAAGTTCTTCTCAGCTGGTTTCCCTGAACTGGAAGCAGGTGAAAGAGTCTTGCCTTACTGTTGGGATCTGCTTTCACCCAGTCTGGTGGAGGTTGTGAATCAGCTATAAGATATATGGGTGGCTGGGGCCTCCCTGGTAGAGCATCGGGTTGAGCACCACACTGTGAAACATCCAGGGCACAGCAGTGCGAGTTCGATCCCCGGCCAGGGAAGGGACCTACGTGGTGCAGCAGACTTCTCCCTCCCCTACTGCTCCCCTCAGTAGTGTGTTTCAGTCAATCTGCCTGTTCTGCTCTCCACTCTGTCTCCGGTGAATCCTCTCACCTCCTATGACTCTGGCCTGTGCCCCAGTTCTTGTATGCCTAAAACATAAATCTTTAAAAAAAAAAAAAGATATATGGGGTGGACAAAACAGGATTATCCCAGAGATGTAAAAATCACATGAGGCTGTGACATCAGGATGTGTGAATCCAAAGGTTATATTTCTTTTGATCCATGGTCTTTCTGCTGAGGGTGGGCCAGAGATGTACGTACTCTGAGGGTACGTACTCAGAATGTAGATCTGGAACAAGTAGTGAGAATTGCTAGTAGGCACAGTTATGTAAATCTTAATGACAGCAACAACCAAAAAAACCGAAACACTGAAAGATATGAGAGACTGGAAAAAGCCATCTTGTATTTTGGCGTTCTCTGCCACACTGCATTGTGATCGGCAGTTAAGTATTTGCATTAGAACTTCAACTAGATGATATCTAAGAAAATTGGCCAGATCATATGTAAAATAGAATGTTGGCTTACAATCTGAAGTGATCATTCCAAGAAACCAGTTGATTCTCTTCAATAATCAGTCCAGAAAGCCTGCTGTCTGTCATTGTTGTGGGAAATCAGGCAACTATCTCTAGCAATAATTACTCCTGTAACGACCCACCCCAAGCAGCTCAAATTTGACCTATAATGGGCAGTTGCCAAACTTCTATGTCCTCTTCCAAGTTTCTCTGGACCAACCAGGAAAACTAAACAAGTACCCCTATCCAATCACTTAGGGAGTCCTGCTTCTAGTTAGCCTACCAGCAGCTTCCAGAGAAGAGAAACTAAGACTCAGATTAGGTCCACCGAAGCCTCTTTATTTTTCTTTTTGCAGTAACACTGCATTGTGACACTATGTAAGTTGCAATTTTGTACATTAAGTTGACCCCTCATAATGGCTCCCACCTTTTACTGTTTTAGCCTCACTTTCATTCTAGCCTATTTTTAATCAGCGTTCCAGGTATACCCCCTCTCTCTTTCATGCAAAGGTGTACTGTCCACATGGCAAGTGACTCATGGAACTGAGTGTCCTGCAGGCCTGAAGGGCATTTCAGATATTCAAGACTTGACAAGAAAAAAAGAGATTGCAAAATTTCTCATTAATAATTTTTTAGGTATTGAGGCCTCCCTGGTGGTGCAAGCAGTTGAGTGCCACACTGTGGGACTTCTGCAGCCACTGCAGTGTGAGTTTGATCCCCAATCAGGGAGGTGACCCACATGGCACAGCAGACCTCTCCTGCCTCGCCTACTGCCCCCCTCAGCAGTGTGCTTCAGTGGCTCTGCCTGTTCTGCTCCCCACTCTGTCTCTGGTGAATCCTCTCAACCCCCCGCAACTCTGGCCTGTACCCCAGTTCTTGTATGCATAAATATACCTTTTTAAAAGTAAAATAATTTTTAGGTATTGAACACATGTTGCTATATTTTGTTAAATATAGCTAAAAATATATTAAGGTGATGTTACCTAGTTCTTTATACTTTATTTTAAATGTAGCTACTGGGAAAAATAAAAATCCACATTTGGCCTCACCCACGGTTCTCACCATAGTTCTGCTGGAGGGTGCTGTTAGGGACAGTTGTGATGGTGCAGTTTTCAAAGTTGTGTAAATTGTTGCATGGTATTTGCAGGCAGCTGGTGGTTAATATTTGCTGAAATTGAGACAGTAGATCGAGAGCTTGGTGAAAGTAAACAAGTGAGTGAATGACAAGTAGCTCAAAGAGTTTGCTTAAATTCATAGGGTTAACTTTGCTACCAGCTCCTCAAGAATCTGTGTATCATTAGACTCAACAAAGACCTAGACGCAGAAGCTTTATTGCAAATAAATGTGTGTGATTTGTTGGAAATTCTTAAGATGGCTAAGAAGTATTTACTGGGATCTACCAGATGTGAAGTCCTGTTTTAAGCATCAGTGACATAAAAATAATTCCAGCAATAGTCTGTACCCAGCCTCCAGGAGCTAAGGTGAAGGCAGACAGGTAGATAAGTAATTGTTGTCCCTTCAGATACGGAGGCAGACTCGATGGCCTTCGCTGTAATGGCATGTATAGACCATGCTGGAGTCGTCAGGCTGAGCTCAATTAGCTGAGAACTCAGTCATGTGAATTGGAGGTGACAGCCTCACAAGGTTGTCCCGAAGTTCCTGCTGTTTGTTTTGCTTGGAACAGTTCCACAGGTGGCAGGCCTGAAACAGAAGGCAGCTCTGGAATCATTATCTGTGAGCGTTTACAACTAACTGTTTATCGCCCTCACTTGTGGTGACAGAAAATGTGCTAAGTGTGGATGACCAAGTGTATCCATTTTAAGCACTGGCCGAACTAACTGCTAACAACAGGAAAACAAGCACCCGAGGATGCGCCAGGCATGCCCTCTGCAGGCTTTGCGTCACTCTGTGTGGCAGAAGACCCAAAGCTCAGGCTATGGCAGAGGCAGCCACATGTGAGCGGCCGTCTGCTGGCGGCGAGCGCACTGGCCGCAGCGCCCCCGTCTGGTTTCCTAGCAGCGAAGGTGAGGTCCTCTTTGTGTACCCTGCAACGCCTCCACGTTATCTGGTTCAGTTCCATGCGCTTTCTAAATGTGACCTCTCGTGACATTTCCAAAGCAGCGTGTCAGGAACTTGCTCATGTGATGCTCACAGGAGTCACACGGCCTTGTGCCTGCCCGCCTCATCGTGGGCACCTGGCAGAGAAACACTCTCTCCCCTCAGACACGAAACAGGCCTGGACCTCTCGCCCCGAGAAGCACCTCTGAGGCCTGTTGCGGTGTCCCGGAGAATCTTACATTGCCTGAACTATGCTAAGTGTTCCTTCCTTGCATTTCTAGGTCTTGAATTATGATCCCGTACATAGAGGGAGAGTCTAGGTATGGGGAAGGAGCTTATTGGCGTCAGTGATTCATAGACACACTATATCATTTTAATTCAAGAAGTGTTTTTATTGCCAAGGATATGCTTTTCCACATTACTCAGGAAATCCTGAGAAAATTCTATAAAAGAATTCTGTTATCATTATCTTCCCTACTTAACAGACGAAGAAACTGAGACTGACACACAGGGAATAACCACCCACTGTTGCCCAGGTAAGCTGGCACTTTCTAACATGATCTAGACTTGAAGTAGCGGAAGCCTTTCCCGTGCGCCAGGTAAGCACTCGCCGACTGCAGGTGAGAAAGGGTTTGTTAGATCGACCTTGACTCCTGTCCACTCTTTGCTTCATTTTCCTTAGTGACCTGAATGTCATCTAACTTCGCAGACCCCTTAAAGGAGAGGAAGTAGGTCACACACACACACCCTGCTTGCTGAACCTGACAGAATCTTCTGTAGCGGTTTCTCGTTTTCAACACTGAGATACTGACACATGCCAAAATGAGATACTGTGAAAGCGTGTGCCAAGCAGATCAGATTTCCCTAGAAAGCAAGCAACAGCCACCAAATCTTACAAATTCTCAGTGACCAGAATGGCTGCAAATAGTTGGCCTCGCTTTTGGCAGTTTTCCAGATTCTCAGCTTCTATTTTAGGCCCTTTTTGGAGCTGGCTTAGTTGTCCCAACCAACTGATAACCATGTCTTCCCATCTTTGTGCATCTTTTTCTCATGGGAAAGTAACGTGCCCCTCAGATGTTACTAGTTAACAAGGGTTTACAAGTAGAGTTTGCAATTAACTGTTAAAAATCACGGAACCAAAAGTCATTAAACACTTCAATAAACATTTATTACATTTTTCAAAATTAACATTGCGATGATAAGTCTCTGGGGAATAGGGACATACATATGTATAAATACATGTGTGTGTATATATATATATGTATACACATCATGGCTCCCGCCTTCAAGTAGGTCAACAAATTGTGGGGAGATAAGAAAAATGCTACATTAAAGACACATAGCTGAGAGGCAGGTTGAGGGGGTTCATCAAAGACTTCAGAGATATCCTCTAGATCACATTTGAAAGATGACAGGAACATTCTAGATGGAGAGAACGGACAAAAGTGCTGAGTGTGCACCTGGATAGAAAACGCAAAGGAACAAAATTCTAAAGACTTCCTGGTAACCTCTGTCCCAAGAAGGAGCTCAGTTTTTGTTCTTTCTCAAGACTGTTTTTGGTGAGCAAAATGGATGATGAAAATATTTTACAGTATTTTATTGGAATGTTATGTTGCTAAATTTGTTTCTTGGTAAACATCACCAATACATAGTTATGGAGGACACATAATTCACATTCAAAAATGGGACTTGGCCTTCATGCCGCATTCTTTATGATGCGGCAATCAAAGTCACCAACATAGTTCCAGATAGCCTGTAGAGAAAGAAAAGGGAAACTGATTAGAAACTGATGCCACCGCCCTGACAAGTCCTAGCACCCCCAAGTCCTGGCACTGTCTCAGAAGGGAAGTCAGAGGAGGAAGACTTACGGGGCCTTGACATCTTGACCTATTCTTTTTTTGTTATTAAGTAATCTAGTTTTCTTCCAGCCTTTGCTTGCTTTTCTTGGTGTCGTCCCCTAGGATTTCCATCACCCATGTCCACAGTCCCTTGTGCTCCTCCTGTCGCCACCCTCTCCCCTCCCTAATGTCTGATTGTAGTTGTCTGTAGGTCAACAAATCAAGAATGAACATTCTTTTTTTTTTTTAAGATTTATTTATTTATGCATACAAGAGCTGGGGTACAGGCTGGAGTCACGGGAGGTGAGAGGAATCACCAGAGTGGGGAGCAGAACAGGCAGATTGACTGAAACACACTGCTGAGGGGAGCAGTGGGCGAGGCAGGAGAGGTCTGCTACGCCATGTGGGTCCCTTCCCTGGCCGGAGGCAGGGATCGAACTCGTGCTGCAGTGGTTGCGGTTTGCTTCATAGTGCGTTGCTTAACCCGCTGCGCCACCAGGGAGGCCCCAAGAATGAACATTCTTTAAGGGAAAATCAGGAACTGGTTAGTCTACAAAAATAGAAAACAGTGAAGAAGAATGTCCGAGTGCTTACCAAATCACAAAAGAGTTTAGCAAGTTATCTATGTACCACAAATACAAAGAACTTGCACTATCTCTAATTTCTCATCATTAGGAGCTAGTAAAATCTTTGAAGAGCTGAACTAAGAATTTTTAGTGCACTCATCTATTTTAGGTTTTTTTCTTTCGTCTCCCAGGTTTTGCTTATTACTGTTCTAGTTGTATGTTGCTGCTTTGGCTTCAACAAGGCTAAGACAGTCGTTTCTTTGAATCTATAAACCAAGGTGTTTATAGATTTCTTCATCTTCAATATGTAGAGGTGCCCATTTTTCAATTTCCAAATTCCCTTCCTGAATAGGAGAGCATTATGATGGTTCCAGTTGAGATCTCTGGTTCAACTGCTGGAAATGGGATGAGTTGTCATACTGTTGTATCATTTTAATTTACTTATACATTATATATCGTACTGTCAATGCTTATTATCTGTCACCTAGACCTGACTCAATAGTGTTTAAAACACCTATTCAGCGAAGAACTCTGCAATTGGGCTAGATTAGAAGTTGCTAGTCCAGTAGTTTTCAGGTTTGTCTATAAATTTGGGTCATGTCAATAGGTGTGAAAAATCCTGGAGATTACCAGTAAATATATACTTATTTTTTTAAAAAGCCTAGTGGTTGTAAACAAGCTTCTTGTCGCAGTGTGCAGTGTATATGCTCTTTGGATGGAGGAGTTTCAGGCTAACTTTCATCTGCAATAGAATTCCTCATAAGTAGCAGGGGGACATCATGAAATCGGAACGTCTCATGTACATTAAAATCTACTTGGAATTCATTTTCATAATGTTATTTGAATTGTTACTTAATAATTGACAATTATGAAAAATAGCTTTAAACTCTTAACAGAAGTCTATCCTCTTTTGCCCACATGACATTGAGATAGCATCTACATGGCATGAGATGCACAGCTCTTCAATGTACCGTTGTACTGATAGGTAGGAAGAGCAACGGGAAAGCTCTCTGAGGAGAGAGGGGTCCCCAACTGAGTGAGGTGGCAAGAAGTAGGCGCTTATTGGGTATGTGGTGGTTTTCTGTGTAATCTCTTGCTGATTAGCTGGGCCTCTGAGGGCCGCCTAGGCTACTGAGTTTGCCCATGTTACCTGGTCTACCTTTCTGAAGCTGCCTTTGGTCTGTTGCTTTAGCATTATGTTGGACATTCTGCTCTTTACTGGGTTGGTAGGGAGAAGGGGACACTTCCTGGCCTGCCATAGTTCTCCAGTCAGACTAATAAGTAGACTTGGGTTCCTGGGGCACCCTGTTCCAAACTGAGTGACTATACCCATTTCCTAACTTCACCCTTTAGTACCAACTTTGGGGACTGTTTTACTTTAGCTTGGCCAAAGGCACTGCCATGTGTTCTGCTTAACCTGTGATACACCCCTTTCAGAAAACACCAGTTGTCTCCTTTGAAATAATTACTGGATAGGGCTTCTCTGGTGGCCTAGGGGTTAAGTCTCAGTGCTCTCACCCCTACAGCCCGAGTTCGCACCCCAGTCAGGGAGTTAACGCGTGTATGGTGCAGCAGGCCTCTTCTGTCTCACCCGCTGCTCCCCATTCTCTAGTCTACACCCCAGTTCTTCTACACAGTAATTACCAGAAGGCCTATGCACATGGTGCTAAAGTTAAAGATGCAGAATCATGTTTCTCATTTAAAAAGGACCCTGACTTGGTGTACCTCTCATCCCACAGGAGCGCTGCCACTGAAACCTGAAATCCTCAAGACTTCCAGGATCACAAGCAGATAAGTGGGTAGGTAAAAAACTCCCTCCTCAAGCAAGACACTGGACCAGGTCTGCTCAGCTACCAAGTCAGTACTAGGCACGGAGGCTGCCTCTACTAAGCACAGCAAGGATATTAATGTGGAGTTGAGGATGGGACAGGGAGGAGAAGGAAGGAATACAGTGGACTAGAGAGGAAAGATTGGAGATGAGGGGCCTATAATGGTGAGGCGAGTTCAAGATGGAGAGGGGAAGAATGAAATGAGGGAAGTGGAGAATTACAGAAAGGAGAAAAGAATGGACTGGTATGTAATGGAGGGGGATAGAGAGCAATGGATCTGAGAAGAGATGACTGAACAAACCCTGGAGGACAGAAATGCAGAGGAGGGGTTGAAGAGGATGGAGAGAAGCAGTGAGAAGGCTAGAAAGCATCTAATGGAATGGACTGTTGGGGTAGAACAGAGAGGAAAAAGTAGGAGTGCAGAAAAGAGTTATAAAGTGATAAAGGAAGGAATAGAATAGAGGAGGGAAAATTAAAAGGAAGGAATACAATGGTGTAGAGAGGAAGGGACTGAATGTAGTTGAGGGAAGTGTAATGAAGAAGAGAATTTAGGAAAGATTGGAGAGGCAGTGAGGAGAAGTATGTAGATGTGGGGGGGAGGACTAGATAGGAATAGAGTGGGGACAGGATAGAATAGAGGAAACTAACATACAGAAGAGAAGAATGGAATGCAATGCAGAGGAAAAGAATGAGAAAGAGGAATGGAGAGGTGCTGTAGGAAAATAGAAAGCAAAGACTTGAGAGTGGGGATGGAATGGATAGAGAAGGAATGTAGAAAAGAGTTGAGGAATGGAATACAGAGGTGAAAAAAATGAGAGAGGAATACAGTGGAGTTCAGATGAATGGAATGGAGAAGGGAGAGCAAAATGAAAATGAGTGGAGAGGAGGAGAATGTAATGAAGAAGAATGTTTAAGATGGAGAAGAGATAGAAGATGAAGAGAACAAATGCAGTTCAGATGAACGGAGGAGTGAAATGGAAAACAGAGGAGAGGACTAAGGAAAGAATGGAAAGGAAGGAGGAGAAATGTGATAGTAGGAGAGAGAAGAGGAGTTTGAGGGGAGGGAGAGATAAGAGGTATGCAGAGTAGAAGTAAGGAATGAGCTCAGAGGAAAGGAATGGAGATAAGAGTTGAGTTTTGGAGACTAGAGGAAGGTGGGGAGAGGAGAATAGGAAACAGAATGGAGCAGACAGGAGAAATGGGCAGTGAGGAGAATAATGAGCACAGGGGACAGGGTGAAATACACAGGAATGGAAAAGAGATGAGGAAAGAAGACAAGATGAAGGGAACTGAGAGGGGATAAATGTTGAGAGGAATAGCGAGGACATGAAAGGAGAAAAGAGGGAGTAGAATGGAGAGGAGAGGAATGAACAGAGGAAGGAAAAGGAAAGGATTAGAGAGTAGAGGGGAGAAGAGTTGTGGATGGGCAGAGTGAGGAGTCAAGATCAGGGGAGGAATGCAGAACAATGGAGATGAGATAGGAGAGGCATGGAAAGTTGTGGCCAATGCACAGGAAAGCAGAGGGGAATGCAGAGTAGAGATGAAGAGAGGTCTAAAGATAGTTCAGAGGAGTGAGGAGGGAAGGAGATGAATGAACAGAGGGAAAGGAGAACAGAAGAGGTGGATAATGCACTGGGGAGGAGAGGTGGCTGGAGTGGAATGGGATGGAGAGTAGAGGAGTGCACAGCAGAGGGGAGGAGACTGGAGAAGAATGAGTACAGAGGAGAGTTAAGGTGAGAAATGGAGGAGCAGAGGGAAGGGAGATGAGACTAGAAGAGACTGTGGCGAAGAACAGAGAGAGGTGAGATTGGAGAATGGAGGAGGGAAGAGAAAGGAGAAAATATGAGAAAGAACAGGAGAGGAGTGGATTTGATGGAAAGGGAGGGCTGGGGAGAGGAGAGGAATGGAAAGTAGATGAGAGAGGGGAAGAGAAGAGATGCAGAGGAATGGACAGAAGCAGTGGAGAATTTAGAGGAGCAGAATATATGTGAATGGGGACAGGATTAAGAGGAATTGTGGGCCTCCCCGGTGGCGCAGTGGGTTAAGCAACGCACTATGAAGCAAACCGCAGCCACTGCAGCATGAGTTCGATCCCTGCTGCCGGCCAGGGGGGGACCCACATGGCG